>CM052547.1:51046753-51096568 GCA_028533065.1 Trachops cirrhosus | reverse complement strand
ATGGAGATCACATGGAGAGTTATCAACAGGGGAGTGGGAGGAGGAGAGAGGGGGAAAAGCTACAGAGAATAAGTAGCATACATGGTAGGTAGAAAATAGACAGGGGGAGGGCAAGAATAGTATGGGAAATGTAGAAGCTAAAGAAATTATGACACATGGACATGAACTAAAAGGGGGGAATGTGGGTGGGAGTGGGTGTGCAGGGTGGAGGGGAATGAAGGGAGGGTAATGGGACAACTCTAATAGCATAATCAATAAAATATATTTTAAAAAAATGTTTTCAGGCGCAGAAGACTGAAATAATGATGGCAGTATTGAACAAAAAATCTGAAGGATTTGATTGGGGGAAAGATCATGTTTTGACTTTCTGATAATAGTAGCAAGACTGGAAGTTTAAGGAAATGGTCAATAAATCTTTATCATTTTTCCCATGAGAGCTAGGGTCTATGTGATTTGCAAAATGTGGCAAAGTGACACTGATTTCTAAGGCTAAATCAGAAAAGGTTTTTCAGCTTCCTCCTTATTTGCTCAGTTGTTACTTTTAGAACTCTGAGCTGCCATGTGAGAAATCCTATTAACCTAAGACTGCCACGGTGTAAAAAAGCTCAGGCTGTGTGGAGAAGCCACATGTAGGTACTCTGGTCAACAGCCCAGGTTAAAAGCCAACATCAACTGCCAGATAAGTGACTTAAGATGCGTCCAGATCAGACATTGGCAAACTTTGGCAAAATAAAAGGCCAGATATTAAATACTTTGGGGGCCAGTCTCTGTTGGAACTATAACTACTGCTATAGGGACAAAGCATACAGAGACAATAGATAAATAAAAGGATATTGCTGTAGCCCATAAAATTTCATTTACAAAAATGGTCAGAGGGCCCTAGTTTTCTGACTCCTGCTCTAGATGATTCTAGCACCAGATGACAAGTCTTTTTGGCTAAGACCCCAGACTTCAGGGAAGAGACAAATCATATCAGTAATGTTTTGTCTTAATTCCTCATTAATGAACATAATAAATGTTATTTTAAGTCACTAGAATAAAAGCCAAATAGAGCTGTTTACTATGTCCAAAAGTGTGTGAATTTAAAGTTTAGGAGACAGGCAGCATAGTAGAGAGAATGGGTCACCAAACTTCATCTTTAATGGGCCAGATATTAAATATTTTTGGCTTTGTGAGTCCATATAGTCTCTGCTGCAATGACTCAAGCAACTGAACTCTGCCACCACTTGTAATGTGAAAGCAGCCAAAGAACAAATGAATGAGTGTGGTTGTATTCTAAGAAAACCTTATTTATAAAAACAGGCAGTGGGTCAGATTTGGTCTGAGGGCTGTAGTTTGCCAACCTCTGGTATAGAGGAAAAAAATAAGGCCTTTGTAAGACACTGCTTCAAAGATCCTTCACTGCTACTTATGCAGTTGGACTAGTTTCAACTTTCTAGATCCTCAACTTTCCTTTTCTGTCAAAATAGAGTGAAGAATACCTACCTTGCAGAGTCATTAAAATGTACGGCATGTATTCCTCCCCCCAGTTCTGGGCACTCCTCTGCTTAGCTATCAGCTGTCTGTCACCTCTTCCCCCTATTTGTGCTTTTTTTCTCTCCTAATAGAAAATTGGGGAGCCCCTATTCAACCCTAAATCTGTCCCTCTTATAAATTCTCCCCATCCCAGAAGGAGCTCTCAGGCCTAAGGTGGGTGCAGGGGTGATTCAACCTTTGTGCTGGAAGCATGTGACTTCCTCTTAAACAGTGTGCTGTTGTAAACATACTTGAAAACTACTACAAATAAAGTTTTGTTTTAAAAAAATGTGTGGCATGGAATATGGATACAAATTATAGTTTAGTATTTTTAGAACTATAAAGATAGCTGGTAAAGCCATTAGTATAAAGTTTCTTAGGGAATAAATCAAACAGAATTTAACCTGGGGGTACAAAAAGAAAAAAAGGAGAAATGAAGGGAAAAGTAGAGTCTAAGAAAAAGTACTTAGAAAGAAAATAGTAGAATGAGACAAGTCAAGAAAGGAATCATTAGTAGTGATGTGTCAGAAGGGCTTATCTTTTGTTGCTCTTGGTAAGATCCTATCCCATTTCTTTCAAAATCTTGCCTGTTTTAGTCAATCCCCTTTCTACACACACATACATACAACACACAGTCCATTCTCATCATTCATGACAGGTTCTAAAATGGTGCTGCAAACAATGAATTAGTGAATACTGAACTTTTGCTCTTAGGGGAAATAGAGGAAATACAGGACTAATTTCCCATGAGCCTATGGTGACAATATTTTCATCAATTGATTAATATGTCACTTTGTTTTATTTCTATTTCTGTTTAAAGACACATTATTTCATATATACTGTTTGTTGAATTCATGACCAACAGCACAGTAAATCATGCTGGAGTGAACATTATCTAACACATGTATTTTCTCTGTAAGGCATATTATAAGCTTCTTACACTTGGGAATACCAGTCAGCAAGCACTTTAGGGCTATGCTTGAGAACAGTTTTTTTTTTGTGGGGGGGGTAAATTTTAAACAGTGAAATCACTAATGCAAAAAAGTAACACTAAATAGATGGCAAAAAGGACACTCGTTCATAATGTAACAGCTGAAACCAGAAGGCAAGAACTTCCTCTTTTTTTGGTTCATTTTTTAAGAGCTTTGTCTAATTCAGTCTCAGCTGGGAATGTGTACATATATTCAAATATTCACCACCTGTATTGTCCATGAATGAACAGGAGTATTATTTTGGGGGTTACAAATACATTTAGCAAGTAGGCAAATTTGCAAAAACAGAATCTATAAATGAGGATCTACTGTGTGTGTGTTTCATTTTTAAAGACAGGCAGCCTAGGTATGTGTGGACCCTGAGAAAGAAGATACTAAGAAGGGCTCTGGATGGCTAAATGGGGTCAAATTTAAAACACAGAGCCTACCAGTCATTTCTATATAGGGGACTCTCATGTCAACTTCACTGCAGGGAGAAGCCTGCACTAAGCTGCCTGCTTCCTGCACAGAACTGCTTGCTGGCACTGTGTTTCTGCCTTCTGAGCCAGCCCTTATAAATGAATTCCTGGGATCTTATTTCAACCAATAAGACTGAGGGGTTCCCTATCCAATCAGAGCTGTGCAGCTACATCCCATCAGCTTCTTCACCCACCAACCAGAGCAGCTCCATTCTGACCAGTCAGGACAGTAGCTTTTGGACCAAAATGTGAGAATTTGGCATTATCATTTGCATGAGTACAGATCAATCAGGGACAGGAGCACGGACTTCTGTCTACATAAGTAAGCTGCTCTCTGGGTCTGAGAGCCACTTTTCTTTTCCACAAAAGACTGAAGACTGTGTTACTGTTCCAAGAGCTGACACACCAAAGAAACACTGAAGATGTCTTGCTGTAGCGAAGCAGAGCAGACAAGTGAAGAGCAGAGCTGTCTACTTGGCAAGGGACCTGGCCTCAAGGCCACCAAATAGCCATGTTATTTTCACAGCTGTGCTGTGTCAGAGTTGGGTCATCTGCACGGAATAAAATTTTCTTCTTCACTACACCCCCAGTTGGAGATTCCTGTTGGTGTTGAATTGACACCAGTGACTTTCGGTTGACAACTCTATGCCAAAAGAAAAAAAATTACAGTAATATGTGTGCAGGATAACTAAGAAAAAGAAAACCCTGGAAGAAATGTAAAAGGACATAAACCCAAGTGTTAATCTCATCAGGGATAGGAGAAAGAAGAACAAATGTGTGAAAATGCAGAGCCTTAGGCCCTAACCCTAACCCTCTTCCAGAATCAAATGTGCCTTCTAAGCAGAAGGGACCCTTGCCCAAAGCAGAAATTAGAATATATATATATATATATATATATATATATGCCAACTAAATGACCTCTCATTAGAAATTTGTAAGACAATACTTTTACATCTAAGGTTCTCAACAAGCGGCCATTCTGACACCCACCCATCCCACCACTATCACAATCAAAACCTGGGGTAGGTGGGAAGGGGTGGTGTGCAAACCTAGTGGGTATATTTGGCAATATCAGGAGATGTTTTTGATTATTATGACCAGGACAATGCTACTGGCATGTAGTGGGTAGAGCCCAGTGATACTGATAAACATGTTACAATGCACAGGACAGCTTCCCACAGCAAAGAATTATGCCACACAAAATGTCAATAGTGGTAAGATTGAGAAATCCTACTCTTACAAATTCCAGTGATTACCTTTAACTTGAATGTGTTCACTGGACAATTGTAAATCAAACCTAAATATGAGGCTGCCCTCTCCTGGGAACACTCAATAAAAAGTGGCTGCAAAACCAAAATACTGAAAATATTGCTCAATATTAGTCATCTTTTCCTCTATCTTTTTGAACCATGACCAGAATAGCTGGTAGCTCTGGGGTAGATAAATGAAAAAGGAAGTGATTTGCAAACCAGTGGTTTCAAATGTAAATGTTGCAATCTATACATATGTGCTGGCCGTTGATGATACAGATTAAATGAATGGGTAAAATGGTTCTAATTTTGCTTCACTTTTTTTAGTATACTTTATTGATTATGCTATTATAGTTGTCCCATTTTTTCCCTCCTCTTTATCTTCATTAGCCCTTCAGCCCCCTCTCATAGCATTCCCCCCACACCCCAGTTCATGTCGATGGGTCATACATACAAGTTCTTTGGCTTCTCCATTTACTATACTATTCTTAACCTCCCCCTGTTTATTTTGTACCTACCATTTATGCTTCTTATTACCTTTTCCCCCATTCTCCTCCTTCCCTCTCCCTGCTGATAATCCTCCATTTGATCTACTTTTCTGTGATTCTGTTCCTGTTCTAGTTTGTTTAGTTTTTGTTTTTTAGGTTCAGTTGTTGATAGTTATGAGCTTGTTATCATTTTTGCTGTTCATAGTTTTGATCTTCTTCTTTTTCTTACATAAGTCCCATTAACATTTCATGTAATAAGGGCTTGGTGATGATGAACTCCTTTAATTGACCTTATCTGGGTAAGCACTTTATCTGCCCCTCCATTCTAAATGAAAGCTTTGCTGGATAGAGTAATCTTGGATATAGGCCCTTGCCTTTCTGGACTTTGAATACTCCTTTCCAGCCCCTTCTTGCCTGTAAGGTCTCTTTTGAGAAATCAGCTGACAGTCTGATGGGAACTCCTTTGTAGGTAGCTGTTTCCTTTTCTCTTGCTGCTTTTATGATTCTCTCCTTATCTTTAATCTTTGACCATTTCATTATGATGTGTCTTGGTGTGTTCCTCTTTGGGTCCAAATTCTTTGGGACTCTATGAGCTTCCTGGACTTCCATGTCTATTTCCTTCACCAGGTTAGGGAAGTTTTCCTTCATTATTTGTTCAAATAAGTTTTCAATTTCTTGTTCATCCTCTTCTCCTTCTGGCACCCCTATGATTCGGACATTGGGATCTTTAAAGTTGTCCTGGAGATTCTTAAGCCTCTCCTCATTTTTTTGAATTCTTATTTCCTCATTCTTTTCCTGTTGAATGTTTATTTCTTTCTTCTGTTCCAAATCGTTGCTTTGAGTCCCAGTTCCCTTCCTGTCAATGATAGTTTTCTGCATATTTTTCTTTATTTCAATTTGTATAGCCTTCACTCCTTCTTCTGTTTTGCAACCATACTCAACCATTTCTACATGCATCCTGACTACTGGTGTTTTGAACTCTGTATCTGATAGGTTGGCTATCTCCTCATCACTGTTCTTTTTCCGGAGTTTTGATCTGTTATTTCACTTGGGCCATATTTCTTTTTCTTTGTGCACCTGTTACATTGTAAGGGGCAGAGCCTTAGGTATACTCCAGAGTGAGGCAACCCACTTTGCTTTGTTGTAGTGCTGGATATGGGGGAGTGGTCAGGGAGGGAATATACTTGCTTGGCTCTTGCCCCAGCTTTCAGTCACTTCTCCTGCTACCCATAATCAAACTGGGCCCCTCTGGTGTTGATTCCTGGGTGGATGGGTTTGTGTGCATTCTAGGACCCTGTGGGTCCCTACAATGGACTCTCCTGTGAGATTGGGAGTTTCTTCCACCACTGCAACCCCCACAGGTTTTTACAGCCAGATGTTTTGAGGCTTTATTTGGAAACTTGGGTTGTGCAGTCTGTCTTGCTCCCCTGTTGCTTCTTCCAGTTTATCCGCACATGAATGTGGGACTGCCTGCTCTGCCAGCTGCCACCTTGCCCACCTGGTCAGCCAGCCGCTTGCCTTGCTGCATGTCCTCTCTGCCCCGGTTGCCTATCTCCATCCCTCCTACCAGTCTGGATGGATGTTTCCTCTTTAATTCCTTGGTTGTCAGACTTCCATACAGTTTGATTTTCTGGCAGTTCTGGTTGTTTTTTCTTTTTAAATTGATGGTTGTCCTTCTTTTGGTTGTGCAAGAAACAAAGCATATCTGCCTATGCCTCATCATGTCTGGAAGTCTAATTTTGCTTTATAATTTACAGGTTTGAGGAAAAAAATGAAACCTCAACTACTTATTAAAATTATGAAATCTTAGCAATCTTAATACAATTTATTAAAGATGTAGAGTCATCACACCCATCAGTCAGCAAATTCATACCCCTGACAGAAAAGGAGGGCTATACTTTCCAGGGGCTCCACCTTCCCCATTCCTAGTTCTAGGGAACATCCACTTGAGTGGGAACATTGGTCTGGACCTCAGTCCCAGCTCTATCCATCACAGATTGGGTAACCCACGTCAAGTAACAATCTTTCTACTCTTCTGCCTTTACATCTGTTAGACAAATTTTTCTTTCAGCTAACATTCATTGTACAATCTAAAGAAGTGGTACAAAAAGAACCAAGGCTAAAAGAGAATATTTCATACACTTACTCCTTCTCTCTTTTTACTTCAAGTTATACCTTCTTTTGAAACATGTTTTACTGTTTCTTTTCCCGGTCCAGGTTCCCTTTGATATAACTTTATTTTGATTATCCTGTCATTAAAAAAAAAAAAGCTTTCTTAAGTGGCTTAAGAATAAGCTATCTTATGTAAATAGCTTCATTTACCAAAAAGATCAATGTTATTTGTTTATTTACTTCAAAATAATGTGAGCCCTGTAATGTAGAAATGAGTCTTTTTTGACAACCACATTATCACAAGAGTTCTGAAGAGTATGTAGCTGTGGTATAATCACCTTTATAAAGTGACTTAAGCATTATGAATCAAAAAGAATAAAAATACAGCTTCCGGCCAAGATGGAGGCATAGGTAGACACACTGTGCCTCCTCGCACAACCAAGATAGGGACTACAACAATTTAGAAACAGAAATAACAACCAGAACTGACAGAAAACTGAACTGTATGGAAGTCGGACAACCAAGGAGTTAAAATAGACATATTCATCCAGACCAGTAGGAGGGGTGGGGTTGGGCAGCTGGGCAGAGATGGGTAGCGTGGCACAAAGAGCATTGGGACCGGACGCATAAGACCGCAGCAGGCGGACCCTGGGTGTGCAAGCTGCGGCTGGCAGACCCTGGCCAAGGGGTGGCAACCAGCAGACCCAGCCAGACAGGGATTGTGAAGAAGGCACTGCACACAAACCAGGATCCCAGTGCTGGGAAACAGAGCCTTGGGACACTGATTGAAAACACCTACGGGGGATAAGGCGCAGGGAGAGACTCCAGGCCTCACAGGAGAGCTCGTTGGAACGTCCCACGGGGTGCACAAGTCCACCCACACAGGAACTAGCACCAAAAAAGTCCAGTTTGCTTGGGGGAAATGACGGAAGGGACTGAAATCTGATGGAGACCAGAGCACACGCCATTGTTCCCTCTTGGACCCTGCCCACACGTAGTGTCACAACCCAGCAACTGGGGTGCCCCGCCCTGGTGAACACCTAAGGCTCTACCCCTCATATATAACAGGTGTGACCAGACCAAAGACAAAAAAAGATGGCTCAAAGAGAAGAAGAAATGAAAGCCCCAGAACCCATCCTTTTAAGTGACCAAGAGATAGCCAACCTATCAGATGCACAGTTCAAAACACTGGTGATCAGGATGCTCACAGAATTGCTTGATTTTGGTTGCAAATTAGATGAAAAAATGAAGGCTACAATAAGTGAAATGAAGAAAAATGCACAGGGAACCAACAGTGATGGAATGAAAGCTGGGTCTCACATCAATGGAGTGGACCAGAAGGAAGAAAGAAACAACTACACAGAAAAGAATAAAGAAATAAGAATTCAAAAAAAATGAGGAGAGGCTTAGGAACCTCCAGGACATCTTTAAACATTTCAACATCCGAATTATAGTGGTACCAGAAGGAGAAGAGGAAGAACAATAAGTGGAAAACTTATTTGAACAAATAATAAGGGAGAACTTGCCCATTCTGGCAAAGGAAATAGACTTCCAGGAAGTCCAGGAAGCTCAAAGAGTCCCAAAGAAGTTGGACCCAAGGAGGAACACACCAAGGCATATCATCATTACATTAGCCGAGGTAAAAATGAAGGAGAGAATCCTAGAAGCAGCTAGAGAAAAGGAGACAGTAGCCTACAAAGGAGTTCCCATCCGACTGTTAGCTGATTTCTCAAAAGAGACCTTGCAGGCAAAAAGGGGCTGAAAAGGAGTATTCCAAGTCATGAAAGGCAAGGACCTATATCCAAGATTGCTCTATCCAGCAAAGCTTTCATTTAGAATGGAAGGGCAGATCAAGTGCTTCTCAGATAAGGTCAAGTTAAAGGAGTTCATCATCACCAAGCCCTTATTACATGAAATGTTAAAGGGACTTATCTAAGAAAAGGAAGATAAAAAGCATGTATAGTAAAGTGACAGCAAACTCACAATTATTAACAACCACACCTAAAACAAAAACAAAAGCAAACTAAGCAAACAACTAGAACAGGAACAGAACCACAGAAATGGAGATTACATGGAGGGTTATCAACAGGGGAGTGGGAGGAGGAAAGAGGGGGAAAAGCTACAGAGAATAAGCAGCATAGATGGTAGGTAGAAAATAGATGTGGCGGGGCGGGCAAGAATAGTATGGGAAATGTAGAAACTAAAGAACTTATGACACATGGACATGAACTAAAGTGGGGGAATGTGGGTGGGAGTGGGTGTACAGGGTGGAGGAGAATGAAGGGGTGGTAATGGGACAACTGTAATAGCATAATCAAGAAAATACATTTAAAAAAAGAAAATCCATAATGGAAATAATCATGTTTTAAAAAATATATCAAGGATATTTATGTAATATATATAAATTTTAAAAAAGATATGGAGAAACAATTAACTTGTGAGGTGACACATTTTTATCACATGCATTCTTGTAATAAAAATAAAGCAAAGAACGAAAACATTATATAGTATTGGTCACTCCAACACTACAGTGGGTAAATACTATAAAGAGAATGAAAGCAATTAAACTTCAGATAACCACACGAAATACATCTGTTTCTAACTTTAGTAAATAAACACAGAAAGATTAAAAACACAAGGAGAAAGAATAGTAACTTCAATGGTCGAGAAACATTAGAGGTATTTTAGATTAGCTAGTCTTAATTCTGCCTTAGGTCTAGAGATTCTGATTCAGCACAACTGGTAAGGGACACGGCAATCTTTTTCTTTTTTTTAAAGATACTCCGATGACCCTGATGATCACTGAGGTTGCAAAGGTGCTGTCTTAAAAAATGTATTCAGATACAAGGGTCATATAAATTTGACATGCATTATGGGTAGAATGTCTATAACGAAGGCACTTAAATTGAGCCTGAAGAATACTGAATTATCTTGCAAGATTAGAAGATACCAATAAAACTCATTTCAATGAGGACCAGATTGGTTCTCAACTGGGGTCAAATAAGGATTGTTTTTTGATGTATCTCAGAGGCTGAGCATACACACCAAACCCAATATAACATGTGCTTGAACTGCATGGGTCCATTTATATGTGGATTTTTTACATAAACATTGTAAATGTACTTTCCTTATGATTTTCTTAGTAACATTTTCTTTTCTCTAGCTTACTATATTGTAAGAATACAGTGTATAACACACACAACATGCAAAATATGTGTTAATCTACTGTTGGTGTTGTTGGCAATGCTTTTTCGGTCAACTGCAGGCTATTAGTAAAATTTTTGGAGAGTCAAAAGTTGTTATATAAAGCAAAGATTTTCAGACTTTTGCAGAGGTGCGGGGATTATTACCGTCCCTACCCAGCCTCCTCTTCCCGCATTGTTTAAGGGTTATCTACGTAGAAGTAGAATATCACCAGCAGATAAAGTGATTACCTTCTCAAAGTGCCGTAGAGACAGAAGCACTGGGCTATTTGATTGAGGGCTGTTGTTGTAAGAGGGGCAGTACTTGTCAGGATGTCTCCACTCTGGAAGCCGCTGCTGGCCCTGCCGATCCTGATAGGCACAAGCTCTTGTGAGAACATCTCTAGGTAAATGGCAGGATGTTCGCCCACACATTCTTCAACGCGGCCTCTCACAACCTTTAGATTACAAAACATTAGGAGAAGGTTTGAGCCAGTAGCTCCCTCCTCTGGGTGACTCTTTTTGCCATATGGTGTCGTCCTCACTCCACTTTGCTTCTGCCCCCTCCTGGGATTAATTAGAGCCTCGTACCAAGCGAGCACCAGGTAATCCCAATGATGGCAACCAGATGCAACCCCTGGGTAGTATCCAAATTTAGCCTCTTTCTTGTCCATCGTGGCTCCTCTGCTCTCCAGTACCAGGGACCCCCAGGCCACAACACCCCACCTCCGGAGCAAGTCTCAGCATCAAGGTGGCCCCAAGGCCGCTCGCTGGCGTCACCTGGGCCCTCCGCGCCAGGGTTACGGTCCGCCACCGGCCCTACCCCACCTCCCCACTTCGGCATCCACCGGCCTTCCAGAGTTGCCTCACCCCCCACCTCAGCCCTGGCCCCAGTCGGCCGCCACCAGTTGTCTACACTTCCGCCAGCACCAGTAGTATACATCTCCTCGCTCTAACTCAGCCAGGCTACCCCTGCGGTCTCACCCTTACTCCGGGCCCGCCGGGAGGTAGCGTCACTCTCCGCTCTCACACTCTGCGGGCCGCGCTCCTGGCCCCGCCCCAGCGACGTAGCCTAGCCCCACCTCCAAGTACGGGGTGGCTCCCTTAATATACCTAACACCCGGGAAGTTCAGGCTTCTTCCCCTTTTCCGTCATGACGAGGGAAAGTGGTCCTTGGGATCTCAATCTTCTCTAAGTGCCTCAGGGGACCAGGGTTGCCTTTGCGGACTCCTTGATACTAGGGTTCTTGGGGCTCCGCTTTCCTCCATATTCGTCTGCCCATCCCCCACCGCTGCGGGGTTAACTGACCTTCTACAACAAAGCGAAGGAATAGGGCTAGGGAAGAATCCGCAAGGACAAGGCTCGTTCCAAAGACGCTGGCAGAGATGCTAGATAACTATAGGGCCCCAGGTCATGGCAGGGGTGAAATCAGAAAACATTTTACTTCACAGTCCTATGAACTATCTCATAGTTTGGGGCAAATATTGGACCAGGAGAAAAGCTTTCATGAATCAAACATGTTACTTTAACTTCAGTGGGCACCAGAATGAGCCCTCTGAAGGCCCTCACCTTCACCCCCTTACCCATAGCGGTCTCTAAGGATGAGGCCTGGATTTTTTTTAAAAAACACTTATTTTTAGAGAGGGAAATATCTACGTGTGCCTGCCTCTCCAACGCCCCCCCAGGCATTATGGTCTGACTGGGACGTGAACAGCGATCATTTGGCTTGCAGGCCCACTGAATTACACTAGTCATGACATGATGCCTGGATTTTTAAAAATGGGCTTTGCAGCTGTGTTTCAGGCAGAGTTGGTAAAACCACCTGTCTTGAGTTTATAAATGCAGCTGAGGTGGCCTCTGAGCCTGCTTCCTTGGGGCATAAAACAGGGATTTCTGCATCTGGAGCCAATAAAGTGCTCTGTAAAGGCTGTTCCCTTCGGTGAATTCCCTGAATTGCACCAAAGCAGGAGCTGGCAAATTCCAGCGCACATTCTACTTCAGACCTGATGGTGATCGATCCAAAACCCTCTGGGACCTCCACCTATCACCTCGGAAAGGAGTGTATTTGTGAAAATGCAAAAATAAATGCATGCACTCAAAGCCTGTCAGCTGGTGTCATTCCCTCAATAAACCTGCACTGCTCCTGTTCCTGGGTGTGGGGGCTTGGAAAGAGATGAATGAGGAGAGGGTCCTGCCTCATGCCAACCCTTTGGCTGCTATAGATGTACAGGGAATAGGTGTTCTTGGTTGTGGGGAGGCCAAACCGGGAAGGCGGAGACCCTAAACATGAGTCTGCAGAAGTAACAGTCATTCAGTAAATAACATGCTGATTTATTTATAGGGATAAGATGGTTTCTCTGGGGATAAGTTCAAGAGAGTCGAGCATTTTATTAACTTGTGATGTCCTTCCCTGGCAGGTAGGGCAGCAAGTTCTAACAGAAGCCAAAATTATCCTTAAAAAAAAAGTTACCCCCTAACAGTCCTGGGTAAAGGTTAAATTAATGATTCCTAATTGTTTTTGAATACAGAGGCTTAGGAAGGAGTTTCCACTGGGTACAGGAGGAAGGTCTGAATTCTGCTTAGTGTTGGGGGGAAAGGGTAGAAGTAGGGTCTATGCAGGGTGGCCTCAGCCCACAGATGCCAAGATGATGTCTACTGGCAGCTCCTCTGAACTTCTGGCAGTCACCTGCATCGTAACTGTGTCCAAAAGCAGCAGCCGGGAGCGCACCAGGATGTCATGACCACCCCGGAACACACCTAGAGAGGAAGAGAGAAGTACAAGTGTATAAGGCAGAAGGTGGCTGCAGAGGTTATGCTTAAGTGGCATTTGTAGCAACTGATCAGGGCAGCTCTGGGGTAGTGAACTGGAAAGCGGGCCTGGGAACAGGAAAACTGGGCTAAAATCTCTGAGTGAGGCCTTGCACAAGTCACTTAACCTCTCTGGGCTTTAGTATCCTCAACAGGTGGAAGAGATAATACTAATCATATTTTAAGCTTCTGCCAAAGATCAAATGAATTAATGGACATAAAAGGGTTTCTCTGGTATCACAAAGGCTCTCATACATGTTGGCTGAATCTAAAAGCACAGATGAAGGGACAACCCAACCATGATCAAACCAGAGAGTAGGTGTCAGCAAGACCCAGGGGACTGGGTTGCTTCACTGTGGCCAGAAACATGAGTTTAGGAACTGTCAGCTGTGAGCAGGGCACTGAAGCAGAGCTACCTTCCAACCCTGTTTATAAACACTTGAAAAAAAATCTATTTCCTTTTGTTCATTGTTATAAATGTGATAATTGTGTCCCCCCCCAAAATAGTCATTATCTCTTACAGGAACATGCAGATACAACATATTTACATATACAATGCTGTATTTGTAATTTGCTTTAAAATAATCTGGCGAGGAAGACATAGATGCTATAGAAGATGCTCATATATAGATGCTCACAGAAGACAATAAATGCTATAGCTGTTGAAGCTGGAAGATGAGCACATAGGGGGTTCATTGTACTATTCATTTTTTTGGTGTTTAAAAATTCCCATGACAAATGCTTAAAATTCTATTCCTATTAGAAAATTAGACAAATATGAAAATGATTCACAAAACAGGAAGTAAATACAAATGGTACTTCACATTTGCAAAGAGGCTTGATGTCATTCAATATACAAGAAATGTAAACTAAAACTATACCAAGACAGCATTTTCCACCCATATTGGCAAAGGTCATATAAAGTTTGATAACACAATGCATTGTCCAGAGTATGAGAAGAAAGGCACACAACTTCTATGGAAGGCAATGGGAAACATTTATCAAAATGAGAAATGTACTTGGACCTCAGTGCACACAAGCAAAATAAAATGTGTGTATGTACACATGTGTGTATGTGATTATTCACTTGAACACTGTTTGTAATATCAAAAGACTGGAACAATCTAAATGTTCATTAATGCAGGCTGGTTTTATAAAATTATGGTATATCCACACAATGGAATTTCAGGCAGCTACCAAAAAAAAAATGAGGATTCTGTTTGGAAACATTAAAAAAAAGTTCTGAAAATGGATAATGGCAATAACTGCACAATAATATGAATATACTTAATGCCACTGAACTGTACACCTAAAATAGTAAATTTGATGTTATATTTTACTACAATTTCTTAAATTAGGAAACTGTGTTGACAGAGATTTCCAAGATGCACTGTCAAGTGAAAAATAAAACCATCTGTACATAAACATTTGAATTTTTAAAAATTTATTTTTTAAAATTTTTTACCCTTCTCTGAGAACATGCTCATTGACCCAGAAGGGAAGGGAGGAAGAGAGAAAAGGAAAGAAACACTGTTCAATTGCCTCTTGTATGCACCCCGACCAGGGACTGAAACTGTAAACTAGGCATGTGCCCTGGCAGGGAATTGAACCCACAACCTTTTGGTTTACAGGACAATGCCCCAACTGAGCCACACATTTGAATTAAAAAGGAAAATATGTACATATTAGCTTTTATATCCATAAAATCACTGGAAGAAGCCCTGGCTGGTATAGCTCAGTGGATTAAGTGCCAACCTATGGACTAAAAGGTTGCCAGTTGAATTTCTGGTCAGGTCACATGCCTGAGTTGTGGGCCAGGTCTCCACATCAATGTTTCCCTCCATCCCTTTCTCCCTCCTTACCCCTCTCTCTACAAATAAATTAAAAAATATTTTTAAAAATTGCTGGAAGGAAATACTGGCATTGTTTGTGATAGTAACAATGGTTGCCCATTGGAAGGGAACTGGATGATTGGCAGCAGGGGTCAGGAGGCAGACATTTCACTGCAGGCCTTTTTTTACTTTGTGAATTTAAGTATATTTTGATTATGCTATTAGTTGTCCAAATTTTTCCCCCCTTTGCCTCCCTCTACCCAATAACCCTCTTCCATCCAGCAATCCCCCCACCTTAGTTCATGTCCATGGGTAGTGCATATAAGTTCTTTGGCCTCTCCATTTCCTACACTATTTTTAACATCCCCGTCTATTTTGTACCTACCAATTATGCTTCTTAATCACTGTACCTTTTCCCTCATTTCCCACCTTCCCCCTCCCAGTTTATAACTATCCAAATGATCTCCATTATCTAAGCTTCTGTTCCTGTTCTAGTTGCTTAGTTTTTGTTTTTTAGATTCAGTTGTTAGTAATTGTGTTTGTTGTCATTTTATTTCTTTTTAAACACAACATCCATGTTTGTTGTCCAGCTCTCCTCAAGAGGCCAGTACTAGGGGCTGAGGAGCTGGGCCTCCATGAGAAGTAGGTCTGAGGGCCTGCTGTTACCATTTTAATGTGCCCTGGGGACTGGTGCTGGTCCCAAGGCCTGTCAGTCCTTTCCCTAGGCTTTCCAGATCCAGAAGTCCTGTGGGGTCCCAGGCTATGTCAGAACTAGGAAAGCTATCTTCGTGGAGGAAAAGGAAATGTGGGGATGGGCCAGGTGATGTCTCAGAACCTGCCAATTTCAAACATCAGCAAGTAACAGGAGGGAAACTGAGGCAAGAGGGTAAAACCCAGAGGAAAAAGTAACAGGGAATATGAAGGTGAGGTAGGGAAAACAAGCATCTTTCAGACCCTGAGCCAGAAGAGGTAAAGAGGGAGATTTCCAGGTACTCCCTCCTGGCTCTGGAAGAGTGAGCAGGGGAGCAGTGGGATTCTGGTCAGTCAAAGGTGAATGGTTCCATCCCTCAGGGGCATCTCCAGGGCAGCCATGCTTGAGGGGGTGGCAATGCCTGGACAAGTCCTGTGGCACCCCATCCTTGGTATGCCCTGGAGGGGTGGCAGAGAAGGGGTCAGCAATGTCATCCTCCCTGGGCCCTCACTGAGTCTTCCTGGTCACTTTCTGGTTCTTTAGCATCACATTGGTGATGAACACTCCCACAAACAGGAACAGCAGGAGGCCAGCAGCAAGTTGGATGACAATGGAATAGGCTCGGGACAGGAAACATTTGTGGATAACATGCTGGCTGTCGATGAATGGCTGGCATTGTTGGAAGAGCTCTGTTGTGCATTCTCAGCCTTGCTCACCTCCCTCAAACCCTACCTTCCACCCCTATCATCTCAGGGGCTGACCCCAATCAAACCACTGGGACATTTGCTTTTCTTTAAGATGATGACATTTTGTGTGCCTTGGTTTGTTTCCTTCCTTCCTTCCTTCATTTAATAGTTGTTTATGGAGCACTTGCCCTAAATCGGTGGTGCTGGGGACCAAGAGAGTCACCCAGCAGTGTAGTAGGTGAAGATGATTAGGCTAACAGCCACAAGGCGAAGTGCCACCACCTGGTCTGTCCCCGTGGCCATTTTCCCGAATTTCCAGGAGTCTGTTGTCATTTTAATGTTCATAGTTTTGATCTTTTTCTTAAGTAAGTCCCTTTAACATTTCATATGATAAACTCCTTTAGCTTTGCCTTGTTTGGGAAGCACTTTATCTGCCCCTGCAATCTAAATGATACCTCTGCTGGTAGAGTAATCTTCGATATAGGTCCTTACTTTTCAACACTTTGAATACTTCTTGCCAGTCCCTTCTTGCCTGCAGTTTCTTTTGAGAAATCAGCTGACAGTCTAATGGGAACTCCTTTGTAGGTAACTCTCCGTTTCTCTTGCTGCTTTTAAGATTCTCTCCTTGTCTTTAATCCTGGGTAATGTAATGATGATGTGCCTTGGTGTGTTCCTCCTTGGGTCCAACTTCTTTGGGACTCTCTGAGCTTCCTGGAAATCTATTTCCTTTGCCAGATTGGGAAAGTTCTCCTTCATTACTCTTTCAAATAAGTTTTCAATTTCTTCCTCTTCCTCCTCTTCTGGTACCCTTATAATTTGGAAGTTGGCACTTCTGGAGATTTCCCAGAATCATTTTATTCTCTCGTTTTTTTGAATTCTTGTTTCTTCATTCTGTTCTGGTTCTTTACTTCTTTGTTTTCCAAATTATTGAACTCTGGCTTCCTTCCCTTACTGTTGGTTCCCTGTGAATTTTTCTTTATTTCACTTAGTGCAGCCTTCATTTCTTTCATTATACTTCTGCCAATATTCAATAAATTATCTGAGCATCATTATCACCTGTTTTGAATTCTTCATCTCATGGGTTGGCTATCTCAGTTTAACTTAGTTCTTTTTCTGGGGTTTTGTTATACCCTTTAATTTGAGCCATATTTTTTATTTTTTTAAAGTATATTTTATTGATTATGCTTAGTTTTCCCAATTTTTCCACCTTTATCCCCCTCCGCCTTTCACCTCCCAACCCTCCAGCATTTCCCATCCCCATCGTTTATGTCCATGGGTTGTACCTATAAGTTCTTTGAATTGTTTCCTATACCATTTTGACCTCTTCCTTTCTATTTTATGCCTAATAATTACGCTTCTTCTTCCCTGTACCTTTTCGCCTTTATTCCCCCCCTCCCCGTCCCCACTGAAAACCCTCCATGATCACATTTCTCTGATTGTGTTCCTGTTCTAGTTGTTTGCTTAGTTTTTGTTTTCATTTTTTTTTTTTTTAGGTTCATTTGTTGATAGTTGCGAATTTGCTGTCATTTTACTGTTCATAGTTTTTGATATTCTTCGATTTCTTAGATAAGTCTCTTTAACATTTCATATAAGGGTTTGCTGATGATGAACTCCTTTAACTTGACCTTATCTAAGAAGCACTTGATCTGCCCTTCCATTCTAAATGAAAGCTTTGCTGGATAGAGTAATCTTGGATGTAGGTCCTTGTCTTTCATGATTGGAATACTCCTTTCCAGCCCCTTCTTGCCTGCAAGGTTTCTTTTGAGAAATCAGCTGATACCCTTTATGGGCACTCCTTTGTAGGTAACTCTATCCTTTCCTCTGGCTTCTTTTAGGATTCTCTCTTTATATTTAATCTTGGGTAACTTAATGATGATGTGTCTTGGTGTGTTCCTCTTTGTGTCCAACTTCTTTGGGATTCTCTGGGCTTCCTGAACATCCTAGAAGTCTATTTCCTTTGCCAGAATGGGGAAGTTTTCCTTCATTATTTGTTCAAATAAGTTTTCAATTTCTTGCTGTTGTTCTCCTTCTGGCACCCGTATAATTCAGATATTGGAACATTTCAATTTGTCTCAAGAGATTCCTAAGCATCTCTTCATTTTTCTTGAATTCTTGTGGCTTCATTCTGTTTCAGTTGAATGTTTATTTCTTCCTTTTGTTCCAAATCGTTGCTTTGAGTCCTGGTTTCTTTCCAGTCACTTTGGTTCCCTGAACACTCTGCTTTATTTCACCTTGGGTATCCTTCATTTATTCTTCCATTTTTCGACCAAGCTCAATCAGTTCTGTGAGCATTTTGATTACCAGGGCTTTGAACTCTCCATAAGCTAGGTTGGCGATCTCCTCCTTGCTTAGATCTTTCTGGAGTTTTGCACTGTTCTTTAATTTGGGCCCTATTTCTTTGTCTAGGTGCACCTGTTAAGTTGTCAGGGGGCAGGGCCTTAGGTATTCACTAGGGTGGGCAACCTTCGTTGCTGTGCTGTGGCACTGCCTATGGGGGAGGGGCCAGAGACAGAACAATGCAGCTCACCTACTCGGCTCTAGCCCTAATTTCCAATGGACTCTGGACTCTCATGTAAGACTGGGAGTTTGTCCCACCGCGGCAACCCCACCATAGTCCACAGTCAGCTCTGAGTCTCAGTTTCCCATTTAGCCAGTCCCTCCTGCACGACCCACCACCTCGATGTGGCTTCTCTCAGCCAGCCTGGACTGCTTGGTCTGCCACCTATCCGCGGGTTCTCTCCATCTGCCCATCTTACCAGCCTGGTTGGTCTGGTTGATTGTTTCTTTAATTCCTTGGTTATCGAAGTTCCATGCAGTTTGATTTTCTGGCACTTCTGGTTGTTTACTGACTTTAGATTGGTTGTTATCCTCCTTCTCGTTGTTTGAGGAACTGAAGGGTTTCTACCTACACCTCCATAGTGACCAGAACTCTCTGGGCCATATTTGTCTCCTCAATTTGGCATCCTCCCTGTGTTTGTTCCTGTGCATTAATTATGTAGAGCTGCTTTGACTCTCTTAGTGTACCTGTTAAGTTGTATAGGGTGGAGCCTTAGGTATTCGCCAGGGTGGGGCAATCCACTTCACCACTTTTTGGCTCTATATGTGGAGGAGGGGTTGGAGAGAGGTCAATACTGCTTCAATACTGCTGAGGCTTGCTCGACACTTGTACCATTTCCAGTCACTTCATCCCCTTTCCATATGCAACTGGTTTCCTGTCTAGCTGCTGCCCCGGTGGTGGTTTCCAGAGTGGGTGAGTTTGTATTCATTCTAGGACTGTGTGGGCCCTTTAAACTGCCTCTTCCAAGAGACTGACAGTGTCTTCTGCCACCCCAACCCCCATTGGTTTTTACAGACAGAAGGTATAAGGCTTTATTTTCCTAATGCTGGAACCCTGGGCTGCACAGTCCAGCCTGGGGCTGGGATAGCTCGCTCCCAAGGTTTCACTTGCTCCCAAGGTATCCCTCCCGATTTTATCCACCACACATGAATGTGGGATGGCATGTTCTGCTGGCTGCCTCACTGTTGCCACACCGAGCCCTCTCTGCCCCGGCTCCCTGTCTCTGGCCCTCCTACTGGTCTGGATGAATATGGCTTTTTAAAATCTTTGTCAGATTTCCATTCAGTTTGATTTTCTGGCAGTTGAGTGTTTTTCGTTTTGAGGTTAGTTATGATCCTTCTTATGATTGTGCAAGGAAGCAAAACATGTCTATTTATACCTCCATCTTGACTGGAAGTTGTCACCACTTCGAATGTTCAACAGCAGGAACTTGGACTCCCTGTGTTCCCAGCAGGAGCACACAGCCCAGGATGCAATGGCATCCAGGCTACAAACTACCCAGGCCCTTCCCAACAGGAACTGTTGCTTACCAGCCAGGAGTAACGCGTGGGTATTCTTGTTATCGGGCACTTTGTCTGACCTCTCACAAGGGTGCATTCCCAGGAATTTCACAATATTTCCCACAGCCTCTGTAGAGAGAAATCCCAGTATCATTAAGCTACATATCTTTTTTTTAATTTCATTTTTCAATTAATTTACATTCAATATTACTTTGTATTAGTTAAGCCACATAAATTGCCTACTCTGTGCCATCACAACTCCTCCATCCCCTAACCCTGCTCTGAGGGGCTTTTAATGAAGTAGCATCTGAAGTATATGCTGTAGTCATGGCCCTGGATCCTAGAGAAGAAAAATCCGGGACGGAATATGAGAAGTACTTCAACAGTAGCCAAGGATTTTACCTTCAAGAGTCTTGGTGGTAGATAAGGTGAATGTTTCCTCCTTCTCAAACTCATCTCCTACCTCATCCCAGGCAGCTTCAAAGTTCAGCTTCATAACCTTTTGAATGTGATCAGCTATAGTGACTTCTAGATCTTCCAGCTGGGGAGATGGAAGTTAAAAGTTAGGTACATACCTCAAGTAGAGAGTCCTTGCTCTGTACACCTCTGGGCCTCTGCTCTGAAATCAGTGCTCCCATCTTCCTGAAATATATTGAGCACTGCCAGGTGCTGAACACTGCCAGGTTCTGGGGACATATAGCACCTTGACCAGGTACTTGTCCTCAAAGTGCTCACAGTCAAGAACTCCAGAGTGTTGGAAAACACTCTGACCCAAGTATTTACCTGAGGATGTTAAATGTAAGATCAGATCCCTTCTGAAGCCAGCCTAAAATCAGTGCCTCAAGGATCCAGGTACTGTATAGGAACATTCATTGCAGTTTGACTCCTATGTCTCTGTCACTCCTATAGGTCCTCCCCTTAACCTCAGCTGTGTCTTCTGGGCCTGACACATATTTGCCCACACCTCCATCTTATCTGTGTGCTCCCTGAACATGACACATAATTACCACCCTCACCTTGGACTCAGTGTACATAAAGGTTTCCCAATCATTCAACCAACAGATCTTCACTGAGCACCAACTTTTGCAGATGTTTAAGGTGTACATAAGTAGGACTTAGGCCCAACAGTAGGAGCAGCGCCTCAGACCCAGCTCTCCCAAGGAGCTCACTTGGTCCTAGGGTAGTTCCTGCCCATTTGGGTCATTGTTGGCTCAGGGAAGGTCCTTCCTTAACAATGGTTCTAGGAGAACACAACACAACCGTGATGTTAGTTGTATTGCACAGTGACTGGCCCTCTAGTTATAGGGAGCTCTAACAATTTCTATCCCCAAACTGAGCATCATGGTTTACACTCGGGTGACACTGAGCCACTGCGCCATGGTCAAATGCCAGAATGATTCCATCTAAGCTCAGAAAGGTGGAATTGGAAGGGCTATTTCAGTGCACAAAAAGGCTGGTTAGCAGATGCAAACTCATCCAACTTCTATAGAAAGTAATTTGACAAGATGAATTGAAAAGTCTTAAAATCATCTCTACCCTTCTAGGAATCTATGCTAAAGAAATAATCTGGAATGCAAATAAAAATTTGTACCCAAAGGGATTTTTAATGAAGCATTCACAAATAGTAAAAATGTAGAATCCCAAATGCCTAACATTAAAGGAATTGAGTTATGATATAGCAATGTAAGAATATTTTAAAGTAATTAAAAATCATGTTTATGAAGCATTTGTAGTGACATAGGAAATACACTATGGTTTCAAGTGAAAACAGCAAGATCTATAATGTACAGAATGACCTCAATTATAAAACTCTTCACTCCCACACCAAAATAACTTCCAAGGACTATGGGTAATGTTTGTTTATACTCTGTTTTTATATTTCCCAAGTTTTCATTTCACATGAACATGCATTTTTTTTTCAAATTAAAAACAATTTCTTTCAAAGAGAGATATAAAGCCCAAAACAGCAAGAAAATGCTTCAAGTCTGCTTCTGGAGGGAGTTGTTCTCAGCTTCAGGCACAAAACTGAGTCTCCTGACCCTAGCTTCTTACCACATATTCATCCTCATAGCCTTCATCATCAGTCTCCCCAGTGGTGGGATCACAGTCCTTGACAGTGAACTTCATCATGCAGCTGAATGTGCAGGCCACTGTGGGAAAGGAAGGCTGGGTGGTCAAGATATCCCTAGCTACTACAGGGGATGAGCTCCTCCATGGGGTAGGTGACAACAGCTGGCTCTCTAGGCCTTTACCACATTATCAGTAGTGACAACATGCCACCCAACCCCACAAATCTGGACAGAAGGCAACACCTTGTTGAAGGGCATGACAGTCAAGTCATGGGTTTGAGGCATCCCCTTGTGGGGAAGAAGAGGAAAGCAGAAATGACACAGGATGGCTATACCCACATAATTGTAGCAGGCTCACTTTCACAGGTTGGAAAAAGAAGCTGGTGGTTTCCTTGGAAGGAAAAGATTTGGGATGTTTTGGTGTTTTTGTCTGTCTTTGTACTCTTTCATGGTATAATAAAAAGGTACTGGTTTGAGGACCCAATAGACCTGGGTTCTGCCTTTTACCAGTCGTTTGAACTTAGACAAGCCATTTAACCCGAGTCTTGGTTTCTTCATCTATGAATAGGGATAGCAGTACTTATCCCAATAGGTCTTCTATGAGGAGAAAATGAAAAGTACCCAGAACTTAGCCATTCTTCTTTTCATCAGGACTGAAATCAAGGAGTTAAAGCTCTTAATAAGAGATAAATGTCTGGTGCACAAGCTGCCCAGCTCATTCTCATCCTGAGGGTATCTGGAGATTAACTCACCAACTGTGGGGTCTTCCTTGGGCAGTGCTACCAGCGTGTAGCAGGTCCCAGGCTGGTTGTAGGGCAGGCTCCGCACAGGCACGTAACAGAGCACCTCATAGGCCTCGGTGGGCTCCATCTGCACTGTGACATTCTCCAAGGTCTGGTCATTGAGTGTGTTCATGCAGTCAAACTGGACCAGGGGGTATGGGATTACTTAAGGCACTGTTCTAAGTCTAAGCTATTGCAGTGGAAGAGGCAGGAGATTCTATCTCTCACTCTATGAGCCAACCTAACTCCCATCCCAGTCACCCTGCTCAGGTTCCTTGTCTCCATGCCGACACACAGAGGCCAAAAAGGTCCTGGGTCAAGGGTGTAAGAGACATACCAACTGGTGACAGACCCAGTCACCAACATAGTGTATGGGGAGACATTACCCTACAGGACCCAGCACACCTGGAAATACTCCTTGGCCCCAGGAGGCTTTAGCAGGACCTCAGCCCTCCCTGCTCACCTGGAACACCATGTGGTCAGTGAAGGTGTGTTTAGTGCAGTGGATGACATACTCTGTCTCTGACTCAGTGAGGGCCACAGGCTCAAGCGAGGACTTGAAGAGGGGCCCCAGCCCACGGAACTCTGGCACCACTGCCAACTGCTCTGAAAACCACAGACCACACAATTACTCAGCTTTTCAATTCCCAGACCAACTTGTGATGTTTTCTAATAAATACTCATGTACAATTCTTAAGGTGTTTCACCCTACTGAGATGGGTGGATATGTATATACAACTGTTTACTATTTCCTAAATATACTGATACATTTTCTCATCTCCTTAACTTTGCTCAAGTTGTACCACCCACTATGAATACTCTCCTCCCGTCTGTCCCACAAAAGACCTCAGAAGCAACAAACTAACTGGGAGACCTCAATGTTGTAGGCATAATCCATTTGGAGACCTTCTTCAACTTTAGAAGCTTAGCAAAGATTCTTAAAAGAAGGTGGAAAGTAAGAAAATACAAAGAGGATGGGATGAATGTTGCTATAGAATCAGGTAAAAGAATGATCTGGTCTTATACATTTGTCAGCTAAGACAAATGGTAATAAAAAAGGTTTTATTGTACATCGGAAGCTAATATAATATTGTATATCAACTATAATTTAAAAATACATTTTAAAAAAGGGATATGTTCAGATTCAGAGTATTGCAGAAAACCCAACTTAGAGTGGTCTGTGGGCATCTGGTAAGGTCTATCTCTATGGATCCCCACCATGGCCTGTCCAGGTGAATGAGGCATCTGGCAGCTGTCTACACATGGTGTCTCTGCCTATGATGGCTAAAGCTGCTGCTTGCTTCCCTATTCTACGGTAGGGGCAGGATTCCTCAAACTATGGTCATGGAGTACCTGTGTCAGAATTACCTGAGAGTGAAGGCTTATTAAAAACTCTGATTTCTCTTCCCATCCCAAATCTGCTTTATCAGAATCTCTGGGTTTAGGACCCAGGAATCTGAATTTCTAACAAGTTCCTCAGATCACTCTGATACCTGATGATATTTGAAGACTACTGCTCCAAAACTTTCAACTTGTCTTCCCAATTAAATTAAACTGCTTAAGGACAGGAATTGTACCTTGAGGCCAGGGATGTGATATTTTGCCCTGTACTTAGTAGATACTCAATTCATGTTTCAGGGATAGAGAAAGAAAGTAGGCATAATTGTTTTTATTTTGCTTTCCTCCTTACCACAAAGAGTCTATGTGACTGCATCAGACCTCTGCAGCCTGAAGGACCATATCTAACAAATGTGCAGGAAATAGGACCTAGCCCATTGCTGGAACCTAACTGTGGGGTATAGGGATAGGCCATAGATGCCCAGAAAGAGCCAGCTTAGATACTGCAAGGAACTTTTAGGCTACCAACATCATTAGCCACCAGAGTGCTTTTTATAATGGAAATTCACTTTACTAGGCCTCAAGTTTCTAGACCTGACACTTCCTACCTGGGGGATTCTGCTAATAGTTATCATCAATAAAATAGATAAAATAATCTTGCTCACAGGGTTGTTGTGAAGATAAATGAAGCAATAAATGTCAAGATCTAGCAAAGTTCCTAGAACTTATCATGTGATTAAGAAATGTTAGCTTTTGGAAGACTGTTTAAAATGGAATTGATAACCTCTAAGAGGCTTAGAAGGAATCTTCCTTGGAAAGTATGGCAATATGATTGCTCCCACAATATTAACGTGTTAATTCTTAAAATCTGTGACTATGTTTTGTCACATGGTAAAAGGGACTTTGCAGATATATGAAGGTAGATCTTAAGATGGAGAGATTATCTTGGATTACCTGGGTGGGCCAAATGTAATCACAAAATTCTTTATAAGAGGGAGGCAGAGGGGTCAGAATCAGACAGATTTGAAGAGGCTATGCTGCCAACTTCAAAGATGGAGAAAGGGGTCACTACAGAAGGAATGTAGGTGGCCTCTAGAAAGTAGAAACGGCAAGGAAACAGTCTTCCCCTACAGTGCGCAGAGGGAGCTCAGCAGCACTGCCAACACAACAACACCCATTTTGGACTTCTGACCTTGTAGGGTAAGAAATTTGTGTTGTGTTAAGCCACTAAGATTGTGGTGACTTGCGACAGCAGCATGAGGGAACTAATACAGAATGAAAAGTTTCAGGTTAACAGTGATCCCAGTTAGCTCAGGATCCTAGTTTTCCTGAATCTGAGACAGTATGTTGACAGGAGACAGGATTCTGGAATGGAATGGTAAAGGGGAACTTTAACACAGTTCAACAATAACTGGGCCTGTTTTGAAGAAGAAAGGCACTATGCTAAGTGCTGTGGTAGAAAAAATAAAAGAAAGAACATATAAACAACTACACAGAACTATATTAAGAGAAAACAGAAGAGATGGAGTAGAAGTGATCAGACAGAAGAGCTTAGGAGATCAGGGAGGGCTTCCCAAAGAGGGGTATGTGCTAGTCCTTGAAGGTAGGAATGCAATGGATAAAATGATATGGTAATCAGACACACAGCCTTGCCCCTTAAAAATGCAAGACCAGAGGAATACGTAAATACTTAAAATGTTACAATACAACATTGACACATCTGGAACCCAAGAAAAAGTACCAGTGTCTTTGAACCCCAACTGTGCCGAATCAGACATCCTGAACTGGCCTGGGTTCCAGGGGTTTGAATCTTCAGAATCAAGGCTGAGACCCAGCTCTGAGACAAGGTTTATTTGGATCTTATTTCTAGCCCCTTCAATTCCTGGTTATGCAACCTTGGGCAAAATTACTCTCTCTGAACTTTAAATTCCTCAGATTCCAAATGGACCTAATATCGTACAAATGAGGATCAAATGTATTGTCTAAAGTACTATTGAGGTCCAGCACTCAGGACAGACCCAATAAAGAACAGTTCTTACCCTGAATCCCCTTGAGCAGAGCAACTACTCCAAAGCTGAGGAGACTGAGCCCCACTTCTGAGAGAGGCACCAAGTACTGCTACTCACCCTGGAAGATCTCTTGTCGGGTAGCTGCCACTTTCTCAGGCTGCTTGGTTGCTGTGATGGGGGTGCTTTCTGCAGAAGCAAATACACATGGTGATCAACAACTCCACTAATGAGGCACAGTAATGGGGCAGTGGGGCACTGAGCATGGTGCTGTTATTTAGGGATTATAATTTCCTGAGTGTGTAGTATACAACATGTGAGAAAGACAGTAAGTGTTCGTGTGTGTTTCCATTTCCTGGAGCCAGGGACAAAAAGAATTATTCCCTCCTCCCAGCACAACCACATCCATCCTGGTTAGATTTAGTGGCTTCACAGCCAATGCAGACCCTCCAATGGAGGTGTGAACCTAAGAGCTTCTGAAAGAAGGACAGATGCAACTTACCTGTTCTTTGTTCTGCGATGGCTGTGGTGGCCAAGGGCACGGACTTGAGGTCAAAAGGTTTTTCCGATGGTTCTAGAGTATACTGCTGTAGAGCCCTTTCCAAACCAGGGATGGACACGGTCAAACCTAGAGGCCAGTGGGAGAGAAGTCACTCTCCTTGGAATGCATGACAGAATGAGTACCAGGAATTCCCCCATGAAAACTAAGGCCCTAGATTGCATGATCCTGAGAAAGTTACTTAATTCTTTGAGCCTTTACTTCCACATCCACACTCTCCTTGTTAGGATACATACAAGAGTGACTGATAAAGGGTACAGCACTGTACAAATAGAAGTTTTATGTTTTTATTTTATTTATCTTATTTTTATTTATTTTTAGAGAGAGGAGAAAGGAAGGAGAAAGAGAATGAGAGAAACTTCAACGTGTGGTTGCCTCTCACAAGCCCCCTACTGGGGATTTGGCCCGCAACCCAGGCTTGTGCCCTGACTGGGAATCGAACCAGCAACCCTTTGGTTTGCAGCTCATGCTCAATCCACTGAGCTACACCAGCTAGGCTAGAAGTTTTATTAATGACTACCGTTTCAATTCACTAGGCTGTTTCCACCCACAATGGTATGAAACACATGACCTGAGGTCTCCTGTGGTCACAGGGATGTCATGAAAGTCCAGAAAAGAGTGTCTTGCCTCAGATTACCCCTGCCCAGATCTGTAGTGATAAGAAGGGTCACAACTTTGGTAGAGAGTCAAAGACAGACAGGGAAAGGCTCACCATTTAGGATATAGCCTGCATTGAGGGCCTTCTGCTTCTGCTCCAGGACACTGAGATAAAAGGTAGCTCGGTCCCTGACTTCATTGTCATCGTCCATCACACACCTAGAGCCAGAACATAAGGTACTTCTCACTGGGGCCCCACAGGAGTTACAGGAGGTAGCTGGCAGGGCTTCATCAGAGAGTAGTGAGAGAAAGTTGGTCTCTTAAAGCTCTGAGAGCTCAGTTTCCAGATATGGCTTCCACCCATCTAACTTATTAACAGGAGGTGACTATATTCATATTCCCTGGATCCTTTCCCTAAAGCCCACCCAGTCAAGGAAGTAACTAATCTCCTGTATCTAACAGCATATGTCAAAAAAAGAATTTAATATGACCTTGCAATCTTACTCCTGCTGAGTTATATCCTCAAGAGAACTGAAAACATACATCCACATAAAAATCTGTATACAAATGTTCATAGTAGCATTATTCATTCACAAGAGCCAAAAAGTAAAAACTGTCCAAATGTCCATGAACTGATGAATGGGTACATAAAATGCAGTATAGCCATATAACAAAATATTGGCCAATAAAAAGGAAAGAACGTACTGGTACATTTTGCAACAAGGATGAACCTTGAAAACATTTTGAAGAAGCCAGACATACAAAAGGGCACAAATTGTGTGATGGCATTTATATGAAATATCCAAAGTAGGCAAATCCAGAGATAGAAAGTAGATTAGTGATTGTCTAGGACCAGTGGCAGGGGGTGCTAAGGGGGATGGAGAATAACTACTAGCGGATACAGCATTTATTTTTGAGGTAATAAAGATCTTTTAAATTTAGAATGTGATGATGGCTGTACAACTTTGTGAATACAGTAAAAGCTATCATATCATACATTTTATTTTATTTTTTAAATATTTATTTATTTATTTTTAAAGAAAGGGGAAGGGTTGGAGAGAGGGAGAGAAATATCAATGTGTGGTTGCCTCTTGCACACCCACTACTGGGAACCTCGTCTGCAACGCAGGCATATGCCCTGACTGGGAATTGAACTGGCAAACCTTTGGTTCACAGGCCTGCTCTCAGTCCACTGAGCCAAACCAGCCAGGGCATATTATACATTTTAAATGACTGAATTGTAAGGTTCAAAAATATGTCAGTAAATATATATATTTTTTTAAAAACTCGACTTTTGGCCAAGATGGAGGCATAGGTATACACACTGTGCCTCCTCGCACAACCAAGATAGGGACAACAACATTTTAGAAACAGAATAACAACCAGAACTGACAGAAAATTGAACTGTTTGGAAGTCGGACAAGGAATTAAAATAGACACATTCATCCAGACCAGTAGGAGGGGCAGAGTTAGGCAGCCAGGTACATAGGGTGCCTGGAGCCTAGGGTACGTGGTGGAGCAGAGAGCAGAGAGCATTAGGACCGGATGCATAAGGCAACCGGAGCACACAAGGCAACTGGGGCACACAACACAACCAGGGCATGCACGACTGCAGCGGGCAGACCCTGGCTGAGGGGTGGCAACCAGCAGACCCAGCCAGGCAGGGATTGTGAAACAAGACACGGCGCGCAACCCAGGATCCCAGTGCTGGGAAATAGAGCCTTGGGGCACTGATTGAAAACACCTGTGGGGGTGGAGGCACATGGAGAGACTCCCAGCCTCACAGGAGAGCTCATGGGAAAGACCCACAGAGTGCACAAGCCCACCCACACGGGAACTGGCACCAGAGGGGCCTAGGTTGCTCGGGGGAGGCGGCGGAAGGGACTGAGGTCCGATGGAGAGTGAAGTGCCAATGTTCCCTCTCGGACCCTGCCCCCACATACAGCATCACAAGCCAGCAACTGGGGTGCCCCACCCCGGTGAACACCTAAGGCTCCACCCCTCATACGTAACAGGTGTGACCACACTGGAAAAAAAAGAGAGAGATGGCTCAAAACGAACAACTATGGAAAGCCCCAGAACCCATCCTTTTAAGTGAGCAATAAATAGCCAACTTATCAGATGCACAGTTCAAAACACTGGTGATCAGGAAGCTCACAGAATTGCTTGATTTTCATCACAAATCAGATGTAAAACTGAGGCTACAATAAGTGAAATGAAGAAAAATGCACAGGGAACCAATAGGGATGGAATGAAAAATGTGTTCACATCAATGGAGTGGACCAGAAGGAAGAAAAAAACATACAACCAGCAAAGAATGAAGAAATAAGAATTCAAAAAAATGAGGAGAGGCTTAGGAACCTCCAGGACATCTTTAAACATTCTAACATCTGAATTATAGGGGTACCAGAAGGAGTAGAGGAAGAACAACAAGTGGAAAACTTATTTGAACAAATAATAAGGGAGAACTTGCCCATTCTGGCAAAGGAAATAGACTTCCAGGAAGTCCAGGAAGCTCAGAGAGTCCCAAAGAAGTTGGACCCAAGGAGGAACACACCAAGGCACATCATCATTACATTAGCCAAGGTAAAAGTGAAGGAAAGGATCCTAGAAGCACCTAGAGAAAAGGAGATAGTAACGAACAAAGGAGTTCCCATCAGACAGTCTGCTGATTTGTCAAAAGAGACCTTGCAGGCAAGAAGGGGCTGGAAAGAAGTATTCCAGGTCATGAAAGGGAGGGACCTGCATCCCAGATTGCTCTATCCAACAAAGCTTTCATTTAGAATGAAAGGGCAGATAAAGTGCTTCTCAGATAAGGTCAAGTTAAAGGAGTTCATCATCACCAAGCCCTTATTACATGAAATGTTAAAGGGACTTATCTAAGAAAAAGAAGATAAAAAAGCATGTATAGTAAAATGACAGCAAACTCACAATTATTAACCACACCTAAAACAAAAACAAAAGCAAACTAAGCAAACAACTAGAACAGGAACAGAACCACAGAAATGGAGGTCACATGGAGGGTTATCAACAGGGGAGTGGGAGGAGGAGAGAGGGGGAAAAGGTACAGAGAATAAGTAGCATACATGGTAGATGGAAAATAGACAAGGGGAGGGCAAGAACAGTATGGGAAATATAGAAGCTAAAGAACTTATGACACATGGACATGAACTAAAAGGGGGGAATGTGGGTGGGAGAGGGTGTTCAGGGTGGAGGGGAATGAAGGGTGGCTAATGCGACAACTATAATTGCACAATCAATAGACTATACTAAAAAAAAGAAAAAACCTCAAATTAACAACTGTCACATCTGAATGAAGGCATTTTTGTATGATATTATTTTCATGCTCTTCTGTGCCTTGTTTTTCCCCCTACAATCCATAGTTATATAACTCCTCCTCCCTCCCCTTTATCGTTAAAAAACAGACAAAAGACAGTTGCCTGAGCCTGAAGGGACTCTATCATCCATCAGGGTCCCTCAGGCCTAGACTCACCTCTTCAGCAACACCAAGATACTGGGTAACATCTCTTCATTCTGGGCTCCAAACTTGGCTAGAGCACTCACAGCACCTATGTTTACGAAGCACATAAGACATACTTGACATACCAGAGCCAGTGCAACAAGGCTCTGGGTGGATCTTGGAACCACCTGGCCTTGATTTTCTCATCTATTTTATGGCTAAGGCAGCCCCAATCTGGGTTCCAGAAGTCATATTCAGCATTAACTAGGGTAAGACCCCAGGAGGTGGCCACAATTTCAGGCTTCTCAGCTTCTGTATCCAAATGGCCTTAATTCAGTTAAGCATTAGATTAACATCAAGAGAAAATGAACCGTTATTTCATTATTATATATTGTTGAAAGAGGAAAATCTGTCCAATGAGCATGAAAAGAACAGTAAATTAAAAATAAATAATGTGATAGTTGCACAATGAATTGCACACTCACTTAAAAGAGTAAATTTTATGGTATGTGAAGTATATCTCACGGTTATTTGTTAAAAAAATTAAGTTAAACACTTTAAGTGAAACTTGAAAAAAAACTCCATAAAACAAATACAGAGGTTAAGAACCATTCAACTAGATGACCTCTAACCATCTAAGGTCCTTCTACAATATTCTCAAAAACTGAGCTTGTGAGGAAAGAACACCAAATGCCCTATCTTCATTTGAGGCTCATGCCCCTTTGCCAGGAGAATTCACTTAAGAAAAAGCTAAAGAGCCCAAATTCAGCTCTGGCTCAGACCCACCTGCCCGGACCTCCTCATGCTCCAAGACTACTCGGTTATAGATGAAGCGGATGTACTTGGAGGGGTTGTTGGTCTTGGGCCCCTCCTGGCCCAGGAGATGCAGGATGCGGGTGGCCAGCACAGTGAACTCACAGTCCTCGATGAATTCACATAAGTGTGACAGTCCTGTCTCCTTGCTCTCTGAGTTCTCCTCAATGATGCTGATGATGCAGTCCACGATGGCCCGCTTATATTCAAAGCCACCCTGCAGTTGGAGGGATCAAGCTGAACAAGGAGGCTGCTTGCTCCAGAATGGGCTGTGAGGCTCAGAGCCTAACCAAGACTGAAGACAGTGGTCCACACACAAAATCTGGAGACAAAGGACCTGGCCCTCTGTACTCAATCTCCTTTTTGTGTAAAGCTAAAGACATGGATTGAATGTTTGCTGGGGTCTTTCCAGTTCTAACAGTATTTGGTGTAACAGAAATAGTTTGAGTTTTATTCTTCCTAACTTTGAGATAAAAGGCAAAATGGGTAGTGTAGATGCTACAGTAAACAGTATGGCAGTTCCTCAAAGGTTTCTTAAAAATATGACTACCATATGATCTCAGTTCCACTTACAGGTATTTACCCAAAAGAATTGAAAGCAGGGTCTTGAAGAGATAGTTGTATACGCATGATCACAGCAGCATTATTTGTAATAGCCAAGAGGTGGAAACAGCCAAGTGTCCACTGACGAATGAATGGATAAACAAAACATGGTCTACATATGTAGTGAAATATTATTCAGCCATAAAAAGGAAGGATATTCTGATATATGCTACAATGTGGTAGAACCTTGAGGACATTATGCTCAATGAAATAAGCCAGTCATATTGTTTGACTCCACTTATATGAAGTCAAATGCATAGAAATAGAAAGTATAATGGTGGTTGCCAGGGACCGGGGGTGGGGTGGTGAAAAATGGGGAGTTATTGTTTAATAGGTATAGTTTCAGTTTTGAAAGATGAAAAAGAGATTTGCTGCACAACAATGTGAATATATTTAATACTGACATATTAAAATAGTGAATTTTGTCATGCATGTTTTACAATTAAAAAAAGGCAGTGGAAAGTCAGAAGATCCTAGATCAAACCTATGCTCTTCTACTTAGACTTTAATGACAAAGGTGGCAAATGAGGTACCTATAGGTACCAGGCATGTAACCTGGCAACGTGAAACAGACTGATTGGGAACACTAGTGGGGCAATAAACAGTGCCTGTCTCATCTAAAGAGGGAAATCACTACTCAGCCTTGTGTTGCCATCTGGCAAGTTTTTCAGGAGAAACTGGAAATCTCTTACAATTGTTTTCCTGATTTTTAAATAATGGCTACTAATTTGAAATGTTTAAAGCTTTGTCATTTTGTACAGTCCAAGTAAAACTAAACTGTAGATTGTATCCGGCCCCTGTTGTCAGATTACTTTGTTTTATGGCAGTGAGCCACTTTCCTTTCCTGAACTTCATGCTCCTTCATAATAAGGATCATTAGTGTGTTTACTTCATAGATTATTTTAAAGGATAAATAAGATGCATTTGTACATTTTAATAAAGCAGTTCTATGAGTAGGTACACTGTAAACCTGTAAACCTTCAACTGCTATTTTCATGATTAGTTCCATAGCCAGTCAGCAAGCCTGGTGGGCACTGAGTTCAGAGTAGTGCATCAAGGCTTTGCTGGCAGCTGCTCTAATTAGAGAATGAGAAGCCTCCCTGCAGAAAACTAGAAACAGACCTATTTCTAAAAGACAGGTCTCAGTGTCTAAGTGATGCACTCTAATAATGAAGGTCTTACACTCAACCATTACATGGAACCATGAATTTTCCTGGGAGGAAAGGAGATCCAGTAGAAAATCATGGGCTTTGGAGTCAGATAGATCTGGGTCCAGGTCTGGGTGACCACAGGCAGGTTACTTCACCTCTCTGAATCTCAAATCCCTGATTTTTAAAGGAAGAAAATAATGTTAATGGACAAGGCCTGTTATGAGGGTCACAAGACTGTGTACACTGTGTAGTGTCTCCAAAGTGCCAGGCCCATTAGCCAAAAGCTCCCTGAGCATTAGTGCTCTCCCCACTTCCAATATTCTTGGGAACCCCAAAGACACCCAAGGCAATGGCTCCTCTACTGCCTTGGTCCAAGAGGCACTATAGGGCTGGGGCAAAGCGACAACAAATACCTGGGGACCAAATCTACTCCACAACCACTTTACTTGCTTCTCTGAATTAACTGGTTTTGTCGAGACATCCAAGAAAGGTGGTGTTAGTGAATCATTAATTCATGTCAGGAAAAAAAATAGAACAGATGTCACCCTAGTAGCATAGTTTCACAAGAAACCACCCCATGGAGCTCCTGGAATGATCCAGAATATTTCTATACTAACTGCCAGTACAAAACATGTTTTCTTATCATCTGGACAAACTTGGCCTCAGGGCATCTACTGTGTCTTTAAAGGCAGGATACTGAGTCATTATAGTTACTACTGTAATTACTATAACTGCTACATATTTATCTGTTGATTCATGAGGAGTTTAAAGGGTCATAGGAAAAAGGAAACCAACCCAGTTAACAAGTTGATCTGGGTACTCCTAAATTGACATAGAACCAGCAGCTGAGTCATTCTCAGCACCAGGAGCCCTGGCATGCCCTGCTTGCCCCCTACTTTTACCTCTTCCCGCAGCATGGTAAACAGGAAGTTCATGAGGACAGCATGTTTTCGAGGATACTTCTGACACAGGGCACTGATGGCCTGGACAACCACCACCTGAGTCAAACAGACATTCATAAGCATCAGCCTCCTGCCACCAGGGTGGAGTTAACTTAGTTTACCAAGTACCAGTAAAGTTCTTCCTTAGGTAAGGCCAGGTCCTGGGTGTGATAAAGGGCAGGAAAACAAGGAGAACTCCATCCCCACCCTCAGGGAGCACAGTCCCTGTGTCTATCCAGGGCAGGGTGGCATGCAGAACAGTCCTAATAGTCCCAGATCCAGACTCTAGGACCCCAAACTCTGCTTTGTTACTCAGACTTCAAAGTGAATCTATGAGCCTCCTCTCCATCTCACTTGTCCTGCTTCTCTTCCTACCATCCCCGACTCCTTTGAGATTCCCCTCAATCAGCTTTTCTGGCTCCTCTTTGGGTCTCCTCTCCTCTCCCTCTCCTCCCCCACCTTCCCTCCGCTTCCCTCCTCTCCTCTTCTCTTCAGCAATCCTATCTCTTTCCATGGTTTTAACCACCTCTTCTATGCCACTGACTCCCAGATCTTTGTCTCTTGTCTGAGCTCAATGTTTCCACATGTCCAGCAGATAACTCCACCTGGTGCCCACAAACACAGCTTATCTGCAGTCACCATCACTACCTTCCCCCTTCCTTCATCTAATACATAACCTTTCCCTCCTTCCGCAAACTGATCAATGGCACCACCATCAACCCAAACTGGAAAACAGCATCATCTTTGACAACATTGACTCCCTTGATTCTCACAACATGCCCTGCCAACTGGCTGTATAAAGGAACAATGTGACAAACACCAGAAGCAAGACTATGCGTATCTCCCAAGGCCAAACCCTGTGAATTGTTATGTACCAGCCTTCTCTGAGTCCTCAGACCTGAACAGCCCCTCAGATCAATCCTAGCTCAGTGGCTGGGGAACAAGGAGAAGGGGCATAGGGCATCTTCCTGACTCTAGTGACTGTGGATGTTCCCAAAGTGCCCCAGGTACCTTGAATTCATCCGAGATCTCTGACATAAAAGAGGAGATCTGCTTCATGAGGCGGTCGATGCTGCTCTCGCTGCCGGTCTTGAGGAGGGTGGTGATGGCCAATGTGGCAATGCTACGATTCGAATCTGTGACCAGGTTCTCTAGGTCCAGATTGCAGGCTGTTACTGCTGAAGGATGTTTCATGGCAACCTATTTGGGGAGGAAAGAGATAAAGAGGACAGGAACAAGAGATAAAAAATAGGACTTCTGTCATTCCACTGCATGGCTTTGGCCCAGTCAAAGGTCCTTTGGATAAACTCATCTTACCACCTGGTACAAAGTAACTGAGGCCAGGGCTACACCCATCCAGCTAAGGTTAGGGATTAGGAAGTACCTCCACCTGGATCAGGCCACTTCCCCTGACCCTCTCAGGCCAGGCCCCTTTTCCACCCACCGTTGTACCGTTACCTTATTGAGGGTTCGAACAGCGGCATAGCGGAGGGCTGCCTTGGGTGAGCTGCAGAAAAGCTGGAGCACTGTGGGGAGACAAATGTCATATACCAGGCTGCCTTCACTGCTTGGCAGCTAGGAAAAACCCAGGTAGGCCTCCAGGGGAGGAAGAGAAATAGGGCATTGTAAGTATGCAAGGGCTCTGAGGCTATTCAGACCCAAACCCTCTGCTCATTTCCCTGCTGGTACCCCTACCTCAACCAAGGAAGAGTTCTCTCTTTGAGTCCCTGAGCCATGAACACAGAGGCCTTAATGCATGTGACAGTCCAATGGGTCTCGTGAATGATGAGAGCTGTTTACTGAGCATCTGTTGTGTGCCAGGCACTATGCTGATGAGCTGTCGTGTGCCTTGTCTAATGGATTCCTCACAACTTTATGATGCAGCCACTGTTATTATGCCCATTTAACAGATAAGGAAACTGAGGCATAAAGGGGTAAAGAAACTAAAGTTACTCTAGGTTAGCAGTCAGTAAATGGCAGAACCAGGACTGAAATCTAGGACTGCCTGCACCTGAAGCCTGAGCTACTGACCCCTGCAAGGTAGAATACTACTCTCTCCCGAGGCACATACAGAAACCACAGAACTTCCTCATTCTTGGCTTAAACAATGGCCTAGGTTCTTACACTATGCTGGTGCACATTAGGCAGTGTTTCCCTCCCTGTGCCTTCGTTGTTAGGAAAATCAGGGCTCGATTTTGCACAGACTAGTAGCAAGCATGGCTACGGTTTTCTGAGGTGTCCATGTTCCCTTCTATAACTTGGCTTTTATTTTCTTACACTTTTTCAAAACTTATTTTTGTTTTTCTTAAAATAAGGTTAACTTTTATTTTGAAGGCTCCATCTTATTTACGTCTTTCATTATTCTGGAAATATGAGGAATATAATAAGGATGAATGAATACCCGAATTAGTGAATGAATTCATTTAGTTCTTGTATTTTTGTCTCTAAGAAGGGAGACTTCTCTCTCCACACATGAACCCCCTCTCTTTGCCTGGGGTTCTACTATTATTATGGAGGTTAGAATAAAAGGTCCAATCATTCCAAAATATCTGCAACTCCAACTCTCCTGCCATAACATCTGGGCTTTCATTGGGTTTGTCCCTTCTAGAACACTAACCCTCTCTCTGAATATAGTACTCCTCAGAACCTCTCCTTTTCTACCTTCTCAACATACCCACTTTCCAGTACCAACCACTTGGCACATCACATGCTTACTATTCTGATATACAGTGAGATCGCAACACCTAGTACAGGGACTGACACAAACAAAGCAATAAAGGAATACTCACACTAGATCAAAAACAACTAGAGATGGTGGACTCCCCATAACAACAGCAGGAACACTTGCTGTATTCACCATAGTGCTAAGCATTATGGCCAGTTCTAAGCCATTTGTATAGATCACACAGTTTACTGCCTACTGTAACCTTATGTAACAAGCACGATTACTATCTACATTCTAGAGAAAGTGAAGCATGGAGAAAATGATGACTTGTCTAGGCTCACTCAGTTGCTAAATAGCAGAGCCAGGACTTCCACCCTGGCTATCAGGCTCCAGTGTCCAGGCTCTGAAATACCCCTCTGAATTGCTTTCTCCTTTACATGATACAGCTCAGTCCCTAGACAGCATGCACTGGTTTCATAAATCCTGGGTTTCTCCACCAGGCCCTCTTACCCGACAAACTGCAGAGCAGATCTGAACCTCACCTATGCCCCTTCCCAGAGTCCCAACCTCTTTAGTGGTATGATAGAACTAAAAGTATGCCATCCCTTAAATGTAACACATGAGAGAAGCTCCAGTACAGTGCCTGGCACAGAGCAGGTACTTACTAGGTACTAATTCCTTTTCTTAACATTAATTAGACTGTGGCCTATTTGAAGGGCATTTTCTTTCTTCACCTGACCCCTAGCCCAGGGCCTAGTTCCTAGCAGGCAAAATTGTGTGAAGCTGGGGTGAAGGAATATCTGGTAACCTGACACAGCTGGGGCCAGCTCTTTGGCACTGCAGCCTGGCAGATTCACGATGGCTGAGGCAGCCTCGTAGACAACCATCTCATGCTTGTTGCGTAAGCAGCTCTCGATGAAATCAAACAATGGGCTGTCACGGCTACAAAAGAACATAGGCAGTAAGAAGTTGGAAATAGCCCAGTGTGGTAGGGTGAATGAGGAATTATCTAATGAGGGGAGACAAGAGCCATTACCTGATGTCCTCCTCCTCTAGCTGCTTACTGGCCACCCGGATCATCATGCAATAGGCAAAGGGAGACTTGAGGCCATGCCGAGTGAACTTGCTAATCATCTTATTGACAGCCAGGCGGTCATTCCTACGCACATGGTATAGGAGCCCTAGTGCATGGTACTAGAGGACAGAAAATAGCAGGAGAGTACAAACATGTGAAGCTTAGGTCTACAAACTGTGTGACCCTGGGCAGGCTACTGTATCTCCCTGGACTTTAGCCTGCTCATTTTTGAAATGGGCATCATAGTAGCTGCCTCACAGAGTGGCTGTGACGAGTCCCCCAGATAGTGTGTATAGATAGCTCCTGACACAATGCTCAACAAACCACAAAAGTATTATCTGTAGTTTTTGTTCTATCCCCAATTATAGCAAGGGCTGTAACAGACATAAGTACAGATGTGAAGGGGGAAACAAGACACCAGAGATGGAAGAATGGGAGGAAATTCAGTGTCTTTAGACAAGAAAGAAAAAGAGGAATCTGGGCCCTGAACATGGACATGTATTGTAAGGTGTCATGCAAGATACCTCAGGTATGAGACCTTATGATGGTAAACCCTACACAGGGAGATAGTCTTAGCCCAATGACTTGCCCACGGACTCATGGCTGGTATTGGCAAAGTGAGATCTAGAAAACCTGAAATCCAGGGACTCTGTTCTAGAGATGTAAGGTGCATAAAGTTATTTCTTGTCCCTTCTGCTCTTTTCTGTTTCCTTACCAGAGTGGCACTGAAGTGCTAAAAAGGCTATGTGCCTTCTATGTGAGAAGCTTCTCTGACCCTGGAAAGTGTTTTGAGGGGCCACAGCTGACCCTGGAGATGAGAATGGTGCAAAGGGTGAGGAAAAAGAAAAGAGATAAAAACACAGGTACTGCCTACAGGTAAGCACCAGGTGTGTTGAATGTTAATAGATGTTGTCTCATTGCATCCTCACAGCTTTGTGAAGCAGAAACTCATTCCTATTTTACAGACAAGCAAACTGAGAAGTACACAAATAAAAGGAATTATGGGCCTAGAACACTAAAGAAGAGTTTCAAAGACAAAAGTCTCACTAAGATATTTCCATGCATCACTAACAAAGCCAGCTTGGCAAAGGCCCTCTGCCTGCCTGGGCAAGATTTGCTACATCACATACCCCAAAACAATACTCAGCTGTTTATCAAAATACTTTAATATTTTGGTACCAGGTAGCAAGCAATCTAACCCAAGTCTGCCCTGCCACCTCCCCTCCCCCCGCTCAACATGGCAATCTCCCTATAGTCCAGTGACAAAAGGACTGAAGTCTGCTTCAGCTAGGGACCACTAGGATCTCTGTGGTGAGAGTCCATTCTGACTGGCCAGTGCCATGCCATATGTCTAAGTATTTCAAATACCACTATTCTGCTTATACATCACCTGGACCATGATGTTATCATTGGATGCTGCCTCCTGGGCCTCATTCACCCAGCGCTTGACCACATCAAAGCTGCACTTCAACAGGTGCTGTGAGCAACAGGACATATTAAGTGGCAGGCAAGCAGGAGGAGGCTCTCCCATCACATATCCTGGACCTGGCTTACAGCTCAGCCAGCCCTAGTTCTTTCCTCAGACAAAGCTCAGGACCTCTCCATTGTCCTGGTCTTCTGAGATGGCATATAAGCATAGGTTCCCACCCTCCCTCTCTCAGGCCCAAACTCCAACAAGCTGTCACCCCAAAGGATGGATCAAGGCCATTCAACTGCCCCTCCCCAACCAATCCAGAATTACCCACCACTCTTCACTAAGAAGGTTAGAGGAGCAGTTGACTCTCTAAGTCTGACTCAGACCCTCAAATCTGAGAATACAGAAACATTTTTTATTACTTACTGGGAAACAATTCTTATATTCTCTACAATTTCCTGATCCTACCCTCCCAACCCCTGGTCTTGCAGGGCCCCAGCTGCAGCTACACACCAGGGAAGACACCAGGGCAGAGCTGGAGACACTGGGCACCTTGTCCACAATAGCCTGTTTCATGTACCGCTCAATTGCCTGCAGCATGGTGCTCTGTGGGGACAAAGAGGGCCAAGAGGGGACCCAATCAATTGTCAGCAACCTTCAGAAATGTAGGTAATGGGGTGTGCAGCAGTGAGGTGAGGAGAAAGCAAACGTGTTTCCTTTTCACGGTACCCTTCCTCAATTCCTTTGCCCAGGAGATGGGGAAAACCTAAAGCATGCAAAGGATGAGACTGAACCTTGATTGAAAAACAGGGAAAAGACAGATGGCTGGGCTGGGCAGCAGACTCACATCAGTGATCTGGCAGAGGGCTCGCACGGCTGGGCCTCGATAGTTGTCTTCTTTCCCAGTCATGTCCTTTGTCAGGCTGCAGGGGGAGGAAGGCACTGTCGACATGCTGGAGCCTGGCCTGCTCTCCCCACACCAAAGTCCTCACCCACTCCTCTCAGAACCACACTTACATGGATTACTACATGGAGTCTCCTAACTAGTGTTCTCTATTTTTGTCCCATCTAAGCCAAACTCCATGAAGCAGCAAGATGGAGGATTTTTTGTATAAAACTCAAAACTGACCAGGTCCCTAGCCTGACTTCACTAAAACATTTCCAAGGCTTCCTACTACCATTACCATCAAGCACAAGCTCTTTAACAAAAAAGTCCCCAAATAAGCTGTGCAATCTCTCTACTCCAGTCATTTCTGTATGCTCTTTTCTTAGCCTGGAGAACTCCTCAGCCCCTTACCCCTACCTCTGTCCTGCTATTTCTCACTCCTCCTTCAGGATTCCACTCAGACAGGTCTTCTGATCCAAATTCAAATTGGGTGCCCTTCTGGTCTGTTCTCACAGCCTGTCTGGTTATTTCTCCGTGAATTCTGGGGCTGCAGAGACCGTGTTTATCTTATTTGCTGCTCTATTCCCAGAGTTAAACATAGGACTGTTAGACAGTCAATAGACATTTTCTAAATGAACCTATAAATGAATATAACACCCCCATCTATAACCGTCCCCAAAAAAGCTGACAAGAAATAAGATAACTGAGCCCAAGTTCTGAAGAGCAAGTTCTTAGTCACATCTTTCCATTGAATCATGCAGCCTAATGTAGAAACCAGTACTTAGTAAGGAAGCCTATTTGTATACCTCTTGCATTCTCTATGTCCATTTTTCTTATGTTTTCTCTTGGTACTCACTAAAGACTTTATGAGAGTTCCAGGCTGGCTCAGGTGACTAAGAGGAATCAAGGGAAGGAAGGATTTGTGCACGAACTAAGGCCAGAGAATTAAAATGGAAACAGCACACTCTGGAGGCTGCCAGTGGTAAATGAAAGATGAGGGAGTCAATCAAGTCTCATTCTCTAGTATACATGAGAAAAAATGGCCTCTGTATCAATAGAACCCATCAAAGGAACCATCCACAGACCCAGGACTTGCCTACTGGTGACAATGATGACATCCTCTGCAATGCAAGACATCTCCTTGATAGTCAAGTAGCACATCCGACGGAGGGTGGGCTACGAAAGAGATGGAAAAAGCCCTATGATCCCGTAGCCCAGCATGATGGCCAGGGTTAGAAAAAGAAAACACCAGTCTACACAAAGGCAATCCACACTGACTGGTGGAGTCACTTTCCCTTGGCCCTCCTACCACACTGTCACAGCTGTCTTCTCTCAAGGAAAGTTGGGGTTGGGGAACTTACATCATTAGACTGAAAGAGCTTGGTCATGGCAAAAAAGGCCTCAGTTGCTTCAGTGGTCCCCAGGTGCTCTCCCTATTTTAATTAAAAAAAAAAAAAAAAGTCTCAGCTTGGGATGGAGGAGCCATAAGGCTCTTCTTGCTCAATCAGTCCAGGCCAGATCCTCAGCCCCTGCAGAGGTTCCATCAAAGGCAACACATCAGAGCTGAATGCTGAGGGGACCCAGAGCTACGCTCTTGGCTACGACCACACAGAGGCTGATGAACAGCCAAAGGGCTATTTTACTCATGTACTCCAACATCCCCCAACACTGTTTCCTCCACCCCTAAGCTTCACCCTGTTACCTGGTTTATGAGGTAAAGGATCTTGGTGAGAATGTGAGCACATTTCCGAGGGTTGATGGGAGTTTCATTAAATACACGGGCCTAAGAAGAAGTGACCAAGGATAATTTACTTTGTAGCCCAGTTTATTTCCCTTCCATTGACTACTCTCAACCACATTCAAGGGCTGAGAGGTCCCAGAATAAATAAATACACTCCCTTGGATGAGCTTATTTTCATAGGAAAGAATTTTTTTCTTTAATTCATCTATTAACATCTCCTGAAATCTTCAATTTAAGTATTAGGAATGTACTGCTTTATTAACTAACATATATTTAGTAAACACTTGTTAACTAGTAGAAGAAATGAAGAATAACAAAAATGTAAACATAATAAACTCTCTCTAGGAACAAAGTTTTCCTGTCTTTCAAGGAATGGGTTTTCTCCCCTATTATTCTTTATGTATTTTTTATTTTTCAAATGATTTGATTTATTTATTTATTTATTTATTTTTAGAGAGGGGAATGGAGGGAGAGAGGGAGGGAGAGAAACATTAATGTGTGGTTGACTCTGGAGCACCCCCTGCTGGGGACCTTGCTTGTAACCCAGGCATGTGCTCTGACTGGGAATTGAACCAGCAACCCTTTCCTTCACAGGCCAGCACTCAATCCACTGAGCCACACCAGCCAGGGCTCCCATACTGTTCTTTAAATAAGAACTTTGAGTTTGTTAGCATCTCAATCACATTCATCCTGGACATAATGATGAAATATAGAGGGGAGCAAATGACACTTGCCTCCTGGAGTACGGCACTCTTCTCAAGGTGCTGGAATGGGTTGGAGCCTCCACCTACAATCACAGAACAGAAAAAACTGAGTACAGGTTGTGACCCTAAATTTCAAAATTCTCCCATAGATAAGGGACAGATGTCCCTACTGTCTGCCTAGTCAACAAATTCAAGCTCCTCTGAATGGCAATCAAAGCTCTACAAGCTTCGTATAAATCATACCACTCTCCTGCAAGGGTCCCTCTCAACCCCAACCCACTCACAATCACCCAGCATCCATGGTACAGTCCTTCTGGGCATCTCATAGTGTATTCTTTGCCTTACATTCATTTATGCAAATGATGCTTAACTGAGTCCCTATTACATGTGGGGACCACCATCTCCCAATGACTAGGATTTCTTCATAGCAGATATCACATTTGTGGTTAATTACATGCTTTATTATTATTTTGTTTATGTCTCTCTCCCCCACTATGCCTGCGACTATTCTAATATTCCTAGCTTAGGCAGTGAGTGTTTCACTCGTTCTACCGCACTATCAGAACACAGTAAGTGTTCAACGTTTGTTGAAAAAGTAAATGAAAGAGTTCAGGTTTTCAGCCGCAGGGCAATGGCTCCTCAGATAACGTCCCAGTCTGGCCAGCACCAACGCAGCCCCGGCGAATCCCAAGAGATTCAATGGAGAAAGGAACAAAGGAGCATCTGCTATTTCCCTGACACATGTGGAAACTGAGGCCCAGAGAGGCGCGGGATTCACTGGGTGCCGCCCAAGGTCATCCAGTGAATCGTGCGTGGTCCGAGCTACAAATCGGGGCAGTAGAGCATGCTTGGGCTCTCCGAGGCTTGCTACAGACTAGCTGTGGACCTTCGCACAAGCCTCTGTCCTGCACTGGGCCTCCGCCTCGGGTCAAGACAAATTCTGAAGGAGGGCTCCCAGGGAAGGTGTTGATACCCTGCGCGATGGCCCAGCCTACCCCAGGCCTAGCTACAGGCCTGAGCTCCTCACCCGATTCCTCGTCTTTCTTGTCCAATTTCTTCAGCATAGTGGTGCCAGCGAGGGAGTAAAGCAGCAAGCGTTCAACGAGCAGCTCCGGCTGCTAGAGAAGGCGTGATGGCGGTTTTGCACAAGTCACTTCCGGCCGGCCACGTAACCCAGCATTCTGCGCTTGCACGCTCCGCGCTTGCGCATATTACAGCCTTGTGGGGCTGTCCACCTTTAACTCTATCCCTGCCGGGAATAGACCCGGGCCAAGGGGTCTGCGAAGATTGGCGACGTCGGCGGGGGCGGGAGGAGGGTTTAGAATCGGAACTGACAGGCACCGCAGGTCAGCACCCTACGCTCACCTTATCTGTACAATATGAGTAGCTTTGCGTAGTGGCGTAAGTTTAAACGGGCTTTTGGAAGTGAGGTCCCTAGCACACTGGCTAGCAGTAGACCCCCCCCCCATTAATGTTAATAACTATAGCGTTTTAAGGAAGGCCTCTCTAGCCACTCCTCACTTTCAGTCCTCTTCCCTGGCCTGAATTTTCTCACTAGCTCAAGTCACCATCTAACAGACTATTTTTTACTTTATTGCTTTTATTGCCTTTAATTCACTGCTGTAGCATGTAGTAAGTGCTCAGTAAACTCTGGTTGAATAAATTAATGCTTGAACTTGCTCTTAAAATTTATTGAATACATCTGCCCATCTCCTATCACGTATGCTTCTGGTGTAAATTGTTTTGTACTTTAACTTTCAGGGATCTAACTAAAGTAAAAGATAAGCATAGAAACTTTAATGCGCTTTTTAAGTGCTTTGGGTATTGCTCAAAATGCGCCGCCTAGCGCTGGGGGCAGGAGAGATGGGAAGAGGGGAAAATGAAACAGCACCCAGGGTTTCTCTTCCTGGCGAGTTCAGCGGAACGCCTTGAGGCCAGGTTAAGGGCGGTGCGTGCTAACGTGCCAAATTGCACCGGCTACCGCAATGCCGAGTCAGGATGACTTAGCGCTGTGACGCGTCACACCAGTCAGCCTCTGGAGGGAGCAGGTCGAGGAGAGGAAGGAGGCCTGCTGAGCGGAGAGGAGCGCAGGGGGCTGGGACAGAGACCCCCGGGACACGGCGAGTAAAACAAAAGAAACGGGGTGGGGGAGGGGCACACCCTTCGCGGAGTGTGGAGTACCGCTTGTTTGGGGACTGGGGGGTAGCTGGGTATGGGAAGAACGGTTTTGTGCGAAGGAGCAATTGTCAGAAGCCAAAAAGATGTTCAAAAATCTTTGACCAGTGGCCCTGGGCGGGTAGCTCAGTTGGTTAGAATGTCATTCTAACCTGCCAAGGCTGGGGATTCCAGTCGCTGATCAGGGCACATACAAGAAGCAACCAAGGAATTAATAAACAAATGGAACAACAAATCGATGTTTCTCTCTCTATCTCTCTATCTCCCTCCCTCCCCTTCTTCTCCTTATCTCTCTAGATAAATAAATTAAAAAATCTTTAACTAGTAACCCCACTGCTTATCCAGAGGAAATCATCCAGAAGAAGAAAATAAAATTGTCCACTCTAGGAGTTTGCAGCAAGAAAATTGGAAACATCCTAAATGTTCAGCAATAAGGGGATGATTATGGGAATTATGGTACAGCCATGGGATGAAATATTCTGCACTCTTTATAAAGGAATATTTCTTTTCTGTTTGGTTATTGGGTTTTTTTAAAAGATTTTATTTATTTTGTATTTTTAGACAGAGGGGAAGGGAAGGAGAAAGGGAGAGAAACATCAGTGTGTGGTTGCCCCTTGTGTGCCCCTACTGGGGATCTGACCCGCAACCCAGGCATGTGTCCTGACTGGGAATCCAACCAGCGACCCTTTGGTTCCCAGTCTGGTGCTGAGTCAACTGAGCCACACCAGCCAGGGCTGGTTATTGTTTTCAACTTATTTTTTAAATTATTGTTGGCATATGATATTATATTAATTTTAGGTGTACAACATAATTAGACAAAGGGATATTTCTGCTGACTCGGAGGAAATGTGCAAACTTCTAATAATAAATGAGACATTAAAAAAGAAAAGCAGGGTGTAAATGTGTTCATAATTAAGGTGAAAAAAATTTGCCTCATGGTTAAAAACCAGAAAAGAACCCTAGGGATTGGGATCGTTGTGTTAAGATGGTGAAATACTGATAAACTGTGTTGAGTTAGAATAGCCTTTTATATATCAAGGGCAATTTTCATAAACCTCATCTTTACAGTGAGAATTGTGGGTTGTGACTCCAGCTTTAAGAATTGGCTTATAAATAACTGTAAGGTTTTTATTATTTTTAAAATATAATATACATTCTCCATGATAATTTCTAAGTCCTTTGTAGAAACACAGGATACTGGAAGTACCAGGGAAACTGGGGAAATCTGGGTAATGTTGGTAGATTGTACCAATAGCAATATCCTAACTGTGATTTTATTTTTATTAATTTTACTAGTTTTGAAAAATTGAGACAAACTCTACATACCTTAAAACTTACCCTTTAAAAATGTTTTTATTTATTGTTTTTAGAGAGAGAGAAGAAGGGAGAAGGGGAGAGAGAAATCAATTTGTTCCATTTATTTATGCATTCATTGGTTGTTTCTTTTTTTATATTTAAACAGTTTTCCCAATTTTCCCCTATCTTTTCCCCCTCTGCTCTGTCCCCCAACCCTCCAGCATTACTCACCCCCCTTAGTTCACATCCATGGGTTGTACATGTAAGTTCTTTGAGTCCTGTGTTTCCCATACCATTTTATTTTATTTTTAATTTTTTAATATATTTTATTGATTATGCCATTACAGTGGTCCCATTTCCCCCCCTTCACTCCCCTCCATCCTGCACATCCTCTCCCACCCACATTCCCCACTTTACTTCATGTCCATGGGTTGTACATATAAGTTCTTTGGCTTCTACATTTCCCATACTATTCTTGCCCTCCCCCTATCTATTTTCTACCTACCATGTATGCTACTTATTCTCTGTAGCTTTTCCCTCTCTCTCCCCCTCCCACTCCCCTGTTGATAAACCTCCATGGGATCTCCATTTCTGTGGTTCTGTTCCTGTTCTAGTTGTTTGCTTAGTTTGCTTTTGTTTTTGTTTTAGGTGTGGTTGTTTATAGCTGTGAGTTTGTTGTCATTTTACTGTTCATATTTTTTATCTTCTTTTTCTTAGATAAATCCCTTTAACATTTCACATAATAAGGGCTTAGTGATGATGAACTCCTTTAGCTTGACCTTTTCTGAAAAGCACTTGATCTGCCCTTCCATTCAAGATGAAAGCTTTGTTGGATAGAGCAATCTTGGGTGTAGGTCCTTACCTTTCATGACCTGAAATACTTCTTTCCATCCCCTTCTTGCCTGCAAGGTCTCTTTTGAGAAATCAGCTGAGAGTTTGATGGGAACTCCTTTGTAGGTTACTGTCCCCTTATCTCTTGCTGCTTCTAGGTTCTCTCCATTTTTACCTTGGCTAATGTAATGATGATGTGCCTTGGTGTGTTCCTCCTTGGGTCCTACTTCTTTGGGACTCTCTGAGCTTCCTGGACTTCCTGGAAGTCTATTTCCTTTGCCAGATTGGGGAAGTTCTCCTTTATTATTTGTTCAAATAAGTTTTCCACTTGTTGCTCTTCCTCTTCTCCTTCTGGTACCCCTATAATTCGGATGTGGAATGTTTAAAGATGTCCTGGAGGTTCCTAAGCCTCTCCTCATTTTTTTGAATTCTTGTTGCTTCATTCTTTTCTGGTTGGATGTTTCTTTCTTCCTTCTTGTCCATACCGTTGATTTGAGTCTCAGTTTCCTTCCCATCACTATTGGTTCTCTCTACATATTCCTTTATTTCACTTATCATAACCTTCATTTTTCCATCCAATTTGCGACCAAATTCAGCCAATTGTGTGAGCATCTTGATTACCAGTGTTTTGAACTATGCACCTGATAGGTTGGCTAACTCTTCTTTGCTTAGTTATATTTTTTCTGGAACTTTAATCTGTTCTTTTGCTTGGGCCATTTTTTTTTTTTTTGTCTTGACACACCTATTATGTATGAGGGGCAGAGCCTTAGGTATTCACCAGGGCGGGGCAACCATGTTCCTGGGTTGTGATGCTGTATGTGGGGAAGGGGCCCGAGAGGGAACAATGGTGTTTGCTCTGCTCTCTGCTGATTTCAGTCACTTCCCCTGCTTCCCACCAGCAAATTGGGCCCTTCTGGTGTTGATTCCCATGTGGGTGGGTTTGTGTACGTTCTAGGAGCCTGTGGGTCTCTCCAGTGAACTTTCCTGTGAGGCTGGGAGTTTCTCCTGCTGCCTCCTCAACCCCCACAGGTGTTTTGTTTTGTTTTTTTAAAGACAGATGTATTTACTCCTGACATTATCTTTTATTTATTTTTAAAAATATTGTATTTATTTATTTTTAGAGAGAGGGGAAGGGAGGGAGAAAGAGAGGGAGAGAAACATCAATGTGTGGTTGCCTCTCACTAGGCCTCTACTGGGGACCTGGCCTGCAGTCCAGGTATGTGCCCTGACTGGGAAATGAACCTGTGATCTTTTGGTTCGCAGGCGGGTGCTCAATCCACTGAGCCACACCGGCCAGGGCCTCGCAGGTGTATTCAGTCAGTGGTTTGAGGCTTTATTTCTCTGCTCTGGGTTGTGCGGTCTGTTTTGCTTCCCCTTTGTTTTGCCTGGTTTATCCACACTAGTGAATGTGGGACCACTGGCTCCACCAGCGCTGACCTAAGTCTTGCCGGCCAGCTGCAACCTGTGCGCCCTGTTCCACAATCTGCCAGTCTCGCCTGTCAGTCAGCCACTGCCTTGCCACAAGTCCTCTCCACCTGGCTGCCCGACTCAGCCCCTCTTACCAGTCTGGATAAATGTATTTTTTTTAACTCCTTGGTGGTCGGACTTCCGTACAGTTCGATATTCTGTAAATTCTGGTGTTTTTTTTGTTTTTAAATTGTTGTCCTTCTTTTGGTTGTGGGAGGAGGCACAGTGTGTCTACCTACACCTCCATCTTGGCCAGAAGTCCTCGGCAGTTCCATTTTTTTCCTGAGGAAATTCCATACTGTTTTCCACAGTGGCTGCACCAGTCTGCGTTTCCTCCAATAGTGTACTTGTGTTCACTTTTCTTCACATCCTCTCCATTTGTTTGTTGATTTGTGTATGATGTTCATTCTGACTGGTGTGAAGGGGAATCTCATTGTGGTTTTAATTTTCATCTCTGATGGATAGTGATATTGAGCATCCTTTTGTATGTGTCTCGGCCCCTCTATGTGTCCTTCTTGGAGAAGTGTCTGTCCAGGTGCCCCTTTTTTATTTATTTTTATTTTTTTAAATATATTTTATTGATTATGCTATTTCAGTTGTCCTATTTCCCCCCTTCATTACCCTCCACCCTGAACACCCTCTCCCACCCACATTCCTCCCCTTTAGTTCATGTCCATGTGTCATAAGTTCTTTAGCTTCTACATTTCCCCTACTATTCTTGCCCTCCCCCTGTCTATTTTCTACCTACCATCCATGCTACTTATTCTTCGTACCTTTCCACCATCTCCTCATCCCACCCCCTTGTTGCTAACCCTCCATGTGATCTCCATTTCTGTGGTTCTGTTCCTGATCTAGTTGTATGCTTAGTTTCTTCTTTTTGTTTCAGAGGTGGTTGTTCATAATTGTGAGTTTGCTGTCATTTTACTACACATGTTTTTTTATCTTCTTTTTCTTAGATATGTCTCTTTAACCTTTCATGACATAAGGGCTTGGTGATGATGAACTCCTTTAACTTGACCTTTTCTGAGAAGCACTTGATCTGCCCTTCCATTCTAAATGAAAGCTTTGCTGGATAGAGCAATCTGGGATGTAGGTCCTTGTCTTTCATGACTTGGAATACTTCTTTCCAGCCCCTTCTTCTTGCCTGTAAGGTCTCTTTTAAGAAATCAGCTGACAGTCTGATGGGCACTCCTTTGTAGGTTACTATCCCATTATCTCTTGCTGTTTCTAGGATTCTCTCCTTCATTTTTACCTTGGCTAATGTAATGATGATGTGCCTTGGTGTGTTCCTCCTTGGGTCCAACTTCTTTGGGACTCTCTGAGCTTCCTGGACTTCCTGGAAGTCTATTTCCTTTGCCAGATTGGGGAAGTTCTCCTTTATTATTTGTTCA
>CM052547.1:51023582-51046253 GCA_028533065.1 Trachops cirrhosus | reverse complement strand
CCTTGGCTAATGTAATGATGATGTGCCTTGGTGTGTTCCTCCTTGGGTCCAACTTCTTTGGGACTCTCTGAGCTTCCTGGACTTCCTGGAAGTCTATTTCCTTTGCCAGATTGGGGAAGTTCTCCTTTATTATTTGTTCAAATAAGTTTTCCACTTGTTGTTCTTCCTCTACTCCTTCTGGTACCCCTATAATTCGGATGTTGGAACGTTTAAAGATGTCCCAGAGGTTCCCAAGCCTGTCCTCATTTTTTTGAATTCTTATTTCTTCATTCTTTTTTGGTAGTATGTTTTTTTCTTCCTTCTGGTCCACTCCAATGATGTGAGACCCATCTTTCATTCCATCACTGTTGGTTCCCTGTGCATTTTTTTTCATTAAACTTATTGTAGCCTGCATTTTTTCATCTAGTTTACGACCAAAATCAAGCAATTCTGTGAGCTTCCTGATCACCAGTGCTTTGATCTGATAGGTTGGCTATCTCTTGGTCACTTAAAAGGATGGGTTCTGGGGCTTTCAATTCTTTTGTTTGAGCCATCTTTTTGCTGTTTTTTTTGTTTTTGTTTTGTTGTTGTTTTTTGGTCTTGTCAAGCTCCTGTAGTGAGGGGCAGGGCCTTAGGTGTTCATCAGGGCCGGGCACCCCAGTCGCTGGGTTGTGACGCTGTATGTGGGGGCGGGGTCCAAGGAGGAACAATGGCGCTTGCTCTGCTCTCTGTAGGACCTCAGACCCTTCCACCTCTTTCTGAAAGCCAACTAGGCCCCTCCAGCACCAATTCCAATGTGGGTGGGCCTGTGCACCCCATGGGACCCTCCTTCTTAGTCAGTGACCAAAGCTCCACCTCCCAGTGCTGGGACCCTGAGTTTCGTGCAGTGCCTTACTTCACAATGTCCGCCTCACTGGGTCTCCCTGTTGCCACCCCCTGGCCAGGACCCACCAGCCACCGCTGCCTGTGCGCCCAGGGTCTGCCTGCTGCGGGCTTGTGCGCCGCCCCAGCGCTCAGCTTTCCGCTCCGAGTCCCTCACCTGGCTGCCCGACTCCGCCCCTCCTGCCGGTCTGGATGAAAGTGTCTATTTTTAAATCCTTGGGTGTCCGACTTCCATACACTTCAATTTCCTGTCAGTTCTGGTTGTTATTTTGTTTCCATATTGTTGTTGTCCCTATCTTGGTTGTGCGAGGAAGCACAGTGCGTCTACCTATGCCTCCATCTTGGCCGGAAGTCTGTTAAGGCTAGTTTTGTGACCCAACTTAAGGTCTGTCCTTGAGAATGTTTCTGTGCACTGGATAGGAATGTATAATCTAATAATCTCAGATGAAAGGCTCTGTAAATGTCAATTATATTCCTTTGATTTACTGCTTCATTTAAAGCCAGTATTTCTTTTTTTTCTCACAAACTACATGATTTTATTTATAAAATTCAACATATTCCCTACTATTATTGCTCGTGTCCATTTAAATATTCCTTAGTTACGGCTATCATTTTTTCAAAATAAAGGTCTTTATTGATTTTCTGTTTGAATGATCTATCTAGAGCTGTCAATGGAGTATTATAGGTCCCAACTATGTTTGTGTTTTGGTACATTTCTCTTTTTAGTTCTGTGATTGCTTTATGTATTTCAGTGCTGCCTGATTGGGTACATATATATCAAGAAGTGTTATGTCTTCTTGCTATAGTGTTCCCTTTATCATTATAAAATGTCTATCTTTGTCTTTTATTACCTTTATCTTGAAATCTGTTTTCATCATATATAAGTATGGCTACTCCTGTTTTTCTGTGGATGTTGTTTGCTTGGAGATTCATTTCCCACCCTTTCACTTTGAATCTACCTTTGTTTTAGCAGCTTAGATGTGTCTCCTGAAAACAGCATATGATTGGGTTTTGTTTTTTTTTATCCGATCTGCTACTCTGTGCCTCTTTATTGGTGAATTCAGTGCATTTACATTTAGGGTAATTATTGATGTTTGAGGATTTCTATAGCCATTTTATCCTTTGTTTTCTGGTAGCTTTCTGCCTCCATTGGTTCTTTTCCTTTGTGTTTTTGTCTGTTGTTTTTATTTGGTGGTATTCAATACTTCTTCCCTGTGTTCCTCTTTTTTTTTTTTTTAAGCTATGTGTCTCAGTTTTGGGGGTTTTGTGTGTGGTTACCATTAGGTTTATGAATAAGAAAGTTTCATATATACAGTTTTTTTTCTTTTGAATACATCTGATCTCTGTCCTTCTTTAGAAATTCAGACCTTTACCCTCTCCCCTTTTATGTTTTTATTGTCACAGATTATCCATTTTTATGCAGTGAATTTATTTGGTGGTCTTACTGGTGTGACCTTTGATTCTTTGTTTTACGTAGAATAATCCCCTGGAGAATTTCCTGCAGTGGAGGTGTTCTGGTGATAAATTCCCTCAGCTTTTGTATGTCTGGAAAAGTCTTTATTTCTCCTTCATATTTAAAGGATAACTTTAGTGGATACATTATTTTTGGCTGGTAATTTCTCTCTTTCAGTAGCTTGAATATTTGGTTACACTCTGTGCTGGCTTGTAGAGTTTCTTCTGGGAAGTCTGATGATAACCTACCTGATGGGCTTTCCTTTATAGGTCACATCCTTCTTTTCTCTGGTTGCTGTGATAATTCTTTCTTTTGTCATTAATTTTTGACATTTTTAATACAATGTGCTTTGGAGATGGCCTCTTTGGATTGAGGTAACTGGGTGTTCTATTTCCTTCTTGGATTTGAGAATCTAGTTTTTTCCATAGGTTTGGGAATTTCTCATCTATTCCCATCTCTTCTTCTTCTAGCATACCTATTATTCTTTTATTGCTTTCTCTAATGGAATCAGATAGTTCTTGTAGAGCTCTTTAATTTTTTTTACACTCAGGTCTCCCTTTTCTTCTCTCTGCATCATTTTTAGATTTCTATCTTCAGTATCACTGATCCTTTCTTCCCTTTGTTTTGCTTTGTTTCCTATGTTCACTAATTCATTCTTCATCTCTTTCATTGAATTCTTCATCTTCAGGATTTGTTTGGTTCTTTTTTAAAGTTTCAGTCTCTTTAGTGAAATACTCATTTTGTTTGTTACATTGTTTTCTGGGCTTGTTAAATTATCTCTCTGTGTTTTCTCATTTTTTGTTGAGTATTTCCAGTAGTGCAATCTCGAATTCTATGTCATTCATATCACATATTTCCTTCCATGTGTTCAAGTTTGCTTCCTGAAGATTTTTTTATATTCTTTCTGAGTTGTCTTGCTACCTTGGTTATTCATTGTATTTGATATGCTCCTTTTCTGTTGAGGCATCTATCTATAAATGGCACTTGCCTAGCAAATTACCACAAAGGTCTTCCTATTAATTTTCAATAGGTGGTGCTGAATCACAAGTATTTTTTTTAGCTGTAAAATCACAAAGCTGATGGCTGCTGTCATTATAGCCAGGATGCTTGGGGGTGGGGCTGTGTTTGGTGATTGGTTGTCTTCTTTGTTTTGCCCCCTCAGTAATGGTGACCTCCTTGGACCTCCACATGATGCCCCCACCACACACACCCCAAGTAGGGATCTGTTACAGAGTGTTTCCTTTGCTCAGAGGAAATAGTGGTTCTATAGTATTAGTTCTCAGGTTTGCAGATAGGTTGCACTGCAACCCAACACCAAGGGTGATGGGAGGTGAGTTTTGGGAGTCTATGTGCCTCTGTATTTTTTTTCTTTGTAATGCCAACTGCCAGACAGCCAGACATGGCATAACCTGGGTGCCTTGTCCTTGCCCAGGTCTCTTGGCTCAGACACAGTTCACAGTTTGCACTTCTCACTCTTGCAGGAGTGCCTACCGAGTCTCTCTGCTCCTTGCTGCTGAGGGAAGCACTAGCCATAGCTGGTATCCTCCCTTTTCTGTGGTGATCTCTTGGCTGCAGGGCTGCATCCATAGTACTTCAATGCTCGGATCTCTCAAGCATGCCTGTATGTTGAGCAGGGAATCCTTTATTGAGTTATAGATGTTCAACTTGTTGAAATTTCAAGAGGGGAGATCCAGGGGATCTCTCATGCTGCCATTCCTCAGACATCACTCTGTTCTTATGTATCATTCTCTGTCTTCCCTCTGTCAATTCCACATGGTCTTATTTATCATAATCTTAGAATAAGTGTTGATATCAATATCTAGTTGGGCAAGTCCTTCTGTCTTATTCTCCTTAGAGCATGTCTTGTCTCTTCTTGGTCTTTACTCCTTCATATCAATCCTCCAAATAAAGTTTGTTCTATAAACAAACTTGGTGGGATTTTAACTAGAATTGATTAAATCTATAGATCAACTTAAGCAATCTTTAGAATTACCATGTATATATATATTTGCTTTTTTACAGTTAATCTTGTTTTACTTGTATTTTCCCCTGATGGTTCCCATGTATTGGGGGGGGTGTCTGATAGGTGCCATGCACTGTGTTATGTATTGCATATGTACTCTTATTTAACCCTTGAGGTGATGGGGGTGCTGTTATTATCCCCATTCTCCAATTTAACTGAGGTTTACAGAATTGGATGACTTGCCAAAAGTCACCCAATGGAGGATGCAGTTAAAGAGCCAAAGTTTGAGTCCAAGTCTATTTAACTGCAAAACTCTACCTTGTACCAAAGGTTTATTTAAACCATCTCATCTCAGAAACTGAATTGTTTCCAATTTTTCTATATGTAAATAACATTATGATGAACATCTTTGGTGGACATTTTGTTCCTGTTTTCCATTGTTTCCCTAGGTTACAATCCTAGTAAGGTGGTCCTTTGTTAAAGGGTGTGCTATATACTGCCTTCTAGAAATTCATGTCAGTCCCTCTTCCCCAGCTTGTCAGCATTTACCAATCATTGCCCCTAGTGAACAACCAGGAAGAGAAACTGGCATTTCCACAGCCACTTCTCTGGTTCAGAAACAGTATTAATTCATCTTCTTATATTATCTCATTTGATCCTCACAACAATTACAGGAAACTAAAATTCAGAGAGGTATATGCATTTACCCAAGATCACATAACAAACTTGGGTCATAAAGCAGCCAGAATGTTACATGGCTGTTTCTATCCTGCTTTGGGTCTGCTGTAACACTACCTCCTCAGAGAGGCATTTCTGACCTCTGTAGGTAAAGTACTATCCCCTTTCTTTTCCATGATCTTGTTTTTTTTTCTTCATGGAAATTTACCGCTGTCAAAATTGTCATACTTTTGCTTGTCGTATTAGTCAGGGTTCTGCAGAGAAACAGAAACAGAAACAATAAAATGTGCATGGTGTGTGTGTGTGCATGTGTATGGAGAGAAAGAGATTGATACATGAGGTCTGTCCAGAAAAAGTCCAGCCATTGTTAATATAATGACAATGGTTTGCCTGACATTGATGTGACCTGGCAGCCAAGGAGAATGGACTGGAATGCACATATGTGAACAATGATGACTTCACTGTATTAGTCAGTGAGGGCGGTAGGTGCCATTGAGTGAGCATGTGTACTGTGTGACCATCATGTTCAAAATGACTGAGTGAGTAGAGTGACAAATCTGCATCAGATTTTGTGTAAAGCTTGAAATTCCTCTGTGGAAACTATTCAGATAATTCAGAAGGTTGTAGCTGTGGCAGCTTCATTACGACAGTGTGCCCACTTGTGCATCATGTCTCATGCAGAGTGTTTTGGTGAAACATCAAATCACCAGGTGACTCAACCCCCCTATAGAACAGATTTGGCACCCTTTGGTAGCTGGCTTTTCTCAAAACTGAAATCACCTTTGAAAGGGAAGAAATTCAGACCGTTGATAAGATTCAGGAAAATACGATGGGGCAGCTGATGGCAATTAGTTGAACTGTGTGAGGTCCCAAGGTGCCTGCTTTGAAGGGGACTGAGGCATCAATGTTTCTTGTGTCTTGTGTCTTTTTCAGTAAATGTCTCTATTTTTCATATTACATGGTTGGATACTTTCTGGACAGGCATTATATGGGAGATATATACATACACGGAGAGAGAGAGATTGATTGATTATAAGGGATTGGCTCATGCAGTTATGGTAGCTGGCAAGTCCCAAGATCTGCAGTCAGCAATCTGGAGACTTAAGAGAGGCAATGATTTAGTTCAAGTCCAAGTCCAAAGGTCTGAGAACCAGGACAGCTGATGGTATACTTCCTATCTGAAGATGGGCAAGCTCAAGACCCAGGAAGAGCTGATGTTTCATATCAAGTCCAAAGTCAGGAAAAAAACTGATGTCTCAATTTGAATGCAGTCAGGCAGGTGTAGGCCCCACTTGTTCGACCTTTTTGTTTCATTCAGGCCTTCAACTGATTGGATGAGGCCCACCCACTTTGGGGAGGATAATTTGCTTTACTCAGTCTACTAATTTAAATGTTAATCTCATCCAAAAACACCATTGCAGAAACACCCAGAATAATATTTGACCAGATATCTTGGCGCACCTTGACCAAGTTAAGTTGACATATAAAATTAACCATCACATTTTTCTATTATTCTCTCTCCAACTTTAGTTGTTAAGGCAGATCCTCATCTGCCATATCCTTGACATCCAGCACATAGTAGGTGCTCAGTGAATTGCAATTGAGTGAATAAATGACTGCTCAGATTCCAGCCTGGTTTGGGTAACTCCATATTTATTTTTATGCAATAAGAAATTTCTTCATGTTAAAGGTATAAAGTATAAGTAGCATGGATGGTAGGTAGAAAATAGACAGGGGGAGGGCAAGAATAGTATGGGAAATGTAGAAGCTAAAGAACTAATGACCCATGGACATGAATTAAAGGGGGGGAATGTGGGTGGGAGAGGGTGTTTAGAGTGGAGGGGAATGAAGGGGGGAATAATAAGACAACTGTAATAGCATAATCAATAAAATATATTAAAAAAATTTCTTCATGTTGATCACTGATTTACAAAAAAGAAAAACATGACATCTAAAGACAAACCAATGTTTCTATGCCGATGCATGATTTTCTTTTTGTGTTATGAAAGAACCCTGGACTGGGAGTCTGAGGGAAGCTCAGCTTCTTATGGATCCTTAGTTCCCATGCAACAAAATAAAACACCAATTTTGCTCTTCTCTGTGTGTGACTGTTAAGTCTAATGGGCCTATCACAGAGCTTCAAGGTTACTGAGAATTTTCCTGTCACCAGAAAGTAGGAGGAGAAGCAGCTATCTATAGGCTCTCTCCACCCTCAGTGGTGGTGTGGCTGAAGAGTTATTAAATGACTCACCAGAAGCTTATGACAGTGAATAGAAAGTGTTAGAATATCTCCACCCACCAGCAGACTGAAGAATAATGATGGTCTAATAAACTAAAAGGGAGTACCTATAATGAGCTCTGAGGCCTGTCCCCAGCCTTTGGTGAGTTTCTTTATACAAATTATAATACCCAGACCCAGTAAACATTGGATTGAGCCTGGGGCTGGGGATTTTGTAGTCAGAAGTCCCCAGAACAAGTTTGTCTTTACATAAACAGCTAACACATACACACACAATATGGTGGAGTAAGCACAAATCATACTTGCATAAATAAAGAAGAAACATATTTCAGCCCTGGCTGGTGTAGCTTAGTGGGTTAAGCGTGGGCCTGTGAACCAAGAGATCATGGTTCGATTCCCAGTCAGGGCACATGCCTGGGTTGCAGGCCAGTTCCCAGCAGGGAATGCACAGGAAGCAACCATACATTGATATTTCTCTCCCTCTCTCCTTCCCTTCCCCTCTGAAGATAAATAAATAAAATCTTTAAAAAAAAAGAAGAAGAAACATATTTCATATGCAAGGACCCAGTTCTGGCATCCCAGGACCCTGGAGGAGCTTATGATGCAGTTTGTGAAGGTCCTTTGACTCAGACACCCCTAGGAAGTTTAGCCACAGGGTTGAATTGTTTTCTCTTTCAAAAAATGTCATTACTGTCCAGCTTTCTGTCAGAGTTGGTCCTGCAAGTCAGGAAGCTGCATTTCTACATGAGTATAATGTTTTGATTTCCAGCCATTTATGAAACTTCAAATCTCTTGAAAATGGAAAACCTCTTGCCGTCCTTCTCAGGGGATCCAGACTGTTGAGGATGGCAGAAACAGCCTGCCAACAGCTCACATGCAGCCCCTGAGTGTCAGCCAGTCTGAGTTGTCTAGACCATGGACCCAGCATCAGCTGTGTAGGGTGGCCTCTTGGAGAATGAATCTCTCAGTGACACCTCAGCCCTCCCTAATACCCTCCCGAAGACCCTGGGCTTGGGGGTGCCGTCTGAGCAGTGGAATAAAGCCCAGCATGCCATTGTTGAAGCAAACAGAGCTGTGGATGAAGGAGAAAGCTCAGTTGTGCCCAGAGATGGAGATGCCCGTCAGAACGGGCTGACACCACAGCTCCCAGGTGCACCTTCTCAGTCCCACCACAAGTCCTGTGAGTCCTGATGTCCCTCCAGACTCAATAGATGCTTCACTGCCCCTGGAGAAGGAAGAGCAGGTCCAACTTCAGGCTTGGAAGCAGCTGGAGGAACAGCTCCAACACTACAAAGTGAAGCAGCACCAGGTACGAGTGAATCCCACTCTTGAAGCTAATCGAGAACTTCGTGTAACAAATGTGATCAGTCAGACGTAATTCTAGGATATACAGTTTATTTCTGTGTGCTTCTGTGGAAAGTCCAGCCGACCTGCAACTAAAATAAGACCTTTTAGCACACTCGATCCTGAACTCATGTTGAACCCAGAAATCTTACCAAGAGCCAGCACTGTGGTTATGACAAAGGAATATTCCTTCCTGTGCACCAGCATGCCTCAGTGGCTGAAAGTGGGCCACTTAGGGCTCCTGGCACATCCTAAGGAGCAAAAGTTTCCAAATGAAGCAAAATATGGTCCCTGGTTAATTATAGAACCAAAGATCCCAACACTAGGAATTTGGGTGGAAATGTTCTGGCTACAGACTCTGCCAGGGCCTCCCTGAAGCAGAACCAAAGTAGCATGACATCAGTGGTGGCTGAGGTCAGCCTGTGCCCTGAGGCTGATGACCTGGAGAACTCATCCCTGATTGGAGACAATATGTCTGAGGCATATAGGAACAAGAACAACAACTTCTCCTATAGTGGCATCTCCCTGTGGGGGGGGTACATCATCTTCCAGTGAACTGCAGGAGCACCCGTGAACTCCTTCCTACATGGTCAACAGACAGGAGATTGCTGCCAGTTTCCTGGGCCAGTTCCTGTGCATCACAGATGTCCTCCAGGCCACTGCAGCCGAACACCAAGACTGGATCCTGGATGTCAATGGGGAGATGCGGAACTGGACAGACAGCATCTACAGCAGTGTGTCCATGGAAAGTTCTGTGGCTGAAACTCATGATGAGATACTGCAGGTTCTTAAAGAAAAAAATTAGATTCAAAGTGCAGCTGGAAGCCTTATTCCAGCAGGCTTCCAACAGGCACTTAAGGAAAAGCTAGAGCTGCAGGTGTGGCTGGTGGCCCTGAACATGTGGCAATAGGTGCAGGAGGAGCACAGTCACAGCAGCCAGTGGAAGTAGGACTCACTCAGTTCAGGGGTGGACACCCTGAAGCAGTCTTGCTGAGACCTTGAGCAGATCATGAGCTTCCTGCGGAACACTGGAGGCCAAGAATGTCAGCCTGGAGTCTTCCCACCACGAGCTGCAGGTGGCCAAGGAGCCATACCAGCAACTGCTGGCCTAAGTGGAGGAGATACAGAGCAGCATGCTCAGCAAGGGCAGCATAGTGCACAATCTGCTACAGCAGATGATGGCCTTGCAGAGCCAGCTGTGGCAAGTGCAGCTGGAGAGCACGACGCTTACCAGCAGGCTGAAGGCATCCCAGGTGAAAATCGAATCTCTGCAGAGCATCCAGCAGTGGTACCAGGAGCAGCTTGCCCTGGCCTGGGTGGCCTGGGTCAGACTGCAGGGTGAGATGGCCCACATCTAGTTTGGATAGATGACCTAGACAGGCCTCCTAGAGCACCTGAAACTTGAGAACATGTCCTTGTCCCAGCAGCTGATGAAAACCCAGCACAGATCCATTAAGGAGGAGCCTATATATAGCCCTGCAGCTCCAGGGCATCAAGGATGACATGTTGGATCAAGAAGCTGCCTTTGTGAAGATTCAAAAGGTGAAGATGATGGTAGAGAAGGAGCTGAAGAGGAGGCTGGGGGAGTATGAGGAGGAGAAGGAGCAGCTGCAGAAGATGATGGCCTTGGCAACAGCCCTGGAGTAGCAGCTAGAGCAGTTGAAGTTGACCCTGCACCAGCAAGACTGGTAGATTGAGGCCTTTGCAGCAGGAGCACCTGGACCTGCTGAATCAGTTCACCTCAACACAAGAAATGCTGCAGAGCTGGGAGCAGGCCCTCAATGGCCTACAGGTGCACTAGGACAAGCTATAGGCTTGGCTGGAGGAGCTGCAGGCAAGGCCACTGCCAGGGAAGACACCACCCACTTCCTGCAGAAGGAGATTGTCTTGAAAGTGGCTCTGCAGGCAGCCAGGAGCAGTGGGGAGGAGCTTGACAGTGGAGCTAGACACTTTGAAGAAGTTGCTGAGGAAACATTAGAAATTTTGGAGAGTTGAGACAGGAATTAGCCATCAAGTCCAACCAGGTGGAGCACCTCCAGGAAGAGGCTGCCTCTCTGAACAAGCAGACGCAGAAAATAAAGCAACAGTTTCTTCAATAAAAGGTGATGGTGGAGGCCTACCTATAGGATGCCACCTCCAGAGATCAGCTGATCATCAAGCTCAAAGGCCACAAAGAAGAGGCTGGACACTGGTGAAGGAGCTGAGGTGAGAACTGATTCAGCTTCAAGGGGACAAGAAGTTTGTGGAGGTGGAATGGGCACACTTGCAGAAGGAGGTGTCTTAGGTCCAGTAGCAGATGGCAGCTCTTGAAGGGCATCTGGAGTGGGTGCAGTGGGAGCATGATAAGATAAGAGATACACCTGCAGTCTCTGAAGTTTGTTAAGCAGCAGGTGGCTACACTGATGGAGGCCAATGAGGTGCTCAAGTCACAGAAGAGCTGTGGTAGGGAGCTGCCAGGGATATCACCAAACAGAAGCAGAGGGTGATGCATCTGGCCTTAGACCTGAGCAGCACTCAGGAGATGAAGAGCAAGCACAAGGCCTATGAGAGCACTGTGAGCATCCTCAGCTCCTAGCTGCAGGAGGCCCTCATGGCCAAGGAGGTGGCCAAGGCCAAGCTGAGCCAGCTGAGAGCCCAGGCGGCCAGCGGCCCCAGTAACCTCAAACTGCATGAGAGAATCCAGGCCCTGGAGTTGGAACTGCAGATCATGGGTCACAGCAAGGTGATGCTGGAGAAGGAGCTGTAGGAGGTCATCACACTGACCAGCCAGGAGCTGGAGGAAGAGCTTCAGGGATCAAGAGGCTTTAGGAGAAAGATAAATCACCTTGAAGTGTCAAAAACGAAGTTAGTTGTGGAAACGGGCACAACCCAGGGAGGCTCACAGACCTCGACCAGTCCAGTGTGGCTTTGCAGGAGCACAACAGCATGATGGAGACAGCCTTAGCCAAGATGGAGGCAGACCTTGTGCAGCTGAACCTTCAGGTTCAGGCCATCATGCAACACCGACAGGAGGAGGATGGCCAGATGAGGCAGCTTGTGCAGACTTTAAAAGCTGCACTGGAGAGAGAGAAGCTGAAGTGCACAGCCTCAGGGAATGGGTGGCTGTGGCCAAAGCAGAAGCAGGGCACAGCTGCCACACTTCAAGGCCAACACCTTGGAGCTGAGTGAGGTGAAGAAGGAATTGCAGGTGAAGGAGCTTCTGTTGCAAATGTTGCAGGTGGAGGCCAAGCACCTCCAGTTTCAGGAGGGGACACGTACCCAGGAAGTTGCTCAGTTCCACGCAGAGCTCACAGAGTTGCGGGTGCAGATTCAGGTGCTACAGAACCAGCTGGACAAGCAGTGGAGCAGACAGCCCCCAGGCAACCAGGAGATGGAAAACCTCAAGTGGGAGGTGGATCAGAAGGAGAGAGAAATGTAGTCCCTGAAGCAGCAGCTGAACCTGACCAAGCAGCAGAGCAGGCAGGAGCTGGATGGGGTCAAGCAGTCTTTGCAGAACATCAAGTCTGAGCTGGAGATAGTGCAAGATGACCTGTTCATGACTCAGAAAGTCAAGTTTGTGCTTCAGGCTAAAGTGTCAGAGCTGAAGAACAGTATGAAAACTCTGCTGCAGCAGAACCATCAGCTCAAGCTGGACCTGCGATGTGGCACAGCCAAGATGAGAAAGGAACAGAGGGGTGACATTCGTGAAGGCTCTTGACTGCTCCATCCTGACCTAATTGCTAGAGAAGCTGCTGAGGGCCCCACTTGCTGTAAGCAAGGAGCCCCTGAGGAACCTCAACAGCTGTCTCCAGCAACTGAAGCAGAAGATGGACAGCCTGCAGTGCCAGATGGAGGCACACACTGTCACCATGCATGAGTCGCTTTCCTCATGGACTCAGGGGAAGCTCACCACCAGCTCCACTTCTGTAGGTGATAACACCAACCCTGGAGGAGACACAGAGCCACCTAGTCACAGCAGGGCATCCAGAGAGGGGCTGGGAACAGTGATCACCAAGCATCCCTACCCTGAGTGTGCGAAGTGTCTGGATGGCCCCTCACAAGGTTATGTATCTGAGTGAGTTCTATTTCCTTCAGTGATGGAATATAAGTTTTGTGTTTGTGTATTTAACAAGGAGTAAAATAACAGAGCCACTTGCAGATTATGAGCAGCTTCCCCACAAAGTGACCAATCTTAAAATACTAGATGAGCTTTCAGTAACCGTGTTGGAAGGTCTCTGAAGGTCATTTGCAGGACATGAAACTGCATGAATGATGTAGATGCTGTTCTGCAGCAGCTGGTCCTGGGGAACCTGGCTGTAGGTCCACTTCATCACTTCTCCATGGGACCCAGTACAAGTTTCACTCCCTGCAGAAGTAGAACTTTATTTGCACCTTTGATTCTTATTTTATTTTCATAGCCATCTCACCTTAGGATGTGTATGTAAATAGCAAGAATTATAACCATATCTTTAAAAAATATGTCCTCATGCTATTTTATTTTTTCAAACTAGTACAAATTATTAACAATATCTGACAGTTTCTAACCAACTGTTAGAAAGATGTAAACCACTTTACATCTTTCAGCAAGGAAAAAATAACTCTAACTTTGAATAGCAGAGACATCACCCAATGAATTTGGACACAATTAAAGTTTGCTTTAAATTTCTTTGTCAGAGGGGACACCACACTTCTCTACTCAACATTTTTACAGTCCAGAGGACTTTTACCTTTTTACCCCTGTCATGCTGTGAATTCACAGAGAATGGTTTCAGCAGCTCAGGCCCCTTTCTACCAGTTCTCACAAAGTTCTCTGGGTGGAACAGTCTACCCTTCAGTTGAACCCTGGTACTTTTCTCTTTGGCTTCCTTATTTTCCTTTTATTATTTTAAAATGACCTAAATTGTCTACTTACTGATTGCCTTTTGAAAATCTGCTGTCAGGAAATAATGTACATATAGGGTTAAGGGACATCAGTCAGAAAATTGTATTATAAGAAATGTAAGTATTTGATTTACTCTACCTTCTAAAACCAAATATTCTTTCTTGTTGTTGTTTTTCATTGTTCAAGTAAAGTTTTCTCAATTTTCACCCCACCACGACCAAATTAGCTGCACCCATCCCCATGTCCCACCTTCAAGCCTACACCCTTTGGCTTTGTCCATGTATCCATTAACATGTTCCTTAATGGCCCTCTCCCCCTCCTTTCTGGTTACTGTCAGTTTGTTCTTTGTTTCAATGTCTTTGGTTGTATTTTGCTTGCTTGTTTGTTTTGTTGATTAGGTGCCACTTATAGCTGAGATCATGTGGTATTTCTCTTTCACTGCTTGGCTTATTTCACTTACCATATGCTCTCCAGTTCCATCCATGCTATTGTGAAGGGTAGGAGCTCCTTCTTACTTTCTGCCGTGTAGTATTCCATTGTGTAAATGTACCACAGTTTTTTGCTCCCCTCACTTACAGTTGGGCACTTAGGTGCTTCCAGCACTTGGCTATTGTAAATTGTGCTGCTATGAACATTGGGGTGCATAGGTTGTTCAGGATTGGTGACTCAGGATCCTTAGGGTATAATCCCAGCAGTGGTATTGCTGGGTCAAAAGGCAGTTTCCTTTTTAGTTTTTTGAGCAAATTCCATACGGTTTTCCACAGTGGCTGCACCAGTCTTGCATTTCCACCAACAGTGTACCAGGTTTCCCTTTTCTCCACAACCTCTCCAACACTTGTTTGTTGATTTGTTTATGATGGCCATTCTGACTGGTGTGAAGTGGTATCTCATTGTGGTTTTAATCTGCATCTCTCTGATCTCTAGTGATGCTGAGCATCTTTTCGTATATCTATGAACCCTCTGTATGTCCTCCTTACAGAAGTGTCCAAGTCTTTTGTCCATTTTTTACTTGGGTTGCTTGTCTTCTTAGAGTGGAGTCGTGTGAGTTCTTTATATATTTTGGAGATCAAACCCTTGTCCAAGGGTCATTGGCAAATATGTTTTCCCATACGGTTGGTTCTGTTTGCATTTTAATGCTATTTTCTTTAGACATGCAAAATCTTTTTATTTTGATGAGGTCCCACTTGTTTCTTATTTTCTTTCTGTCCCTTGCTGTAGGGGACATATCTGAAAATATTGCTGTGTGGCATATCTGAGATTATCCTGTCTCTAGGACTCCTCAGGTTCTCCTCTAGGACTTTTATGGTGTCACAACTTATATTTAAGTCTTTTATCCACCTTGAATTTATTTTTCTGTATAGTGTAATTTGGTGCTCGAGTTTCATTTTTTTGCATGCAGCTGTCCCGATCTCCCAACAGCATTTGCTGAAAAGGCTATTTTTACTCCATTTTATGCTTCTGCCCACTTTGTCAAACATTAATTGACCATAGAGACTTGGGTCTATTTCTGGGCTCTCTGTTGTGTTCATTTGATCTTTGTGTCTGTTCTTATGCCAGTACCATACTGTTTGGATTATAGTGGCCTTGTAATACAGTTTGATATCAGGTATTGCAATCCTTCCTACTTTGTCCTTATGTCTCAAAATTGCCACGGCTATTTGGGTCATTTCCAATTCCATGTAAAGTTTTAAAATGTTTGTTCTATATCTGTGAAATATGTCATTGGTATTATAACAGGGATTGTGTTGAATCTACAAAATGCTTTGGGTAATATGGACATTCTGATGATGTTGATTCTTCCAATCTATGAGCATGGTGCAGGCTTCCATTTGTTTGTGTCTTCCTTAATTTCGTTCTTCAGTGTTGTATAGTTTTCTGAGTATAGGTCTTTCACTTCCCTGGTAAGGTTTATTCCTAGGTACTTTATTTTTCTTGTTGCTATAGCAAATGTGTTTTTTTCCCTGATTCATGATTCTGATCTTTCATTGTTGGCATAAAAAAATTCCTTTGATTTCTGAATGACTTGGAACCCTGCTGTTTTGCCAAATTCACTTATTAGGTAGAGGTTTGGTTTTTTTTTTTTTTAGTTTTTTTAAAATATATTATATTGATTATACTATTACAGTTGTCCCATTTCCTCCCCTTCACTCCGCTCCACCCTGCACCCTCTCCCACCCACATTTTTCCCCTTTAGTTCATGTCCATGTGTCATAAGTCCATACTATTCTTACCCTCCCCCTGTCTATTTTCTACCTACCATCCATGCTACTTATTCTTTGTACCTTTCCCCCTGTCTCCTCCTCCCACTCCCCTGTTGCTAACCCTCCATGTGATCTCCATTTCTGTGGTTCTGTTCCTGTTCTAGTTGTATGCTTAGTTTGCTTTTGTTTTTGTTTTAGGTGTGGTTGTTAATAATTGTGAGTTTGCTGTCACTTTACTATACATGCTTTTTATCTTCCTTTTCTTAGATAAGTCCCTTTAACATTTCATGTAATAAGGGCTTGGTGATGATGAACTCCTTTAACTTGACCTTATCTGAGAAGCACTTTATCTGTCCTTCCATTCTAAATGAAAGCTTTGCTGGATAGAGCAATCTGGGATGTAGGTCCTTGCCTTTCATGACTTGGAATACTTCTTTCCAGCCCCTTCTTGCCTGCAAGGTCTCTTCTGAGAAATCAGCTGACAGTCTGATGGGAATTCCTTTGTAGGTTACTGTCTCCTTACCTCTTGCTGCTTCTAGGTTCTCTCCTTCATTTTTACCTTGGCTAATGTAATGATGATGTGCCTTGGTGTGTTCCTCCTTGGGTCCAACTTCTTTGGGACTCTCTGAGCTTCCTGGACTTCCTGGAAGTCTATTTCCTTTGCCAGATTGGGGAAGTTCTCCTTTATTATTTGTTCAAATAACTTTTCCACTTGTTGCTCTCCCTCTTCTCCTTCTGGTACCCCTATAATTCGGATGTTGGAATGTTTAAAGATGTCCTGGAGGTTCCTAAGCTTCTTCTCATTTTTTAAAATTCTTATTTCTTCATTCTTTTCTGGTTTTATGTTTTTTTCTTCCTTCTGGTCCACTCCATTGATGTGAACCTATTTTTCATTCCATCACTATTGGTTCCCTGTGCATTTTTCTTCATTTCACTTATTGTAGCCTTCATTTTTTCATCTAATTTGCAACCAAAATCAAGCAATTCTGTGAGCTTCCTGATCACCAGTGTTTTGAACTGTGCATCTGATAGGTTGGCTATCTCTTGGTTGCTTAAAAGTATTGGTTTTGGGCTTTGGTTTGTACTTCCGTTTGAGCCATTTTTTTTTTTTAAATCTGGTCTCACCTGTTATGTAGTGAGGGGCAGAGCCTTAGGTGTTCTCCAGGGAGGGGCAACCCACGTTGCTGGGTTGTGATGTTGTATGTGGGGACGGGGTCCGAGAGGGAACAATGGCGTGTGCTCTGCTCTCCATTGGATTTCAGTCCCTTTGGCTGCTTCCCCCAAGCTAATTGGGCCTTTCTGGTGCTGATTCCTGGGTGGGTGGGCTTGTGTGCATTCTAGGACCCCATGGGTCTCTCCAATGCACTCTCCTGTGAGACTGGGAGTCTCTCCTTGGGCCTCAACCCCCACAGGTGTTTTCAATCAGTGTCCCGAGGTTCAATTTCCCAGCGCTGGGACTCTGAGTTGCACAGTCTGTCTCACTGCCCAATTTTGCCCGGTTTATCTGCATGTGAATGTGGCCCGGACAGCCAGGTGCCTTGTTCGCAATGCCTCACTTCACAGTCGCCGCCTCACTAGGTCTGCCAGCTGCCTGTGCGCCCAGGGTCTGCCCACCGCCATCCTGTGCTCGGGATGCCTTATGCGCCCAGGATGCCTCACGCACCCGGTATGCATTATGTGTCTGGTGCCATCACTTTTTGTGCTGCGACCCCTCTCCACCCGCCTGCCCAACTCCACCCCTCCTACTGGTGTGGATGAGTGTGTCTGTTTTTACTCCTTGGTTGTCCAACTTCCATACAGTTCAATTTTCTGTCAGATCTGGTTATTATCTTGTTTCTAAATTGTTGCTGACTTTTTTTGTTGTGCGAGGAGGCACAGTGTGTCTACCTATGCCTCCATATTGGCCAGAAGTCTCCAGGTAGAGGTTTTTTTTTTTGGTGGAGTCTATAGAGTTTTCTATGTATACTGTCGTATCATCTGCAAATAGTGACAGTTTTACTTCCTCCTTTCCAGTTTGGATGCTTTTTATTTCTTTTTCTTGTCTGAGCACTGTGGGTAGGACTTCCAATACTATATTGAATAGAAGTGGTGAAAGCGGACATCCTTTTTTTCCTGATCTTAGTGGGTTAGCTTTTAGTTTTTGCCTGTTAAGTATGATGTTGGCTGTAGGTTTCTTGTATATGGCCTTTACCATGTTGAGGAATGCTCCCTCTACTCCCAGTTTGCTGAGTGTTTTCATCATAAATGGGTGCTGTACCTTATCAAATGTTTTTCTGCATCTATTGATATGATTATGTGATTTCTGTCTTTCCTTTTGTTAATGTGATGTATTATGTTTATTGATTTGTGAATATTGTACCGTCCTTGCATCCCTGGGATGAATCGCACTTGATCGTGGTGTATGATGTTTTTAATGTATTGTTGGATGCGGTTTCCCAATATTTTTGTTGAGGATTTTAGTGTCTATGTTCATCAGTGATATTGGCCTCAAGTTTTCTTTCTCTGTTATGTTTTCATCTGGTTTTGGGATTCGGATGATGCTGGCTTCATAAAAACAGTTTGGGAGTCTTCTGTGTTCTTGGATTTTTTGGGAATAGTCTGTGAAGAATAGGGGTTAGCTCTTCCTTGAATGCTTTGTAGAATTCTCCTGTGAAACCATCCAGTCCAGGGCTTTTGTGTGTTGGGAGTTTTTTTTTATTACTGCTTCAATTTTGTCAGCTATTACTAGTCTGTTCAGGTTTTCTGGTTCTTCTTCATTCAGATTTGGATAATTATATTTTTCTAGAAATTTGTCCATTTCACCTAGCTTTTCAAATTTCTTGGCAAATAGTTCTTTGTAGTAATTTCTTACAATCCTTTGTATTTCTGTGGTATCAGTTGTAATCTCTCCTCTTTCATTTCTGATGTGTTTAGTTGGGTCTTCTCTCTTTTTTTCTTGATGAGTCTGCTTAAAGGCTTTTCAATTTTGTTTATCTTTTCAAAGAACCAGCTCCTGGATTTATTGATCCTTAGAATTGTGCTTTTAGCCTCTATGTCATGTAATTCTGCTCTAATCTTGGTTATTCCATCCTTCTACTTGCCCTGGGTTGTCTTTGTTGTTGTTTCTCTAGTTCTTGTTGGTGTAGGGTTAGGTTGATTGTTTGAAATGTTTCTATCTTTTTTATGTAGGCCTGTATCACTATGAGCTTACGTCTGAGAACGGCTTTTGCTGTGTCCCATAAGTTTTGGATTGTTGTTTCCAGAAACTTTTTTATTTCTTCCTTGATCTCTTTCTTGGTCCATTCATTGTTTAATAGCATGATATTCAATCTCCATGAGTTGTAGTGTTTTGAGTTTCTTCCTTGAGGTTGGTTTCTAGTTTCAGTCCTTTGTGGTCAGAGAATATGCTCGATATGGTTTCAATTTTCTTGAATTTGTTGAGGCTCATTTTGTTTCCTATCATGTAGTCTATCTTTGAAAATGTTCCATGTGCATTTGAGAAGAATGTGTATTTAGCTTCTTTGGGATTAAGGGCTCTGTATATATCAGTTAAATCCATTTGATCTAGGGCATTGTTCAGTGCTGCAGTATCTTTGCTGATATTTTGTTTGGAAGATCTGTCCATTTTTGACAGTAGCGTGTTAAAATCCCCTAGTGTAAATGCATTGCTGTCTGTATCTTCCTTGAAGTCCTCCAAGATTTTCCTTATATATTTGGGTGCTCCTATGTTGGGTGAATACATGTTTACATTGTTTTTGTCTTCTTGATGGATTCTTCCTTTGAGTATTGTGAAGTGCCCTTCTGGGTCTCTCTTTATGGCAATTGTTTTGAAGTCTATTTTGTCTGATATGAGTATTGGTACCGCGGCTTTTCTTTCCTGCCCATTTGCTTGGAATATTTGTTTCTATCCCTTCACTTTCAGTCTGTTTAGGTCTTTTGCCCTGAGGTTTGTCTCTTGTAGGCAGAGTATGTGTGGGTCATGTTTTCTTATCCATTCAGCTACTCTATGTCTTTTGATTTGAGCATTTAATCCATTAATATTTAATGTTATTATTGATAGATATTTGTTCATTTTACCCCTTTGTACATGTGTTCCTCTTTTTTTCAGTTCTTTCTCTTCTTATAGTTGACCCTTTAATAAATCTTATAGGGCTGGTTTGGTGGAGTTGTGTTATTTCAGTCTTCCTTTGTGTGGGAAAAGCCTTATTTTGCCTTCCATTTTAATTGAGAGCCTTTCTGGGTAGAGTAGTCTTGGTTGCAGGCCTTTGTTTTTCATTACTTTGTATATCTCTTGCCATTCTCTCCTGGATTGGAGTGTTTCTGTTCATAAATTAGCTGCTAGCCTTATCGGAGCCCCTTTGTATGTTACTTCTTGTTTCTCCCTTGCTGCTTTTAAAATTCTCTCTTTGTCTTTAATACTTGACATTTTAATTATGATATGTCTTGGACTTAGCCTCTTTGGGTTCATCTTAATTGGGACTCTGTGTGCTTCCTGAACTTGCATGGATTTTTGCTCTCCAGCTTTGGAAAGTTTTCTGTCATTGTTTTTTCAAACAGAGTTTCTCTCCCTTGTTTCTTTTCTTCTCCTGCTGGTATTCCTATGACTTGACTGTTGTTATGTTTTTTGTTATCTTGGAGTTCCCTTAAGCTATCTTCATATTTTTTTAGTCTTATTTTGGGCAGCTTATCGCTCTGGGTGTTTCTTTCCACCTAGTCTTCCAGCTCACTAATTCAGTCCTCTGCTTCATCCAGCCTGCTTGTAAATACTTCTAGTGTGTTTTTTATTTCAATGATTTTATTGTTCATTTCTCCCTAGTTTTTCTTTATACTTTCTATTTCCTTTTTCATACTGCTGTAGTTCTTGCTCAGTTCCTTGTAGTTGTCTGTGAGTTTCTTGAGCATCTTTTTTTTAAGTATATTTTATTGATTATGCTATTACAGTTGTCCCATTTCCCCCCTTGACTCCACTCCACTCTGCCTACCCTCTTCCACCCACATTTTCCCCCTTTAGTTCACATCTGTGTGTCATACTTACAAGTTCCTTAGCTTCTACATTTCCCATACTATTCTTACCCTCCCCTGTCTATTTTCTACCTACCATCTATGCTACTTATTCTCTGTACCTTTCCCCCTCTGTCCTCCTCCCACTCCCCTGTTTCTAACCCTCCATGTGATCTCCATTTCAGTGGTTCTGTTCCCGTTCTAGTTGTTTGCTTAGTTTGCTTTTGTTTTTGTTTTAGGTGTGGTTGTTAGTAATTGTGAGTTTGCTGTCACTTTACTATACATGCTTTTTATCTTCCTTTTCTTACATAAGTCCCCTTAACATTTCATCTAATAAGGGCTGGTGATGATGAACTCCTTTAACTTGACCTTATCTGAGAAGCACTTTACCTGCCTTTCCATTCTAAATGAAAGGTTTGCTGGATGGAGCAGTCTTGGGTGTAGGTCCTTGCCTTTCATGACTTGGAATACTCCTTTCAAGCCCCTTCTTGCCTGCAAGGTCTCTTCTGAGAAATCAGCTGACAGTCTGACAACTCCTTTGTAGGTTACTGTCTCCTTACCTTTTGCTGCTGCTAGAATTCTCTCCTTCATTTTTACCTTGGCTAATGTAATTATGATGTTCCTTGATGTGTTCCTCTTTGGTTTCAACTTCCTTGGGTTTCTCTGAGCTTCCTGGACTTCCTGGAAGTCTATTTCCTTTGCCAGATTGGGGAAGTTCTCCTTTATTATTTGTTCAAATAAGTTTTCCACTTGTTGCTCTTCCTCTTCTCCTTCTGGTACCCCTATAATTCGGATGTTGGAATGTTTAAAGATGTCCTGGAGGTTCCTAAGCTTCTCCTCATTTTTTTGAATTCTTGTTTCTTCCTTCTTTTCTGATTGGATGTTTCTTCCTTCTTTTGGTCCACTCCATTGATTTGAGTCCCAGTTTCCTTCCCATCACTATTGGTTCCCTGTGCATTTTCCTTCATTTCACTTAGCGTAGCCTTCATTTTTCCATCCTATTTGCGACCAAATTCAAACAATTCTGTGAGTATATTGATTACCTGTGTTTTCAAATGTGCATGTGATAGGTTGGCTACCTCTTCTTTGCTTAGTTGTATTTTTTCAGGAGCTTTGATCTGTTCTTTAATTTTGGCCTTTTTTTTTTTATTCTTGACATGCCTGTTATGTAGTGAGGGATGGAACCTTAGGTGTTCACCAGGGCAGGGCAACCCACGTTGCTGGATTGTGACGCTGTATGTGGGGCTGGGGTCCGAGAGGGAACGATACTGCTTCCTCTGCTTTCTTCTGGAGTTCAGTCCCTCCGGCCACTTCCCCCAAGCAAATTGGGCCCTTCTGGTGCTGATTCCCGGGTGGGCGTGTTTGTGTACACTGTAGGAGCCTGTGGGTCTCTGCAACCAACTCTCTTGTGAGGCTGGGAGTCTCTCCCAGCACCTCAATCCCACAGGTGTTTTTTTTGTTGTTGTTTTATTTTTAATTTTTTTATTTTGCTTTATTCAGTACAGTTTCTGTCCTTTATTCCAATTCCAGCCCACCCACCCATTCCTCCCCTCCTCCCTCCCCTTTCCAAACCCCCTAGTTTTGTCCATGTGTCCTCTATATTTGTTCCTGTAAACCCTTCCCTTCTCCCCTGAAATTCCCTCCCCTCTCCCCTTTGGTCACTGACAACCTGTCCTCTATTTCAGTGTCTTTTGTTATATTTTACTTGTTTCTTTGTTTTGTTGTTTAGGTTCCTGTTAAGGCCAGATCATATGGTATTTGGCTTTCACTGCCTGGCTTATTTTGCTTGGTGTAATGCTTTCCAGCTCCATCCATGCTGGTGCAAAGGGTATGAGCTCCTTCTTTCTTTCAGCTGCATAGAATTCCATTGTGTAAATGTACCAAAGTTTTTTGATCCATTCATTTACTGATGGGCACCTAGGTTGTTTCCAGCACTTAGCTATTGTAAATTGTGCTGCTATGAATATTGGGGTGCATAGGTTCTTTTGGATGGGTGTTTCACGATTCTTAGGATATAGTCCCAGGAGTGAACTTGCTGGATCAAAGGGCAGGTCCATTTTTAGTTTCCTGAGGAAGTTCCATACTGTTTTC
>CM052547.1:51000583-51023082 GCA_028533065.1 Trachops cirrhosus | reverse complement strand
CCCCCCCCCCCCCCCCCCGGTATCCCCACAGATTTGGGAGGAATAATGGTTAATGCTGCTGTTGAGTTCTGTTTACATTTACTTTGGTGAAATATTATGTTACTTTATTAAATATTTTACCACATTTATTTGCTTCAAAATTTTTTTCCTATTCTAAAACCTAGGTGCATCTTATGGTCCGAAAAATAAGGTGATTTACTCCAGTAAACAAATTTATGTGAGATTAAAATTTGTTGATACCAAAACAAACAACCAAAACTAGTTTCAGTGTATAAAGTTCCACCTTTCCCACTGAATTGTACACGTCTTTCACAGAATGGCTTAATTGCAGTCTAAGCGGAGAGATACTGCTTTCCCTAAATTTGTAGTTTATATAGAAATCACATTTTAACCAACTTTCAATTAGGAATTAAGGTTGAAAGAAGTTGAGTTTTATGTTTAATGTGAAAGTATAATTTTAGTTAATTGTCTTCTTTCTAAAATACTTCTCCTGTCATTTCTTTTTACTCTGTTCACTTTGGATCTGGGTTCCAAGTATGAAGGAAAAAACAGTTCATGAAAAATCTACACATAGATTTTTCTTGAGTAGCTGAATATTTTTAAACTAGTATTTTTGTGCTGGAAGTAAACCCGAAATTTTAACTGCTGACTTTATTTCACTGATAAACATCTGATGATTCATTATAACATATTCTCTTTATACTTCACTATTATGAAATAAATAAGAGGTTCTTTTAAAGCAGTAGTCTAAAGGGGAGATTGCCCAAACTGTCATTTTTTTGGCTTAAGAAATGCATGTTAACTATTGGATTATTATATTTTCTAAAAGATAGTGTCTTGTTTAAATATTAAATTTTAAAATACTCAGGACTTTTCTCATTGCCTAGATTATCTTATATTAAGGAATTGACTTTCTGTGTAGAGAACTCATTGGAAGCAATGGTAAAATGTGCTCAAATAGGTCTGACTGTAAACTGGACAAGATGCAAAATGAAGAAAATGGAAATGAGGAAGGATAAGGTGCTGTAATCAGCTTTTATCTATAATTATTTTATATGCCATTCATTTTTTTTATCCTGGCTGTTCTCTTAGGTGGAAACCAGCACTTAGCATGATTTAGTATAACACCATTATAAGAAAGCAAATGTAATCTCAAATATTGCAAAAATACATTTTTAATCTTCCCTGACTGGTCTCTTCTGTCTAGAAATGTGCAGTTATATATGTGAAACCACTAAGTACAAGTATCCCATACAGGTGTTGCCCCATGTGTGTTTTTTGGGGGGTGACGGTAATAAGTTTATATGACAAGTGGCAAGAGTTGGTTGAAAGATTGCTATGAAAGTTTATTCTGAATCTGATGCAGAGAGGATAAGTAAATACTGAATTTTTAAAAAATACTTCACAATGGAAACTTTTGAAACTCAATTTCAGCTTAATTTCTGGTCACTAGATTCCTGTACAAGTTAATAAACCATTATGCACTGTGTGCTGACTTAAAGGTGCTGTGGTTCGTTTGGTGATTCCACTATCCAATCAGTCTATATGAAACTGTGTTTTGCTAGATCATGGTGTTCATGCTTGGCTTTGAGAGGGTATTTTAAAAATGTCCTGACTGGTATGGCTCAATTGGTTGGGCATCTTACTGCTAAGTGAAAAGTCATTGATTTAATACCCAGTCAAGGCATATGCCTGGGTTGCAGGTTTGGTCCCTGGTTGGAGCACATGCAGGAGACAACAGATTGATGTGAAATCTTTAAAAAAAAAAAAAAGTGTGGCCCATTTGGTTGGAGCATTGTCCCATAACCAAAGGGTTGTGCGTTTGATTCCTGGTCCAGGCACTGATAGGAAGCAGCAGGCTGATGTTTCTCTCTCTCCCTCCCTCTCTCTCAAACCAATGAAAAATTGTCCTTGAGTGAGGATTTAAAAAAACAGTAAAATTAAGTTAAAACTTGTGTGTTGTTGCTTGAAACTGGAATTAGGGTAAAAAATGTTTAGATGTGGAAGTTTGGCGATGTAAATATTACATTATTTTTAGCTATTTCCTTTTTTAAAAGCCACTTTACTAGGAGTTTGTCCTGCAACATTCCATTTCTATTCCAGGAATAGTCTGTTTATTTTTAGATCATTACATGAAAGTATAAAATCCATTTGCTTTGGTAGGAGTTTGCTTTCATTGGAAACAATATAAAATAAAGGAGTCTTATGAAATTCCAAGTAGCTTTGTTTTAAACGTAAAATTACAGAACAATTTGAAAATAGAATAGAAAAATATAAATGGTCCCAGTGCTTTAGATGGTATCAGCACATTGGTGTATCTCTTTGTTTTTCTGATATTTTTGACTTTACCCTCTAGAGGGGTGTCACACTCATTTTCACCAGGGGCCATGTCAGCCTCGTGGTTGCCTTCAAAGGGCCAAGTGTAATTTCAGCTCCTTAACAGTTAAGGAGTAGTTACATTTATACAGTCCTAAAATTATTTCGGCCCTTTGAAGGCAACCTTGAGGCTGATGTGACTCCCAGTGAAAATGAGTTTGACACTCCTGCTCTAGAGGTAAAATTTATGTCTTGCATTTCTATTAATATATCTGCTGTGAAGACTCAAATTAGCAAGCAAGTGCTATAGTATAGCTAGGCACTATGTTAGATGCTGTGGTTACACAGAAATTATTTTACACCAACCCCTCACAGAATCCAAACTACAGTTCTATTGGTTTAAGTTATTCCAATTTTCTGGCCAGTAAATTACATCAGTTGCCCAAAATAAAGTTTACTGGCTTATAACCATGAAAAGTGTCCATTGAGTTGGACCTGGAATGAAGTATTACTAATTATGTTTAATAATGGGTGTTCATTAATACCCTGAAAATTCCACCACTCAATCAATAACCAGATTAACATTTGTATATTGATCTCTGTATGCATAATCTTGATATTTTTAACAATCAAAAATTGTATGAAAATATATGTTTTACAATTTGTTTTTCATTTTTTATATATTTATTCATATAATGCCTAAGTATATAGTTATATGATTATTTTTCTAACCAGTATATTTGCTGGCTTCCCACCCCCACACCCCCAGAATAATATCCGAAAACACAATGAAGGCAAATAGAAGGTAAAAATAATTTAAGTGGTTAAATGTTGTCATTTTTAATATTTCGAAGATCTTAAGTGCAGCCATGAGCAGCAATGAGTGCTTCAAGTGTGGACGATCTGGCCACTGGGCCCGGGAATGTCCTACTGGTGGAGGCCGTGGTCGTGGAATGAGAAGCCGTGGCAGAGGTGGTTTTACCTCGGATAGAGGTATTTTTGTCAAATAAAAAATTTTGAAGTACTTGAATATTCATTAGTATCAAGACTCATCTAATTAGCTAAATCATTTTTGTTTCTGTCCCAAATAGGTTTCCAGTTTGTTTCCTCGTCTCTTTCAGACATCTGTTACCGCTGTGGTGAGTCTGGTCATCTTGCCAAGGATTGTGACCTTCAGGAGGATGGTAAGTATTTAACACTTCTCATATCTTTCTAGAAAGTAGAGAGATGAGCATACACATACACTGGAAAAGATTTTCCACCCTTGAGATTTCATATTATATGGTTTAAAACATAGCAACATTTTGTAAAGATTTTATAGTCTTGGTCTGCTTCTTTTTCTTACTGTTGAAGCCTGCTATAACTGCGGTCGAGGTGGCCACATTGCCAAGGACTGCAAGGAGCCTAAGAGAGAGCGAGAGCAGTGCTGCTACAACTGTGGCAAACCAGGCCATCTGGCTCGTGACTGTGACCATGCAGATGAGCAGAAGTGCTATTCTTGTGGAGAATTTGGACATATTCAAAAAGACTGCACCAAAGTGAAGTGCTATAGGTAAGTTAAAGTGTTGCTGCCGGATTGCTCATTGTAGAGAGCAAATTGTTTTAGAGATGAATTAGCTATAAATGGAAAAACTTATGGATCAGTACATTCAATAAAAGTTGGCTGTGACCAGATGAGATAGATTTTTGGCATACATAACCAGCAACCTGTCTGTACATTAGTATTCTGCCATGATATCTTAATGGCAACCGGACAGCTTACACAAGTTTGGAATTTTTAATGTTTTAAAAATAAGAATGCTGTAAGTTTTGATATGTACACACCTCTCAGATCTTAGAGATTATTTTGCATAAAGACATAACATCTTGGTCCCGAATGGTATATACCTCAGTGGGATGGGCATTGTTCTGGAAACCAAAAGGTCTCTAGTTTCATTCCCAGTCAGGGTGCATGCCTGGGTTCCAGGCTAGGTCCCCAATTAGGGGGCATGTGAGAGGCAACTAATTGATGTTTCTCTCTGTCTCTCTCCCTTCCCATTTCTCTAAAAGTAAATTAAATATTTTTTTTAAAAAGGATATCTTGGCCTGTATTTGGGTTTTGATGTTGGTTTATACATTTTGGGGAAATTTTAATTTTGTGGTTTTGCCATACAACTGAATATCTTTGTTCCTTTTTGCTTTTAGGTTAGGGTTTAATAATAAGACTTACTGTCTTGAAAATAAATACGTTAATTTACTTGTCATTGCTTTTTGTTATGCAATGACTATTACTTTAATATAGTTTTATGTTTTCTGAGCTCCATTGTGAAAACTTTAATTTTTTTTAGGTGTGGTGAAACTGGTCATGTAGCCATCAACTGCAGCAAGACAAGTGAAGTCAACTGCTACCGCTGTGGTGAATCAGGGCACCTTGCACGGGAATGCACAATTGAGGCCACAGCTTAATTATTTTCCTTTGTCGCCCCTCCTTTTTCTGATTGATGGTTGTATTATTTTTTCTGGATCCTCTTCACTGGCCAAAGGTTGGCAGATAGAGGCTACTCCCAGGCCAGTGAGCTTTACTTGCCATGTAAAAGGAGGAAAGGGGTGGAAAAAAATCGACTTTCTGCATTTAACTACAAAAAAAAGTTTATGTTTAGTTTGGTAGAGGTGTTACGTATAATGCTTTGTTAAAGAACCCCCTTTCCTTGCCACTGGTGAATAGGGATTGATGAATGGGAAGAGTTGAATCAGACCAGTAAGCCCGTTCTGGGTTTCTTGAATATGTTCCCATGTAGAAGGTGAAAAGCAATTCTGGAAGTGTTTGTGAGCTTCCATAAATAACTTTAATTTTAGCTTAATGATGGCCTTGGATTGTCTGACCTCAGTAGCTGTTAAATAACATCAATTAACATCTGTATCAGGCCCTGCATAGATCATACAGTTGAGTGGGAGTAAACAAAATAAAAAGATAAATGTGCATTTAACATCTGCGAGGAAAATTGGGATAAGAGCCTAAACAGGAACAACTTAGTGTTGCTACTTGATATGCAAATGACAAAGGTTTAGAACACATTCTCTGGCAAAGACGAAATCTAAAACCCATCTATGGGTTTTATGAGTAAACATCTATGTTCAGAGGAAGCATAATTTGGAGCTATTCGGGATTGCAGAGAAATGCGTTTTCACAGAAATCAAGATGTTATTTTTGTATACTATATCACTTAGACAACTGTGTTTCATTTGATGTAATCAGTTTTAAAAGTCATGGAAAAAGCAACTGAAGTCCTAGATAATAGAAATGTAATTTTAAACTATCCAATAAAGCTGGAGGAGGAAGGGGAGTTTGACTAAAGTTCTTTTTGTTTCAAATTTTCATTGATGTATATAAGTGCAAAATGCCATATTAAAGAGGGGAATGTGGAGTACTGAAAGTTGACAGTTTGGACTCTTCTTTTTGTATTAACATAGTTATGTCTTCAGTAATGAAAAATACCTATTTTAAGGAAGCATAAGGTTAGCTACTTTGGTGTCAGTTTTGCAGGGATATATAGAAGATTTAATTTTCTTTCTGTTCCATTTTAACAATGTCCTTTAGTTGTATGTTCATACTGACCAGTTATAATACCATTACTATGTTTCAGCATTTTGTATTTTTCCCGGGCTTCACAAGGATCTGAAATACTGTATTCCTTTTTTTTTTTCCTACAATGAGACCTAGATTTGAAATGAACCTTAGAAATCATTTAGTTTAATGAATTCACTTTATTAGATGAGTTACTAGAAGTTTAATTTGCTCAAAAAAGGTATAGCTACATAAAGCTTAGAACCTCAAGTATCCTTCCCATCCTATGCCTTCATTCTTTTTTTGTCCCCCCACTAAACTAAATACAGTTAGTGGCATGTTTCCCTGACTTCTTTTTTTCTCTTCACAGTGCCGTATGATTTCTTGGGTGTATTGTAAATTTTTCATCCTTCAAATAGTGTCTGGTCAATTTTTGATGGTATATCACCGCAGTGTTAAGATATTGGTGTATCAGTTGTGCCGTCCCAGTTCCAACTTTGTCAAATTAATAGTTCAAAGCAGGCAAGAAAGAAGTCATAGCAGGTTTACTACTTTATAAATACAGGCTTACACATTTCTTTTTCATTTTATATTTTTACTCAGCAAACTGTCCCGGATATTAACTAATAAGCATGTTAAATATTTTGATAATCTTGGTTTCTACAACCAACATGAGATAGCATAACAGAAGACCTATTTTCAAAGGCATCACTGTTAAATGTAATATTCAGGGGTGGGGTGGTGGTATTTGCACATGGGGTTATTTTCACTCAAGGTTTCTGTCCTTAAGTAGAGAAACAAAATATAGCAAATGAGATATATAGAGCTGCTTTGCTTCACACCATTCTTTGGGCTGCATTTGTATACCTTTGTGGCACCCTTTGATACACATAATTAAGGATCTATTTATTTACAGCAGACTACAAAGTGTTCTTTGATGAGAGCATTTATTTGTATTGATGTCAAGCTAATTACTAGGAACCAATGGGTAAGAAAACCAATTCTGAACTCAAAGTGAATTCTTCCAGGAGGTATGGACTACAAGGAAACCACTGCCGTGTGTTTCTCTAATTTTTGCTGAGATTCCCATCCCTGCAAGCTAGATATAAAAGATCAAGGATTTTTCTTGTAACACTGGTTGGAGAGGATAGATGAAGGAAGATAAGTAGAGGTAATATAATGAATTTTGCATTGTCTAAAGGATGGACTTCATCTTGCTCTTACATGCCTGTTAACTTTTGCTGCCTTTTTGCCTACTTCTATAAGCTGTTTTTCTTTAGCATTTTGAAGATTCATCACTGACTTAAGTGGATCAATGTCTTACATAGCCACTTTTTCCAAACTAGGTTCAAGCAGGGTTTATAAATTGCATTTGGTTAAATTCTTTAATCTCTTAATCTCAACACTTGCCCACTTTTTTCTTTGTAACTTTGAGTTTTTTAAGAAAACAGCAGTTTCCTTAAGTGTCCTATATTTACTGATTTGTTTTTCCCTTCAGGTGTCATTTATTGTTTCCTAGTCTAGAGGCTTGATTATTGTGTTCAACTTGCATTTGGTCTGACAAGAATATTTTAAAAGTGGGTAACGTTGCATGATATTAGTTATACTGTTGATACAGAACTTGTTCACTTATGGTAATCTCATTTTTTCATTATAGTGATAGGCATTTCTCTTGAAAATTTAGTAATTGTCTCTTAGTATCCTTCATTTAATGCTTTTAGCATTTATCCATTTGTGTTCATAAATTTCCATGAAAGGAGAGTCTAATGTAATTCTGGTTTAGCGAAACCATGTTACACCGAGAGTTATATAGTGTACTTACATGGTTTTGAAGTTATTTATAAATAATTGAATGCCACTTGAAAAAAAATGTAAGAAAAAGTTGGTTTTCTTAGTAGGAGGTCACATTTCTGTTGAAATTGTTGCAAAGAATCTTACAAAATGAACATTTATATTTAGTGTCTTGAAAGATTTTGCCTGTGAAGATTGTGGCTGTTGTACTTAAATTGTTTTTTTGATTTTTTAAATAGTTAGATTATTCCTGGTACACGCTGTTCTTAGCATGTAGCAATTCTAGGGTCAGGAGGCCAGATACTTGGTTTTGTGATCATTGCAGACCATGAGATATTTTTTCCTTGGAAGTCAGCAGAAAGCTTATTTAGTATCAATATTCTAATTGAGAACTCCATCTAAACTTTCTAAAGAATATTTTTTGTACTTTTTTAAAAAATTGTTGTTCAACTACAGTTTGTCTCCATTTTCCTTTCCTGCCGCCACCTTCCCCTGCCCCACTCTCTATCCTTCCCGGCTGTGGCTTTCTCTATGAGTCCTTTATACATGTTCCTTGGCTAACTTTCCCCTTCTTTCGCCCATTATCACCCTCCCCCATCTCCTCTGGTTACTGTCACTTTGTTCTTTATTTCCATGTCTCTGGTTATATTTTGTTTGCTTGTTTTGTTGATAAGATCATACGGTTTCTGTCTTTCACCGCCTGGCTTATTGCATTTAGCATAATACTCTAGTTCCATCCAAGGGTAGGAGCGCTTTCTTTCTGCTGCTTAGTACTCCATCATGTAAAAGTACCATAGCTTTTATATGTGGAAGACTGTTCTACGTGGCATGGGCCACGCTCCCACTGGGAGATGCACAAGACCCACGCCCACAGATAGGTTCTCCCATGGGGAATCAGGCCTGCAATGTGCCTAGGCTGCTATGAGTCTTGCTTTTTGCTAAAACTCCTTCACCCTGAATTGAGGACATTAACTGCAAAGCAACTACCTAAAGTCCATGCTAAACATTCCAAGGATGAGTGTAACTGGTCCGACTACTTTTGCAAATATCCTTCTTCTGTGATGTGATTAGCAACATTGGCTCCTTTGTTTTCTGTAAAAGGTAACCACCTAAAGTGAGCCTGTGCATAGTTAATGAGGACCTTCTTGTAATGTGCCCAGTAAGACAATAAAAGCTCATTGGAGGGAAGGCCAAGGCTTTTGCTCCCCTTGAGAGAAAAGCCATGCCGTCCCTTTCCCTCCATGGGATTCAGTAACTCCTGTGAATGTCTCATTTTCATCCATAATGACGCAGACTCCACAGGCCCGGGTCCACATCATTTTGATTCATTCATTTACTGATGGGCACTTAGGTTGCTTCCAGCACTTGGCTATTGTAAATTGTGCTGCTATGAACATTGGAGCGCACAGGTTCTTTTGAATTGGTGTTTCAGGATTCCTAGGGTATAATCCCAGCAATGGGTGTGCCAGGTAAAAAGGCAGTTCCACTCTTAGTTTTTTAAAGAAATTCCATACTGTTTTCCACAGTAGCTGCATTCTGCCTTCTACACTCTGCATTCCCATCAACAGTGTACTAGTGTTCCCTTTTCTCCACAACCTTGCCAGCACTTACTGTTTCTTGATTTGTTTATGATAGCCATTGTGACTAGTGTGAAGTGGTATCCCATTATGGTTGTGATTTGCATTTCTCTGATGGCTAGTGATGCTGAGCATCCTTTCATATGTCTCTGGGCCCTTTGTGTATCCTCTTTGTTGAAGTGTCTGTTCAGGTCCTTTGCCCATTTTTTAATTGGATTGTTTTCCTGGTGTGAGGTCATGTGGGTTCTTTATATATTTTGGAGATCAAACTCTTGTCAGAGGTATCATTTGCAAATATATTTTGCCACACAGCTGGTTCCCTGTTTGATATTCCTTTAGCTGTGTGAGAGCTTTTTAATTTCACGAAGTCCCATTTGTTTATTCTTTCCCTTATGTCTCATGCTCTAGGGGACATATCACTGAAAATATTGCTGTGTGGAATATCAGATATTTTCCTGCCTATGTTCTCCTCTAGAAATTTTATGCTATTGTGACTTATAATTAAGTCTTTTATCCATCTTGAGTTTACTTTTGTGTATGGTGTAAGTTGGTGATTGAGTTTCATTTTTTTCATGTAGCTGTCCATATCTCCCAACACTATTTGTTGAAGAGGCTACTTTTACTCCAATTTATGCTTCTGCCCCTTTTGTCGAATGTTAAGTGACCATAGAGATATGGGTTTATTTCTGGACTCTATTCTGTTCCAGTGTTCCATGTGTCTGTTCTTATGCCAGTACCAGACTGTTTTGATTACAGTAGCCTTGCAATATACTTTTGATATCAGGTATTGTATTCTCTCCTACTTTGTCTTTCTCAAAATTGCTGCACCTATTTTGGGTCATTTATTGTTCCATATAAATTTTTGGAATGTTCTAGATCTGTGAAATGTGTCATTAGTATTTCAATAGGTATTGCATTGAATCTATAAATTGCTTTGGGTGATATGAACATTTTAATGTTAATTCTTCCAATCCATGAACACATTATATGCTTCCATTTGTGTCTTCCTTAATTTCTTTCTTCAGTGTTGTGTAGTATTCTGAGTACAGGTCTTTTACCTCTTTGATTAAGTTTATTCCCAGGTACTTTATTTTTCTTGTTGCTATATCAATTGGGATTTTTTTTCCTGATTTCTATTTCTGATATTTCATTGTTGGTGTACAAAAGTGCCTTTGATTTCTTAATAATGACTTGGTATCGCGCTGTTCTGCCAAATTCACTTACTGTATCGAGTACTTTTTTGGTGGAGTCTACAGGGTTTTCTATGTACGCTATCATGTCATCTGCAAGCAATGACACATTTACTTCTTCCTTTCCAATTTGAATGCCCTTTATTTCTTGTTTGATTACTGTGGCTAGGACTTCCACTACTATATTGAATAGAAGTTGTGAAAGTGTGGACATTCTTGTCTTTTCCTGATCTTAGTGGGAAAACTTTTAGTCTTTGCTTATTGAATAGGATGTTGGCTGTAGGTTCTCATATATGGACTTTATTAGGTTGAGGAATGCTCCCTCTACTCCCATGTGGCTGAGTGTTTTAATCATAGGTGGCTGTCGTACATTATCGAATGCCTTTTCCATATATATTGATATAATCATGTGATTTTTGTGTTTCCTTTTGTTTATTTGATGTATTACATTTATTGATTTGCGAAATTTGTGCCATTCTTGCATCCCTGAGATGAATTCCACTTGATCATGGTGTATGATGTTTCTAATGTATTGTTGGATGCATTTGCCAATACTTTGTTCGGCAGTTTTGTGTCTGTGTTCATCAGCAATATTGCCCTGTAGTTTTCTTTCTGTGTTGTGTGTTTATCTGGTTTTGGGGTTAGGATGATGCTTACTTCATAAAAATAGTTTGGGAGTCTTCTCTCTTTTTTTTTTTTTTTTTTTTTTTTTTTTTGGATTTTTTGGAATAGTCTGAGAGGGATAGGGGTAGTTCTTCCGTAAATGTTTTTGTAAAATTCTTCTGTGAAACCGTCCAGTCCAGGGCTTCTGTGTGCTGGGAGTTTTTTTTATTACTGCTTCAATTTCACCAGCTGTTACTGATCTGTTCAGGCTTTGTGGTTCTTCATTCAGTTCTGGAAGATTTTATTTTTCTAGAAATTGTCTACTTGACCCAATTTTCAAATTTCTTGGCATATACTTGTTCATATTAATTTCTCACAATTCTTTGTATTTATGTGGTATCAGTTGTAATTTCTCCTCTTTCATTTCTGATTTTATTTTTGGGGGACTTCTCCCTTTTTTCTTGATGAGTCTGTCTAAAGGTGTGTTGATTTTGTTTATCTTTTCATACAATCAGCTTCTGGATTTATTGATCCTTTGGATTGTTCTTTTAGTCTCTATGTCATTTGATTCTGCTCTTATCTTGATTATTTCCTTCCTTCTACTTGCCCTGGCCTTTGTTTTTATTGTTCTTCCAGTTCTTGTAGATGTAGGGTTAGGTTGTTTATTTGAAATGTTTCTGTCTTTTTTAGGTAGGCCTGTATTGCCATGTACTTCCTTCTCAGCACTGCCTTTGCTGTGTACCATAAGTTTTGGGTAGTTGTGTGTTCATTTTAATTTGTTTCCAAAAGCTTTTTCTCTTCTTTCATCTCATTATTAACCCATTAATTGTTTAATAGCATGCTATTCAGTCTGCATGAGTTTGAATGCTTTTGAGTTTTTTCCTTGAGGTTGGTTTCTAGTTTCAGGTCCTGTCCAGGAGATTGTTTTATATAATTTCAATTTTCTTGAATTTGTTGATGCTTGTTTTTGTCCTACAATGTGCTGTATCTTTGAAAATGTTGCATGTGTATTTGAAAAGAATGTGTCTTTTGCTTCTTGGGATGAAAGGTTCTATATACATCAGTTAAGTATATTTCATCTAATTCATTTCAGTTTTACAGTTCAGTGTCATTCAGTTCTACAATATCCTTGTCGATATTTTTTGGAAGAGCTATCCATTGTTGACAGAAGGGTGTTAAAATCCCCTACTATAATTGTGTTGCTGTCAATATCTTTCTTAAAGTTCTCCAGGATTTTTCTTATATATTTGGGTTCTACTATGTTCAGGGCATATACGTTTACAATGTTTATGTCTTCTTGATGGAATCTTCCCTTGAGTATTATGAAGTATCCTTCTAAATCTCTTTTTATGGTCATTGTTTTGAGGTCTATTTTGTCTGATATAAGTATGCTACCCCAGCTTTATTTTCCTGTCCATTTCCTTGGGATATTTTTTTCTAAACCTTTACTTTCAGTCCGTGTAGGTCTTTTGTTCTGAGGTGGGTCACTTGTAGGCAGCCTATGTGTCGGCCATGTTTTCTTATCCATTCAGCCACCCTATGTCTTTTGATTGGAGCATTTAGTTCATTTACATTTAAGGTTATTATTGATAGATACTTATTAGTTTCCCCACCTCCACCCCATACCTGTGTTCCTCTCTCTTACTCTTTGTCTTCCTCTTATAGTAGTCTGTTTATTTTATCTTGCAGTACTTGTTTGGTGGAGGTGTGTTCTTTCAGCCTGCTTTTGTCTGGAAAACTCCTTATTTCACCTTGCATTTTAATTGATAGACTTGCTGAGTAGAGTAGTCTTGGTTACAGGCCTTTGCTTTTCATTACTTGAAATATTTCTTGCCATTCCTTTCTGACTTATAGTGTTTCTGTTAAGAAGTCAGCTGCTGACCTTATTGGGACTCCCTTGTATGTTATTTCCTGTTCCTCCCTTTCTGCCTTTAAGATTCTCTTTGTCTTGGATTTTGCTATTTTAATTATGATATGTCTTGAAATAGGCTTCAGGTTCCTTCTGATTGGGACGTTGTGCTTCCTAAATTTGTATGACTTTTTCTCTCATCAAATTGGTGAGGTTTTCCATCATTACTTTTTCAAACAGGTTTTCTATTCCTTATTCGTCTTCTTCTCCTTCTGGAATTCCGATTATATGGATATTGTTGTATTTTATGTCGGCCTGCAGTTCCCTTAACCCCTCTTCATTCTTTTTGAGTCTTTTTTCCTTTTCTTGCTCTTTTTGGGAGTCTTTTTCTACCTTGTCATCCAGCTCACTGATTCAGTCCGCTACTTAATCTAGCCAGCTTTTGATTCCTTCTACTGTGTTCTTCACTTTAAAAATATGTTCATTTCCTCTTGGCTTGTTGATTGTTTCTATGTTCGTTTTCATACTGATATAGTTTGTAGTAGGTTCCTTGTAGCTTCCCTGTAGTTTTAGGTAATTCTCACTGAGCTCATTAAGCTTCCTTATAACTGTTGTTTTGAGCTTAGTATCTGATAGTTGCCTTGTCTCTATTTCATTTAGTAGTCTTTCTGAGGATTCTTCCTTTCCTTTTGATGGAGGTTTGTTTCTTTGTCTTGCTGATATTTGTGAGTCTCTTATTTGCTTCTGTTTCTTAAATTGATCTGTTTTGACTCCCTGATTTTGTGGTATGAACTTCTATGATAGGAAACCTGTGAGATTCAGTGGTGCTATCTCAATCTCCTGAACTTGATGCTCTTGCAATGCCCTTTATGCCATTTGTGTTGGCTCTCTTGATGTTACTGGGTTTTGACTGTTGTTGGGTCATTCTTTGGTAGGTCCTCCCTGCAGCTGGTTGACTGAGGCTCATTCTGCCCACCATGTCTTGTATGGTGCTGTATAGGTGCAGTCAGGTGGCACTGAAGCTGATTCTTCTAGCTGTCTGAGGTTATAAGGCTTATCTCACTATTGTTCAGTTGTTTGTTCCAGGTGATTTCCTCACAATTTAATTGTAATTCATTCACTCCTCTGCCATCTTGCCTTAAAGAATTTTTATAAGTTTAAAAAAATTATATGCCTGAGGCTTACTGTCTACCATGACCTGCCCATTTAGGAATTCATGATCAGAACGCCCTGTAAATTATTCTCATAGAATCCCTTTTTTTTTCATCCACAGTTCCTTCTTTTGGTCATATCAATTTAAAAGGAGTCATCAGTGACCAAGCTTTAGGTTGGATAGTGTCATCTGACAGTGGTAGGACGGTTCATTCCTAGGAAGTCTCAGTATTGATGTCAATACCATGGGATATGAGTTGAAGGTGAATTTTTCCAAAATAGAAAAGGTAGGTAAATTGAAGGCAATCAGGTCTTTAACAGCCTTTATTGCAATAAAATGCACTCTGAATTGTTTCTGTTCCTGTATTCCCTTCTGTCTCGTTTTTTTTCTATATTTGGCAGATAGTATTGCATTTACATAAGCCATGTACTACCAGTTATATATGTTCAGTAATCAAATAATTGGACTATATAGAAAAAAACAAAGAATAAGTATAACTATTATGGCTGATACTATGTAATACATAGTATTATATAATTATTATATACATAACTATATAATGTTACATATTTAACACAGAAAAATAGTGGATTCTGAGTTGAGTATCAATCCATAGGTATACAGGCCTTGTTGATGTCTTGGGATTGCTCTCCACCTCTTGTATTGGTGGTTTCACATCCTCAAGGAGTCTTTTATTTCCACAGACAGGGAGATGTCCATTTGTGGTTAAGCACCTGATAAAGTCCCTTCCACTGAGGCTGGAGGCTGTCTTAACAATGTTCTTTCCAAAAATCAAAATCTCCAGCTATCAGTCAATGATATTTAAAGTCTTTGTCTCCTGGTAGCTTGCTGTAAAAGGAAGCTGTTACCATTTTCTGTAAGTGACTTGATGAAATTTTGGCAATAGTGTAAGATGTCTCCTTTCAGTAGTATCAACTCATAAGTTCCCTTATCTGAGTCTAGTGTAAGTTCACTGTAATGGGAAAAAAAGTGGGGATCCAGGTAGCATGGAAGAAGCAGGTAGCCATCCTGGTTTCCCATAGACCTGATTATTTACAACCATTGTTTACCCATAAAATACACCGTAGAGGTTTTCGTCACTTATTTTACAATTCTTCCCATGGGATTTCAAATCTTCAGGTGTTTAAGGTGTTATGGAGGAGAGAGACAGATCAAAGTCAGGAGACCCCCCCCAGCCTCAATTCTTGTCTCACTGCAAGAGATGAATTCATGCAAGAGACAACACATATAGTGGAAATGAGGTAGAAAGTTTAATAAACGTACATGAGCACAAAGCTGTAAGCTGGCACCCAGCTAGTCGAAATGCTTCAGGTACTGAGGAAAGAAAGTAAGTTTATTCTATACACTTGAGCTGAGACTGCAAGTGGGTACTTAGCTAATCTACGTATGCCAACTGTCGGGGTTCAGGGGATATATACTATAGTGAATTTCTAGGTTTCCCCTCTTTTGTCCTTTGGGAATAATATACAGCTATAAAGGCCTTTTTCAGTTAGTAAAGGCTCTTTGTCTTAGTGAAATTGTTACAGAGGCTCCCTTTCCCAGCATAATCTCCTCTCTTCTTCCTGCGTAGTTCCCATTTGTGATGTTCAGAATACCCTGCAATCTTAGTAAGATTGTTACAGAAGCCCCCCTTTCTCAGCACAGTCTTCAAGGACTCCCCTTCTCCTGTGCTCCTTTTGCTTGTGATGCTTGGGACACCTGGCAATTTTATAAAACCAAGCTCAGGACTGTTCAGTTAATTGGTGAAACATGTCTTTCTTTTACTTTTACCCTCCTCTGTTAATTTATTTGTTAGATTGTAATAGCAAGGGCCCTGCCTTTATTTCACATCTGGCCACTCATTCCTAGCTGCTACCTAACAGAGGGATCTTCTGAAACACCTCAGAGTTATTTCTATGTATTTTGAGATTTTAACCTTAAACCCTTAATGTGTAATGAAAACTAGTAAGTAATCAATTAGCATTCTTTATCTTGGACATTATATAACCTCTAGAAATACTTATCATAGACATAAAAAGTTGTTATTAATATAAACTTGCTTTTGTAAAACCCAGGCAAAATAAAGACATGTCTGTTTTACTTAAACCAAAAACTTAAACTAGCTTTTATTTACTAAGGATTAATCTTCAATCACGTGAACATGAAAAGCCTTTGAGTTACTTTCTGTGCTTCTGAGAATTTTAGAATAGTCAATTCTTGCAAGTGCTTGCCTTTAAAAAATGTAACAATACCATCTACAGGTAGAAAATTATTTCACATTTACAACATACATATATAGCCACATGCACACAGACCTTTTAGCTATGAGAAGGTATAAAAGAACAATTGGATACAAATTTTGCCCTAGAGGCATTTACAATTTATATCTGTCCTTACCAGTCAGGTAACAAATGACTTTCCTTCTTAAAATAAGACCAGCCATTTTTAATACTTCAAATAATTGTGTTGACACCTAAAGGACATCATAGGTTGATAATTACTTGAATCCTCTTCAAAGCTTTGGGAGATGAATTCAATGTTTTCCATTCATCATGCCTATTTTATAGTTTTTTTTCTAATTGTGTGTACAAAAATTAGAAGTATCAAGGATACTTATTTCAGCCATCTTAGTATTAATGAGAGACTGACAGTTAATGGGGCTTGTTGGCCTCAGAGGTATGATTTCCCATGTTAATTTTGAGATTTGCAGAGTCTGAACATACTTCTAGGAAAGTTAGCTCTTATATGCATGTCTCCATATTAGCTAAATGTAGTGGATATTCCTGTATGACTGTTTCCCTAGAGGAAATACTTCCTTAGGGTATCCCACAGATTCTTTTTTTAAAAAAAATATTGATTATGTTATTACAGTTGTCCCAATTTTTTTCTCCCTAACTATTCTTTGCCTGCAACCCCCGTCTACTGGCATTCCCCCTGATTAGTTCATATCCATGGGTTGTACATATAAATTCTTTGGATTCTCCATTTCCTGTACTATTCTTAACCTCCCCCTGTCTATTTTGTACCTATCATTTATGCTCCTTATTCCCTGTAACTCTTGCCCCATTCTCCCCCTCCCCGCTAATAACCCTCCATGTGATCTCCATTTCTGTGATTCTGTTACTGTTCTAATTGTTTGGTTAGTTTGTTTTTGGCTTTTAGGTTCAGTTGTTCATGTGGGTTTGTTGTCATTTTACTGTTCATCGCTTTGATCGTCTTTTTCTTAGTTAAGTCCCTTTAACATTTCATATAATAAAGATTTGGTGATGATGGAACTCCTTTAACTTGACTTTATCTGGGAAGCACTTTATCTGCCCTTCGATTCTAAGTGATAGCTTTGCTGGATGGAGTAATCTTGGATGTAGGTCCTTGCCTTTCATGACTTTGAATACTTCTTTCCAGCCCCTTCTTTTCTTTTGAGAAATCAGCTGATAGTTTTATGGGAACTTTTTTGTAGGTAACTGTCTCATTTTCTCTTGCTGCTTTTAAGACTCTCTCCTTATCTTTCATCTTGGGTAATGTAATGATGATGTGCCTTGTTGTATGCTTCCTTGGGTCCAACTTCTTTGGGACTCTGAGCTTTCTAGGCTTCCTGGAAGTCTATTTATTTGCCAGACTGAGTAAGTTCTCCTTTATTTTTTCAAATAAGTTTTTCATTTCTTTCTTTTCCCCTTCTCATTCTGGCACCCCTGTGTTTCGGGTATTGGAACGTTTAAAGTTGTCCTAGAGGTTCCTAAGCCTCTTCTCATTTTTTTGAATTCTTGTTTCTTCTGTTCTGGTTGAATGTTTATTTCTTCGTTCTGGTCCAAACCATTGATTTGAGTCTCCATTTCCTTGCCTTCACTGTTGGTTCCCTGTATATTTTTATTTCACTTTGTATATCCTTCACTTTTTCCTCTGTTTTGTGCCCATAGTCAACCATTTCTGTGAGCATCCTGATTACCAGTGTTTTGAACTGTGCATCTGATATAGATTGGCTTCTCTTCATCACTTAGTTGTATTTTTTTTTTTGGAGTTTTGATCTGTTTTTTCATTTGGGCTATATTTCTTTGTCTTGGCATGCTAGTTACATGTACGGGGCAGAACTTTAGGTTTTAGCCAGGGAGGAGCAGGAGCAACCCACTTTGCTTCTTTGGGGCACTGCATGTGGGAGAGGGTTCAGAGAGGGAACAGTGCCACTTGGTTGGCTCTCTGCAGGTTTTCAGTCATTTACCCCACTACCACTAGCAAATTGGGCCCTTCAGGTGCTGACTCCTTTGTGGGTGGGTTTGTGTATGTTCAGGATCCTGTTCATTTCTCCCACGCTCTCCTATGAGGCTGGGAGTTTCACAATCCCTGCAGGTTTTTACAGCCAGAGGTTTTCAGACTTTATTTTCCTGCACTGGAACTATGGGTTGCATAGTCTGTCTCACTCCCCTGTTGTTCCTCCCGGTTTATCCGCATGCAAATGTGGGACTGCCCTGTCCTCCAGCCACCTCTTGGCTGTGTGTCCTCTCCTCCCCAGCTGCCTATCTCCACCCCTCCTACCAGTGTGAATGAATCTTTCTTCTTTAACTCCTTGGCTGTTGGACTTCCATATATTTAGATTTTCTGTCAGTTCTGATTATTTTTTTGTGTGTCTAAATTTGTTACTGTCCTTTTGGTTGTGGGACCTTATTTTGGTGTATCTACCCATGCCTCCATCTTGGCCTGAAGTTGTTTGCATCCTATTCCACAGATTCTTAGTCACCTGAGATTACCCAAACAAAGGCCAGTAAGAGCTTACCAGATGCTGCTGGAATCACAATGCTTTCCAAGGAGCTGGTCCCTCTCTCAGGGTGCCGTGCATTTCTCCTCAGGGTTCCCACTGGCCTTGGGATCAGGATCAGCTGTGCTACCTCAACACTCAACTCTAGGTGTCCATCTCTGCCACTCTGGGTTCAGGGATATGAAAAACTATCATCCCGTTGGCTATTCAGATTGGGGAAGCAAGTGCCCTTTCCCTTTTAGAGCTAATGAGTTCCATCTTTCATTTAACCAGGAAAGATTTTGTTTAGACTCTCAGTAAGGAATCCATGTTAAAAAGCCAAAATTGAAAACAGCAATCTGTTTGTTTTCCTTTCCCTGGGTTGTTTCAACCCATATCCACTTTGAGGATTTTTAAAGAACAGCTCAAAAAGTCATGGCTCTGATACTTAGGCCCAGAACTCCAAGAGACCCTAGTAAAAACAATTGAAAAATCCTTTCCTCTTAAGAACTTCATTCCTTCCCAAGAAATCAATATGTTTCTACTGCAACGCAGTTACAATGATGGAGGTAACTTAGGGGCACATCAGTTACATCCAAGGGACCTGTGCACATTGTTGCAAATTTTCAGGAATCCAATGTAGTATTACACTGCAATATACAAAAAAATTCCACATTTATCTGTGATCAATAGCATAGCCCTTTTGGGGTGGTTGATTCTTCCAGAAAACATTTAAATTATGCTCTCTGGCACAAGAGTATTTGTAACCTTGTCTACTTAAAGTTCCAGTAGTAAAACTTTGGGATTTGGGGGATGTCAAAAGAAGTTTTTAGAGCACACTTATCTTTTACCATCTGTGTAATTTTTTTCTAATGTAAGAAGCGTATTTAGAAAGTCAGAGAGGCAAAAGTGATCCAGCTGGCTCACAGCTTTTCTTCTCTTTCCCTCCTCTTTTCCACAGCTTTTTTTCCTCTTCTTCCTTCAAGGCATGAACCTATGTACTCCTATGTACTCCTTGGGCTATGGGCTCCAAGAACCCATCTTTTGCCTCTAGCTTGCTTGTTTCCTGAGCCCACACAGTCCATCTGGCTCACTTTTTCTACCTCTGTGACTTTCTAAATAAACTTTTGCTTGTATTTGGTGGGGTTAGCATAAATCCTATAACAGTCTCATGAAGTAGATGTTAATAACTTCTTTGCTAGAATTAGATGCATACATTTGGCTTGAATTTGTCAGGGTGGGTCCTGAGCATCAGTATTTTATGATTCCAGATGATTCTAGGGAGCCACAGGATTGAAAACTACTGAGATAAGTAATTAAGGTCAAAACCTTTGTGGTACAGTTGGAATTTGAGAACAACTCACTCTCCTCTGCTTATGCTCTTAACTGCAAATTGTTTACATGTAATTATCCCTTCTTGCTTGCCTGAGAATTGAAGGAACATTCATTAAACATAACTGCTTCACATGTGTCCATTTTCAGCCCCACTACAAACCTTAAAAAGAAATTTTAACTGCTATTGTTAATCTTTTAATAAGTATTTTGATAGCAAGCTGTGATATTAAACCTGTCTCCTAAGATAGCTGATGCATATCTGATGGCAAGGATGATGGGAGTGGATTCTCAAAAACAGCAAACTTGGTCTTTCTCACACTTCTGTTTCTCCCCTTGTAAAAATATACAGGGGTAGAGAAAAGTAGGTTTATAGTGTGAGTACGCAACAGTTTATTCTTGTATTATTATTTTCATATCCTGAATGTCTTTTTCCATGTGAACAACTATAAACCTCCATTTGTCAACCCCTGTACTTTCCTAAATGGGCCTGAGGAGACAGGGCAGTTCCACTGAGTAGTCCTGATACTTCCTAGTGATTTTTACTATGTGCTATTGTAGTTCTCTGTTTCCAGCATTGCATCTTTCATTGAATATACTTTGCAGTATGACCCACAAACCAGAGGCTAGAACCTGACTACTTTTGTCACCCCACAGAATATTGCTAAGTGATCAAGCTTAGGCAAAAATAATTTGGTGGCAGATGGAGAGGTAATTCAGTAACTTGTCAGTAAGAATTTTTCCACTCCCTTGAGATGGACTTCCTTCATAAGCAGTACTACCTGCACTTCTAATGATCTCATCTCATGGCTTGGTTTCACAGAATAACCATCCTCTTAGGCTTGATTTAAATATTAGTTGCTGTTAGCTTGCCCTCTTATTCCCCCAATAATGATGGTCACTGGACAAAGGTTATCACAGTGAGGCCTTCCTTTAAAGTAGATGCATGTGGGTGGAACAGGGGCAGTTCCCCAAACAGAATGGGTAACGCCAGTTGTTCTGCCTACTAAATTTTTACTTCCTGGATCAAGCCACAGAGATTCATGTATTAGGTACATTAACTAAGGATGTTTCTTAGACTTAATGCTTGGCTGATGTACCTACCATTTAAGAGGAAGCATTTAATGATCATTGGAGCCCTTAAGAACTTTTAATCAAGAATTGACTCAGAATCACCCTGACCAGTGTGGCTCGGTTGGGTGTTATTTCACAAATTGAAAGATCACTGGTTTGATTCCTGGTGAGGGCACGTACCTGGGTTGCGGGTTTGGTCCCTAGATGGAGCGCATACAACAGACAACTCATCAGTGTTTTCTCACACTGATGATTCCCCCTCTCCCTCCCTCCCCTTCTCTCTAAAAATAAAATGTTTTTTAAAAAGAATTTACCCAGAATCAACCAATGAATAAGTGGAACAACAAATCAATGTTTCTCTCTCTGAAGAAAGGATTGATTAGACATGGATGAATGGTTTGAGGTTAGGAAAAGATTTCTGACTGTTGTAGACTTAAACCCTGTTAGAAAGATGGGCATTTCATCCAGGGTATTTTAATTTGGAAAAGTCAAACTATATTTGTGTTAAATGATATCGTCTGTCTCACACAGATGAGATGACACTACAAGCTGTGACCATTTGTCCACCAACATTTTGGGTGACAGTTTTCACACAATAAACCTAAATGGAAATGGCAGAGGTCAGAGCTTGCAAACCCTTTTTTTCTGAAGAGGACAGAGTTCAGAGGGCACATTTTGGTTTTTCCATTTTATTTTTAGTTACTGAATTTGGGTTGAGGAGAGGGGTGGGGGAGAGAGAGAGAAAGAAACATCGATTTGTTGTACCACTTATTTATGCATTCATTCTTTGTATGTGCCCTGACCAGAGATTGAGCCCCCCACTTTGGCATATATGGATGACATTCCAGTACTTTTCTATTTTTTAAACAGTACACCTGAGAGCAGAAACAAGGACTTGGCACCGACTTTGAAACCCTTTGTGGTTCTCTGTTGTGGGTGCAAGAGAGTCTATTCACTCTAGTGATATTCATGTTAATATTCACAATTATATCACAATTACCCTATCTGCCAAGTAGATACTTTTCAAAATTGCTTCATTAACTAGGTTTCTGAATCAAATGGGTCAACTGCCTCCCCACCAAAATACCCTGGAATTGGAATATTTGCCAAATGATAAGTGGTAATGAATGGAGGAAACATGATTTACTATTTAATACAATTTTAACTTTTAAAACATTTTAATTATGAAAAGTCTTTTTTTTAAATACATTTTATTGATTATACTATTACAGTTGTCCTATTATCCCCCCTTCATTACCCTCCACCCTGAACACCCTCTCCCACCCACATTCCCCCCATTTACTTCAGTCCATGTGTCATAAGTTCTTTGCTTCTACATTTCCC
>CM052547.1:50980382-51000083 GCA_028533065.1 Trachops cirrhosus | reverse complement strand
CCTAATACACTGTTGGTGGGGTTGCAGACTGGTACAACCACTATGGAAAACAGTATGGAACTTCCTCAGAAAACTAAAAATGGATCTGCCTTTTGACCCAGCAATTTCACTGCTGGGACTATATCCTAAGAACCTTGAAACACCAATCCAAAAGAACCTGTGCACCGCAATGTTCATAGCAGCACAATTTATAATAGCTAAGTGCTAGAAATAACCTAGGTACCCATCAGTAAATGAATGGATCAAAAAACTATGGCACCTTTACACAATGGAATTCTATGCAGCGGAAAGAAGGAGCTCATACCCTTTGCAACAGCATGGATGGAGCTGGAAAGCATTATGCTAAGCAAAATAAGCCAGGTAGTGAAAGACAAATATCATATGATCTCGCCTTTAACAGGAACCTAAACAACAAAACAAAGAAACAAGCAAAATATAGCCAAAGACACTGAAATAGAGGACAGGTAGTCAGTGACCAGAGGGTAGAGGGGAGGGAATTTCAGGGGAACTTCAGGGGAGAATGGGAAGGGTTTACAGGAACAAGTATAAAGGACATATGGACAAAAACTAGGGCGGTTGGAAATGGGAGGGAGGAGGGGAAGGATAGGTGGGTTGGCTGGAATGGGAGTAAAGGATAGAAACTGTACTTGAATAATGATTAAAAAAAAATTTTTTTTAAAGAAAACTGAATCAGTGAGCTGGAAGGTGGAGCCCAGGTGTTATCCAGAACACAGAATAACAGAATAATCTTCAAGACTGAGGAAAAAGTAAGAGATGTAGAGGACAGACCCTAAGTTCCACCTTCTGTCCTATGCAACCTCCAAAGGAGAGAACAGGGCGAATGACAAAAACAAAAGCTAATCGAAGAAATAAAATTCCTTAGAGCTTTAAAACCACAGGAATTTTCATAATGATTATAACTAATGAATTCAGAGAAGGATGAATGAAAAATATTCCACAACCTAGACACACTATGGGAAAATTTCAGAATATCAGAAATATTTGGTTAAAAAACCTAATTTCTTACAAAAAAGACAAACTGAGTTGACTATTAGTAAACAATTACTCAGCTAGACTCAGACTTCTCAAGAGCAGCACTGAGTGTTTTCAGATAGTGCAATATCTTCACAGGTCTGAGGAAATTATTTTATAAGTAGATTTCTATCTAGCCAAGCTAACAATTAAGTTGGGGGAGGGGAAAAGTTAATTTTGGATGTGTGGTTAAAGTTTATCACAAACTTTCTGTAAGAATACCTGAGGAACAATTCAGACAAAATGAAAATGAATAAATATAGAACAGTAAACCAAAAATAAATAAAACTTAGAATTAAGTCTAAATAACTGTTGACAAAGTACCAAAAAATTAATAATGATCTAGAATTCAAATCCTAGATGATTTCAATGGTGAAGTTGTGGGTGTGAAGGCAATGAGGAGGAAGGAAGCAAAGTGTGCCAGGGTTCTTGTCTTCTTCAGGTCAAAGAAATAGATACTAATTCTAGACTGTAGATAGAAAAATGTATGTATATGCATTTAAAATTTAACAAGATAAGTGCCAGCCACCACGGTTCAGTTGGTTGGGTGTTGTTCCTTGAACCAAATGGTGTCTAGTTCTATTCCTGGTTGGGACACATGTTTGAATTGCAGGTTCAGTCCCTAGGACACATATGGAAGGCAACCAATTGATGTTTCTCTGACACATCAATGTTTCTCACCCTCTCTTCCTCCCTCCCTTCCCTTCTCTCTGAAATCAAAAATAAAATTAAAAATAAAATATTAAAATTTAATAAGGTAAGTAGAAATGGCATATATATATTTGCTATATATTGCTACAGGATGACATGGAAAAGAGAGCTAATCAACCCAATAGAAGATAAAATGTACTTTGTTATGTGAAAAAAGGGTGAGTCACAGAACAGTGAGGGCAGAGGCTTCACTCATTCAACAAACAGGGAAGGCACAGGGTTAGGTATGTAGGCATAACAAGCTCACATTTCCTCCTGGGCCTGGAAGCAAAGAAGCAAGTGTGACTTAGAGTGGTATGCTGGGAAGGAAAAATAAAGCAGGGCAAAAAAGGGATAAAAAGTAACTCGGGTCTTAAAAACATCATATTTGGTGAAAGAAGTTAGACACAAGAAAACCCACAATATTGTGTGGCTCAGTTTACATATAATGTCCAGAACAGGCAACTCTATACTGAAAAAAGGAGATAAGTGGTTGCCAGGGACTAGGGACAAAATAGAATATGAGTGACTTCTAATGGGTACCAGGTTCCTTTGGGGGTGATAGAAATATCCTGAAATTGTGGGGATGGCTGCACTACTCTGTAAGTATATAAAACAAAACCAAAAAGAAAACAAAAATGAAATCACTAAACTGTATACATTAAATAGAGGAATTTATGGTATCTGGATTGTATCTCAATAAAGATTTTTTTCAAGGAATTTGGTAGAGTGCTACATTAAACAAGATAATCAGGTAAGGCCAACTTATGTAAGGCAAAATAAAATCTGTTGATGTACACATACATGAATACGCATGCAGAGCAAACTGCTCCAAAGTATCATAACATACCAGGGCCTTCCATCCATTACCACTCTCCTTCCCAGTAGCAGATGAACCCATGAGTTCCCATGAGGTATCCCTTTTTTAGCTCACATTCATCTCCTGCTCTGTGCCCAGTGACCTGCAGCTCTTACATGAACCCCACTCTTTAAGCAGAGCTTCCAGATCCACTGACACCCTTTCCTGCTCAGATATGGCTTTTCCTTTGCTCTTGCTCACTTGCTTCAGTCAATACTCATCGAGGGCTTATTCTGGAGAAAATAACCCAAAGAAAACTGTAGAGTCAGAGTTTATATTGAGCTACTTACCTTTGTAATTTCAATAATAAAATTGATTTTCCATGTATTTCATTTATAATGTAAACATGACAAACAATAACAATTCACACCTAGCAAACTGAAATTTATTTGGATAACTATGATTCATTTGTTCATAAAACCACCCAGTATATGTTTACCCATTACAGAGTTAAAACCCAAGAGTAAATTTAAACCAAAAAAAAAATCAAAGCTTCTATTTGAAAATGTAAATAGAGTATTTTAATTTTAAAACTGCCTGATTTTCATACTTCTTAGGCATACAAATGACAAGAGTAGGTATTACCTGGCTTAAAATTACAAGGAATTTTTTTCAGTGAATGATGAATCCTTCAAAGATGGCATACTCCAACATCATGTCATGGACAAGATAACTGATTCAGGAAGAATGACCCACTATCTATCAACTAGGAGGGAAGACCAACTTTTTAGTCCTCTCAAATAAAGATGAACCTTGTCCCCTTAAAGAATAGTCACCTCAGGAGGCAGCACACTTATACCAACAACCTGTCACTGCCCAAAAGATACCGCAATTGCCCTCAGGGTCCTTGGGCAAGTTCCCTTGGCCTATAGCAAACCAGAATTGTGATTTCATATTCAGAACTCATTTTGGACCTGCTAACACTGTGATAGGCTCAAGTAGCCTGCTATTAGTAATCAAATCCACCCCTGAAAGACTTGCCAAAGAGACAGAGACAGAGGTTCTGAAGATTTTCAGTGGGGATCTACACAACTGATTAAACATTTGGGAAATACGTATACAATCTCTCAAGAAGACTACTTTGAAAGGGATATCACCTATTTGCACATTTAAGTTCTAGGTTGTTATTTTTAAAAATCAGCCATATTACTTTTTAGTCACACTTCATAGTTTGGATGGTCTCACCTCAATCATTCGTGAACATGTGTGAAAACCTCTAAGAGCTGATGTTGCTCACACACCTCACCCAGAATTAAATTTGCCCTTTTCTAATCCAGGAAAGGGAGATTTACCAGGCAAAGTAATGCAACTAATATTACAGAAGGACATATTTGTAATTGCATAGAGATAGGAGCTATTGATGAGAAACAGTCCTTATTAATTCATCAAAGCAGGTTAGAGAGGCCATCTATCAAGTAGCACTTGACTCAGTTTCTATTGCTACATGTTCAATAAAGGAGTAGGTCACAGGTCATTCTAGATCATGGGCTATTTCTTTTGTTTGCACATATGCACCATTTCTCCCAATTAATCTGAATTAATAAGGATGTTTAATGAGCACCTACCATTAAGATGTTCATATGATACCCCTAATCGAAATGTAAAACGTGATATATAATAGCCTGCATATTAAACTGGTTCCAAACCTTTTTGTGCATGTGTGTGTATGAACATGTGTGTGTTAGTAGTGGTAGAAAGCGTAATACCACAATGAGATAAAAGCACCCAACTAGGAGCTGGATGGCTAGGTTGTTTCACACTTGCCACACAAAGACCTTCATTTATCCCTCTGTAAAATGAGGGGGGGTCTCTCTCACAGGGCCACAGAGAGGATCAAGTATAACAATGAATGAGGTCAATAGCGTAAACAGAAGGTTTGGTACATGTGGGAGCAAGGGCTGCACTATTACTACTCAGTTCTCATTTCCCATGCCCAAAGTGTTGAAAGAAAACCATTCAGCATCTGGACTCAGCAAAAGCCTACCACAGGCTTAGCACTACACAAAGGCCAATGGATGATAAAGAAAACCTGAAAGGGCTTAAAGACAAAAGAGATGAGGCCTGGCCACATGGCTCAGTTGGCTGGAATATTATCCCAGACACCAGGTTACAGGTTAGATTCCCGATCAAGGCACATACATGGGTTACAGGTTTGATCCCCTGTTGGGGTGCATAAGGGCAGCAACTGATCAATGTTTCTCTCACACTGATCTCTCTCTCTCTCCCCACCCTCTCTCTCCCCCTCTCCCTCTTCCTCTCTCTCTAAAATCAATAACAACATATCCTAGGGTGAGGATTAAACAAACAAAGAGGTGAAAGTGAGGAAAGGAAACAGGTTGACACCCTAGCTGTGATGAGGACGTGGCAAGGTGCCAAAGGTCTTCTGCAATTTGTGGAATCTCTGCACATATCCACCCCAGGGGCCAGGTCCTTGCCTTTTCTTACACAGAAAACTCTGTATAGGTAGGCAAGACAAGGACTCTTTTCTTTATTTCACTGATAGAGTAAAAGATCAGTGAAGTACTTTGCACAAGGCCAGCTGGAGAGCCCCACACTTCCTGTCTCTATCTCCATCAGGTGATTTCCACACCAATATCAGTTCCCACCTATTTATAATCCACTATACATCAGGCCCTTAAAGCTAGAGGGTGTATAGGTGAAGCAGATTAAAAGAAATGACATATGCTCTGGCCGGGTAGCTCAGCTAGTTGGAGCAAATGTTGCAGGTTCAATTCCTGGTCAGAGAATATATCTAGGTTGTATGTTTCATCCCTGGTTGGGGCACATGGGGGACACAACCAACTGATGTTTCTCACATCAATGTCTCTCCCTCTCTCTCTCGAAAATCAATAAATATATCCTCAGGTGAAAATTAAAAAAAGAAAAGAGACAACACACCCTGGCTGGTGTGGCTCAGTTGGTTGGAGCATTGTCCTGTTATCAAAAGTTTTTGGGTTCAATTCCAGGTCAGGGTACATACCTACGTTGCAGGTTTGATCCCCCATCCGAGCAACTAATTGATGTTTCTCTTTCATATGATGTTTCTCTCTCTCCCTTCCTCTCTCTAAAAATCCATGAACCCTGGCTAGTGTGACTCAGTGGACTGAGCACTGGCCTGTGAACAGAAAAGTCACCAGTACAATTCCAGATCAGGGCACACATCTAGGTTGCAGGTTCATTCCCTGGTCTGGACAACCAATTGATGTTTATCTTTCACATGATGTTTCTCTCTCTCCCTTCCTCTCTCTCTAAAAAAAAATGAGCCCTGGCTAGTGCAGTTCAGTGGATTAAGCACCAGCCTACAAACCCAAAGGTGGTCAGTTTGATTCCTGGTCAGCATACATGCCTAGGTTGCAGGCCAGGTCCCCCACTGGCATGTAAGAAGCAACCAATTAATGTTTCTCTTGCACATCGATGTTTCTTTCCCTCTCTTTCTCCCTCCCCTTCCCCTCTCTCTAACAAATTAACAAAATCTTTCTTCTAAAAAGCAATGAAAAATATGTCTTCAAGTACAGATAAAAATAATAAATAAATAAATGCAGTGACATCACATGCCCAAAGCCATATTCCAGCCAACTGAGCCATGTGGCCAGGCCTCATCTCTTTTGTCTTTAAGCCCTTTCAGGTTTTCTTTATCATCCATTGGCCTTTGTGTAGTGCTAAGCCTGTGGTAGGCTTTTGCTGAGTCCAGATGCTGAATGGTTTTCTTTCAACGCTTTGGGCATGGGAAATGAGAACTGAGTAGTAATAGCGCAGCCCTTGCTCCCACATGTACCAAACCATGCAGTGACATCTCATGGCTTTGGGCATGTATATAGCAAAGCCAAGATTTTTTTTAAAGATTTTATCTACTTTATTTATTTATTTTTTTAGACAGAGGGAAAGGGAGGGAGAAAGAAAGGGAGAGAAACATCAATGTGTGGTTGCCTCTTGCACTCCCCGCACTGGGGAGCCTGGCCTGCAACCGAGATATGTGCCCCGACTGGGAATCAAACCAGCAACCCTCTGCTTCGTAGTCCAGTACTCAATCCACTGAGCCACACCAGCCAGGGCCAAAGCCAAGATCTTAATCTGATTCCCTTAGGTTCTAACATTGGCCTTCTTTCCACTTCATGTGCCTCAGGCCTTTCAGAAAACTTGGATCCAAGGCTTATTTTGCAATGTGGATGGTTGTCACTGGTATCAATAACAGATTTCCTCAGACAACCAATATGACCTAGAACTTCTCTCTTACTCAGTCCTTTTGCTATTTCTGCTCAGAACTGAAAAATTCAAACCAATTTGATCTAAATAAGAAAAGCGCACACATTTCTGGCCACAATGGAGGCATAGGTAAATATACTTTGCCTCCTTGCACAACCAAAAGAAGGACGACAACAACAAATTTAAAAACAAAATAACTAGAACTGCCAGAAAATCAAAATGTATGGAAGTCTGACAACCAAGGAGTTAAAGAAGATTCATCCAGACTGGTAGGAGAGGCAGAGAGGTCTTGCAGCAAGGCAGTGGCTGAAGGACCCAGCAATCCCACATTTGCAAGTAGATAAAAACCAGGAGGAACAACTTGGAAGCGAGACAGACCACACAACCCAGGTTTCCAGTGCAGGGAAATAAAGCCTCAAAACCTCTGGCTGTAAAAATCTGTGGGGGTTGCAGCAGCAGGAAAAACTCCCAGCCTCACAGGAGAGACAAACAGGGTCGGAGAATGTACACAAGCCCATTCACCCAGGACTCAGCACTAGAAGGGTCCAACTTGCTTGTGAGTAGCAGGGGAAGTAACTGAAAGCCGGCAGAGAGTGGAGCAAGTGGTATTGTTCCTTCTGACCCCTCCCCCACATACAGCACCACAAAACAGGGAGTGGGTTGCCTTGCCCTGGTGAATGCCTAAGGCTCCGCCCCTTATGACATAACAGGTGCTCTGAGACAAAGAAATATGGCCCAAATGAGAGGATAGATCAAAACTCCAGAAAAAGAACTAAGCAATGGGAGAGCCAACTTATCAGATGCACAGTTCAAAACACCAGTAATCAGGATGCTCACAGCAATGGTTGAGTATGGGCACAAAATGGAGGAAAAAGTAAAGGCTATGCAAAGTGAAATAAAGAAAAATACACAGGGAACCAACAGTGAAGGGAAGGAAACTGGGATTCAAATCAGTGATTTGGAGCAGAAGGAAGAAATAAATATTCAACCAGAAAAGAATGAAGAAACAAGAATTTAAAAAAATGAGGAGACACTTAGGAACCCCAGCACAACTTTAGACATTCCAATATCCGAATGACAGGGGTGCCAGAATAAGAAAGGGAAGAACAAGAAATGGAAAACTTATTTGAAAAAATAATGGAGAACTTTCCCAATCTAGCAAAGGAAACAGACTTCTAGGAAGTCTAGGAAGCTCAGAGTCCCAAAGAAGTTGGGCCCAAGGGAACACACACCAAGGCACATCATTACAGTACACAAGGTTAAAGAGAAAGAGAGAATCTTAAAAACAGCAAGAGAAACGAAGAGAGTTACCTACAAAGGAGTTCCCATAAGACAATCAGCTGATTTCTAAAAAGGAAACTTGCGGGCAAGAAGCAGCTGGAAAGAAGTATTCAAAATCATGAAAGGCAAGGACCTACAAGCTAGATTACTCTATCCCCCAAAGCTATCATTTAGAATGGAAGAGCAGAGAAAGTGTTTTCCAGATAAGGTCAAGTTAAAGGAGTTCATCATCACCAAGACCTTTGTTGGGGTCCGCCCTAACTGGTTTCAAGAGCTGTAACCCCCCGTGGCTAAGTCTGAGTGAGAAACCTCTGAGAACCAGGATACCTAAGGAAACAAAACTTATTTCCCTGAACATGGGCACTGCCTGCTCTATGTTTGGCTCCCTTTGCTTGGTCAGATAGTCAATGAGGGGTAACAATTCTCTAAAGAGAATGAACCTAAGACAGACATGATCACGTGGGAATAAGCCATCAGGGAAGAGACTCAGGGGGCTGTGGAAGTGAAGGGGTGATTGACATTACCCCTGGCCCCTCAGCTTTGATAAAAGCCTGAGTCCTTGTTCTGGATGTGAGAAATCCAAGTCTCCCAGCTGCCTTTGTCTCCTCCACCTGACTCGGGCTTATGGAAATAGTAGGGGCGGTGCAGTCCAGACCAGAGTCGGTGGACCCCTGGTGTAAATTAGACCTGGGGCATAAAATATGCAAAATCCTGTGAGACCTGCTTGCTAGGATGCTCTTGGATATGTAGGCATGGGCAGGAAATGAAACTAAGCCTGTATCTGTTAGATGATAACAGCCCCAAAACTCAGCGTGAGCTCTTTGAACTCTTTGTAAAATATCTACCTGTTTTTGACCTTCCCTGCTAGACGATAAATCCACATTCTGTATTCATTCACCTACCCAATACTACCTAATAAAAAGCCTGCTCAGGCGGGAAAGCAGGGCGCTCTCTGCTAGAGAGAGTGGCCATGCCGTTCCTATTCCTCCACAGGACTCGGTAGTCTGTGTGTCTTTTTCTTGTGTTTCGCGAGTATCTACAACATTTGCGATCACCGCTGGCCAGTGGCTGCAACAGTCCTTATTATATGAAATGCTAGAGGGACTTATCTAAGAAAAGAAGATCAAAACTATGAATTGTTAAATGACATCAAACCCACAACTATCAACAACTGAACCTAAAAAAGGAAAACAAACTAAGCAAACAACTAGAACAGGAACAGAATCATAGAAATGAAGATCACATGGAGGGTTATCAGAGAGGAGGGGGAGAATGAAGGAAAAGGTAAAGGGAATAAGAAGCAAAATCGTAGGTACAAAATAGACAGGGGTAGGTTAAGAATAGTATAGGAGCCCTGGCTGGTGTAGCTCAGTGGACTGAGTGCAGGCCTGCGAACCATAGGGCCGCCAATTCGATTCCTAGTCACACACCTGGGTTGCAAGCCAGGTCCCCAGTAGGGGGCACGTGAGAGGCAACCACACGTTGATGTTTCTCTCCCTTTCTCCTTCTCTTCCCCTCTCTCTATAAATAAATAGATAAATAAATGAATAAATAAATAAATAATATAGGAAATAGAGAACCCAAAAAACTTATATGTAGAACCCATGGATATGAACTAAGGCACGGAGGAGAAGCTGGTGGGAGGACGGGTGCAAGGAGGGGGTATACAAGGCAGAGCGGAATAAAGGGGAAAGAAAAAATGGAACAACTATAATAGCATACTCAATAAAATATACTTATAAAAAAGAAGAGAAAAATAAAATTTAAATTAAAGAATTTTTCTATTCTAAAGAGGGAAATGGTAACAACTGCAATAAAATAATTTATTTGTGACTCCTTGCTTTTATTTATAACAGCACTTTCAGGATAGACAAGAAATGGGTTAACATTGATTGCCTTTTTCTTTTTAATATCCTTTTGAAATTTTTTTAACATTTTATTTATTTATTTTTAGAGAGAGGAAGAGAGAAGGAGAGAAACATCGATCAGTTGCCTTATACACCAGCGATCCAGGCATTGCCCTGACTAGGAATCAAACCACAACCTTTCAGTTTGCGAGATGATGCCCAACCCACCAAGTCACACCAGTCAGGGCTGAATGCCTCTTATTAGAGGGCTCTGAGTGGGTTGGGGGACAAATGTAAAAAGAAGTACTGTTTGCCATTTCACATCTTGAAAATTTTCAAATTCTGAACCATGTATATGATGTCTACTCAAAATACATAAAGAGAATTATAAACTATTTTAAGCATGTCTATAGTTTTCTAACCACACTAAGTAGGCCGAATGAAGATCATCAGTCCCAATTTATAAATGAGGAAGCCTGGAGCTTCAAAAAGAGAAAAGGAACTACCCACTGTTGTGGCAGGGTTGGACAAAAAAACCAGACCTTCAGATTCCTAATCCAGTGTTTTGTTTCAGCAATTCTACAATTTGAAAGACTAGGTTCTCTCTTGAGGTTCAATCTGCATAGATCAGGCAAAAGGAATCCATATAGGATAGAGTACAGGAACCACATACAGAGCTTTACTAACCAGCACAGCAGGTTATGTGAGCTGCTTGAACTGGCCAGATGTTGTTAGCTGAATATCTGTTTACTATGAAATTCTTTAGGGTTTCAATCCTTACAATTCAAATTTATAAAATACCCAAGTCTACATTCTTCTCTCACAGTGCAGTGGCCACAGCTGCACTTTTCCTAGATTCATTAACTCGCAAGATCTCAGAGTCATCGTTATGAACTCAGAGGGACTCAGAACCATAAAAAAAAAAGCACTGCTTTAGAAACCAGGCTGACTGGGTTCAAATCCTGGTTTTGTCATTGACTTGCATGCGTCCTTGGGCATGCTGGTCACTTTATTTATTTTGGCCTCTGCTTTCTCTCTATAAATAAGAATCAATTAATAGACATGTACTGAACAGCACTGACAACTGTTGTAGATGCGAGAATTCACTGATAACACCAGGCGGCCTGAATCTCTGAGCTTTCAAGGAGCTAAAATTATATAGAGAACAACAAACAAAGTAATTTCAAGTCTCGGTAAGTGCTATGAACTTACCCTTGAATTTATCCAATATGGGAAAGAGGGTCTGGGAGGCCAAAGAAGTCCTCTCTGAGGAGGTGGTATTCTCAGCAGATCCCAAAGGATGATGCAGTGGTCCCAAGCAGGTGCCCTTGGGATAGAGTATGGACAGCCAGGGGCAAAAATACAAAGGGCCTGAGGCAAACATGTTTGAAGGACAGAAAAAACTAGTAAGGCTGGAAACTACTGAGTGAGGGGCACAGGAGATAGATGAAGTTGGCAAGGCAGGCAGGGTCCATTTCTTCAGGTAAGAAGTTTGGATGTTATTCTGGTTGCAAAAGGAAGTGACCACAGGAATAAAGGGGTTTAATTAGATCTATGATGTTTCAAACTTTTTATTTTTTTAGCAGAACTCTTTAGTTGGATAAAAACAAGTGGAACCTCAATATAAAACAAAGTAAAAGTAGTATTGTTTTGGCTGCGTGAGAGGCTGCTGGCTCTTCTGAATCTGTGGTCTCTTGGTCTTCCCCCTATGCCCCACCATGTCCCCAAGCACTGGAGCTGAGAAGAACTGGAAAACCACTAAGTGATCTATTTCTGAGGTTCCTTAAGCTCTAACAAAAGCCAGCATCATAGGGAAAGGAAGTTAGGAGATCATACAGGATACTTGTTGGACCCTGGACAGACTTTGGGAAGGTTTTTAACTAAATCTGGGGACCTGTTTCTGCAGAAACAACAATCAAATCTGGCTCATCAAAGGTTCCAGGAAAAATCACATTGCTGAAACTATAGTGACAGAAAACAGATCAGTGTTTGCTAGGGGCTGAAGTGAAGGGAGTAACACAAAATGTTACAAGGGAATTTTCTGGGTTGATGGAAGTATTCTATACCTTGATTGTGGTAGTGGTTACAGGTCTGTATACATTTGTCAAAGTTCACGGAACTGTACACCTAAAAATGGGTGAGGTTTACTATATGTAAATTAAACCTCATAACCCTCTGTTTTTTAATTCCATTGCTGGAAGACACCTCAAAGTTATTTTACTGATGATAAAAGAGTCTCTGAGAGAGAAAAAATGACTTGCTCCTGATGAGTCAGTAGAGCCCAGAAGTCCTGACTTAGAGACGGTCCTTCTCCCACTGCTGCTCAGGTTTAATTCAGAGCCTCCTCAGTGCCTTGGGCTTAAGGTTTCTCTAACTGCAAAATGAAGAGGTAAATAAGTGCCAAAAGGCTTTCCCACTCCAAACAATCAGATTCTGAGGGGGAGGGAAAAGGCCTCAATGCTTTGGAGTCAGAAAAACCAGAAGAAAAATTCCCACCTCTGTCACTCACTAGCTGTGTGCTCTGGTGCAAACCTGTCCTGTGTGAAAGGGAGTTAATAATAACACATCTATAAAATAGCTGGCACATAACAGACTCTCAAGAAGGGCAATGATTATAGCTATTAAAGGCTTTACCGTACCTACACTGTTCTCCCATTTCTAGTCCTACTCAGCTGCCTCCTAAGAACAATCTGGATGTCACCATAAAGAAAAGAAGTAAGAACTGCCTGTTCTGCATTGCATAACTTATGGTCAGGTACACAGTACGTCCTGGGCTTCAAAGGGGCACAGGTTGTTATCTAATCAGATAAACAGAAACACCCTACCCCCTCCTTGACCACTGTCAGCATGGGCCACCACAAACAATGGAGTGGAAACAGACTGACAGCTTGCAAGAGTGCCACTGATGAGTATCCCTATATTTTTATACTCCACTTTTCCTGTAGCTTCTGACATCATCACAGGGCACAAATTCGCCCATAGATATATTCCACCCATCCCACAACCCTTCCCTGGCTACGTGTTCTAAAAGAGGTGGTCCGAAATAATGATTCAGTGCTGCTTGCCACAGACCTTGCTCTTTTTTCTATCCCAAGGAAACTGAAAACACACTGAAATCGAAAAAACTATTTAAAAACAAAACAAAAACCTTCAGCCAGGTAGTTTCTGCTTCTACCATCTCATCTACTCTAGATGCACTGTGGTCATGTAAAGACCATTGGCTTACTTTTTGTCTATGAAGGGGCAGGAGGCAACACAAAAATTATCCAACTTCTCCAGGAACAAAGAGTTAAGTATCCCGGGCCAAAGGTAACTATGAGCTGGCTACAGCAGACCAAGGAGGCAAAGCCTCACAGCATTAGGGCTCAACAACTCCAATTGCCCTGGCTCAACCTCTTGAAAACACGGAGACAACGCTTGCCTTGTACTGCCCCTGCCCAGTGCTCTTAAGAGTTGCCCTGGAGATCATGTGAACTCAAAACCATGAACGAACGAAAAGGATTTCTGTACAGTGCAGTTAAGTAAAGTTGCTGAAGAAAAACCAATGCTGTGTGCTGGTGTTGGTCTCTGTTAGGGCTCACACCCAGGTTAAAAAATTCTGATTCATTAATCACAAATATTATTTATCAAACCATTGCCAGAACACTGTGGCAACTACATCCTGCTGTTTCTATTCGGAGCTATTGCCAAAAAAGATCGGTTCTCTCCCCTACCTTCCGGTATCTGTGAAATTTTCAGTTTCTGTAACAAATTCCAGCTGGAGGAGGGGACCCAGTGCTGGCCTTAGAAAAAGTTCCACCACCAGGTCCACAAAGCCACTGCAGAGAGGCGTAGCCAACACCGGAAATTCCGACTAAAAGTTTGGGCCCTCCGGTCCTAAAAGCAGCTACTTCCTGATCCCTCCTAGTCGCGGGGCGGGTGGTTCTCTGGCTGGGTTCCCCACCTGAGGGTCGAGCCTGAGGAAAGGTCTGGCCGGCCAGGCGTCCCTCTACCTCCGGCATTCTAAGGCGTTCGGCTGCCTTCCACTAATTAGGGAGCAAAGTAAAGGGTATGGGCTTGAGAGGGCACAGCCTCCTCCTCACCACCTCCAAAGCGCCCACACAAACATACACACACACACTCAAGACCGGCGCTTTGCAGACTGAACCTGGCTCAGATCCCAAGGCCCAGGCCTGCTCCGACAGGAGGAAGGGTATGGAAAGCAAAAGGGGTCTGCCAGACACCTCAGAATAATCCTGGACTCTAGCTACCGAAGGAACTAAACAATCCCCACCCCTGCTGAGCGAGAACCTTCCAGGGACCCTGGCCGCCCCTAGTGCACATCGGAGCTTGGGCTGCGCAGTGTCCAAAGAGAGCAGGCCACCCCGGCCCGGGGTCCCCAGGCCGAGCCTCCCACCTTGACTCGCTTGCCCTGGATCTCCAGCGTCTTCATGGTAAAGTCGACGCCGATGGTGCTGCTCTGGCGCTCAGAGAAAGCGCCGGTCTTGAAGCGCTGCACCACGCACGTCTTGCCCACGCTCGCGTCGCCCACTAGCACCAATTTGAACAGGAAATCGTAATGCTCGTCTGGGTCTCCCGGACCCGGCCCAGCCATGTCCTCGCGGGAACCGCAGGCCGGCTCCAGACGCTGGGAACCGCCTAAGCTCTCGGAAGCCGCAGGCGCCAGGCGACGTGGAGCCTCCCGAACACCTGAAGCTGCAGCACCAACGATTGCCGGCCTCCGCCCAATCCCAGCAGGTCCTCCGCCCCTCCTCAGCCACCCCGCTGCTTGGGCTCCTCCCTGACTCCCCTGTCCGGCCCTCCGCGAAGCTCGCCCAAGTGGCCCTCAGTTCCACGGTAGACCAGTCCAACCCTCGGGTCAGCAGTAAGTCCCGCCCACAGCATCTCCCCCGCCCAATTCCACCCTCAGCACCGCCCACAACTTGACTCCGCCCTCCGCACATCGCTTAGCACCGCCCACATTCCCATTCTGCCTCAGCACCAACCACCCCAGCACTCGCCTCGCCCCTTCCCCTTGTTTATCCGGCCCTCTGCACTGCCCCAAAACCACTGCCCACCTCAGACCCTTCTTCAACTAAACTGCCCTCCAGCCTGGACCCCAGGTGCTGTCCAGTGCCTCCTGTGCCACCTTCCCCTTCCCCAGCCATGGCCAGCCTGCCTGGGCTCGCCTACATTCTGCTCTTCCAGACCCACAGTCAGAAGCAGGCTTGTGGGAATGGTGGGGTCACTGGGCCTGCAGGCCTAGGGGCCTGTTAACCCAGTACTTGGACCCAGAATTTCCTCGGTCTAGAGTGGATCATTGGAGAAGGGGACGACCAGACCAGTGTCACCTTAGTGCTCACATAACAGGTCCAACAATGCAGAATCCCTCTAATAGGATGTGACAGATGACATTTTCTCACACTAAAGAAAGGAAAGGCCTTGGTGGCACACTACATGGAAAAAGGAAGTCTATAGTGAGGCCGGAAATTAAGCTGGCTACAAAACTGGGGAGAAGGCCAGAATCTTTGTGGGGAGGTACCTGAAAGCTGTCGCTCAACATGGCCTCCCAGGGCTCTGTGGAGACAAGAATTTAAGGGGCCCCATTTGGTAGAAGGCTAAGCCAAAAAGAGGAGTTGGGAGATCACAACCCCAAAAGGGAGCCTAGCAATTGAAGCAGCTACCCAAATGTCTCAGAATAGGCTGGCTCAGTTGGTGTTGGGGGAACTAACCCAGATGAAAAAGCATCAAAGATTGGCCTGAGCAGAGGAATGAGGGAGGCTTGTGAGCAGTTCTGTAGGGATGATCAGTTCCCAAGATGGCTCAGTGAACTGGGGAGCCTCAGAAAAATGATATTCAAACACCTATAATAAGCTTAAAACAGATCAAATAGAACCTATTTCCCAAGAACACTCCTGCCCTCTTTACAAGCACCCTTACAAGAGGGCTACGGTACTTTAACTCTATTTAATTCATTGATTAATGCCTGCTAGGGGCACTAATCAAACAATTGATCAGGTATTGTTCTAGGGTCTTGGAATACATCAGCGAACAAAGTAGACAAGAATCCATACCCTCCCCAGTAGGAAAAGGAAGAGGGCCTCCTCGTAGCTTAAGGAGACCATAGAAAGCAAGTCCACCAGGACCTCTCACCAGCTTTACTGGCCAAGCAGGGAAGAGACTGGAGGAGGAGGAGGCAAAGGTAGACCCATGCCTGATAAAGGTGGAAGAGTTATTTGTTCTGGAAGAATTTGAATCCCATTGCTATGGGAAATATTAAACAGTACTAGATGGGTAACCCCAAAGTGCCACAGAAAAGCAATTCTGGGAAAAGCAATTCACCTTCGCCATGTCACACGGGAGCACACAGCTGGAGCAGCAGGAAACAGCCTCCATTTGAAAGGAGTAGCAGATGGGATGGATGGTGTTGGCTCTGGGAAGGTGGGGCATGTCAAAACCCAGAATCCAGAAAACATCTGCCTCCAGCTCACAGTGGCTATCCAAAGTACAAGGTGAAGAGAGGGAAGGGAAAAATGAGTCCAGGAGCCAGAATGAGCCAAGGCTGTCACAATTGGAGTCATGAGGTGAAGAAGGAGGTAACTGGCCTTTACATTGGCATTGTGTGGAATTAGTTTGGGATGGCCTGGTGCAATTTGGTCTTGGAATGGATTTTGGCAAAAAGACCAGCCACCACTTGTATATGTGGGGTGATGGAAACATTCTAAAAGTAGACTGTAATGAGTGTTGTATGACTCAGGACATTCATCAGAATCCTTATATTGTATATTTATAAGTGAATTTTATGGTATGCAAATTATACACCTCAGTAAAACTGTTAAAAAAAACTACATTTCCTCTCTTTTAGTAGTAAATTCCTGAATAGCACAGTGGCATTTTATTTGAAATTGAATTATTGTCTGTTTAAAATAGAGCAATTCAAAATATTTGTGATGTCTCACTTAATGCCCAAAGTTTGAAATAACATACATTTCAATTTTTAAATAATGTATGGAGAATTTAATATTATTAAAGCTACTGGTTGGTAGGCAGAGTGAATTTAAACTGTTTGTGCTATTGCCACACAGGTGGCACTATCCTGGCTGTAACATCTATAGCATGTGATGTAAGCCCAATGTTCTGTTGATTAGAACTCCAAGTGGTCAGAGACAAGTGCCATCTTTCTCCTCCTTCCTTTCTCCCACTCTCCTTTCCTTCCCTCTGTCTTTATTTTCTCACCTTTTTCTTTATTTCTACAGTCACCATTATTATAGCCTCTAGCAATAGCATCCACATTTTTTTTATTTGGCAGTGCCCAGATTAGTGCTTATAATGTGTCCCCAATTAGAAAAAAAAGGTGAAAAACACCATGAAGAAGACCAGACACCAAACATAATATCTGTATTCTTAATAAGAGTACTTGATTAATATTTTAATATTAGATAATTAAAAGCAGCAACAAAGCAATATGCCATAGCAGTTGTAGGCTTAGGTGCCCTGGGCTAATGCTGGCTAAGGTCTGGGAAGTCTCCCTCCCAGACAGTCCTCTGCTCACCTGGTGGTGACCAAAACTGCAGCCATCCCACTCTCCCCTCCTAGAAATCCAAAATGTCATAAACACGAGCCTAATGAACACCAGCCCACCATTTCTGTTGATGGTAACCACCTCATAGTTAAGGCTGACTGAAAATATGGGGTTATCTGGCTCTCAGCACCCCTACTTAAACCTCTCTCAACTCCATGGTGCCTTCCCACCCCCACTGCTACCCTCAGAACCAGAGCAGTGTTCCTCAATGGTTCACTGGTTTCTTCCACCCCCCAACCCCAGAGGACTGCCCTGACTTCCTCCCCTCTCACCTTGTAGTTGGCCCCATATCCTCTCACCAAATGGGACTGCTAGAATTGCTCTTACTTGGCTATCCCCATGTTCACACTTCAGTGACAAGCCCAGACCCTCCAAGGCCAGACGTTCAAGGCCTGCCTTACCTCTTCTTGCCCCCAAATCATCTGGTCCCCTGCCATGAAGCCCCTCTCCCTATTTCCCAACCCTTCAAATTTGCTAGTGTAGGGGGTTCAGAATGATCCACCCCAAAATGTGACTTTGAGCAAAAAATAATTTTAGCATTAGGCTCAGAAACTTCTGCCCCTTCCTTTAACTACCTAAAACTTGAAACAGGGGCCTTGCCCATAATAAGAGATTATCAGACATAATGTCTTTTGACCTGTCTATAGATCAGGCTAAACTTCTGTTTACTAAATATCTGTTCTTCTTATCATCCTACAAAGACCCACTGAAGCTCCCAAGGCATCTTACTTTATCCTTAGCTCAGGATGCCTTATATACCCATATTCCCTTTCTATCTCTGAACCTCTCCTGCATATGTGGTCCCTCTCTCATGTATGCAAGGTTCCTATACATATGTATGTATTAAAGTTGGTCATTTTATTTTGCTAAGCTGTCTCATGTCTATTTGATTATTAGACCACCCAGAATCTTGAGGGTAGCGAAAAATTTGTTCCTCCCACACCAGTTTTCACAGAATCCTACATGGCCTCAGCAAGAGAGACCTGAAAGCACATCTGCCTTCCCCACTCATCTTAGTGAGGTGGAAACACAGGACTGGTGACTTTCAGAAAAGTACCCAGTGCAGGAACTCTGTAGTATAGGGTCAGCTCTACAGAAGACATTACCTCCATTTCTTTCTTTCTTCCTTTTCTGGGGGGCAGGAGAGGGAGGTGGGGGTGGGGCAGTTAAAGGAGGAAAGGAGATGTGAAAATGAGGGCCAGGGTATCAATTCTAGTGTCCCAGTGGGCATGGGCCTGTGTCACTAGCTAGGCAGTGACTGCTAGGAGTTAGAATAGGCCTGGTGGGATCCTGCTGCATTAATGTGAGCAGGGATGAGAACCCTACCCCACCCTCTCTTAGGGCTTTGGGAGAAAGCAGTAAGATGGGGATGGGATGAAACAGTGGATCAGGCAACAAAACCAGCCCTTTGCTTCTCCATGGCAGGCCTGTCCTTCTTGCAGTAGCCCAGGGTATGGAAAAAAGAAAAAGGTTTTAATCTCTTCCTTGTTTATAAATTGCCCAAAGCAGGAGCATGTGAAGTCAGGAGGCAGAGTGCAAGAGGTTAAGTGTACAGGGGAAAAAGGGGAGTCTAACATCTGGGTGGGGCTAGTATGACAAATCTTAAAACAAGAGTAATATTGATGTTTTAGACTCACAGGTGGACCAGTGGGATAAGAAAAGTGGTGAGAAGTCCATGGAAATGTATATACGGAAAGTTGCCATTTTGAAAACTGTGCAGAACCAAAGTTAATGCAAACGGTGAAACAGGTTTGGTCAAAGAATCCTGACACTTGTTCTGTTACCTCTGAGCAATGAGCTGCACCAAGGTGACCACATCCCTACCAGTGATCATACCCACCAAGCTAACTCAGATTTCCCTGCTGTTCCTCGGCTGGGGTGGGAGCCCTACAGAGATCTCTTTTCTGGGGTATCTGCCAGACAAGTAGCCAACACCTTCAGCACAGGAAGAGGCCTAGAGTTGGGTACCATCTCTATCAGGGAAAACAGCAAATGCTGGGTCAGGTGCCTCCGTTTCCTCAGAAGTGGGACACTAATTCCTGTTCTGTGTGCACCCAGTGAAGCCATGATGACATCCTGGGTGGCAGAGTCTTTGTAAACTGAAGGGCCGGTGTGGGGCGGGGAGGGCTCCTGTTTTTGTCTCTGTCCCAGGTGGTTGAGAAAGCTGCTGAGTTCCATTGACTGAAAGAGGAAGGCCAGGATCCCTGGAAATTCCAGATGGGCCACAC
>CM052547.1:50950938-50979882 GCA_028533065.1 Trachops cirrhosus | reverse complement strand
GCTCTGCCCACCAGGCTCAGCTCCCAGACAGAGCTGAACCCAGACAGAGCCGGGAACTAGTCCCAGCCCTCCCACACCTGGGCTGTGTGTTTTGGGACTCTCTCTCCTGATGTGATTCTGAACCTCACATTCCAGTGCAACCATCACCTCAGTACACGGAGCCCAGGGAACAAGAAGCTGCAGATATGGAGGTTTCCCTCTCATATAAAAAGCTTTAATAAAAATAGCTCTCTACAGAACCAGTCATAAAACAGAAATAAACTCAAATTCTTGCCATCTGGGCAGGAGGAAATCAGAGAGGCTGAGTAGGCCATAAAGAACTGTGCCAGGCCCAGAACATACAGCTCTAGCTTGCTGTTGACACATGGGATGTGAGCTCAGGATTGACACATTTCATTTTTCAAGAGGAGTTACAAATAATGTCTTTTTAGGAAAAACTAAAAAGTATTTTTTAATGGTAGTGAGTAACTGATCACCCTCCCCACCAAATGATAGTAGAAAACGGAATAAAACACAGGCAGCCAGTTAGCAGCCTGTTTTACACACTCAAGGTAAAAATAAGTGGGTTCATACAGTACCAAAATATTTGTACAGAGGTGACAACTGAACTGCTAGCATGTAGAAAGCCTGCTAGGGAAGGATGGGGCAGACTTCTTGTCTGAGATCAGCAGATGAGGTAAGAAAGGGTAAGAGAAAAATGAACAGTAAGAAAGAGCAGGAAGCCTCACAGCACTAGCCTACCAGTCTGCAGTCCAAGGAAAGCAGAGCCAGTGGGTTAATGCAAGTTCCAGTGGGGCTAAAGAACTCCCAACAGATTTCCAGACCTGGAGGAGAGCCCTCGCTCAGCCCTAATATCCCATGAGTCTTTTAGCCTCTTCGCTCTGGGCCTGCAGAGTCTCACTTGCATACTTCTGAAGGAGTTCCATCTTCTTCCTCTGCACAAGTGCCTCCTCGATCTGTGAATAACAAGAGTAAAGGGCTCATGCAACACTCTTCAATAAGACCCTCTCTTCCCTGCCTAACCCTAGCTAAGAGGGAGTCTCTTTGAGGGTGGCCATTGAGCAGCTCAATACCTAGAGCAGTTGTGAAGGTCCCCTTCTCTCCCACTGGAAGCATGTGAACAACAGAATGTTCATCAGTTTCCTCTAAAGCAGATGAAATCCTGCCTTCTCTAGATTCCACACCTTGTTATGAGCACAGTGACCAGTGTCACGTGGTCAGGAGTCAGAGCTGCCCAAATGGACAGACAAGGAAAAAAACAGTAGAGCACTAAATGGGGTCTTCTTTACAAGTGAGGTCCCTGGCACTTGGGAAGGTCCACCTGCAAGGGTAGCTCACAGTCTCTACCCTACCTCTTGCTGTGATGGCACAGGGACATGAGCGATGAACTTCTGCTGCCCATCTTCCCCTCCATTCTCCTGGCTTCCTTCTTCATCAGACTAGAAACAGAGAACAACCAAAAGTCCATAAACAGGAGACCATGAAATAAATGTTGCTTGTGCTATAATATATGCTACTCTGCAGCTGTTTGAAAGGGGGGAAAAAGGAATGAGGAAGTTCTGTACTTATATAGAAACACAACCAAGATATCATTAAGTACAAAAATTAACAGAACATTGTGTATATTATGCTAACTTTTGTATTAGGAAAGAAAGTAAGAATAGAAACTAGTGACAGCAGTGAGAACTAGGTCAATGGAGGGCAGAATTGCAAAAGAAAATCTCTGTTGACTATCTTTATATACTGTTTGATTCTTGACTTGTGACTATATTACCTATTTTTTAAAAATTAAACTTAAAGTCCAGACAAAATGGTGGAGTGTGGCCAATATGGGTTACTTGTTTAGAGCATCATCCCATAGACCAAAAAGGTCATGGTTTCAATTCCTGGTCAGGACACATGCCTAGGTTGTGGGTTCGGTCCCCAGTTGGGGCATATACGAAAGGCAACCAATCGATGTTTCTCTCTCACATCGATGTTTCTCTCCCTCTCTTTCTCCCTCCCTTCCCTTCACTCTAAACCCTCTTTCCCTTCCTCTTTCTCCAAAAACAATGAAAAAATGTGCTCAGGTGATGATTAACAAAAAATGGTGGAGTAGGTAAACACTGTGCTGTCCCCCTTCCACAACCACATCAAAATCAAAACTAAATTACAAAATTACTGTCATGAGAACCACCTAAAGACCACCTGAACACAAGTTCTATAACTAAGCTATACAGAAGAAGTCATGTGGAGACTTGTAGGAGGGACAGAGATGCTAAATGGACAGGTCTTACACTCATAGTATGGCAATTAAGAACTGGGAGGGATATTTCTGTTGCAGAGGTCCCCTCTGAGGAAGAAAGGGCCACATCCCCACACCAGGATCCCCAGCCCAGAGCACCAGTGCCAGGCTGTGGCAACAAGTGGACAATGTATTCAAGTGAGACAGAAGACTGCTGGCGACACAGACTCACAAACTCATTTGCTCTGGACTCACAAACTCATTTGCACTGGGCTCCAGCACTGGGGCAGCAGCTCAAAAAGTGCCAGATACATATGTGGAGAAACTAAACTGATAAGATTCAGGACAAGTGCTAGTGGGATAGGAGTTGGGACAGAAGTGTTAGCAGGCGGCACTGATCCATTGTTGAGCCCTCCTCCCATCCAGCCAGCAGAAGCAGGTGGGCACTGAATCTGAGATCTCTATTAACTTGGCTAACAAGGTTCTCCCTGCCCTGATGATTCCCTGAGACCCCGCCCCACTCAACTCAATCACTGGGCCTGAGCTTCTTCTAGCAGCTGCTCCACACAAGCAGACTTTCCTAAAATGTCTGAAAGGTGTACAAACCCCAGACGAGCAGCAGCTGGCCTTACCATGACTTGTACCTCTATGTAAACTGCCCCAGGCTGGGCATAAGCAGTCTCAACAACTTGCAATGTAACTTCTATCAGGTGGCTCCAAGGCTAGCATAAATGGTGGCCAGCTGCAGCTTGAAACATAGCTTCAAATAAGTGCCGTAAGCGTAGCACAACTGGTGGCTGGCCTCAACTCATATCACAGTGCCCACCAAAGGGTCCAAAGCCCAACACTAGTGGCAGCTGGACTCTGTTCACAGCATACCTCTCCCAAATGCCTCCAAGAAGAAACCAACCGATCACTTTGTAGTTCCTACCAGGAGGTGTCAAGCAAGGCAAAAAGCAGTGGCTGAACTTGACCTGCATTGGAACCCTTCCCAAAAGGTCCAGGGTTCACAGCTCAGAGCAGAAGTTAGTGAGCACCAGGGAGACCCTCCCTGCCCCCATTACCTCCTCCTCGATAACAGCATAGATGTTAATCTCTTCCTCCTCTTCTTCCTCCTCTTCCTTTTCTCCTCTTGCCAGCCGAGCCTCTCTCTCTGCCTTCCACTTTTCCACCAATTTGGCTCTGACTGAAGACAAGGAACAGCAGGTGTTACTTTGGTCTATGAATAAGCTTTAAGTTCTATGCAGGGCAAGGCCAAGATGTTCCCTCAGGAAAGGGACATCCTTCATTCTGCCATGGCGAGAGAATCAGATGTGAGTGGCAGTCTAGTCTCACAACAGCTTTGGCTTTGTCACTACAAAGGAGAGTTTTAGGGAACATCCTCAGATCCTCCCCAGCTCAACAATCTGGGTGGTTTCCTGACATGCCCACATGAAAAGAGATGCAGTCGTACACCATGCTGGCAGAGCTCCAACTCCTGACTATCTGCTTCCAAAGCCCTAGCTCAATGAACCTCATGGGGAGCAGCCCTAACTTATTCTCCAGAGTTGTTATAAGGCTTCAAAAGAATGTCTAAAAAATGTTTTTGCATGGAGGAAGCTCTCAGAAAGAGACCCATCCAGCTCTACACTGATAAACCTTAGCTGTGTTTAAAACAGGTCTAAATCTCCTTAAGTGGGCACTATTTCATGATTTCAAGAAAGGCCAGTCTGGGAAGGAATCAAGATGGTAAACCCAGGTGGACAGGGACCAGGTCAGATGCCACTCTGTAGTTTCCCCAACATGCTCCTTCTGACCCAACACTATGCTAATTGCCTCACAATTACTGGGGGTTAAGTCATTAGCAGATCATTTCCTCTGAAGACCATTAGCAACAAAGAAAACTCCTTTCTGACATAAAGCAGTATTTAAAAAGCCAGTTTCAAAACAAAGAACAGAAACCAGATGCCACCTATAATGAAATGAAATGCCTGTAGACCTACGTTTCTTTTCATATTCCTGTTCCAAAGGCACAATAACACCATCATCTTCATCGAGGTAACCATAGTATTCAAAATCTATTGCCTTCATGAGCTCAGCACGTGTTTTTCTTGGAGGAGGAAGAGCTAAAAGAAAGAGCACCAACTTAGCTGAATTTCCCATCATTATCACACTCAAATCTTCTTCCTGCTCAATGTTAGACAGACATAATATGTGCTCATGAAAATATGAAATAGATGGCAGTATCCATGTGAGCATCCAGGAGAACGGACTGCAAGAGAGGCTCATAGAATGATAAGGCCATGTACCTAGATTTGAAAAATAGCAACAAATGAAAGTGTCAGTATCTTTAGTTCAGCATCCTCAGCTATGGAGGATGTTAATTTACTTTTACCTGAGAATCCTCTGCAAGAACCATTTTAAAATGTTGGAACTATATGTTGGACAATTACACAAAGTTTCAGATTGTAACATGGAGATCCCTGATAGTTCACCAGGCCCTTTGTTTCTTGTTCTGTTTGGCTGGGTTTTTGTTTCAACTTATACCTCACAGGATAATGTATAAATTCAAAAGGATAAACCAGGAACTTGAGAAAGCCAATGGAAATGTTTTGAAGTAGTTTTCTTTAATCACTTTTGTATCCAATTTCCTTTGATTTGTGGAACTTTTTATTTTTATAGAGTATTTCAATTGCCAAGATGGTATATACTGTTGGCAAGATGCTTTGATTGTGTGGTGACTGAGGACACCTGGCACTATTTCCTACATAGGCTCTTACACCACAAGAAAAATATATAAGTATATAAATATAAAAATATTCAGAATATTTAAGTAATTCTTGAAAATCAAAAGAGAAATGACAACCCAGCAGATAGGTAAAAGAATATAAGCTGATGCCGACTGGTGTGACTCAGTGGGTTGTACACCACCCTGCAAACTGAAAGGTCACCAGTTCGATTCCTGGTCAGGGCACATGCCTGGGTTGTGGGCCAGGTCCCCAGTTAGGGGCATGTGAGAGGCAACCAATGGATGTTTCGCTCATACATCCATGTTTCTCTGCCTCTCTTTCTCCCTCCCTTCCCCCTTCTCTAAAAATAAAGAAATAAAATCCTTTTTTAAAAAAGAATAAAGGCTGATAATTGAAGAAAAAATTCATAAGTATAAAATTTTCAATTTGTAATTGAATTAAATTATGAATTTTATCAGTAATAACAGAAATAAAAAATAAAGGTAGTATATCTTCAACCATCAAATCAGCAAAAATATTATAATTATGAAAATCTGGAAATAACTAGAAGTCTACCAAAGCAGGAATGGTTTCATTAAGTAATGTTAGTCCATATCATGATATTCTTTAATCCTTCCCATCCATTAATAGAGTTCTAAGTACAACTGTGGGAACGTATCAATGGATATTATAACACAACAGGTATGAGAGAGCCACTGTGTTTTGGCAGGCCACCATCTATCGTCCTAATGTAGGTAATGGCTACTCTATCTACCCATCCACCACTCTCAGTCCAGGTGTCATGAGTGGTAGTCACCAGGCTGGTTGCATGTAGGACAGCATACAGGGCTGAAACCTGGCTGGCTCAGAGCACTGCAACATGGAGAAATGTGGCCTGGAATCAGCCATTCCTAAAGGCAAACTACCTAGGGCACAGGTGGCAAACACAAGGCCCACGGGCCGAATCTGGCCCTCCACCTTGTTTTATTCAGTATGGCACCTTGTTTCTACCCAGCAGCAGCACCAAGCTCTCGCTTAACTGTTAAGGAGTAGTTACATTTATACAGTCCTAAAATTACATTTAGCCTTTTGAAGGCAACCATAAGGCTGATGTGCACCCCCTCCCCAGTGAAAATGAGTTTGATACCCCTGACCTAGGGGCTTTTCAGTGATGTGAGCCAATAAATTTAGGCTTTCCTGCCTAAAGTAAATTGTAGTTGAGCCACCTGTAACCTTTATTGATGAAATTTAACTAAAGAAATAACCATGGAAGTGCATGTAAAAGGCCTGGAAGGGAACATACCAAAAAGATAATAATGGTTAACATTTTCCTCTGGCAGAGGCACTAAGATTAGGGGGAGAGGGGGTTAAAAGGACTGTACTGCTAGTTAAACTATACTCATCAAGACTAACTTAAGCATTTTCTTACTTAAAAAATATTTATGACTGGAATAAATGAAAATTTATTTATAAAAATGTAAATGCAAAAAAAGTAACATATTTAACATAATCTAAATTTAGGAGCCCCTTCCTCCACTGCAACTCTTAAAAAACTGGAAACATGCCCTGACACATTAACAATCATCATCTACAAGTTGTAAAAATGCAGGCTTTTTTTTTCTTCCTGATTTTCGACATTTTAGAAATTCTCTGTATAAAATTACATTACTTTTATAATGAATGACATGATATTTAAACTCTGAACTTTATTTAAGCAATGTTCATAACATATGCAAAAGCAGTTTTGGCATAATGAATTTAAAAATAAACAGAGTTTAATAAAGGTAGAATTAAAATATTAAACAACTAGAAAAACTGACTGGAAGGAAATAGAATGCCAGCAGTCCTGAGAACACCAATATCATTCTTCTCTGCATTTCACACTTTTTCTATAAAGTGTTTAGACTACTTTTCTAAAAGACAAAATTAAAATACAGGCATAACACATTTCATTGCACTTCACTTAACTGTGCTTTGCAAATACTACATTTTTTAAAAAGTGAAGGTTTGTAGCAAATCTGCTTCAAGCAAGCCTATCAATGACACTTTTTCTTTTAAATCCTCACCCCAGGATACATTTATTGATTTTAGAGAGACAGGAAAGAAGAGAAAGCGAAACAAAGATCCCTCCCATTTGCGCCCTGACCAGGAAGGGATCAAACCCGAAACCTAGGTATGTGCCTTGACTGGGGATGGAATTCGCAACTTTTTGCTGTACAGGACAACGCTTACAGCTGAACCACCCAGCCAGGGTAACGGGTGCTACTTTTGCAACAGCATTAGTTCACTTTGTGTCTTTGTGACATTTTGGTAATTCTCCAAATATAAATTAAAACTTTTTCATTCCTATATTTGTTATAGTGATCACTAATCTTTGATGTTACTATTGTAATTGTTCTGGGGAGCCACAAACCATACCCATCCATACAACATAGTGGAAATAATAGATAAATGTATGTGTGTTGTGACTACTTCACTAACCAGCCATTCCCTGACTCTCTCTTTCTCTTTGGGCCCCCCTATTCCTTGAGACAAAACAATATTAAAATCAGGCCAATTAACAACCCAACAATGGCCTCTAAGTGTTCAAGTGAAAGAAAGAATTGCATGTCTCTCACTTTAAATCAAAAGCTAGAAATGATTAAGCTTAGTGAGGAGGGCATCTTGAAAGCCAAGATAGGTCAAAAGCTAGGCCTCTTGTGCCAGCCAAGTTGTAAATGCAAAGAAGTTCTGGAAGGATGGTCAGTAAGAACAAACACCTTACAAAAAGCAGCAAAAAGGAAGTCAAGAAGAAAGTGGTTGTTCCATGTTCTAAGAAAGACTAGTATGATGTGAAAACACCAACTATGTTCAATGTAAGAAATATTGGAAAAACACAAGTCACAAGAACTCAAAATTGCACCTGATGGTCTCAAGGGTCATGTTTTGAAATGAGCCTAACTAATCTGAGAATGATGAAGTTGCATTTAGAAATTCAGGCTAATTACTGAGGGTGTTCAGGGCAAAAATGGCCTGCTTAATCTTCATAGCATTGATCCTAACCCATGACAAAATGTGTTTCATGTTCAAAAAATAGTAGCCCACGACTGAAGCTCACATTGCCATCAAGACTACCGACTGTTATTTGCTTCATCTACTCTGTGCTGGTTTTACTAAAAAACATAGCAATCAGGTTCAGGAGACCTCTTAGGCTCAGCATCAACAGTCTGCCAAATCTGGAAGATGAAGGAAATCTTGACCCAAGAGGTACAGATAAATGACTTGAAAGAAGTGGTCAATAAATTGACTCCAGATAGCACTGAAAAGGCAGAAAAAAGCTTGCCAATCTATTTATCCACTCCATGATGTCTTTTGAAGAAAAGTGAAAAAACTGAAGAAGCCCAAGTTTGAACTGGGAAACATGGAACTTCATGGGGAAGGTAGTAATTTTGGAAAAGCTCCTACAAACAAGACAGGTATTAAAGTTGAACAAGCTACTGGAAATGAACCCCCACTCCAAGTATCTACTTAAAATTCAGACATTTAATGGTAACAAATAAAAGCCTATGTGTAATATTTTAAAAAATTGAAGCTAAAACCCATTCAAACATTAATTACTCACGTTCTTTTTCAAATAATTCTCTAACACCAGGCAAATCTTTTGCTGCTCCAAAGTATTTGTAACCTCGATTTCCTGGGACTTCTTTTCCTTCATGATCCAGCATTTTAGGGCCAACTTTCTTATTGGGAAGGAAAAAAAGAATATGAATCTAATCCTTAAAATCACTATTTCCACATTTGTAAACATATTTTAAGGTAATCTTTAACATGGAAAATATTTATGCACATAGAAAAATATTTATGTACCTCTTTATTCCTTAAAAATCAACCTGAATACCTAACAGTAGGAGGATGATTTAAGTAAATTATAGCAAATTCATGGACGGAATATATACTATACCTTATCAATGATGGTTCTTTTATTTTTTTTTTAACAATGATGGTTCTTATATTGACTTTGAAAATGTTTATGATATGGATATGATGTTAAGTGACAAAAGCTTACAGAAAATTGTAAACCATCTAAATGACAAGCAGAAGACAAATGAAATATCCAGAGGATGCAGTTCAATCCATTTAAAATGATGTCGACAACTACATGCATTAAGTGACTTTGGACTAGGTCCCATACTAGAGGGGGAAATGCTATATAGGACATTATTGGGACAAACAATGAATCAACCACGTAGATTAGATAAAATGATTACATCAGAGTTAAATGTCAAACTTGGTAACTCTACCATGGTTATATAAGAGAACTCTCTTCTCCTTAGGAAGTACACACATAAGTATTAAGGGATAAAGGAGCACCACTTAGTTAAGCTTCAAATGGTTCAGAAAAATAAATCTCAAGGTACACACAGAAAATTATAAAGCTGGCCCTGGCCAGTTAGCTCAGTTGGTTAGAGCATCATCCCTATCTGACAAGGTTATAGGTTCGATCTCTGGTCAGGGCATATACAAGAAGCAACCAATGAATGCATAAATAAGTGTTTCTCCAAATGTTTCTCTTTCTCTCTCTCTAAAATCAATAAATAAAAGAAAGAAAATAATAAAGCTAAACCAGAAAAATGCTTAAAAACTGTAAATCTGTCTAAGGGGTATATAAGAATTTGTTGTATATTTTTAAACTTTCTGTTAGCTCAAAAATGCTTTTTAAAATGATTATACAAATGATTATTTATGTGAAACTCTGCTCCTGATACACTATTATACAAACAAAGCACAGTTAAATATGAATCAATTTCTGTAAATATAAGCATAATATATATGCACAGGAAAATTCTAGAAAATGGCAATAGTTATTTCTGCATGGAAGAAAAATATGGACTATATCCTATATGTATACATTTTTTAAATTTTACAATTTTTATATACTTCTTTATTTTTTGCATAGAAGTATATGCATTATTTATATCATTGAAATTACCATTTTGAAAAGAAACAAAATGTAGAACCAAAATTGTACATATAGAGAGTATGATCTCATTTATGGCATTCATAGAAAAACAATGGAAGGAAATATTAAAGTATTGCACAGGTAATGGGACTGTAACCAAATGTTCTGCTTCTTTATACTTTTATGAAGTTGATGATAATGTATTACTTTTTCTTTTTTTATTGTGGTACAATACATATATCGCAAAATTTACCAGCTTAACCATTCTTTTTTTTTTTTTAAATATATTCCATTCATTATACTATTACAGTTGTCCAATTTTTTTCTCCCCTTAATTCCCCTCTGCCCTGCACTCCCACCAGCATTCCCTGCCTTAGTTTATGTCCATGAGTCATACATGTAAGTTCTTTGGCTTCTCCATCTCCTATACTATTCTTAAGCTCTCCCTGTCTATTTTGTGCCTACCATTTACGCTTCTTACACCCTGCACCTTTCCCCCCAATACTCTCCCCTCCCCCTTTCCACCTATAAACCATCATGCTATCTCCATTTCTGTGATTCCATTCATGTTCTAGTTGTTTGTTCATCAGTTCTTGAAGGTTCAATTGTTAATAGTTGTGGGTTTGATGTCATTTTATTGTTCATAGTGTTGATCATCTTCTTTTTCTAAGATAAGTCCCTCTAACATTTCATGTAATAAGGGCTTGGTGATGATAAACTCCTTTAACTTGACCTTATCTGGAAAACACTTTCTCTGACCTTCCATTCTAAATCAAAGCTTTGCTGGACAGAGTAATCTTGGATGTAGGTCCTTGCCTTTCATGACTTGGAATACTTCTTTCCAGCCCCTTCTTGCCTGTAAGGTTTCTTTTGAGAAATCAGCTGATAGTCTTATGGGAACTCCTTTGTAGGTAACTGTCTCATTTTCTCTTGCTGAGAGAACGAATGTTTCTCAGAATCTCTTTTAAGATTCTTTCCTTCTCTTTAATCTTGGGTATTGTAATTATGACATGCCTTGTTGTGTTCCTCCTTGGGTCCAACTTCCTTGTGACTTTCTGAGCTTCCTGGACTTCCTAGAAGTCTATTTCCTTTGCTAGACTGGGGAAGTTCTCCTTCATTATTTTTCAAATACGTTTTTCATTTCTTGCTCTTCCTCTTCTCTTTCCGGTACCCCTATGATTCGGATGTTGGAAAGTTTAAAGTTGTCCAGGAGGTTCCTAAGCCTCTCCTCATTTTTTTGGATGCTTGTTTCTTCATTCTGTTGTGGTTGAATGTTTATGTCTTCCTTCTGCTCCAAATTGTTGATTTGAGTCCCAGTTTTCTTCCCTTCACTGTTGGTTCCCTGTATATTTTTCATTTCACTTTGCATAGACTTCACTTTTTCCTCCATTTTGCAACAATTTCTGTGAGCATCCTGATTACCAGGGTTTTGAACTTGGCATTGGATAGGTTGGCTAGCTCTTCATCATCGTTTATCTCTATTTTTGGAGATTTGATCTGTTCTTTCGTTTATGCCATATTTCTATTTCTCAGCCCACCCACTCAGTAGTAAGGGGCAGAGCCTTAGGTACCCACCAAGGCAGGGCAACCCACATCCGTGTTGTGGCGCGTATGTGGGGGAGGGGTCAGAGAGGAAACAGTGCTGCTTGCTCGGTTCTGGGCTGGCTTTTAGTCACTTCTCCCAGTACCCACAAGCAAATTGGACCCTACTGGTGCTGATTCCCAGATGGGTGAGTTTGTGGACGTTCTAGGACCCTGTGGGTCTCTCCAATGAACTGTCTTTTGAGGCTGGAAGTTTCTTCCACCACTGCAACTCCACAGGTTTCTATAGCCAGAAGTTTTGAGGCTTTATTTCCCCACACTAGAACCCTGGATTATGCGGCCCTCCTCACTCCCCAGTTTTTCTTTCCAGTTTATCCACATGGAAATGTGGGGCTACCCAGTCTACCACCACATATTGCCCACCTGATCCTCCAGCTGCCACCTAGCCACACATCCTCTCTGCCTCAGCTGCCCATCTCTGCCCCTCCTACCAGTCTGAATGAATGTTTCTTCTTTAACTCCTTGGTTATCAGACTTCCATACAGTTTGATTTTCTGGCAGTTCTGCTTTTTTTTTAAAATTAATTTGTTGTTTTCCTTTTGGTTGTGCAAGGAGGGAAAGTGTGTCTACCTACACATTCATCTTGGCCAGAAGTCTTAACCATTCTTATATGTACATAAAAATGGTAACAAATATATTCATAATGTCATGTAACCATCACCACCATCCATCATCTTAAGTCTTTTCATCTTATAAAACTGCAACTCTAAATGTATCACCATTTAAAAAAAATTTTATTTATTTTTAGAGAGAGGGGAAAGGAGGGAGAGAGGGAGAGAACATTGATGTACAAGGGAAACATTAATCAGTTGCCTCTTCAACGCCCCCAACTGGGGATTTGGCCTTCTACCCAGGCTTATGCCCTGACCAGGAATCAAACTGGTGACCTTTTTGGCTTGTGGGATGACACCCAACTCACTCAGCCACACAAGTCAGGGCATAAATTTATCATTTTTATACATAATAAATGAAAACAAAATTCTTAAGCATTAAAAAATTCTGAAAGGAAATATATAAAATCAATGTTGCTTTTGGGAGGTGAACTTAAGAATTACATTTTAATTTTGTTATGCTTCTGACATTTTCTATGAGGACTGATAAATTTCTGCATTACTTTAATGAAGGCTGACAGGAAACAAAATACATCATCACAGACCTGGTGAAGAGGTTGAATGAAAGCTGCTACTGTATTGCCTAGAATACAACAGATGTTCAAGAAATGTGAATGCCTTTCTTATGCTATGGGAAGAAGAAATGCTTCATTTACACTACAGGTACTAAAGTGCAAATTATGGCTGTGTTAGACCTTTACAAATGTGAAAAGACCATGATGTAGAAAAACTGTCTTGTATTTCTTACCTATTATATATAGCCCACTAATTAGATACTACTGGTTCAAATGATCTGAGGCGGATCTTTTCACAAGCTCTGGGAACAGTATTTTTCAAAGTTGAAACCAGTAGCAAGACATGAAATCAATTAAGTGGGTCACAATCATCAATTTTTTAAAAAATCAAAATAGAACAGAATAGAAAATAACAAAGTGCATCAACACATACTAAGTATTTCTTCAGCACATTTTTGTGTTCACTGGGTTGTGATATAAAGTGTGTGTGTGAACACGTTTGTGCACATATTTATAATGACTCATGGTCCTAAAAGCTTAAAAGCCACTGTTCAAGAGTACTGCATTTTAAAGAGTCCAAAGAAAGGAAAGAATGGAGTGTTCCACAGCCCCCTCAGGTAAAAATCCAATAATGGTTGCCCTAATTCCCAAGGAGGGAGACCCAGAGAGATTAAGTAGTTTACTTAGGAATATCTGGCTGGTAAATGCATGTGCCCTATCTGCTCTGAGACCTGTACCATAGAGCCTTTAAGCATGGTTTCCTGTCTACCTGCTTTTCATGGTTTCCTGTCTACCTGCAACAGGTACTTTTTCAAGCCTTCTTTCATTTCCTGAGTGACTGCCCTCTGATAGGCATGGGCTGGGAGCTGCATGCTCCTAGGTAAGACCCACCCAGCCTGCCCAAAAGCTTACAAGTTTACCCCTAACAGCCACTGGGGGTAAGTAAGCTGCTTACTTACTACATAATCAGGACCACCTAGCTCCTTTATCCGGATCTCCCAGTGTCCTTTCTCTCTTAGCAGTTTGTTAATTTCGTCATTCAGGTCACGAATTCGGAATTCACCTAAGCCAGCTAGAAAACAAAAACATTTATACCATTTCTTCAAAATATCATTCAATGTCATACCCATAAAAATGATTGGCAACATCTACAAAGACATACAAGATAAAAATACTCATTTTAAATTCACTTTAAATACCATCAATACCCAAATAAATGAAAGAGCGAGGATTATGAACGGAGTTGCCACCAGCATAAAGGGAAAAAAATCCTTGAAAAAAAACTTCATCCTTATTAGCAACCAAAGAAATATAAACTGAAGGAATCCTGAATTTCTATTTACATGACTATTAAAACAGCAAAATCTTACTGGTGGGGAAACTTAGCATTCAATCTAGCAAACATGCAGTGAGGCTGCTAGCATTCTGTATTGACTTAGTATTTTCAAGAAAACAATGTGTTGTTAAATGGTCTGAGAATTAAGCCTAAGGGACTGATTTAAAAGGATGTGCACAAAGGAGTTTGCTGAGGGTGTTGTCTGTAGTGGCCAAGAGCAGGGAGTAGCTAGAGCACCTTACCACAGAAAAGGAGGGAAAATGGTTAATGAACCATTGAAATAAAATGTCTTATGGCTGTTCCAAGGGAGAGTCCCTCCCTTTCTCCATTGAATTGCTTTGTACCTTTGCCAAAAGTAAATTCATCATAAATATGTGGCTCTACTTATGGACTTGTTATTCTGTTCCATTGGTCTATATGTCTATTGTTCATCAATACCATATTACTTTGAATACTGTAGTTCATATTAAACCTGGAAACTAGGTGGTATAAATACTCCAATTTTATGCTTTTTCAAAGCTGTTTTGATTATTCTAGTTCTCCTACCTATAGATTTAAATTTGGAAACTGTTTGTCAACACATAAAACAAAACCCTGTTGGGATTTTGATTGTGATAGTATTTGAAAAAAATTGGTATATTTCCTATATTGAGTCTTCCCCTCCACTTTATATCTCTCCATTTATTTGGGTCTTCCTCAATTTCTTTCATCATTGTTTCATAGTTTTTAGCATATTAATCACACATATATTTTGTCAGACTTATATCTAAGTCTTTCTTTTTTTTTAAAGATTTTATTTATTTATTGTTAGAGAGGGGAAGGGAGGAAGAGAGGAAGAGAAACATCAATGTGTGGTTGCCTCTCAAGTGCCCCCTACCACGGACCTGAACAGCAACCCAGGCATGTGCCCAGACTGGGAATCGAACTGACAGCCCTTTTGTTCATAGGCCGGTGCTCAATCCACTGAGCCACACCAGCCAGGGCTATATCTAAGTCTTTCTTGAGTTTTGATGCATTTGTAAACAGCACTATAAAAATGTTATAGTTCCAAATATTCATGTAGTATATAAAAAAATTTGTTTACTGACATTCTATTGCATGACATTGCTAAATGCCTATATTCATTTTAGAAACCTTTCTGTAGATTCCTTGGGATTTTCTACATAGAAAACATGTCATCTGAGAATAGAAAACTTTATTACTTCCTTTCCAATCTGTGAGCCTTATATTTATATTACCTTTTCTTCCTTTACTGCAGTGGCTAGGAATTCCACTATGAAATTGAACAGAAGTGATGAGAATGAATATCTCTACTTTCGTTCTCAACTTAGGAAAAAAGTGTTCAAATTTCCACTAATAAGTATGATGATGGGATAGGTTTTTTTCATAGAAGTGCTTGATCGAGGTAAAAAGTTCCCTTTTATTCCTAGGTAGTTAATAGTTTTTATCATGAAGGAATGTTAAACTTTGTCAAATATTTTTCCTGCACCTACTCAGGAATCCCCAGAAAGAAGAAACCGCAGAACGAAAAAAGCAGGAATCCCCAGAAAGAATGCTAAATGAACTTGATGTAACCAAACTATCAGACACTTTGAGTTCAAAATAATGGTTATAAGAACACTCATGGAGCTCAGTGAGAACTACAAAAAACTCCAGGGTAGCTACAAGGAACTTATGGCAAACTATATCAGCATGAAAAAGGACATAGAAACTATCAACAAGAACCAGGAGGAAATGAAGAATATAATTTCTGATTTGAAAAAACACAGTAGAAGGAATCAAAATCAGGCTACATGAAGCAGAGGACAGAATCAGCAAGCTGGAGGACAAGGTAGAAAAAAATTCCCAGAAAGAGCAAGAAGAGAAAAACAGACTCAAAAAGAACGAACAGGGTTTAAGGGAGCTACAGGACAACATAAAACATAATAATATCCGTATCATAGGGAAACCAGAAAGAGAAGAGGAGCAAGGGATAGAAAACCTGTTCGAAAAAGTTATGACATAAAATTTCCCTACCTTGAGAAAAAAGTCACACAAGTCCAGAAGCACAGAGGATCCCAATCAAGATGAACCCAAAGAGGTCCACCCCAAGACAGATCATAATTCAAATGGCAAATTTAAAGACAAAGAGATCATTTTAAAGACAGCAAAGGAGAAACAGATAGTAACATACAAGTGAGCTCCAATAATGGTATCACTGATTTCTCAACAGAAACACTACAAACCAGAAAGGAATGGCAAGAAATATTCAAAGTACTGAAAAGCAAAGGCTTGCAACCAAGACTATGCTACACAGCAAAATTGTCAATTAAAATGGAAGGTGAGGGAGTTCTGGCCAAGATGGAGGCGTAGGTAAAAACCCTTTTGCTTCCCTGCACAACCAAAAGGAGGATAACAACCAATGTAAAACCAATAAACCAAAAACGCCAGAAAATCAAAATGCGTGGAACTCCGACAACCAAGGAATTAAGAAAAAATCAACCAGAATAACCAGATCGGTAAGGCAGAACGCACAGGCCAACTCAGAAAAACCGAGGCAAGGTGGTGGGGGGGGGGGGGCGGGACTGACTGTCAAGCTCCCCAGAGCTGCATGGGAGGGGCTAACTTAAGGGGAAAACTGAAACTCATAGCTCACTGTGGGCTACAGCTGGGGTTGCCGCAGTGGGAGATACTTCCAGTCTGACACAGGAGTCTGTTGGAAAGTGAGCTAGAGACGAGCAGATGAGCTGCACTGTTCCCTCTCTGACCCCTCCCCCACAGGCAAAGCAAAAGAGAGGATTTCCCTGCCCTGGTGAATACTGAAGGCCACACCCCTTACAACTTCGCAGGTGTGCCAAGACAAAGAAATATGGCCCAAATGAAAGAACACAGCAAAACCTCAGAACTAACAAATGAGAAGATTGCCAGCCTATCTGATGGAGAATTTAAAGCCCTGGTAATCAAAATGCTCACAGAACTGATTGAGCTTAGTCAAAAAATGAAAGAACAAGTAAAAGATACCTAAAATGAAATAAAGCAAAATATTCAGGGAAGCAACAGTGATGAGAAGGAAACCAGGATTCAAAGCAACAATTTAGAACAAAAGGAAGAAATAAACATCCAACTGGATCAGAACGAACAAACAAGAATCAAAAAAAACTGAAAAGAGGCTGAGGATTCTCTGGGACAACCTGAACCGTTCCAAATTATAGGGATGCCAGAAGGAAAAGAACAACAGCAAGAAATTAAAAACTTATTTGAACAAATAATGAAGGAAAACGTCCCCAATCTGGCAAAGGAAATAGACTTCCAGGAATTCCAGGAAGCCCAGAGAGTCCCAAAAACATTGGACCCAAAGAGGAACGCACCAAGGCACATCATCATTAAGTAACCCAAGATTAAAGACAAACAAAATCCTAAGAGCAGCAAGAGTAAAGGAGAAAGTTACCTACAATGGAGTTCCCATAAGGTTATCAGCTGATTTCTCAAAAGAAACCTTACAGGCAAGAAGGGGCTGAAAAGAAGTATTCCAAGTCATGAAAGGCAAGGACCTTCATCCAAGATTACTCTATCCACCAAAGCTTTGATTTAGAATGGAAGGTCAGAGAAAGTGTTTTCCAGATAAGGTTAACTTTAAGGAGTTCATCATCACCAAGCCCTTATTACATGAAATGTTAAAGGGACTTATCTAAGAAAAAGATAAAAAATATGAACAATAAAATGACAAGAAACTCAAAACTATCAACAAATGAACCTAAAAAAAAAAGAAAAACAATGAAAACAAAAACTTAGCAAACAACCAGAACAGGAACAGAATCAGAGAAATGGACATCACACAGAGGGAGGTCAGTGGGGAGGGGGAAGGGAGAGATGCAGGGGGAAAAGGTACAGGGAAGAAGCAGCATAATTAGTAGGCATAAAATAGATGGGGAAAGATAAAAAATGGTATAGGAAACAGAGAATTCAAAGAACTTATATGTACAACGCATGGACATGAACAAGGGGTGGGGGAAATGCTGGAGGGTTGGGAGGTCAGGTTGGAGAGGGGATCAAGGGGGAAAAGATGCAAAAACTGTAATAGCATAATCAATAAAAAATATTTTTTAAAAAATGGAAAGTGGACTTCTGGCCAAGATGGAGGCATAGGTAGACACACTGTGCCTCCTCACACAACCAAGACAGGGACAACAACAATATAGAAATAAAATAACAACCAGAACTGACAGAAAATTCAACTGTATGGAAGTCGGACACCCAAGGAGTTAAAATTAGACAAGTTCATCCAGACCCGTAGGAGGGGTGGAGCCGGGCCTGGCAAGGGATGCAGAGCAGAGAGCAGAGCAACCAGGGCGGCGTGCAAGACCGTAGTGGGCAAACTCTGGGCACACAAACGGCGGTGGCTGATGGCCAGGGGAGGGTGGGGGGGTGGTGACCAGCAGACCCAGTGAGGCAGCTATTGTGAAGCAAGGCACTGAGCAAAACTCAGGGTCCCAGCACCAGGAAATAGAGCTTTGGGGGCACTGACTGAAAAGGAAGGTCCCTCAGGGTGCACAGACCCACCCACACGGGAATTGGCACCAGAGGGGCCCAGTTAGCTCACGGAAAGAAGCGGAAGGGTCTGAGGTCCTACAGAGAGCAGAGCAAGCGCCATTGTTCCTTCTCAGACCCCGCCCCCACATACAGCACAGTGACTGGGGCGCCCCGCCCTGGTGAACACCTAAGACTCTGCCCCTCACTACAGGTATTCAACAAGACCAAAAAAAAAAAAAAAAAAAAACACAGCAAAGCAATGGCTCAAACAGAAGAAGAATTGAAAGCCCAAGAACCCACCCTTTTAAGCGACCAAGAGATAGCCAACCTATCAGATGCACAGTTCAAATCACTGGTGATCAGGATACTCACAGAATTGGTTGATTTTGGTCACAAACTAGATGAAAAAATGAAGGCTACAATAAGGAACAGAAATACAGAAACGGAGATCACATGGAAGATTATCAACAGGGGAGTGGGAGGGGGAGAGAGAGGAAAAAGGTACAGAGAATAAGTAGTATAGATAGTGGGTAGAAAATAGAAACGGGAAGGGCAAGAATATAATATAGAAAATGAAGAAGTGAAAGAACTTATATGTATGAACCATGGACATGAACTAAAGGGGGAGGAATGTGGATGGGAGGGGTGTGCAGGGCAGAGGTGAGTGAAGGGGGGAAAATGGGACAACTGTAATAGCATAATCAATAAAATATATTTTTAAAAAATGGAAGGTGAAATAAGCAGTTTCCCAGACAAAGGTAGGCTGCAAGAATACACCTCCACCAAATCAGCAGTGTAAGACATGCCAAAGGGGCTGCTTTAAGAAGAAGAAGAAAAAAGAGTGAGAGAGAGGTACAGATACAAAGGGGTAAAATGGCAATGAATAAGTACCTAGCAATAATAACTTTAAATGTACATAGATTAAATCCTCCAACAAAAGACAAAAGATAGCTGAACAGATAAGAAAATGTGATCCACATATATGCTGCTTACAAGAGAACCACCTCAAAACAAAAGACCTACACAGACTGTAAGTGAAGGGCTGGAAAATATATTCCAAGTAAATGGGCAGGAGAAAAAAGTCAGTTTAGCAATGCTTACATCAGACAAGACAGACTTCAAAACAAATGCCATAAAAAACGACACAGAAGGACATTTCATAATGCTCAAGGGAAGAATCCATCAAGAACACATAAACACTGTAAACATTTATGCACCCAACACAGAAGCACCCAAATACATAAAAAAAATCTTGAAAGACTTCAAGATAGATAGCACCACATTTATAGAACGTAATTTTAACACCCCAGTGTCAACAATGGATATATCTTCCCAACAAAATATCAACAAGGATATTGCGGAACTAAACACCACCCCAGATCAAAAGGACTTAACTGATATATATATATATAGAACTTTTCTTCCCAAAGAAGCAAAATACACATTCTTTTCAAATGCACATGGAACATTTTAACACATACACCACTTGATAGGACACAAAACAAGCTTCAACAAATTCAAGAAAACTGAAATTATATCAAGCATTTTCTTGGAGCACAAGGGTTTGAAACTAGAAACCAGCCTCAAGGAAAAAACTCAAGAACATTCAAATTCATGGAGACTGGACAACATGCTATTAAACAATGAATGGGTTAATAATGATATTAAGGAAGAAATCAGCCCTGGCTGGCATAGCTTAGTGAATTGAGCGTGGGCTGCAAACCAAAGTGTCGCCAGATCAATTTCCAGGCAGGACACATGCCTGGGTTGCAGGCCAGGTCCCCATTGGGGGCCATGTGAGAGGCAACCACACATTGATATTTCTCTCACTCTCTTTCTCCCTTCCTTCCCCTCTCTAAAAATAAATAAATAAAATCATTAAAAAAATACAAAAGTTTCTGGAAATTAATGAAAATGAACACACAACAGTCTAACACCTATGGGACACAACAAAGGCAATCTTGAAAGGGAAGTTCATGGCAATACAAGCCTACCTAAAAATGACAGAAACATCTCAAATAAACAACCTAACCCTACACTACAAAAACTGTGGAGAAACAACAAACAAAGCCCAGAGCCATGTAGGAGGAAGGAAATAAGATCAGAGCAGAATTAAATGACAAGAAACTAAAAGAACAATTCAAAGGTTCGATAAATCCAAGAGCTGGTTCTTTGAAAAGATAAACAAAATCGACAAGCCTTTAACCAGACTCATCAAGGAAAAAGGGAGAGGACCCAAATAAATAAAACAGATTGAAAGAGAAGAGATCACAATTGATACCACAGAAATATAAAGAATTGTAAGAAACTACTATGAACAAATATAAGCCAAGAAATTTAAATACCTGGGTGAAATGGACAAATTTCTAGAAACACATAATCTTCCAAAACTGAATAAAGAAGCACAAAGCCTGCACAGACTGATAACATCTGGTGAAACTGAATCAGTAATTAAAATACTCCCAGCACACAGCAGCCCTGGACTGGACAGTTTCACAGGAAAATTTTACAAAATATTTAAGGAGGAGCTAGACCCTATCCTTCTCAGACTATTCAAAAAAATCAAAGAAGGGGGAAGACTCAAACTCTTTTCTGAGACCAGCATCATTCTGACCCCAAAACCAGATAAAGACATAACAAAGAAACAAAACTACAGGCCAATATCACTGATGAATGTAAGCGCTAAAATCTTCAACAAAATATTGGCAAACCACATTCAGCGATACATTAAAAACATCATACTCCATGATCAAGTGGGTCTCATAACAGGGATGCAAGGATGGCACAACATTTGCAAATCAATAAATGTAATACATCACAAACAAAAGGAAAGACAAAAATCACATGATCATATCAATGGATGCAGAAACAGCATTTGATAAGGTACAGTACCCATTTACAATAAAAACACTCAGCAGAGTAGAAGTAGAGGGAGCATACCTCAACATAATAAAGGCCATATACAAGAAACCTACAGCCAACATCATACTCAATGGGCAAAAACTAAAAGCTTTTCCACTAAGATTAAGGAACAAGACAAGGGTGTCCACTTTCATCACTTCTATTCAAGATAGTACTGGAAGTACTACTCACAGCAGTCAGACAAGAAAAAGAAATAAAAGGCATCCAAATTGGAAATGGGAAAGTAAAACTGTCATTGTTTGCAGATGATATGATAGTGTACATAGAAGACCCTACACACTCCCTCAAAAAACTTCTTGACCTACCAAGTGAATAGCAAAACAGCAAGATACAAAGTCAATATTCTGAAATAGAAGGCATTTTTGTATACCAACAATGAAATATCAAAAACAGAAATCAGGGGGGAAATTCCCATTGACTATAGCCACAAGAAAGATAAAACTACCTAGGAAAAAGTATCTGTATTCAGAAAACTGCACAACCCTAAACAAAGAAATTAAGGAAGACACAAGTAAATGAAAGTATATACCCTGTTCATGAACTGGAAGAATTAACATTATGAAAATGTACATACTACCCAAAGCAACTTATAGATTCAACACAATTCCTATTAAATACCAATGACATATTTTATAGACATAGAATAAACATTTCAAAAATTTATATGGAACCATATATTACCCCGAATAGCATCAGCAATTCTGAGTAGAAGAACAAAGTAGGAGAGATTACAATACTTGATATCAAAATATATTACAAAGCCACTGTAATCAAAACAGTCTGGTACTAGCATAAGAACAGACACATAGACCATTGGAACAGAAAAGAGAGTCCAGAAATAAACCCATGTCTCTATGGTCAATTAATATTCAAAAAAGGGGGCAGGACCATAACATGGAGTAAAACTAGCCTCTTCACCAGATGGTATTAGGAGATCTGGACAGCTACATGTAAAAAAAATGAAACTTGATCACCAACGTACACCATACAGAAAAATAAACTCAAGGTGGATAAAAGACTTAAATATAAGTCAGGACACCATACAATTCCTAGAGGAGAACACAGGCAGGAAAATTTCAAATATTCCATGCAATATTTTCACCACATGTCCCCCAGAGCAAAGGACATAAAAGAAAGAATAAACCAATGGGACTATAAGAAAATAGAAGCTTCTACACAGCTAAAGAAAACATCAGCAAAATGAAAAGGGAATCAACTCTATGAGAAAATATATTTGCCAATGATACTTCAGACAAGGCTTTGATCTCCAAAATATATAAAGACTTCACACAACTCCACACCAGGAAGACAAACAATCCAATTAAAAAATGAGCAAAGTACCTGAACAAACACTTTTCCAATGAGGACATACAGAGTGCTCAGAGACATATGAAAGGATGCTCAGCATCACTACCCATCAGAGAGATGCAAATTAAAACCCAATGAGATACCACTTCACAGTGGTCAGAACGGCCATTATAAACAAATCAACAAACAACAAGTGCTAGAAAAGTTATGGAGTAAAGGGAACCCTACTACAATGTTTATGGGAATGCAGACTAGTACAGCCACCTTGGAAAACAGTATGGAATTTCCTCAAAAAACTGAAAATGGAACTGCCTTTTGATCCAGGGATGCTGCTTCTAAGATTATACCCTAAGAATCCTGAAACACCAATTCAGAAGAACCTACCCACCCCAATGTTCATAGCAGCATTAATAACAATAGCCAAGTGCTGGGAAGAGCCTATGTGCCCATCAGTATATGAATGGATCAAAAAACTGGGGTACATTACAGAATGGAATACTACGCAGCAGAAGGAAAGGAATTTCTACCTTTTGCAACAGCATGGACGAAACTAGAGAGTATTATGCTAAGTGAAGTGAGCCAGGCAGTGAAAGACAAATACCATATGATGTCATCTATAACAGGAACCTAATGAACAAAACAAACCAATGGGCAAAATAGAATCAGAGGCATGGAAACGAGGAACAGACTGACAGTAACCAGAGGGAAGGGGAAGGCAGAGGAGCCGGTAAGGGAGGGGAAGGGTCTAGTCAAGGAACATGCATGAATGACCCACAGACAACAAGGTGGGGACTGATTGTAGGAGTGGGATGTGGGCAGGGCAGGGCAGGGGAGAGCAACAGGAGAAAATTGTGACAACTTTAATAGAATAGTGAAGAAAAAACTTTTTAAGATTTTATTTATTGAATTATTTTGATAGATGAAACGCAGGAGAAAAAGAGGGTAAGCTAGATTGATGTATGACAGAAATATTATTTGGTTGCCTCTGGCACACCCACAAACGGGCACCTAGCTTGTAAACCAGGCATCTGCCCTGAAACAGGAATCGAATCAGCAACCTTTCAGTTTGCAGGACAACACCCAACCCACTGAGTCACACCAGTCATGGCCCAATTTTATTCGTGATACTTGTAATTTGTGTGTTTTTTCCTCGGTCATTTTGACTAAAAGTTTATCAATTGTTATTGATTGTCTTAGGAATCAGCCTTGATTTACTTTCTCTATTTTCTTCTGTTTTCAATTTCATTGATTTCTGCTCTCCTCTTATTAGTTCCTTCTTTATGCTTACTTTAGATTTAATTTGCTCTTCTTGTTTAGTTGCCTGGGGTAGAAACTTAATTCACTGATTTTTGAACTTTCTTATTTTCTATTATTTTAAAGCAATAAATTTTTATCTAAGCATTGCTTTAGTTGCATGACATAATATTTTCCCTAAATTTTGATGTTAAGTTTTCATTATCGCTCAATTAAAAATATTTTCTGAAATTCTGGTCAATATGGCAAAGTAGGTGAATGCTGTATTCACCTCCTCCCACAATCACATCAAAATTACAACTAAATTATTTAATAACCATCATGAGAACAACCTGAATACCTGCTGAACAGAAGTCCTATAACTAAAGATATAAGAAAGCGATGTCAAGACTGGTAGGATGGGGAGACACATGGACTGGCAGGTCCCACACCCATGGTGTGGCAATTAAGAATATGGAGGGAGCCCTGGCTGGGTAGGAAAGTTGGTTAGAGCATTGTCCAAATACACCAAGGTTGCAGGTATAATCTCTGGTTAGGGCACATACAAGAATCAACCAATAAATGCATAGATAAGTGGAACAACAAATCGATGTTTCTCTCTCTCTCTCAAATCAGTAAACATTAAAAAAAAAAAAGAATAAGGAAAATATCTCAGCTGTAGAGATTCCCCACCGAAGAGCATGGGATCCCAGCCCTACACTAGGTTCCCCTGGCCAGGGATCCACTGCTGGGAATACAAATCCCCATAACATCTGGCTGTGAAAAACTAGTGATGATTATATCCAAGTGAGATGGAAGGCTGCTGGAGACTTGGGCGCTGCAGGTCTTAGGCCCAAGCACAGATTCATTTGCTCACAAACTCATTTGCTCTGGGCTCCAGCACAGAGGTAGCAACTCAAAAAGCACAAGGGACATACTGGGAAAAAACTAAACTGACTAGCTTTGGGGGAGTGCAGGAGGGACAGGGATTGGGACAGGGATTGGGACATCTCTCTCCAGGGATGAGAGGGCTGGCAGGTGCCATTGTTCCTTTGTTGAACCCTACCTCCAAACAGAAAAGCAGGTGCAGGCAGGCACAAAATCTGAGTTCTTCATTAACCTGGCTCACAGAATTCACCTCACCCTGGTGATTCCCTGATACTCAACCATAGCCAACTAACACTGTATTTGTAGATAACAGAATACCACTATATAGAGAGAACCCTAAAGATTCCACCACAAACTATTAAAACTAGTAAGTGAATTCAGGAAAGAAGCAGAATAATTAATATTCAGAAATTGGTTGCATTGTTATACACCAGTAACAAACTATCAGAAAGAAAGTTGAGAAAATAACTATATTTACAACTGCATCAAAAGAGAATAAAATACCTAGGAATAAATTTGAGCAAGAGTGTAAAAGACCTGTAACTATAAGACAATGAAAAAAGAAACTGAAGAAATACAGATAAATGTAAGCATATACTATGCTCATAGATAGGGAGAATTAACATCATTAAAACGTCCATACTACCCAAAGCAATCTATGGATTCAATGTAATCCTTATAAAATACCAATAGCATTTTTCACAAACTTGAAACTAAAAAAGTCCAAATAATATTAGTATGAAACCACAAAAGATCCCAGATAGCCAAAGCAATCTTGAGAGAGAATAAAGTTGGAGGTCACACAATCTGATATCTATCTATCAAACCAAACTACAAGGCTACAATTATCAAAAGAGTATTGGTACTGGTATATAAACAGACATACAGATTAATGGAACAAAATAGAGTGCCCAGAATTAAACCTACACCTTTATGGTCAATTAATATATGACAAAGGAGGCAAGAATATCCAGTGGGGTAAAGACAATCTCTTCAACAAATACTATTGGCAATACTGTACTGCCCCATGCAAAAAAATAAAATTAGACCACCTTCTTACACCAAAACAAGAATTTATTCAAAATGGATTAAAGACCTAAATGTAAACTATAAAACTCCCAAAAGAAAATATAGGCAGTAAATTCTGTGATAACACTCTTGGCAATATTTTTGGGGCCATGTCTCCTTGGGTAAGAGAAACAAAAGGAAAAATAAACAAATGGGAATACATCAAACTAAAACATTCTGCACAGGAAAGGAAACCATCAAAAAAAATGAAGAGACAACCTACTGTATAAGAGAATATATTAGCCAATAATACATTCAATAAGGGGTTAATATCCAAAATATATTGGGTTGGCCAAAAAGTCCACTTAGTTTTTAATGTAAAATAAAAGATACATTTTTTATTTTCACCAATAACTTTATTGATTTGGATATTCTAAGTTAGTCAGCTATCTCCCATGTGGTATAACGTCTATTGATATCAGTGTTTCAATTTGATCACTATCAACTTCAACTGGTCCACTCAACCATCATCCAGCAAGAAATCTCCAGCCAAAACAAAGCACTTTTAACATGTTCAGTTAGTAACAGCATCTTCTCCATACACTGCACAATGCATTTCAGTTCCATTTTTACCTTTCTTGAAATAATAAAGCATACTATGCTGAAAATGTTGCTTATTTTCTTCCATCTTCAGTATTAAAATGGTTACAGAAAAATTCGCCAATTTTGATAAGTTTTTTTAAATGCATTCTGATTTGACAGCTCTCACAATACAATCTAACAAAATTGTTTCAAATGAAGTTAAAGACAACTAAGCTGTACTAGACCCCTCTTATGGGAAAAAAACAAACTTTTCGGCCAACTCACCATAAGTAAATTATGTAACCTAACCAAAAAAAAAAAATCCAATTAAAATATGGGCAGAGGACCAGGACAAACGTTTCTTTACAGAAGACATAGAGATGGCTAATAGACATATGAAAACATGTTCAACATCACTAATCATCAAGGATATGCAAATTAAACTCTTTGAGGAAGAGGAGATTGCAGCTGTAGCTAACCGTTGTCCCAGCCACTCCTGCTACTGACTCACCACGGTTCACTCTCTCATCTAGGAACAAGTTGGCCAGGAAGCAGCATGGCAGCAATGGCTTTTAAAGATACCAGAAAGAGCCCTGGCTGGTGCAGCTCAGTGGATTGAGCGCGGGCTGCGAAACAAAAGGTCACCAGTTTGATTCCTAGTCATGCCTGAGGTGCAGGCCATGTCCTTAGTTTGGGGTGCGCAAGAGGCAACCACACATTGATGTTTCTCTCCCTCTCTTTCTTCCTCCCTTCCCCTCTCTCTAAAAACAAATAAATCAAACCTTTAAAAAAATAATAAAGATACCAGAAAGACACCCACTCAACCAGAGGTGGCGATTCACTGAATTAGAATTACTCTAATCAGAATATAAAGTCTTTGGAGAAGGTGTGTACTGACTTGATCAGAGGTGCCAAGGAAAAGAATCTCAAAGTGAAAGAACCAGCTGGGATGGATTCCAAGACTCCAAGATTCACTCCCTGTGAGGGGTGAGGCAGTTCTAAGACTTGGGATCGTGTCGGATAAGGACCTGCAAGTGACTCACTGACTTGAATAGCCCTTCTGAGATTTTTAAGCAAACTACTTCTTCCATCAATATTGAGCTGAGTCGAGATTGAAGTCCTCATTACAGATGCTTAAATCAACCTTTTAAATAAATTGACTATCAGGGGCTGGAAGCGGAAGATGGCGGCGTGGTAGGAGGGAGCACACGCCACCTCCCGCTTCAAAAGACAGAAAAACCTAACCATACTACAGAGGACATTGCAGCTTACATGAAAATAAGAAATCAAAATTGTAGCGGACATGGAAAGATTCGACGGTAAGGAGACTACTGCAGGATAATAACAGCCCAGTGATCAGTGTGGGGAGCAGAGAGGTTGCAGCCCCAGCCCCAGAGCTCTGGGAGCTGCCCCAGGGCTCCCGGGGTAGGGGAGCTGGGTCATCCGCTCCCTCCCTGGCCAAACAAGGACTGAGCAGTGCTGATCAGGGGGACCTCGGCGCGGGCTTTGGGGAAGATCACAGCCCAGCCAGTGGAGCCAAAGACGGCAGGTCCTTGTGTGGGCGCCCCAACCCAGAGAGAGTTATTTTTTGGGTAAATGGCTTGGTGCCTACAGCCGTGAGCACGAAAAAGCACTGGCGTTCTGTGGGATCTCCGGTGCCCAGGCCAGGATGTGGAGGGAGGCTCGAGTCCCCCAAAATCAACAGCGTAAACACCCGTGAACCTGGAAGCGGTGGCAAGCGCGCGCACTCCGCAGTGAGCTTTCCGAGGGAGAGGAGCCTGTACAATGGGTCCGGGGACCACCATGTCTTGCGCACGCACCCCAACCCGGAGAGAGTTACTTTTTTGAGTAAAAGGCTGGGTGCCTACACCTGTGAGCTCGGAAAAAGCACGGGCATTCTGCGGGATCCCTGGTGCCCAGGACGTAAATTCGGGGGAGGTTCCAGCCCCTCAGAATCCACAGTGTACACACCCGTGAACCTGGAAGGGGTGCGCGCGGGCGCACACTCCGCAGTCAGCTATCCGAAGGATTTCTGAAGTGCGCGCCTGAGGCCTGAACCCTGGTGAGAGGCACCAGCATACACACCCGTGAAGGGACGCGCGTGTGCAGGAACTCCTCGGTGGGCACCAAAGGGAGTGCTTGGGAGTGCACAGATTGGTGCCTGGGGCATTGGGCCCAAGAGGCTGGACCTGGGGACAGTGCGCCAAAGGCTGACAGAGCTCTTAACAGGAAGTGGAACAAAGCTACCACTTTCCCCACTATGTCTGCTGCAGCCAGCAAAACCAGGAAAACCGGTTTGGCCAGTTTGAAACCAACAAAGGGTTTTTTTTGTTTTGTTTTGTTTTGGTTTTTGTTTTTTGTTTTTTTCTTTTTTTTTTTCTCTTTTTTGCTGGATTTTTTTATTAAGTAACTTTTCATTTTTTAATTCTTATTATTATTATTTCATTCAATTACTTATGTTTCTATTTCCTTCTAGTGTTGATCCTTCTACCTTTCTTTCCAAATTTATCTCTTCATTATATCTCCTGCTTATTGCCTTCATTTCTTAAATTTTTTTTT
>CM052547.1:50890100-50950438 GCA_028533065.1 Trachops cirrhosus | reverse complement strand
CTGTGAGCATCCTGATCACCAGTGTTTTGAACTGTGCATCTGATAGGCTGGCTATCTCTGGGTCACTTAAAATTATTGGTTCTGAGGCTTTCATTTCTTCTGTTTGAGCCATTTTTTTTTTTGGTCTGGTTGCTCCTATTACGTATGAGGGGCAGAGCCTTAGGTGTTCACCAGGGCTGGGCGCCCCAGTCCCTGGGTTGTGACACTGTATGTGGGGGTGGGGTTCGAGGGAACAATGGCACTTGCTCCATTCTCTGCTGGATTCCAGTCCCTTCAGCCTCTTCCCCCAAGCAAACTGGGCCTTTCTGGTGCTAATTCCATGCGGGTGGGCTTGTGCACCCCATGGGTCTTTCCAAGGACCTCTCCTGTGAGTCTCTCCTTGTGCCTCAACCCCCACAGGTGTTTTCAATCAGTGCCCGCAGGCTCTATTTCCCCGTGCTGGGACTCTGGGACCTCACGGTCAGCCAGCTGCCTTTCCCACAGTGCCTTGCTTCACAGTTGCCACCACACTGGGTCTGCAGGTTGCCACCTCTCGGCCAGGGTCTGCCAGCCGCTGCTTTTGCACTCAGGGTCCACCTGCTGCAGTCTTGCTCACCTGGGATGCCTTACATGCTGGGTCCCAACGCTCTTAGTTCCGAGACACCCCGCCCCCCACCCGCTGCTTGACTCTGCCCCTCCTACTGGTCTGGAGGAACATGTCTACTTTAACTCCTTGGTTGTCCGACTTCCATACAGTTCAACTTTCTGTCAGTTCTGGTTGTTATTCTGTTTCTAAATTGTTGTTATCCCTATCTTGGTTGTGCGAGGAGGCACAGTGTGTCTACTTATGCCTCCATCTTGGCCAGAAATCTGGAAATTGTCAAATTTTAGAATAACCAATGGAAGGTGGATGTTCAAGAGGAGGATGTTCCCCATGACCTTTGGGTTATACCTCACTATGTTCCAGGAAATTATTGCTCTAACCACCTCCCTACTTACTCCAACCCTATCCTACCTTCTCCAGTCCTCCTTGCAAACAAGATATCAGATAAACTTCCAAAATACAAATTTATCCCATTTATCAAGGTAATTCCAGACCATTTTCTCCCCAGGCCATTTTCCCCATCTTAGTAGTCAAGGCATTTATTTCTATGTGATTCAGAAGATATATAACTAGCCTATTAAACCCATTATTTTGTCAATAGTATAAATTTATACTTTATAAACAATTTGATTTATAACGACATGAGTTGATTTAGAGAAAAAGATTAATGAAATAATACAGGAAGTGAAGAGATGGTAATGGCTCTAGGGAGGCTCCCTGCATACCTGGCCTCTCCTTTCATCTCAGTCACATGGAGCTTCTGCCTTTTCTAGAATTTGCTAAGCTCTTTCATCCATGGGCCTTTACACATGCTGTTCCTTGTGAACATGCTGTTCACACATGTCTCCTCTGAGAGATTTTCAAGATTGTTATCTTAAAAAGATATTTTCACATTCATATTTCAGTTCATCAAGAATTTATTTAGGCATATAGGAAGGGTCTAATTTTATTTTCTTCCAGGTGGGTATTCACTTGTGCCAATACCATTTATTTCACAATCTACCGCCTTTCCACTGAATTGAAATACTACCTTTGCCATATATTATATTCTTGTATATACTGGAATCTATTTTTAGCTTCTCTATTATTTTCAATTACTTATTCCTCTGCTAACACTATATTGATTTGATTATAGTGGCTTTATAATGTCTTTATTTCCAGTAAGATGAAAATCTCATATTATTCTTTTTTCAATTTTCCTTAGCTATCCTTGGTCATTTATTCTACCACATGATCTTTCAGATCATTTAATCCAGTTTTTTAAAAAATTACTCTGTTGGTATTCTGATTTGAATTATATTAAATTTATTTTAAAAATGAGAATTGACGTTTTTATAGTATTAAATTTTTCCATACAAGAACATGATATGGCTTGCTGTTTTCTAGATCTTAGTTTTAAGTCATCCAGAACATTTGATCCCATTTATTTTTTTATACCTTTACACCATATGATTTATTTTCATAAACAATATACAGTACTATTTTGCATTTAAAATTCTGCCAGTTCCTTTCTTCGGCTAAAATCTTATGTGCCTTACACCTATCCATACGATGTCACTCTACACAGCATTTCATGCAAAGAATGTCCCATTTGTGTATCCAGCACCCTTGAGATGGGCCACTAGCTTGACTCCAAAGTTTCTTTTTAAAATTTTTCTTTATTTTACAAATAGTGCCCCATGAATATCTTTGCCCATATTTCTTTTACTCATGTGTGAGGATTTCTTATATTCCTAGAAGAGGATTGCCAGGTCATATGGCATTTGCATTTTCAACTTTATTAGATACAGACAAATTACTCTGCAAAATCCTTGTAACAATTATATGCCAGTTAATAGGGCAGGAGGCCTTGTTTACCTATGTTCTGTCCAGCTGGGGAATGTTAACCCTGACTTCTCTTCTTGGCAAAGTTCTGTTCTTCTCCATCTTTGTTTTTTGATAATTTTTTTCATTTTGGTTTTTAATCTTTATTTTATGTATAGGATATATATGTATAAATGTGTATATATGTTTGTACATATTTATCTCTACTTCAATATCTATCTAAACCCTTTTTCCAGGCACTTGAACCTATCCATAATGTACAAAACCACAGTGAAATTCCTTATAAATTCATAACAGTAAGAGCATATCTATCATATAAAGACCTATAAATGGAATTCTTGGTTCAAAGCATAAATGATTTTGTAAATTTGATAGTGCCACTCCATGAGTTGTCACTTTCGCCAGCTTTTCTCCCTCATCCCCTTAGGAACATAGTATTTAATCAAATCTTTTTAAAACAAGGACAGTATAATCTATCTATCTATCTATCTATCTATCTATCTATCTATCTATTTTTTATCCTCACCTGAGGACATTTTTGCATTGCTTTTGGAGAGAGAGGAAGGGAAAGAGGTTTTTTCAGAGAGAGGAGAAGGGAGGGAGAGAAACATCAATGTGAGAGAAAACATCAATTGGCTGCCTCCTGACTGGGACCAAACCACAACCTAGGCATGTGCCCTGACTAGGAATAGAACCTATGACATTTCGATCTGTAGGACAACATCCAACCAGCTGAGTCACACTGGCCAGGGCTCAAATGTTTTGATATAAAGTGATATTTCAAAGTGTTTTTAATTAGTTTACTTTGAAACAGCTTTATTATGGTATAATTTACAGACCATAAATTTAATTTGTTTTAACTTGTTTTCAATGAGTTTTAGTAAATTATGGAGTTGCAACTATTATCATAATCTAATCACTTCTCAGCCTTTTGGCTAAGATCAAGTGTATCATAATCCAATTTCACTCATCCTAAATATCTCAATGTTTTAAATTTTTAATTCTCTGAGTGAAATTGGTTATCTTTTCATTAATTTAAAAGCCATTGCTTTTCTCTATTGTATTTTTTCTTATTAGTTTGTAGGCACCCTTTATGTGATACTCCCAGAATAGGGTAAATGCCTCTTCTCTAACAAGTACCCTGGACCTCTAATTCTCATAGGTTGAAATTAACAGAATCTCTTGATGTGCCCATATGTCCATCACCTTGTGAACTGCCTGCACAGAGTGACCATATCTCATTTCATTCCATGTGCCCCACCTCTCACACAGGCTGGCTCAGAGTAAGTCTCTGCAAAAAAAAAAAAAAAAGCTTGAATTCCATATTTGTAAATATATGTTCTTTTCCCCTCAGGGGAATTTGTGATGATATATCAATCTGTTTGGTGAGTCATATTTGATTGCTCCCTGAGGGCAGGTACCATTATTGTTTTGTTCAATATTGTATACCCAGGGTCTGAAACAGTGTGTCTTAGCACATTTTTAAAAAATCTTGATTGGATTTATTAGCTAACTAATTAATTACTAAGTGGTTTACAGTACCGGGAGGGAGAAAGATAGTGGAAATCCCACCAAAAGATATGAAGAAGGAAGGCCAAAAACCATACAACCATAGCACCCAGTATTTCTGCGAGGGACACATCCCTGACTCAGGGACCTGCAGTGGGTAGATGGGGACCCTGGTGCAAGGGGGCACATGTCTGTCTACAGGGACTGGCAAAACAGAGCCACAGCATTGCATTACCATGCAGGAATATGGGCCCAGGGTAACTAATCTTTTAACTTTTCAAGAGAAGCTGGAAATGAGGTTATTTATGTGAAATCTCCCACTTCAAAATCTTGGCAACAGTCATTGTATGGGCTCTTGAGACTTGGGCTGTCAATTTATGAAGACTGGGTTACAAAACTTTTTTCAAATACATGTTTATTAGTAACTCTTATAACAACCCTGGAGGCAGGTTTGCAGAGGCTTAGAGTAGGAAAGTAACTTGCCTAAGGACACCCAGCCAGGTGAGTGTCTAACATACATATATGTCTAACATATATGTATGTTAGAAGGAGGCAGGCAGCCTCAGCTACCCCACAGCTCCTCTTTCAGGAAGGAATAGAGGTTATTCTTGACCTCCTGGGCAAGTTTCTCTCATAGGGTTTGTCCCAAGCTTGCTGAGGCAGTGTGAGGCTTGGCCTCGTGCCTAATTAGCCCCTTCTAGCACAGAGATGGGCCGAAAGTCCAGTCAGGCTGTGGCCTTTTCTCAATTCTAGATACCTTACAGTCCTTGCTCCATGCACAGTAATTAATCATGGCTGCCTCATGACAACCCTGGCATAATTATCTTGTATCATGAATGATGTCTCACCCAGCAGCCCAGGTTTTCCCAGAGAAGCCACACTACCTAAGAACAAGGGGTGAGAACTGTCCTCTGCCCTAACAAGCAAAGAAGGTGCATGTTGTGGCTCTCTCTCCCTTAGTCCTAAGCTCCTCTGGACTTGAGGGCTGGGATAGGTCAGTGGAACCAAGCACCTCAAGGGAAATGAAATAACAATAAAGAGAAGTGATAATAATGTGCATGGCCTGGCCCACTTTATCTTCTGGCCTCCTCTCTTCCTTATTCACTCATTCCCAAAGTTGTGATTGATGCCAATAAATTGTCAGTCACATTCCAGCCTAGCTTACCTCTCCTCCCTCTGCCTAGGCCCAGGGAGCCTAGCATTCTATCCAGGGAAGTCCACAACAAGCAAAGACCGAGAAAACCATGTTTTATTTTTTAAAATTGTCACCAGAGGCCTTGGCTGGCGTGGCTCAGTAAATTGAGTGCCGGCTTGCAAATCAAGGGGTCATGAGTTCAATTCCTAGTCAGGGCACATGCTGGGTTGCAGGCCAAGTCCTGGGCAGTGGGCATGCTAGAGGCAACCACACATTGATGTATGTCTTCCTCTCTTTCTCCCTTCCTTACCCTCTCTCTAAAAATAAATAAATTTTTAAAATCCTAAAAAAAATTCTTGCCAGAGGATATATTTATTGATTTGACAGAGAGAGAGAGACATCTATCAGTTGCCTATGTGCCCTGACCCAGGATCGAACCTTCAACCTTTTGGTGTAAGGTACACTCTCCAACCAACTGAGCCACCTGGCCAGCGTGAGACAGATGAGTTTAAAAGGTGCTAGGTACTATAAAAGAAATATATAGTATACATATGATCTCATCTTTAACTGGAACCTAATTAACAAAAGAATAAAGCAAGCAAAATATAACCAGAGACATTGAAATTAAGAGCAATCTGACAGTAACCAGAGGGGAGGTAGGAGGGGAAAATAGGGGGAAGAGTTTTTAGGAACAACTATAAAGGACACATGGACAAAACCAAGGAGTGGGGTGGAAGCAAGGGAAGGAGGTGGGTTTGGCAGGGGCAGGGTGGGGGAGTGGTGGAGGATAAGTGTAGACAACTGTAATTGAACAACCATAAAATAATTTTTTAAAAGAATAGTATAGGAAATGTAGAAGCCAAAGAATTTTTATGTAATGAATCATGGACATGAATTTGGGGGAGTGGGGGGAATACTGGAGGGAGGAGGGGTGCAGGACAGAGAGAGATAAAGGGGAGAAAAAATGAAACAACTATAACAGCATAATCAATAAAATATACTTAAAAAGAAATATATAGTATAAACTGAAAAAGGTAGAGCAAAGAGTGACTTTGCCTTCTGAGGGATGATATCTGAGCAGAGGCTGAACACACTCAGGTAGAGAAGATAGCAGCCACAAAAATCCCTATTCAAAGAACAAAAAGGTCACTGTGGCTGGAGCACAAATGGGGGAACCAGGTCTGAGCAGCGATTATATAGATTCCAAAGGAGTTTCGTTTTTATTCTAAATTCAGTGGATACTTCCAAGAAATTATTTCTAGCCAACTAAGCTGTGTGATCATTCACTTTGTCTCATCCATAATTTTATTCCTTCCTTCCTTCCTTCCTTCCCTCCCTCCCTCCCTTCCAACAAATACTTAGGGAGCTTCTACTGCGTGCCAGCCCGGCCCTGGCGACACAGCAGTAATAAAACAAAGCTCCTGCTTCTGGAAGAAGAGACCCCCTCTTGCCCCACCTCTTCTGCCCGAGCCACCAGCCCTCGGCATCACTGCTCCTTGTGCCCGTGGCCGCCAGGTGGCGCTCTGCGCCTGCAAAAGGGCCGCTGCTGGAAGTCGCAGAACCTCCACCAGACCCTCGCAGGGTGAGGGAGCGGATCGAGGGGCGGGGCCCACGCTACCGGTTGTGTGACTTTGGGTTTGACCTGACTCAAGAATAGCTAATCCCGCGATAAAATAGACTCCAGAGAGCTAGGAAATATGGCTGTTGAGCTGTCTGCGTCTCCAAGAGGACCGCGGGCGGGGCAGGAGCCTGGAAAAATACTGCCTTTGTCGGCGGCTCGTGTCACTCACCGAGCAGAGTACCTCGGGCTGCAGAGCTCAGATCTCTCTTACCCCAGATCCAGAGTGTGGAGGCTCTGGGACCACTGGCAAGAGCCGCTCCCTGAGGCTAGTTAGGATCCCTAGATATTCCTAAACTCCTCTGAAGACCCCTCTCCCTTACATACCCGCACACCCGTTTTCTGTTACAGTCATGTTAAATGGCACATCCCAGTCCTTCCACTGTGGAGTCTATCATATCCACACACACTATTCTCTCCCCTCGACTTTTTCTTTCCCAAGCTCCAGAGGTGCCCCAGCTCCTGTGCCCAGCCTTGAACCTACACATGCAAGCACAGGCTCAGGTTCCAACGCCGCCCTTACCACTTGCCTCTCTCTATATTCACAAAGACACGACCACCCTCACGCAGATCTGTGCACATCCCAAGGCACACACTGGGCTGAACACTGACACTTGCACAGTCACAGGTATGCATGGATGCACATGCTTACAAGCATGCATACCCCTAAAACATTGAGTAGGATGGAACATCTGCAGGCACACAACATTCAGAAGAGTAACACGACCATGTCTAAATATACACATGCATACTCACCTGAGTGGCAGGTGACACCACCTCCTGTGTGCACTCCTAAACAACTTTTTTGAGGGTACCCAAAGAAGTGGGTACCGCTTGCACCTCCACTCCTTAACACATGTATTCCCCCCCCCAGTGTCATGCATGCCCACACACTCACATGCAATACCCCTTCCTCTGTGCATCCTCAGACTCATCCACAGGCACACACACACGCCCACCACGCATGTGCGCAAGGGCTTGCACATGTGAACTTTCTTGTAGCACACTTGTTTGACATATCCGCGTGCACATCAACACCTTTGCTTGTTCCGTGCCCATCCACTGGCACGCTCACATGTCCAACCAAACAAACTGGACACACTGGGAGACTCGGGTCTTCACCCTCTTCCCACCTCGCCCCCCACTGCCGAGGACAGTCAAGCAGTGCGGGCACCAGGCGCCTGGAGTGCCCCCTGCGGACTGCTATCTATCTGCCTGCCCATCAGAGCGAGGATCTACGGTGGTAAATGATGCATTCGATGGCGGGTGCATTTGTTGTGCGCGCTCTGAAAGGGCTCCGATAATCTGGAAGGCATAGATAAGGAACACCATTTATTCCGCAGCACTTTGGAAACAATTCCCAGCCCTGTACAACCTCATTCTCGGGCAGCCTCCGGCAGCCGGGCAGATAACGATTGGCTATTCATTATCTTCGCCGGGAACAAAGATTAGCCGGCGGAGATGAAAAATTACCAGGGACAGCGGCGTAGCCCTACGCGAACCGCCCCGCCCCCCCCACCCCGCCTCCTCCTGCCTTCCTCACCTCCCCAACCCCACCCGGTCTGCCGGTTTTGCACTTATGCCCCACACCTGGCACTTGGTCTCCCGTGCTCTCGTTGGTGATGGGCACTGCTGAGCCCCTGGCTTTCTCTATTTCAGTTTGTCCATCCTGCCTAGACCATCTCCCCATGTCCCTACTTCCCCATTCTTCTTTCTGGGTCCTTCCTATTGCCCTATTGTCTTGATTCCCTCTCTGTCTCCTGTTTGTATCTCTCTCCTCTCTGTCCATATCTTTTTCTGGTTAACACTTTCACTGCTTTTGTTTCTATCTCTCTGCTCTGTTTTGCCACTTTTTAGTTGTTTGTTTCTACCTGTCCCTGAGTGTCTCCACCCCATCTCTCTACCTCCCACCAGTGTCTCTGTCTATCACTGTCAGTTTTTAAAATGTCCTTGGGTCTTCCCGTCTTGTACCTCTTCACCAGGCCTCTGTCTCTCAATTCCCCACACTTCTGAGGGTCCCCCATCTCCTGGCCTCAGAAGTCCTGCTCTCTCAAAGCCATGTTCCTCATCAAAAATCAGAGGCTGGGAAGCTCCAGTGGGCTCTGGCCAGCACAGGGGAGCAGGGAACTTGCAGGTGGTATGGGGTGATGTAAGACCTGGAATCCCCATCACCCTCTGAGGAAACAAGACAGAACTAGATAAGGCTATGTGGATGGATACTCAGGCCCTGCTAGATTAAGGGTGGTGTGGGGAGGCTTGCACTTGTACACCAGGACTGGCTCCCCTGTGTCCTTCCCCACTGTGGTTGTGGGTCTTGGGAGAAGGTGGTCTGGCAAGTCCACCTCATTAGAGCAATTATTCAGCATGGTGCTGGTGTTAGGAGATAAGCCTTATCAATTCATCTGCCCCTCCCACAGGCAGACAGACAGAAAGTGCTCTGGCAAATGGAACCCTGGAGCTCCACTGGCTGCCTGCCTTGCTGGTTAGGAAAGGTACGGAGGGTGGTGATCTGAGAAGACACAAATACTGTGAATCACCCAAGAACACACTCCTCCACAGACACGGTCACAGGGTAACACTATGTAGAGAAACACATAGTTTAAAGATATATTCACAGACATACATGCTCACCCCAACACACATCACTTCATACACAGAGTTATACACAGATACGAAGACAACTTGGATATATTCTCCATCCTTCCACCATCAGTTCAAAGAAACAGTGATGTACACCCATAGCTATGTATTAAAGACAGACATGTACACACTCCTGATTCATAGATACTGGATACCTAAACACACACTGCTATGGACCCACACAAGGACACAAACCAATTTACAGACAAACATTTGGAAATAGTTACTTCCTATCACATGATTCATGTACACAATGATCTCAGAGATACACAGCCACAGGAACATACATCCAGTTCCATATTACACCAGTTCTCAGAGATACACTCTTCCATGTACACATATCGGGACATACTCTGAAAGAGCCACACACAATACATAAACTCTTGGAGACCCCACACAAACTCTCATGGACTCACAATGCACAGACTCTCAATACACAAGCTCTCAAGGACCATGGAAAGAAGTGGACATACTAATATACTCAGTTCTGCAACCTTCTCATGTGCTAATATCACAAATGCTCAGACACATGGGCACTCAGGACAGGCATTCTCCTGCATTCTTAAAGCACATGCACATGCAACACAGTCACCACCAGCTTCAAAGAAAGACCCTCAGACGGTAGGTGACTATAGAGCTGGGGGGCTGGAGGCACCCTTCTCTAGGCACAACTGAGTATACTAGATTCCTAGGACCACAGACTTCTCAGTCCTTCCAAAGCAAAACACTTTCTCTTTGGGCCCAAGATCCCGAGGCCACTTTCACTCTCCTGGGCAGCTAGCATGGGAGCAGGGAGGGATTCAAGGTTCAATTTCATGGTAGGGGCTTTGGAAGTTCAAGGACTAGCTCACAAACTCAGGAGCCTTCTTAAGGTGAAGACACACATACCCTAATTCTTACACTCAACCTTCCAAGGACAAGCCCTCTTCTCCCTACCTCCACCCTCCTGTTGAAGGAGATACCTCAAACTCCACTCCTAAAAGGCTCTTTTCTGCTCTGAAGTTGGGTGACTGAGAGGTGAGATGTAGGTGGGAAGGGAGAGGGGATGTGACTTTACTTAGCCAAATCAGCCTGGAAGTGAAGGAGGGGGTGTGCAAGAGTGTTGAGCTACATTTGAGTGTGTGCACGTGTGCATGTTAGTGTGATCCAGATCTTCTGACTGAGGCTGTCCGCGAAGCCACAGCTGTGTGCGGTAACCTGTGTGCACAAATGTGTCCGTTCGAACACTATTGGAAGTGGTTTAGGGAAGGCAGGGCAGACCATCTGTGTACGTGTGTGCCCATGGCTGGAGAGGGTCCCCAGGAGAGTCTCTGGAGACGTCCAGGCTTTCTGAGCGTGCATCCCTGAGAGCAGGGGTGCAAGTATGTGTTTCTGTGCAAGGACGGAGTATGGTTGATTAGGGTGTGTGCATCTTGAGTACCTGCTGGCCTTCGGTCCACCGTGGGTGTCTGGATTAGGGAGAAGAGAAGCAGAACCCTGGGCACCCTCCTACTCCCCTGCAGCGCTCCCGCCCCCTCAAAGTGCTGTCGAAATAAAAAGCAGCAGTCGCTGAGGCTCTGGGAAGAAGAGGCAGCTGGAGCGAGAAGTAGGGAGGCCAGCGCCACCAGGACTTGCGGCTCAAGCTTCTATCTCCAAGCTGCCGACGCCTTTATCCCGGCCGGCCTGAGTCGGCCACAAAGCGAACAAAAGCGGCCCGCAGCGTACTACGCGGCAGCTCAGCTCGCCGCCCAGGTCGCTGGTGAACGCAGCCAGCCGTGCTGATCCGGTGGGCCCCTAAAACCACGGATCTGGCTGTGCTTCCCGCTCCGCTTCGACCCCTTCCGCCTGGGGCCGCCCCCGGCCCACCTCCCTTGGTGAGTGCCCCCCTCCCAGCTTGACCAAGTTCCTTCCAGCCCCCAGGTTCGACCCATCCGGCACCCTAATTGCACGGTTTGCCTGTGCCTCCTGACATGGTGGTCCTTCAGGCTCACCCTACGAGCCTCCTTACCTATGGGGGTTGTATGGGGGTCTAAACCTGAGGGAACAGCAGGCCCACCTCGGGCCTCTCTCCTTGTCATTTCTCAGACGGAGCCAAGGGCCTCGAGCCCCGCTTCTTCCTAGAGCCTCGCAAAGCGCTCTCCTAGCCCCTCGAGTTGGAGCCTTTGTCTAGGCCTCCCCCCACCTCTAGGCCGCGGTGGCGGACGTGCCCGAGCCGGGCTGCGGAGCCGGGTCTGCACCTGCCGGCAGGTCCCGTGAGCCGGCTTTGCGCGGCTTAACCCAGCTTGCTCCTATGTGTGCCCCCGAGAGCCGCCTTCCGCGGCCCTTTATCCTGTGTGATCGCCGTTCGGGTTGGGGAGAGCGCCTTGTCTGAAAGTCTCCCGCCCCTGCTCCAAGCCGGTGTCAGAAACCTTTAAGTAAGATTTCAATAAGAATGGGACCACCCCAGGCTCGGGGATCTGCCGCCGGGAGGCGTAGACAGTGGTCTGGGTTTGACTGGACGACCGGGACTTAGACTCCTTCCGTGAAGGCCACGCTTGAACTCCAGGTTGGCCTAACCGCTAGGAGAAAGTTCCGGCGTTCAGGGCCCCCGGGTGTGGTGGCCGCTCCTTTCCCGGAAAACACGGAAGGAAATTCGTTGTTTTGGAAAAAGCTACGTCTCCTGGCCAGGGTTGGGAACATCTGGCGTGAGCTCTGTGTCTACGCAGGCACCTCGCGCTGGGATTCGTTTATGACTGAGTAGGCAGGATTCGAGAAACAGGTTAGGGCCAGTGCGGCTGCTCAGGCGTCTGGAGAGGTTTCCCACCCGGGTTGACAAACTGAAAACAAATTGAATCTAACGAAACTGATTTACTAGTTGTGCGGCCGGGCCGCTGGGCGCTCCGAGAAAACTGTGGCTGGTCCTGGAGGAGGCCATCTCAGCAGGACCTCTGTGGGAAGCTGTCCGGCTTGATTATAGGGTTAGAACCTAGTAAGGAGATGCAGGATCTCCGAGGTGCCTCTACCCCAGGCGCTGAGGTGTCTAGGACGTTGGGTCCCTGTACTTACCATTCAAAGAGACCCAGAAGACAGGTGGGATGGGAGGGCCAGAGTGGAGGCCAGAAGAGAGGGAACCATCCATCATATTTGGAGGGGCTGGAGGTGAAGCCAAAAGAACAGGAGGAGCTATTGGAGCCTTGTGGGGGACCGCATCTGGAAGGATAGCTGTGAGCTGAGCAGATCTGAGACTTTGCGCTAAAGGGGACTTCTGAACCCCTCTGGCTAAAGAGGCCCCACTTCCTTCTTGGTACCCTTCAAGGCATATTGCCAGTGTGGGGCTGGGAGGCCACTGTGCTGCAAATTAAATATTCCTATGGAAGGAAGCCCCTCAACAAACAGATTTCTTTGGTCCCCTCCCCCTCTCACTGCCAGGGAATTAGGTGTTCATGGGAAAAGGCCAGAAGAATTAAGTTACAAAGAAGGCAAACTTACGGTCCCAGAGGGACAGCATCTGATAAGCGAAGTTTAAACAAAGGACTCAGAGGATAGGGCTATGTGGGGCTGGTAAAACCTAGGCAGCCAAGAGCCAACCCTAGGCCAGTGAGGCCCTATAGAACCAGGCTTTGGATCCCCGAATCCCCATCTCCCTGATGGGAGTATTTCGGGCTGCACTGATACACACTCTGCCAGGGCAACTTGGGTCATGTGGAAAGCTGTCAGAAAATTTAGTTTTGTCCTTGTACTTTCCATGCAACATCTGAGTTCGATGGAAGGGGGGCGGCCACCTTTGCAACAAATCTTGAGAACAAACAAAAAGAAAAAAGAAAGAAGGAGACCACGAAATCTGAGGCCGTGAACGGAAATATATCTGCCTTCCTTAGGCAGAGGTTGGCCCCACCACCTTTGCGGATTGTGGAGGCTTCCCTCTCCCTCCCAAGATGTTTGTTTGGGCAGAAGTGATAGGATGGTCTCCGCTGCCTAGTGAGCGAGGCGCCTGACTCGTGTCGGTTTGTCTGTCTGGCATAGACACACACGAGCAGCCCCCTTTTATTGGTCGACTGGGCGCCCTACTGCCTGGCGCTCCTCTTTTCTCTCCCAGACGGGTTCGTTCCTGCGGGAGAACACAGCAGTCCCGGGTCCAACGCAGATGCTCCAATTAACGTGGAGGCCTCGGCCAAGCCTGCCTGTCTGCTTTTCGAGGATGGCAAATCCAGGGTCTCAGGAAACCTGGCGGGGCTCCCTTTCCTCCCCCCAGCCCCACCCTCCCGCCCAGGCCCGGAATGCGAGAAGAGAGGTTAGTGCCAATCTCTTGGGACCCCTGCTCAACCATTGCTTAACTTCCCTGCTCAGCAACTCTGCGCGGCGATTTTCTGAGCCGCCTGGCAGGGTAATTAAATCCCCGCCTGCGCTCCCTTCTGCGCTAGGCTGGCCGGCAGCCGCTCGGTCAGGGGCCCCAACCGGGGTCCGGCCGGCCACCTCCTTTCTTGCGGTGGCCAGAACGCTGCCCCGGAGGGGCTTCAGGTTGCTCCGGAGGAGCTTGACGCCGAGCTCCCGGTGATAAAACTGCACACTCACCCAGCCGAGGGATAATTTGAACCTCACCTTCGGGAGGAAAAACGAATTACCTGCTTTTCCGAGCGCTCCGAGCGGCCACCTCCCTGCCAGCCGAGGCACAGATCGTCGCCCCGAGGGAAGCTTCTGTTACGCTCCGGTGCTAATAGCCCCGCGTCCAGGCAGCGGGCCGGCGGCCTCTCACGCTGGGCCCCGGGATTCGAGTTCGAGTGGGGCAGCTTTGCCTGACAAGGGCGATTGTCCCTGGGGTGCTGTTGTCTTTGAGAAACTCCGCGAGGCTCCAGGGATACAAAACAGGTTCGTGGCATTTTACGCGTTGATGAAGAATCGTAAGCTAAAGAATAGGAGGTGAGACAGACATCTACGGAGAGACAGCGGATCCGGGTCATACCTCACGCGCTGTGGGGACGCGAACTAGGAGGCACGGAGACCACTCACCTGCCGGACGAGGATGCGAGGCCCAGTGCCTGCAGCCTCGCTTTCCTGCTCCCGACCCGTGAGCACCTTACCCATTCGAGCGCTGGCCTCCTCCCCTTTTCTCTTCTAGTTTCGAGAAGCCGAAGCCCCGCGCGCGCCACAATGGAGCGGAGCGGAAGGCACAGAGGCCGGTCTGGGCAGATGGGTGCCTTAGGGCCGAGACACGCCTGTTCCCAGACGGATGGGGCTCTGCGCCCCAGCCCAGAGCCTTTACCTGCGTCACGGCGAGACGCAGAGGCAGGAGGAGCCCCGGGTTCCGGCCGGCGACCCCTTGACGCTGCCCAGAGCCAGACTGAGAAAGGAAGACGGAGGCCTGCGAGTGGATCTGGGCCGGGCCAGGTGCCCCCGGAGCCGAGGGGACCGAGGGCTTTCCTCCCTCTCGGATTATTAAAAAGTTCATTTCCTGGCGAATCGGGTGACGTCAGGGGCCCGGCGTCGCGGTGGCGGAGCCGTCCGGCCGAAGAAGCAGCTTCCAGTTACCCAATTACCGACTGTCAATCCCGCCGCCCCTCCCCCCACCCTCCCGGGGGTGGCCCGGACCCGCCCTCCCCCCAGCCCGGGACCGGACTGGGATCCCTCTGGGGTATCTACCCCGACAGCCGTGGACCTGGCGAGGGGAGAGGGGCTGGAGGACGTTGATTACCCCCTATTAACCCTGCACCTAAGTCCCCCCAAATTTCTTTGTTCCCGACCCCCCCCCCCGCCCCGCCGGCCATAGGCTCCCTCCGAGCCTTGTTCTCTCGTCTGTACAATGGGAGAGAGCGAGGAGATTTGTGCACCGGGCCCAATCGACCCACAGAGCTGGATCTCTGGCATGGTGGGGGTGTGGGGAGCGGCCCTAGGTGACTTAGGGGACAGAGTTCTCCCTCTCCCCAGGGGCCGCCTTAGGGAACTCCAGGAAGAAAAATGCCTTCTCCAGCCCGGAGGCGTCTCCTTCGAGCCTCCACCGGCGCCGGCGCCAGTCTGGGTCACCAAGGCCTCGCCTCAGGCAGTTCTGCCTGTTGGTCTTCGAAGGCCACGCCCGGGAAGGGGGCACCCCTTCCCCTTCTCTGAAGCCTTAGGCTGGACCACCTCCACTGGGGTCAAGCACAGTTCTAAGTGGCTTCGTATCTGAGGCTCGGGTGCTCACTAGGACCCCACAATTCAGCTCCTCGCCGCTCCTGATGTCTGGGAGCTGTCCTTCCTCCTCCCCCGACCCCTGCGGCGAGTTGGGGGAGGGAACGGTCTGGGTAGGTAGTTGGGCTTCAACTAGCCACGTTCGATGGTAAAGGAGGTGGGATCCGAGAAAGTGGAAGGGCTGGAATCCCGCGGAGGGGGACACCTGGACATCCAGAACGTGCATAGCAAGGGCTTCTATGGAGGGGGCCCCACTTGAAGGTTAGTTACTGGAGGAGGTACCAGAGATTAGGGGTATCCGGGAATGTCCGTACGGATGAGGGGATCAGCGGTCAGCCTTCGAGGTGAGGGTGGAGGGGGTGGCTGCAGGGGCCTCAGAGGGGACCCTGGGAGGGTACCTAAGGAAGGAGGGGCCCCACGGGCGGGTCAGTCAGAGAGTCCCCCAGGCCAGGAGTTGAAGGTACAGCCAATGGTGGGCGGAGGCTGGGCAGCGTGCGGAGATGATTGGCTGGCGCGGGCTTCTTAGGCGTGCGCGGCCTCAGCTTCATGTCTGTGCTGGAGTCTCGAGCTGGCGCCAGGGCGGTCGGAGGATGTAGAGGGGCCGGAGCTCGGCGCGCCTGAGGCCGAGGCGCTCGCTGTCCCTTAGTCCTACCCAGTGAGCCACGCCACCCGCCTGACCCTCTGCCCCTAGGCCCTTCACTCCCGGGGCTCTTGTGGTGTTGCCCCCCTCATCTAAGGCCGTGTCTCTCCGTGGCTCTGCGTGTGTAAGTTTGGGGTTCGAGGGTTGGCTGGGAGTGTTGGGCGCGCCAAGCTCTGAGATGTCTCTGCAGGGGCACAAGGCCGAAGCGCGGCTGGGGGGTGACTGTTTTGGTGTGCCTAAGTGAGAGGTGCAGATTGTGCTGCCTTAGAGTGTATTCGGGCGGCTGGTTCTCAGCCGGTGGAGCAGCGTGTGCCCGTTGGGTGCGGGGGAGGGGATAAAGTCAGTATGTGTATCTGGCGCCAAGTATTGGTGTGTGGGTATTGTTGGGATCATGTGCTCTAGTGGATCCCCAGGAACCTGTCTCCAACTTTTAGTCTGTTTCTGAGTTTGTGTACCGGGAAGGTGGAGTTTCAGTGTGAGTTTCTGACTAAAGTGCGACTGTTCGTGCGTTTTGGGGGTAATTAGTGTATGATCTTGTCCTTGTGTGTGCCCCTGTGTGCACAGGTGTGTGACTCAGGGACCAGCGGTCACCACGTGAGTGTGCACAGCTGAATCCTCTCCCCCACCTTCCTTTCGTTTTGAGCTTTAAGTTTTCCTCCCACCCGGGGCTGGTCCGCAGCTGAGCTCCGCGGGGTAAGCAGCGCACGGGCCGCGTGACCAAACTTTGCGGGTGTCAGGCTGTGACTGCGTCCCTTACGCCCCCTTCTGTCTCTCAGGCCCGCTGCTGCCTCCTCCCTGAACCCGAGCCTCCGCCACTGGTTATGGAGGTGACACCGGAGCAGCCGCGCTGGATGGCTCACCCCGCGGTGCTGAACGCGCAGCACCCCGACTCACATCACCCGGGCCTGGCGCACAACTACATGGAGCCTGCGCAGCTGCTGCCTCCCGACGAAGTGGACGTCTTTTTCAACCACCTGGATTCGCAGGGCAACCCCTACTACGCCAATCCGGCCCACGCGCGAGCACGGGTCTCCTACAGCCCAGCTCATGGTGAGCCCAGGGCCAGTGGGTGACTGGGAGCTCTGTCGCCTCGTGCCAGGCACGGAAGGGAAGGAGGGCCTTTCTGCTTCCCGGATATGGGATCCACAGGAATTGGGACAGCGAAGAAATTGGGGCGGGAAAGGTGGGGGCAGTGACCTCTTAGGGAGCGTCTGGGTCCCACAGGGTTTTTGCCCATTTCCAGCTGGCTCGTGGTGGATGTCTCTAGACTTTGTCCAGTGGGGTTTTGTCTTTGCCACTTGTCTTTGAGCTCTGGACTGACATTCCTGATTTTTGCTGGTTGTTAAATTTCTGCTTTTCTTTGGGGAGAGTGTTGTTGGTGGTTTGGGGAGAGTGTTGTGAGTTGTGGTCCCGTGTACCGTGTCCTGGTTGGGCCCAGCCCTTCTGTATCCTAACCCCTCTCCTCTTTCCCTCAGCCCGCTTGACCAGTGGCCAGATGTGCCGTCCACACTTGTTGCATAGCCCTGGGTTGCCCTGGCTGGATGGGAGTAAAGCAGCCCTCTCTGCTGCTGCAGCACACCACCACAACCCCTGGACCATGAGCCCTTTCTCCAAGACACCGCTGCACCCCTCAGCTGCTGGAGGCCCTGGAGGCCCCCTCTCCGTTTACCCAGGGGCGGGGAGTGGGAGCGGGGGAGGCAATGGGGGCTCTGTGGCCTCCCTCACCCCCACTGCAGCCCACTCTGGCTCCCACGTTTTTGGCTTCCCACCCACACCACCCAAGGAAGTATCTCCTGACCCCAGCACCACTGGGGCTGCCTCCCCAGCCTCCTCTTCCGCAGTGGGTAATGCAGCCCGAGGAGAGGACAAGGATGGTGTCAAGTACCAAGTTTCACTGGCCGAGAGCATGAAGATAGAAAGCAGCAGTCCCCTGCGCCCAGGCCTAGCTGCTGTGGGCACCCAGTCTGCCACACACCACCCCATTCCCACCTACCCCTCGTATGTGCCGGCTGCCACCCATGACTACAGCAGTGGACTTTTCCATCCTGGAGGCTTCCTAGGTGGCCCTGCCTCCAGCTTCACCCCTAAGCAACGCAGCAAGGCACGCTCTTGCTCAGGTAAAAGCAGGTACTAGGGACCAAGTGGAAGTAGGGGTGGTTTGTGCTTTGCGGGTTGGTGGTTGGGTTGGGAAGATGTAAGCTGTGGTATGGGACAGGGGTCAGTGTCAGTCTCCCAGATCTGGGGATGGGTAATGTCCCTAATACACCCCAAGATATGTCTGAGACCCTAGACATCTTAAGTATTCCTGGTGGCCACCAAATTTCACTTTCCTTCCCTACTCTTTACCTTGCTCTATACCACTGGCCACTGCCAGACCAGACCACAAGAGGGATATTCCGTTTCCCTCCCTGAATCTTAAGTGAAAATTCCATGTGAGAGAATGCAGTATGCAGGGAAAAGCAGAGGCCATGTTTAAGTATGTATACATGTGTTGTGAGCATGTGTGCTTACTGTGGGTATACTCCAAAGGCTTCAGACCCTTAAGGGATCTGGTTCTCCAACTCAATCAGTCCAACCTTGGGATTTCGATGATTCCCAATCTCCTTGGGTGATTTCCCCAAAGCAGAATTCTAGGACCCATTCATGCTCCCCATCTGTGTCCTTCACTTTTCCTCCCTGAAGGCTGGAGTGAAGGGATGAAACTGTAGGTGCCTCTCTGCTCCTTTGCAAGAGGAGCTGGCTTGGGCCAAGATGGATTTGTCTAAGAATCTGGCCATCGTAGAGCAGAAACTGTGGCTAGTATGGGGGTCCTGCTGTCGATGCCTCCTTCCCAGTTCTTTTAAGCTGGGAAAAGGAAGATTTTATAAATTTATTCCTGAGTTCAGGACACACTTTTTCTTGTTCATATACCGTATTTTGCCATGTATAATGCTTACTTCTTTGCTCAAATTTTTAAGGAAAAAATAAGTGTGTGCATTATACATGGGTAGTACCTGAAATGCCTTGTCTCTGTTCTTGTGTTTTGTAATTATTTTTTGCATAAAATTTCTTGCATCATAGTATGTTCAAATATGCTAAAATTCCTTTGTAATACAAAAAACAAGCATCTGAATATAAATAAATAAATAATTGAACTAAAAACTTAAAATGAAAGATTTTTTTTTTCTGAAAGTTTGGGCCAAAAATGTGGGTGAGCATTATAAATGGGAGCACATTATGCACAGCAAAATACGGTATATTGACAATTTAGTTTAAACTAAATGTAGGAAAATTTCCTGGGTAACCTGATGTTAGCAGCTACCCTCCCTGATCGCTGAAGCTGCTACTTGTAGCCACATTAGTCTCACCTCGGAGTCCCTGTTCTGCTCAGACCAGCTAGTTTGCCTTTAATTAGTTTTTTCTCCCAAGTTTGTTTTACATTCTATTTGAATTCCAGATGGTCTTTTAACAAAAACAAAACAAACAAAAAGCCAACAACAGCAAAAAAAAAAAAAAAAGGTCACTTAACCTAAAACCGAAAGGACTTATTATTTGTTTTATTTTAAAGAACAACTTCGACCTGACTCCTGGACTGAAATGTAGGGAGGGGCTCAGCCAAAGAGAAGATTTGGGGAGAAAGAAGGATGTTACCCTTGACCGAGAGCAGAAAGACAGGGCAAAGGCTGAGGGCATAGACGTGGAGCAGAGACCCGCTGGATGGCGGATGTGGTTGTGGGGGGAGGATAGGAAAGAGACAAAAGAGAACTAGAAAGGGGGCTGGAGTAGTCCCCAGCCCAACCAGGTCAAGCTGGGCGATTCCTGTCACAGTCCTCCCATTGGCAAAGTTTGTTGTAAATACTCTCCCCTGGTCGCTCTTTTGGAGAAACCCTGGAGCCCTGGCCGAGCTCCTCCCTCTATCCTCGTTTCCCTTTCTTTCAAGAGAATTTTGAAAAGGGAGATTTGTCCCCAAACTACTCTGTGAACCCCTCTTATGTGGGGGAAATCCCTTGGGTGTCTCTTCTGGCCCTGGCTGGGGCGAAAAGTCACCTCCCTTGAAGCAGTCTGGCAAAACAATCAGAGCCCACTTGCCCACCTGACTCTCTTCCATGACTTTGTTGGTTAAACAGTCTTGGTGTCTATCCCTATCCCCTTTCAGAAGGCCGGGAGTGTGTCAACTGTGGGGCCACAGCCACTCCTCTCTGGCGGCGAGATGGCACCGGCCATTACCTGTGCAATGCCTGCGGGCTCTACCACAAGATGAACGGGCAGAACCGGCCACTTATCAAGCCCAAACGGAGACTGGTAGGCAGTGGGTGCAGGAAGAAGGCCCATGGGAGACAACTGGGGTATTCTTACCTGGGCTGGAGCTGGCAGTTGATTAAGAAATAACAACAGAACTCTTCAAATGCAGATGACTTGTCACTTAAAATCTTTTAACATTAAAATATCTTGGATGTCAGTTGGGGTCGCCCTTCTTTCAGGCCAGATTTTTTTCAGGCCAGATTTCCTTCTCTGCAGCCCATCAGGGATCCTCACCCTACTCTGCTCAAAGATATCGAAAGTTGAGTGTCCAAGGGCCTAGCTTCCATTCCCTGGCTTCTTTTTAACTTAAAAAAAAAGAAAAATAGGGCCATGAAGTAATTTTCCTTGTGGCTTAGGGCAGCTCTCTCACAATCTCCTCGTGCCTATTTAAATAAAACACACCAACCACCAAAAAAACCTGCCTTTTATTATTTTTCCATGGAGACACCTATACTGTGTATTTTCATTTGAGTGATTAAAAAAAAAATGCCCTTTCGGATCTCCTGCCGGAGTTTCCTATCCGGACATCTGCAGCCTGAAGATAAGGAAACTTCGCGTATCTGTTTCCGGACTCCGCTAGTTTTCAGAGTCTCTCCTCGGCTCAGTCCTGCCTCTCGCTGGGCTGTTTTGAAATTTCTAATACCCTCCACTTTGCAAATAATGTGTAAAATGCTAAGAATAATAAATATATTTTTTCAGGGTGAAGTGATTTATGAGGCTTAAATCACTCGCTGCTTTGGGGGCCCCCTTTTTTTCCCTGCAGTGAGGGCGGGGTGAGAACCCAGGTGGTGTTGGCCCCTGAGTCAGAATTCCAGCTTCAGGCTGCTTACTCACCCTCGCCATTCCCCAGCTCAGAGGCTACAGTCCACAGGCTACAGTCCTTCTGTGGCCAGGCTCCAGCCTGGGGGCCATTCCAGCCTCTGCTGGCCTTAATCTTCCACAGCCCCTCTTGCTGCTGGTGGTTCTCGGGTAAGTGCTCGGGGAACGCATTCTGTGACTGTGGGGTTGGCATTGGTTGTCCTGGGAGAAGAGATCTACTTTCTGGAATGAAGACCCTCTTACTTTCTCTTACAAGCAGCTCACTCCCTTCTCCAGGAACCAGACACTCATTTCCAGACCACCTCTGTTCTGCATTCCTTGAGGAGCTGGGGGCAGTTAGAACTCTGAGGTTTGGGGTACAAGGGGCTGAATAGATAGACCAGCATTGTCCAATAAACCTACAATGATAGAAATGTTCTAGGTCTGCATGGTCCACTGTGGTAACATCCAGCCAATGTTATGACTGTTGACTCCTTGAAATGTAGCCAGTGCAATTGAAGAAACAGGATTTCTACTTTTATGAAATAGTAGTTAAATTTAATCAAAGTAGTCACATGTGGGTAGTAGCTACAGTGTTGGGCAGCTCAGCTTGAGCAAGACTCCCTGATATATTCCCACCCTGGGCAGCTACATGATCCCCCTGCCCTGGCCTCAGGCATGAAACTGACACTCCCAGAAATATGGATTTTGAGGGGAGTCCTGCGGAAGGAGACAGAAGCATCTCCAGAGCCAGGGGCTCAAGGGGGACCAAACCAGCCTTCTAAACTAAAAAGCCCTTCTCAGGGCCTCAGTTTCCAATGTATAGAGTTAGATTGTTTGGCAAATCCAGGAGGTGGCTGATTTGTCCTTCCAACTCTTGCAACCCTGTTGATTGTGAGTGACATCAGGCTTCTTAGAATTCTTTATTCTAAAGTTCTATGTTTGTCTAGATCTCGAATTCTAAATGTCTGCTGCTTGGAGATGCCTGGATTTTCCATAGGGATTTGTGCTCCTTGGCTAAGTTGTTGGGGGCAGGGTGGGGGTGGGACAAGGGTCTGGGGGGCTGGTAGAGGTGGGAAGTGGAAGCCAAGACTGCTGACGCTGCTCATCCCCTCCCAGTCAGCTGCCAGGAGGGCAGGTACCTGTTGTGCAAATTGTCAGACAACAACCACCACCTTATGGCGCAGAAACGCCAATGGGGACCCTGTCTGCAATGCCTGTGGCCTCTACTACAAGCTGCACAATGTAAGTCTGCCCACTCTACTAGCCCCACCCCTCCCCAGGGACCTCTGCTCTTTGTGCTGCCAGGCAAGAGGCCTCAGCTGCTCTCCAGCTTGGCTTGGTTTGAGAAAGGGCTCCCATAAGACAGGGCAGGCTGGCTGGAGGTATGTTCTTCACAGCTGGGCCCAACCAGTATCTCTGTTTAAAATAAAAATGTAGGGAGTGTGTTTTGGTTGTGTTGATGGGGGGCAGCACCCTGCAGAGTACAGGTAATCCCCACACTGTGATAAGTACCCTTCCTGAAACTGTGACTGTGCTGGTGGCAGCACTATGGTGGGCATTTAGCGGTGGGGTCCCCCAGCCCTGACCTGCCTCTGCTCCAAGCTGAAGCAGGGGCTGGGTGTCTTGCTTTGGGAAGGGAACTAGACTCCCTGAAGGCTTTGTGGTTGCCCCTAGGTGAATAGGCCACTGACCATGAAGAAGGAAGGGATCCAGACTCGAAACCGGAAGATGTCCAACAAGTCCAAGAAGAACAAGAAGGGGGCAGAGTGCTTTGAGGAGCTGTCCAAGTGTATGCAGGAGAAGGCCTCCCCCTTTAGCGCTGCTGCTCTGGCCGGACATATGGCACCTGTAGGTCACCTCCCACCCTTCAGCCACTCTGGACACATCTTGCCCACCCCAACTCCCATCCATCCCTCCTCCAGCCTCTCCTTTGGCCACCCCCACCCATCTAGCATGGTGACCGCCATGGGCTAGGGACAGCCCTCCATGAATGGACAGATAGATGCGAGGAGGGTAGCCTGCAACTCAAGGCTGGATGCTCCCAAGATGGGTAGACCAAAACCTTACCTATCTACCCTTCTGCAAAGACTGATGCCTCTCTTGTCAACCCAGCCTGAGCCCCTTTGCTGCCTCACCTGTGGGTGCTCTGCTCAGCAGTTACCAGTCACCGTGAAGATTCTCAGTGGGACTGAGAGATCATCTCGGCCAAGCTGCTACCCAGTTGGGGTTCCCATCACAGACAATTGTTTGGAGAGCAGAAAGGATGACTTTATGAAGAGAGAAGGTGGGGATAGGGGCAAACAAAGGAAACCAGTTTTAGAAGGAAGAGAGTAGGCAAAATAATTTATTTTTGCTTTTTTCTAATAAGGACTGGGGAACTTGGTCGGTCTGAGCCACCCCTGGCTCTCCCCACCTTCCTCAGCTTGACCTTTTGTCAACTTGCCAGGGCTCTGAGGAAGGACAGGTCTAGGAGGGACTTAAGCCTGCACCTTCTCCTCAGGCTTCCCTCTCTAAAATGCTAAGCCCCAGACTGAGCCTAGCCAATCTAGAAGGGTCACAGCCTACCAGAGGCTGAGCCAGTGTGTGCCCTGCTGATGGACCCTGGAGGGTAGAGACAATCAGAGGCGGTCCTACATGTATTCCCAGGCCAGGGCTGGGTCACAGGAAGGAAACAACATTTTCTTGAGAGGGGAAATGTCTCCCAGCATGCTCCCCTGGCTCTGAAGCTGAAACTGGTATGACCTGTGTCCCTTTAAGACTAGAGCCACAGCCTGCCTACTCTGCCAGATGGACCCCTGTACATACATCCTTTTTCTGCTAGCCTCTTGAACCCCTTCCCTCCCACTATGAAACAAAAGAAAAAAATATTTTTAAAAAAACTGCATAAGCTTAACTCATTGATGAATTATTTTAATTTTAAACTCTTTTCAGGTCCAGTCAATTAAACTTTGCTACAGAAGCCTTTGTTATGGAAAGGAATAAAACCTAGGAATAAATACAAATCAAGGCTGTAGCTTTGCAATTATTTTTGGAAAAGTGTTTGGATCCCACAGTCCTAGAATGGGGAACTGGGGACCAGAGGCAGGGCCTTGGCTTCTGGGGGTTGGGCTGGCAGGTGGCAAAGGGGTGTGAGTCAAAGACAGGATTGAAGGAGAGGCCATGACCCTGCTGGGGTCCAGGAGACCTGGATTCTGCTCTGCTTTGCCATGGCTGTCTGGATCCTTCCCAAGGTACAGTTGTACATAATCTTGTCTGAGTTTAGATTCTGTGTGCATTAGTGGTGGGGTTTGGTGGCTGGAGAGGGCTATGCCCAGGAAGAGAATTGTGCTGATGTGTAGTTGACCAAGTGCAATAAGGGCTGGCTATTGCTGCCGGGGGCACTACCACCAGAAGTAATTTATTTTGTATTAGCATCCACATAAGAAGAATCGGCAGTATTTTCTGTTTTTATGTTTTATTTGGCTTGTTTTATTTTGGATTAGTGAACTAAGTTATTGTTAATTATGTACAACATTTATATATTGCCTGTAAAAATTGTATGCTATCCTTATATTCCTTTAAAGTGAGTACTGTTAATAATAAAATAACTTTTTGTGAATGTTTCTGTCCTATCTTACAGACTTTTGGGGTAAGAGAGTCTCAGGTGCAGAGATTAGCAGTCAAAGTGAACTGCTTCTATAGGCCAGTGTTTTAGAGGGAAGGACTACTGGAATTGGGGATGGGACCTTGCCTGGCTGGACCTGAGATCCTGATACTTCTGAATTGCTTCCATCTGAATTTTCACATTATTACCTACTGGGGGTCCTGGTAACTGGGTGGATACTGGAGAGGCTCAAGGAAGCTGTGGCTTCTTCAACCTTTGGTCCACACACTGATCTTTTTTGAGGTCTCAACTGGGGCTCTTGCAGAATCCAAGAAGGACTGACTCCATGTCCACTTCCTCTCAGGAAGTGATCAGCTTTTGTTGTTGAGCTATCTGGTCACCAATATTCCCATTCATTGACAAACCTGATCACTAATGTCTCTGAACACTGTTGTCATTGATCCCTGTCCTCTCTAATCAATAATGTTGGTCACCAGAGATAGCCATTATTGATATTCCATGATCAATGACAATGTCTATGATTCAATGACAATCACACCAGAGCTTGTGATTGTAGACATTTGATTACTAACAACTAATCACCAATACTTAATTACCAATACTTTATCAATGCCTCTGATGGATGTTGTGCGTGATCACTGACATCCACAAAATGGAATCACCAGTGTCTCCAGTGACTATCCTTGCTCACCAGTAATATATGTGATCATAAATATCTTATTACCAATGTCTCTGATCAGCATATCTGTTCACCAGTATTTTTATTCAATGTATGTTTGCCAATACCTCTAATGACCACTGCCTCTTTCCCCAGTATTTCTATCCATCATGTCTGTGATCACGTGTCTTACCACCGAAGTTCCTGATTGTGAATATGTTGATCACTCTATCACTAATGTTCTAGCCATCAAGAAATTTGATGACCAATGTCATTGATCAGTGTTTTTCTAATCAGTGATAGTTAAGATCACTCATATGTGCCTCCAACATCTCTGATCATACTATTTTTCATCACCAATGTCTCTCTGATGATGTATTTTGTCATTTGTCTTCAATCACCAACATCTGTAGCCAACAATGTCCCTGATCATGGAATCCTCTTACTATCAAATTTTCTATCATTGTGGTCAGTAGTGTCTCTGGTTACCAATACCCTTGACTGGTAAATGCTGATCACCAAGCTCTTTAGTGTCCGACATCAGTGACTGTTGAATCTCTTTATCTTCCAAGTACCTAATGACCAATATCCCTTATAACCATGATCACCAACCTCCCTGGTCATTGGTATCACTGGTCACCTGTGTCTCTGATCACCAAATTCTCCAGTCATTGATGCTTTTGATCCCCAGTAGATCACACATCACCAAGATCTTTGGGTGTCTCCAGTCACTGAATCTTATCACCAATAGTTCCTTTACCTTTGGTCATCAAGGACATGAGCACCAAATGTTTTCATCCTAATGCTCCTGTTGCCCACATCCTTTGTCCTTCATGTTCTTGATTAATGATTGACATAGCCAATGAACCATCATTTTGATCACCAAGATCTCTGAGTACTGCCTCTTGATCCTTCATGTATGACCACTACCCTCTCTGATCATGTTGTTTGAATGACATCATTTTCCCGTGATTCAACCATCTATAATTACAAATCACTCTAGTTATACATCTCTGATCAGTGACTCCTTTTTTAAAAGAAGATTTATTTATTTATTTATTTTTAGAGAGAGAGGAAAAGAGGAGAGAGGGAAACATTAATGCAAGAGAGAAACATCGATCAGTTGTTTCTCATATGTGCACTTTCTGGGGACCAAACCTGTAATCCAGGCACTTGCCCTGACTGGGGATAGAACTGGTAACCCCTTGCTCTGTGGGATGACGCCCAACAAACTGAGTCACACTGGTCAGGGCAATGACTCTTTTTGACCCTAATCATCCTCAGGTCCAGTCCCTGGGTTGCTGATGACTTATATTTCTAATTGCCAACTTCCCTGTTCCTTGACAGTCCTGATGTACAGCGGTTTGGGAGGTTCTCCTTTCATTCTTCCCATCCCAGATTGTCAGTGTTGGCAGGACACTTGCTTGGGCCTGGAGAAGCACTAGACCAACATGCTTTCTGTGAAGTACCAGATGCCCCAGCCTGCAGGTTAAAAATGGAAGAGCATCTCTGGCACTCTGACTCAGGACACCTCTGCCACTGGTGTGCCACCACCACGTCACCCACATCCTTTCCCTGTGGAAGAGAAACATAAAGCATACAGGAACCCATCTTGGTGTGGAGCTGGGTGGGCACTTTGCTTGCTCATCTGAATGTGTGCACCCTCTCAAGCCTCCTAGAAACTTTCCTTCTGGCACTTCCCCAACTCAGAGCATTTTGGCTTCTCCTCCTGCCACCTGTAGTGGCAGTAAGAGCAGGGATGGTCCTGCTCTCCTGTGTCCCAGCTTATAATTATAGCATTGTGTGTACATATTATTATGCAGTCAAGTGTGCACTGTACACATGCCCATTGACCACCTCCTACACATGAGGCACTGTTGTAGGTGTGGGGGTTATACCAGTGAACATAACAAAGCCCTTGAGGAGCTTATATTCTAAGCAAGAAGCACAATAACAACTCTACCTGGCCTCTGGCAAACTGTCCTACTTGCCTGGCCTACAATCTGCAGCCCAAAGTCAAAATGTGAAGAACAGAGCTGAGGCTCTACAACTTGCATCCCTGAATTTGGAAACCACAGCCCAAAACACAGAGCACAAATCTTGTTCCCAAAGACCATAATTTAGAGTTTGAAGTTCAGAATCCAGAACTTCCATCCAAGAACTGAGTCTAGGGCCCTGAACCTTGACCTCAGAATCTAGATCTCAGAATTTGGAATCCAGAACTGGGGCCCTAAGTATGGATCCCTAAATCCACAACTTGAAGGTTGGAGCTCAGAACCCAGAATTCAGCACCAAGTACATAGAGCCCAGGGCCTAGTGTGTGGCTCAGGACATGGAGGCCAGAATCCAGAGCTCAGAGTGAGCCCTAAGAGAAGCCTCCCCAGTTTCTCTGTTATTCCCCAGTCTTACTGCCTTCCTTCAGCCAACCAAAATTTTTGGACCACCCAATACCAAGCTCTGTCGAAGGTGCTGAGAGGCAGCCAACAGGAAACAAGCAGAGGAGTGGATTCCCTCTCTCTGCAGTGTCAGGTCGAAGACAGCAGGGACTCTGCATTGTCATTATTGTATTCCCATTGGCTTTTGCAGGCTTGTGGTGGGTGCTTTATAAATGTCTATTGAATAGATTCATTCATTTTTCCCAGTAATGTTTATTGACCCTATTTTTTCTAGACATTTGGGTTGAGGATAAAACATACCAAGATCTTACTCTGGTGAATCAGCTGTCTCCAGCATCCAGGAAACTGTTGGAGGGTAGGGGCTGTTTCTGACAAAGAGCTGGGGAAGGCTGTAGTGAGGGTGGTGGGATGGTATTGAGTGGAAAGGGGTGACTTCCAGGAGCAAGAAAAGGACACTGGCTGGCTCTGGTGGTCCTAGGTTCAAATTTACTTTAGAGCAGTAGAACCAAACTCAGAGGCTTCTGATTCTGCAGCTTCTATTCACTCCTCCATAAAATAATGAGCTCCTAACAATGACTCCCACTGCACAGAGTCAGTGTGTGGTTAAACAGCTCTGATTTTTGTGACTTCAGAGCTCCCAAGCAGGGCAGGGAAGTCAAGGTTGGCAAGGCAATGGGTGTCTTTATGATTCCATGGAGCCTGGTGCCTGGGTGCCTGGGGTCTGTTGACCTTTGCTTCATCTGTCTGCACCAAAGTGGGTCTGGGTGGCCCAGGGCTTTTTCCTTCTTCCTCCTACCAGGACCATTTCAGGCCCTGTTTCTTATTCCCACTTTCTGTAGGAATATTCCCATTTTCAATAGGTAGAAACCAAACCCTCTTTGTAATTCTTAAAGACCAGCTCATTCTTCTTCAAAAGTCCCTGCCATCTCCTGGTGACTCACACGTTGGATTAGGACAGGGAAGCAGCTTTCCCCTTCCCCAGGACCACAGAATGGACACCTGCTGGAAGTCAAAATAGAAAAATAAATACATAATACCCATCCTCACAAAAAAGAAAGAAAGAAAGAAAATCAGGCAAATTCTACACAAAGAAGTCTTTCCCAATAGAAATGTAAATAAACAACCAGTATACATTTGGACAGGATCTCAGCCTCAGAAATAATCAAATACTTGCAAATGGGACAAGGAGGTACCATTTTTTACCTTTCATCTTAGCAAAATGGAAAAGGCCAGACAGATGTGTAGAATCAGATCCATTACAAGCTGTTGGTGAGAATGTTGATCAAAATTCTACATTCTCTCTGGCCCAGAGAGCCCTCCTCAGTTTCACCTCACAGAAACCCTAGAGGGGAAAAAAAGCAAAATTGCAGGTTTTTAAAAATAAAGCAAATTGCAGAACAATATATAAAGCATGACACTTTTTTTGTTTTAAAAATGTTTGTGCAGAAATAGGAAAATATCTGGAAAATATATATACCTAATGATTAATGGCTGTTAGTTCCTAAAAGTGTGATAGATCACTGGTGAGAAAGACAGTCCTTTTTTTTTTTAACCCTCACTGAAGGATATATTTATTGATTGATTATAGAGCTAGAGAGAGAAAAATATCAATGTGAGAGAGAAACATCAATCGGTTGCCTCCTATACATCCCCAACTGGGGATTGAACCCAAAACCTAAGTATGTGTGTTGACTGGGAATTGAAACTGCACCATTTTGGTGCATGGGATGATGCTCCAACCAAGCCACCTGGCTAGGGTGGTCCTTTAAAAAAAAAACTTCTGCTTTTATTTTAATGTCTTAAAACTATGTGCCACCTTTGTAATTTAAATAATTAATTATTAAGAAAAAATCTGTTTTCTTTTCTCTGCCTTGTCCTGACTGGTTTTTCTCCCTGGGATGTTCTCCCTTTCAGATCTGCCTGGGGAACTCTTCTTCATCCTTCAAAACCATAGGCAAATATCCTAGGAGAAGCCTTATCTGAATTCTCCCTCCCTGAGCCCCTCAGGAATTTTTCAATCCCTAACCAATATCACTCAGGAGCAAGGCCTAGCTGTGAGGCAGCCAGACCTGCATCTCACTTGCTGCAAAGCCTTGTGCAAATGGCTTAGCCTCTCTGAATCCTGATTCTGCACCAGTAAAACAAAACCACACTTTGCAGGGTTGTGTAAGGATAATATGAGGAAGTCAAAGGGTACTCAGTCCTAGAAGAGCCCACCTTGCAAGGAGACTCTCTTCTAATGCAATTTCAGCCCAATGTCTTCAGACTGAGCCACCATGCACTTCTCAACTCCTAGAAACCCAGGGTATTTGGGATCCGGGCAAACAGCTCACCCTTCTGTATCTTCTTCCACAACATCTAAGGCTCTTAGAGCCTCTGGGAGTACCAATGGAATGCCCCTATTTAAATTTTTTTCTTTTGTTGACCCTAGAGAGAGGGGAAGGGAAGGAGAAAGAGATGGAAACATTGATGTGAGAGAGAAACTTCAGTCAGTTGCCTCTTGGGCCCCTACTGGGGACCAAATGTGAAACCCAGGCATGTGCCCTGATCAGGAATCTAACCTGCAACCTTTCAGTTTGCAGGACAACACCAACCAACTGAGCCTTGCTAGCCAGGATGTATCTGACTATTTAGTAGGTGCTTTCAGCATTTACCCCACCCTGTCCCCAACAAGGCAGAGACCCTATATATGGTGTCTCCTGCCCAGATGGAGAAACTGAGGACCACTGGGGGCTGGAATGAGGAGGTCTCAGGCCCTGGGAGTGAGTAGAACAGGATCTCTCCCTACTAGAATTCAGGCTGGAGTTGGATGGGTCACTTCCCTGGAGAGGGAACTTAGTAAACTCTTTGTAGACACTTCCTTCCACTATTCCATTTGTTCCTCCCACAGAACCCCCACACTGTGGGGTTCTCTAGGAGGCCTTTTTGCTTCTTCTCCCTGCCTCTCCCACAGGTTTGGCTGTGATTCAGGTTTTCACAGTTTTGAGGGGATACTGGAATGGGCCTCCTTTCCTTGGAATTTAGAGATGAAGGGGACTTTTGTACACACACATTAGAGCACCTGACCACTGACACTATCTCAGCATCATCCACTGTGCCCTCTTCTCCATCTTATAGTACCCAGCTTCATCTTCACCTGCTCCGTAATACCAGCCTCCTCCCTGCTCCCCACCTCTAGCCTTGGGCTCATGCCCTGCAACCTGTCTCTTTTGCTATAGGGATTTTTTTTCATTAAAATAAAAAAAATTAAGTTTATTGGAGTAACACTGGTTAAGTGACTATATACATTTCAAGTAAAGTACTATATCATTTGTATATAACATTGTGTGTTCATTACCTAAAATTTAGTCTCCTTCTGTCATCATATATTTGATCCCTTTCCCCCTCTCTAATCTCTCCCTACCTTCCTTTCCCTCTAATAACCCCCATACCGTTGTCTGTATCAATGATTTTTTTGTATGTGTTTGTTTGTTTGCTTTGTTCATTTTTCTTGCTTTCTGTGTTATATCATAGGGTTCTTTCTTAATCTTTTCATTTCAATTATGAAACATTTTAGAAATCCAAAAATGTACCTACTAATATAACAAACAACATGGTATTATGCTGCATAACAAATAGCCAAAAACTGAACAGCTTAAAACCACGTACATTTATTATTTCAGTCTCTGAGAGTCAGGAGCCCATGAAGCATAGTAAATAGCTACTAATATAACAATACCATGGGATCTGGGTCCTCACTTAGGGTCCTACAAGGCTGTAGCCCCTTGCAGACCAAGGCTGGGCTCTCCCTTAGATTTCCTTGCAGCTATAAGATTCTTGGCAGCTTGTTGGGAGTCTTAAATAATGTCCTGCACTTGGGAATAACATCCCATTGCCTTTGTCACATTCTAGAGGTTATATCACATCACAGGTCCCACCCACCCTTCAGTGCCTAGTTGTAGTGGAGAAGGGGAAACAGTCTTGGACCTCCCCAGCTGAAGCCAGTAGGGGTACCTTTAAAGACACTGCTCAAGCAGAGCCGGGATGTGTCTATGTGTGTTTGTCATGTGTGCTTGTCTGCACTGGTATGCACAAATGTATAGTAACATCAGTGCCTGAGTATGCATGTGGAGGTGTGGGGTGTTCTGACTACCTTGTCTAAAAGAAAAGCCCCATCACTCTGTAAGTCTTTTTTCTGTGTTATTTTCTCCAGGGCACCTATCACTCCCTGACATTATATTAAACATTTATTAGTTATCAGTTTCTTATAACTCCCCCGCTAGATGTCAGCTCCATGAGGGAAAAGCCCCCTCTAGTGCGTTCACTGGCATGTATATCTGCAACACTGGGAAGGGTGCCTGGAATGCAGCACAGGTGTAGAAAGGAGCTCAAGAAATGTGCGGGATGGAGAGATGGGTGGGTGGGTGGGTGGATAGATGGATGGATGGATGGATGGATGGATGGATGGATGGATGAATGGATGAATGAGTGGATAAATGAATAGTTGGATATATGGATGAATGGATGTCTGCTGCTGTGGATGTGTGCATACAGGCCTTTACTCTGGAAGACACTTCAGGCTTCTTTGTTCTATAATTTTGGCAGACGATTAGGAAGACCTATACCCCACAAGCTGCAGGGGCCCATTGGTATGTAAGGAAGCTCTTGGAGTTAAATCCTTCTAGAGGCTTAAGACCAGCTGTTGGAACTAGGATCAGAGTCCTGCCCAAGGTCACTCTATGCAGGGGTGATGAGCTGAGAACTAGGGTGCTGTGAGTGAGAAGGGGAGAGTGGTTGCCCCAATAGGTTGGTGCGCTTTGGAACTTGTATGGGGGAGTTCCAAAAATGATGCCTTCACTCAAGCAGTAAAGCCCCACTTAAGGCTAGATCTGAGCCTCCATAGACCACATGGATCTCTACCAAGAAGGGTGTTACCTGGGTGGAGATTGAGGAAATGATCCTGGAGATTCAGTGGGTAACCATCACCACTGGCTGAGAGGGTTGAGCAGGAAGCATCCTGGAGGTCCTAGGGAAAGAAAACAGATCTGAGCCAGGTCTGTGTTGAGACCTGAGTTGAGGTCATCCAGTCACCTCTGGCGAAAGAGAAGGGTTGCCCTCCACTTATATCTCCCTGTCTGTCACTGAACATTCCCTGTCCATTCCACCTGTTCAGTAACCCACCACTTGACCAGCTTTCCATAAGCCCACCAATTTGTATGTGCATCTACCCTTGTACCTATTTTTCTGTGGAGTTTTGTATCTACCGTTCCTTCCCTTCCCTCATCTGACAGTCTATCTTTCCATCCATCTGTCCATACACCATTGTCAACATTGTCATCATTATGCTAGCAAGTAAGCTGTCCTCACGAGCAACCCCATGAGGAAAATACTATTACTACCCCCATTTTACAAATGAGATGAGGAAATAGCACAGAGATCTTAAGTGACTTCACTAAGAACACACAGCTAATAAATAACAAAGCTCTCTGACAAGCTAAGCTGAGCTCTTAACCCCTTAGTCTGTCTGTTCATCCATCCATGCACCCTCATAGCTGTTCATTCAGTCCCTTCACTCACCTATCACTGTCTAGCCAGTGACCCCATCTATCCATTGCTGTCACCCATCCATCCTGAAGGTAATGCAATTAGAGAACCAGGGGCCCTGAGAGGAGAGAAGGCCGGAACTGCCCATCTGGCTGGGGGTAGGGGGTGGGACTGTGGAGATGGGGTGAGCTGCCTCAGGCTGAGCAGGGTTGCATGGGACTGGAGGGAATTAGCCCAGTGACTGCCAGGATCATCTAATTAAGAATGCTAGTGATAAGCAGATAGGAATGGGGGGGGGGCGCGGTGTTTAGAATCCTTTTTAAAAGCCACTCCATTAATTACAGAGACAGAGAGGGGGCCTCTGGCTGCTCAGAATACAAATTTGTTGCCTAATTGGCCTCCTGTCAGCTTACCCTGGGACTGCTGTGTGGCCTTGGCTGTGCCTTGCCTTCTCTGGACCTCCCTGTGAACGTGGTCAGGCTCTGCCTGAGATCACCTGGTCACTCCTCTTTTCCCAGGTCCTGGCTCAGGAAGCTGGCTTCAGGGACATCAGAAATCAGAGACCAAAGAGGCTAGGCTGGCTTCCCAGAGGGGAGGGAAGCCTGGAAGGGAGAACTTTTACCATCCCATTTGCAAATGAGGACCTCGAGGCTCAGAGAGGGGAAGTGACCTTTCATCCTATGAGACAAGAATCTGGGGAATCTGCTCATCCCTACTCCTCTATCTTTTTGAAAGGGGAAATCCCCTCTACATGCTGCTACCAGGTTTCATGCCTTCCTTTATGGGGAACTTGCTCCACACCCACCCCTGGGAAACTGGGAAGGCTTTCCATTTTCAGGGTACCTTCAGCAGTGAAGAGCTGTGCCCTGGGAGAGCTCTGACTCAAGGGATATGATGGGGTCCCCAGACCTGACTCCATTCCAGCTGCCTTATACAGTTTCACCCTAGGATGAGGTCTCAGACTGAACATAGGACTTGGGCATAGAGTGGGGCAGGGAACCTGCTGAAGGACTCTGAAAGAGCAGGGGCCAGAAAATTCCTTCTTGGGAGGACAATGGAGGTCAGCACCAGAGTCTCAGGCAAGGAGGAGAGGGGAGCCTGGGCAGGGGGAAGCATCTGAAGGATTCTTGGACATCTCATCATTCTAGGTCCCTTGTCCATTAACATTGTTGTAGCCACCCCCATATACACTGTCCCAATTATACTGTTACGGTACCTTCAGGCTTTGCTTATAGCAATGCTGTTGTCATCAACTCCCTTACCAATATCACATCACCCCATCACCATCACCATAAACACACCACCATCCCTACCACCATCATCACCACCATCACTATAAACATCACTATTGCTAAGACCTCAATTGGTATCACCATCACATTGCTCATATTATTATTATCACATTATCACTCCCATCACCTCCTCCCATCCTTCCTCTGACATCACCTCCATTACCTCAACAAGTGTCACCATTACTATGACCATCATTATGACCATCGTTACCATTACTATCACTAGCATTACTACCATCACTATAATCACTATCACTTCTAACACTACCACAACTATCCCACCTCTGATAGAACACCATTATTACCACCATCTCTACCATCATCTTCATCGTTTCTACTACCTGCTCCACTACTATCACCACCATTACCATGTCTACCTCAAATAGTATCCACATTACCACTGACCACCAATTCACCCATCACTGTCATCACTACTACCCCTAGCATCACCACCTCACTGTCATCACCACCATCTTCATCTCAACCAATATCACCATTAACATGACCATCATTACCACCACAATTACTATTACTAGTAATCACTATTACTAGTAACTTCTATTACTATTACCACACATTACTATTATCACTGCCATTTCTACCTCAACCAATATCACTATTACTACCACCTTCCTCATTACTACCGTCTTCAACTCCCTTATCACTACCACCATTACTATATCTACCTCAGCCAGAGTTACCATTACCTTTAGCTCTACCATTGACCACTGTCATCATCCCCACCACCTCCAACACACCTCTCACTTCACATCATTATCACTACTTGCATTATTACCATTATCACCATTATGACTATGTAACAGGTATGAAGATGTTTAATAGTTTCCACAACCATTGAACAACCTGGAGGAGTAAAGATCAGGGAAGCAAATCATTGCTAATGGTCTCAGTCTGCAGCTCTAAGGTGAATAGATCTCAACAGCTCACTAGGAAGCTAGAAATCTCATGATATTATGGGAAGTTACCCCAGAACATTTGAACCTCAGCTCTGAAGCAGAGGATTCTTAGCAGATTGTCCAGAAGCTGCTGTGAAACTCTGGGTTGTCATCTGCCTGCAATTTCTTTTACTCTTCCACTTTCCAAATCTTATCAATTGGCTGACTCTAACCTGAAACAATATGCGTAAGGAGATTCTGGAAAATCTTCCAGAATTCTCTACTATGCAGAGATTATAGAAGAGGATGGTGGTAGTGCTGAGTTAGCAACAGAAAATATAGACCAGCACACCTCCAATATCATTACCTTCACTATCAGCACGATGGCTATAGCAGTCATTCCCACCAGTATAGCATTCCCACCACTTTAAGCAACCCCACCATTTTCCATTACTATCACAGTTACTGCCACCTAACCATTACCACGCATCAGCACTTACACTTCCATAACCAGCAGTACCACCACAATTTATACCAGGGTCATTATTACCACTGCTCATGTCACTCCTATTATAACCTGTAGCAATATTGATGACTTCCTCTCCTCTCTAAGAGTATTGTGCATCTCTCGCTGTTGCTTGAGATATGCAGAACCTTCCAAAAGGAGTGCCAATCCTCATTCCTTTGACAGTGGCTTTGACCACATGTCGTGAGCAAGAGTGGCATGCATCACATCCCAAAAGAAGTTTTAAGATCCCAAGTTTCTACCAGCTCTTACTTGTACCCTCTCTGCCATGAGGATAGTATGTTTCAAATTATAGCCACTTCCTCAGCCCAGGATCCAGAATGAGAAGACATGTGAGTGGAGCCCCAGCAGCTGACCCGTCCGTGGGGTGCTGACAAGTAAAGTGGATAAGAACTAAATGTCTTTCATAAGGCACTGAATGTGTGGGTTGTTACTGTAACAAAGCTGCATAACATGCAACTTCTACTACCTCACTGCCTTCATCACCACCGTTATCTACTTTACCAACTTCAGGATCACCATCACCACCACCAACCTCACCAACAGCTCCGCTAGTAGCCACTTCCATCATATTTTCATCATCATTATCAACAAAACCTCTATCACCACTGGTTTCACAATTACCATCCCTTCCACTGTTACCATAAACCAACACTACCACCATCACCATAAATTACTGTCTCCACCAACATCCTTGGTCATTAGTGTCACCATCACCTCCACTAGCACCACTTTTGCCATTATCAACTCCATTATCACTACTACAATTACTGTCCTGCCACCACCACTACATTCACATCAATACTGCTACCCTAAGTACTTCTACTATCTTAATGATACTTTGTCACCATGCATATCCCACTTTGTCACTGTCCCCAGTCACCATAGTAAACAACAGCACCACTCTCAATGTTATTGTCATAGAGAATTGTGTAGGGTGGGTATTTTTCCCCAGCTCTAGTGAACAGGCCTGCCAAGAACAGGTTCTAACTACAGTGGCAGAAATATAGTTTACAAAAATACAGAAATATTTTCATCTGTAGTTACACCCAGTGGAGTTTTTCTGTCATTCATTTCCTCTAACAAGTGACATGAGTTATGTGTGTTAGCCAGTGTGGGTGGTTAGATGTGGGGCACAGAGAGCAAGTCCTGCTTTTGTAAGGTATGCAGGGGTGACAATATTTATCTCTAGGTTGGGTTTGCAAAGTGTTTCCAGATTCTGCTTTCATTCCTCCTGGCAGCTAAAATTGGTGAGCACATGCTGTCCCCTGACAGGTGCCAGGAACCTAGCACCAATGAGTACTGAAGGAAAAGAGAATGACAGAGAGTAGTGAAGAGGCATGATGACCAGAAATAGCCCTGACCAGTATAGCTTAGTTGGTTGAGTTTTGTCCGGCAACATGAAAGGTTACCAGTTTGATTCCCAGTCAGGGCGTATGCCTGGGTTGCAGGTTCAGTCCCTGGTCAAGGTGCATATGAGAAGCAACTGATCAATGTTTCTCTCTCACATTGATGTTTCTCTCCCTCTCCTTATCCCTCCCTTCCCCTCTCTCTAAAAATAATAAATAAAATCTTAAACAAGAGACAGAAAGAAGAGAAAGAAGAGAAGGCAGGAGGGAGGGACAAAGGAAGGGAGAGAAAAAAGAGAAATGCTATCTCAGTTAAGACTCAGTGATCCAAACAGCTAACTTCCTTACTGGAGTGCTTGGCAGTTTAGCATGTCCATCTTCACTGGAGGTGAAGGCAGGAGTAGATGCTAATCAGTAGTGTTAATTACTATTTCTAAAAATGTTCCCACATCAGAACAAGAATTTTAAAAATATAAATGCATAGGCACAATTTGTTACCTTATTTATCTTATTAGTTTCCTAGGGCTACCATGACAAATTATCACAAACTAGATGGCTTAAAACAACAAAAATTTGTTCTTTCACAGTTTTGGAGGTTAGAATTCCTAAATGAAGGGGTCATCAGTGTTGCAGTCCTTCCAGAGCCTTTGAGGGAGGATCCTTCCTTGCTCCTTCCAGCTTCTGGTGACTGTGGCTTTCCTTGCACTGCATCACTCCAGTTTCTGCCCCTGTCATCATATTGTCTTCTCTCAGTGTGTCTCTTTGTGTATCTCTTATAAGGGTACTTGTCATTGACTTTAGAACCAACTCAGATAATCAACACATCTTGAGATCCTTAATTTAATTACATCTGCAAAAATCCTTTTGCAAATAAGGTCACATTCAGACTCTGGCCATTATGACAGGGGCATATCTTTTTTGGAAGGGGACCACTATTCAAAGTCTATACTTGCTAATCTATACTATTTTCAATCCCTATTTTTCTTTCCAGAATTGAGCAAAACGTTTCTTTAAATTTACTGTTCACTACAGTCTCAGACAACCCTGGGTTTGTATTTCCCTCTCTCTTCACTGACTTATGTGACCTTGAGTACATTGCTACATGTCTCTGAGCTTCATTCATTCAAGCTTTGAACTTCAAGGTTGAACTGATTGCTAGGCACTGTCCTAGATGCTGACAAACATCCCTACCTTTGTGGGGTTTACCTCTGTGGATCTGATGAGGTAATGGGATATAAAAAGAATGAACTCTTGCCCTCATCCTGCCTGAACCCCCACCTAGGGCCCCCTCACTCCATATAACAACCCAGCCTTTAGACATATCCCAGGAAGCCCTCACTCCCCTTGGCCACCATCACTGACCTTCATTGCCCACATGGGCCTGGATCCCATAGCTGACCCCAGGGCTCAGCCAATAGCCCCATCATTACCCAGCTCTGTGTCTCAGTCCACTACGGTGGCCAGCCTTGCTCACAGGGGTGGACTGACCTGTGGGGTGTTGCCAAGTCCAGATCTGGGGGTGGATTTGCCCCACCCAGGGGTGACATCATAAAGAGCCTGTCCTCAGCTCTGCAGGGGAACCTGCCACTGCCTGGCCCCACAGCATCAGTGTATCTCCCCTCCCCCCACCTCTTTCAGTGGAGGTGTTCCTGAAAACTGGTACTATGAAAAGGTAAACTTGCTGGGCAAAGCCACGCCCAGAGACAGCATAGTCCAACAAGATCCCTGCTCAGCGACCCACACCAGCTGCTGCCTCCTCTACACCCGCCCCAGTCATCTGGTCCTTGGTGCCCACTTCACCTTCTCCTCCACCTCTGCCTCTACTCCCTGCTGGGCATGGCTAACTATTATGAAGTGCTGGGAGTACAGTCAAGCGCCTCCTCAGAGGACATCAAGAAGGCCTACCGCAAGCTGGCCTTGCGCTGGCACCCTGACAAGAATCCTGACAACAAGGAAGAAGCTGAGAAGAAGTTCAAGCAGGTGTCTGAGGCCTATGAGGTCCTGTCCGACTCCCGGAAGCGCTCTGTCTATGACCGAGCAGGCTGTGACAGCTGGGTAGCTGGTGGTGGGGCCAGTACCCCTTACAACAGCCCCTTTGACACTGGCTACACCTTTCGAAATCCTGAGGACATCTTCCGCGAGTTTTTCGGTGGCCTGGACCCCTTCTCCTTTGACTTTTGGGTTACCCCCTTCAACAGTGACCGTGCTAGTCAGGGCCATGGCCTGAGGGGTGCCTTGTCTGCTGGCTTTGGTGAGTTCCCAGCTTTCATGGAGGCCTTCTCGGCTTTCGACACACTGGGCTGGGGTGGGAGTGCTAGCCGCACCACCTTCTCATCCACTTCCTTTGGGGGCTCTGGCTCTGGCAGTTCGGGGTTCAAGTCAGTGATGTCATCCACTGAGATGATTAATGGACACAAGGTCACCACCAAACGCATCATGGAAAATGGGCAGGAGCGTGTGGAAGTGGAGGAGGATGGGCAGCTCAAGTCATTGACCATCAATGGCAAGGAGCAGCTCAAACGGATGGACAACAAGTAATTGTGGTCACCCAGGCCCTGCACCTGCCGCCTGGCTGCAACCACAGGCTTATGGTTAATAAACATGCCAAGTGAGTTCATGGAAACAGCTAGCCAAGCTTCGGGGGTAGAAGGCATCTAAGTATACTAGCACAGTGCTGGCACTGGTACGAGTGGATGTGCAGAGGAGTCTGTGCCTCTAGGCCTGTGGGTACCACCTCCTAAATGTGGTATGCTGGGGGAAGGTGCAGGAATGTTTCTACAGGTGATTTACGATATCATCTGGAGATTGTCTGGATTGATAAATGCCATGACCATCAATACATCTCTGTCCAGCCCTGTGCCTCCATACCCACTATAAACTCTAGTGTGGCCTCATCATCCTCACAGGGCTTTGGGTCCAACTTCCAGCCCCTGATTCCTGCAACATTTTTTCTTGTGTGTTCATTGTGCCAAAGCCCACAATGCATCATGTTACCTATCTTGCTTTAAACCTTCACTGGCACTCTCTGCTCTAAGCAAAAGACCTCAGGCCTCATCTTCATCATGAGGCCCTGGTGACCTGGCCTGGCCCACATTCCTGGTCTCACCTCCCACCAACCCTCACTCTCTGAACTGCACCCATACTATCCTTCCCTCTGTTCCTTCATTGCACCAAATGCCTGAGAGTCTCAGGACCTTCACACATGCTACTCTCCCGAGTGAACATCCACTCATCTTCAGGCCTTTGCTCAAACATCACTTCTTTAAGGAGTTCTTCCCTGACACCCTATTCTGAATTAGCTCCACACCTGCCTGCTCTACATTCTTATAATCCCCTCACCTGTTTTTCTATGGTCCTTACGTTTTTATCTATGTGACTATTTGGAAGATACGTGCATATCAACTCTCTGAAGTCCAAGGGGGCAAGGCCTGCACCAGCCTTGTCCAGAATTTAGAGTGATGCCTGGCACAAGGGGGCAGAGTCCATATTTGTTAGAAGAATGAATGTTTCTGGGTGTTGGTGGTGGGGGTATGGTGTGTAGGGGCATGTGGTATGTGTAGTGTAATATATGTGTGATGTGGGTGAGTGGATTGTGATATGTACAAGTGTATGTTGTGTGTGATGTGGTATGTGGGGGTGGTATATGTGATATGTGTGGTGTTTGTGATGTGGCATGAGGATGTGTGGTGTATGTAGATGTGATATGTGAATCAGTGTGGTGTGTGGGAGGGTGTGGTATGTGTCTGGTGTGGTATATGTGACATGTGTAGATATATATGTGTGAGTATTAGGTGTTGGAGGTTGTGTGGTGATTCCAGGCAGGCCAATAAAGGGAGGAATTGGGTGGTGGGGTAGGAAATGAGAGACAGGAGGTGGGCTTGCTCAGTGAGTTCCAGAGACAGTTGGGGTGGAGGCTCCTGCCTGCCTCTGTGGTGCTCCTGACTTGGACCTGAGGGTGGTCAGCCTTCAGAGTTAGGGCAGGCTCTGGATATGGCACTCTAGCAGTGGGTACTGTCAGCTGAGGCAGTGGTGGGCATCCTTTGAGCAGTTTTGTTGGCTGTGGGCTGGGAGCAGTGAGAGAGGAAGTTTGCTGGTACACGGGCCACTGTGGGCAGACAGGATGGTGTCCACATGTGAGAATTACTAGCTGGTATTCTGAGGACTGGGACCCTATTGTATGATTTCTCAAAGGATGCCCAAGTGACCCTATGTGGGTGGGCAGTGCTGTGTCATATGCATGGACACTATGCATACATTTCTGTCTGTGTATTTGTGGCATGGAGAAGTAGAAAACCATTTGACTTCTGTTTGCAACCCCAGGAAACCATAAACTTCTCAAAAACAGGAGCTCTGTTTTACTCATTGCTATTATCTAGCATCTAGCTCAGGGTGCTATACGAAGGTGTTGTGTGGACATGTTCATATACATTTTTCTATGAGCTGGAGTGAAGTCTCTACACCTGGCCCACAGGGCTCTGCCCTCAGCACTGTACTCTCAATATTGGTACCTAAGATTTGAAGGAGCTACAAAAGGCACAGGCCTCACATTCTCTGATAATACTCAGCTGGAAGGGAGCAGATCTGAGAGCAGTTGCCCAATTAGAAATAAGAAGATGCCCAACCCTGAAAACTGGAGTAAATAATTCTGCTTTAAAGAGAAGAGGGAAGTTAGGCTGAAAAGATCTGGCTGGGTCAGCAGTGGGTGGGCCCCAACATTTTCATGACCAGAAGGTGTTAATGAAAAAGTGCCTGGGAAGTCTTATGTGACCTCAGGAAAGGGAGGGCTCTTTAGAACTTCTGATCCCGCTTTGTGCTCAGCTTCAGGCGCTGTCCTGGTAGAGGGGTAGGGGCAGCATGGGGTGGGTCTAGAGGTGGTGGCTAAGGTGGGGAAAAGGTTGGAGACTCCATCCTCTTAGGAGCTGGGGAGACTCAGCATGGGGAAAGGCAGCCTTGTGGACTCCAGTTGTTGTCCCCCAGTCTCTGCAGGGTTATTTTAGACCAGGAGACCAAATGAGTCTGAGAAATCAGATCTAGAACTCACTAGGGGAGGTAGGTATCAGAAGGAGTAGGCCCTATGGAAGCAGAGCTTTCTCCAAGTCAGAGCAAGGCAGATTCCTTAAGGGGGAATGAAATATTATGGGAGGGTGCTGATGCTGAAGAAGGGGAAACTGTGTTCTGATTACCTGTGGGCCTACTGAGTATCAGTCTTTTAAAAATATGTATTTTAAATACATTTTTATGTTGAAACAATCTCAAACTTAAAGATGTGTCAGACACTTTTAATTGAATGCAATTCAAGAAATAGGTATTAAGCCCTAGAGATACAGCAATGGGCAAAGCTGTTAGATTCTTACCTTGTGGAGCTGACTCTCTTTTGGGGGAGAAGATAACAAGCAGGTATGTCGACTACTGTCCTCTGTAGTAATGAATGTGAGAGAGGAAATACAAACAGGTAAGCTGATGGAGAAGGATGGGGTCAAATGATGGGCAGGGGAGTTTTAAATCAGGTGGTCCTGGAAGGCCTCTCTGAGGAGGTGGCATTTATCAGAAACTGGAATGAAAGTGATACCATGGACCATGCATCTATCTGGAGGAAAAGCATTCTGGGGAGAGGGAACAGCAAGAGCAAAGACCCTGAGGGAGGAACAGGCCTGTTTGTTTGGAGGAAAAGAAAAAAGGCCAGTGAAGTGAATACATACAGTTTTATTTAAAGTTCACAACTCTCCCAGACTGTGGTCATTGACCTATGTTACATAACAGGAAACTGAGGCTTGGAGAGGAGGGGATTGGAGTCAGAAAAGGAGGTGATTCCAGGTTTCAGGGTTTAAGGCTAATTAGTGACAGGGTCTACATCACTAATGAGTTTCCCAGGCTGGAAAGAGAGGCATGTGGCCATGACAAGGAAAGGTGCTAGGAGTGCCATTGGCTGGGACCTACTCAGATTTTCTAAGTCATGCATCTCAGCTCCTAGCCTAGTGCCTGACATGTATTAGGTATTCAGTAAGTAATGTGAAGTGAAAGAAGATGGAAACAGACTGTTCCAGGGAATGGCAAGTATGCTCAGAGGATAACCTCTGAAGTTCATGATGGGAGAAGATGCTAGGAGGCCTTGAAACGGGAGGGTGGAGCCTGAGCACAGACACACCTGGGGAGGAATTCTTCCCCATTTCTAGTAAAGCTGGGATGAGGAACACCCATGGTGGGAGGGTTGAAAGCCCAGAGGTATGCCTGAGTTATAGTTCTTCCAGAGAAGTTTGTTAAAGGCTTTTTCTAGAAAGTCAAGGGGCATCACCCCAAAATCTTTTGGGGTTGCAAAGACCCTTGGGTGCTGCAAGTACCCTGTCCAGGAGGATATAGTAGATAACCTGGATGCTCAGCTATACTTCCAGCCTCAGCCCAGGCTCTGGCTGGGTCCCACCTTCAGGAGCCCCTGGGACAGGCTGGCAGCTGGAGGTTCCCTAACCACATTATCCAAGGGGCAGGAGAGCCCCAAGATGCACAGACGGCTGAACCCCACCTTCCATTCCTGCAGGGACTAACTTCATCAAAACCCCCACTACAGCATTAACCACCTGACCTTTGCCCCTGTCAACATGCTAATTTTACCTCTGGCCAGCTGAGGTTTTATCAAGTGGGTCTGCTTAGCTCTGACAGCTGCTGGGAAAATCCAGTTACAGCTCAGTAGCCCAGGTGGTTGCATGTTCCTTGGGTTGGGTGTACAACAGAAATTTGGGTGCTCATAAGGCACTGGTGTTCTTGAACACACTAAGGTCTTCAGGGCCAGGGCTCATTGTGCTGCCTTCTTTCACCAAGCCTCACACCTGAAGCTAGGACCTTCCCTCTCCAGCACAGATCATCAGGGCATTCACCTGCTTCAACTCCTTTTGTGACTACTGAACATGGCAGCTGATATACCTGGCTGCCTAAGCATCCAAAATGTCCTCAACTACCTTGCTAAATCCGTGTCTCAACCCTTAGCCCATTTGACAGATGGAGAAACTGAAGCCTAGACAGGCTGAGGAGCAAGTAGCTGCACACCCAAAAGTCCAATTCCCTACCTAGCATTCAAGGCCTCTGCTGCCTTTCTAGGCACTGCCTGCTCCAGGACCTTTCAGTCTCCACATCATCTTGTGCATACTGTTTCCTTCACCTCCTGGGTCACCCTTGTCATCTCCTTTTGGTCTGTTAAATTTATTTTTGGAGGGCTTACTCCATATCACCTCCGTGGGAAAGCCCCACCAGACTGCACCAGAGCAGGTCATTCTGGCCACAGGAACTTGACCAGGAACCCCTTATGGGCTTTACTCTGTATAGGGTGCTGTGACTGCAGCGGTGAGGAGTCCCGGTGGCCTTCCATAGAATCCCCACAACCCAGCACTCACACCCTGGCTTGGAACCTGCTGATCAGGTCCAGTGTAGACATGCTTCCCACAAAGAAAGGCCCTGAGTATGGGGGTTACGTTGTAACCCCTCTAGTGGGTCAGCCCTAGCCCCAGCATGGATCCTGCCATATGTGGGCTCTTTGTCATTTCACCAAACTCATCACTGGCCTCCCTGACTGTTCCTTTCCCCTCTTATACCTTTTCTCATCCTAGCAGCCAGAAGGATCTTGTAAAAACTTAAGAGTTTTGCAAGACACTCAAAGTAAAAGCCAAAGTCTTCATAGTGTTTCACAAGGCCCTGTGTCATCTGGCCCCCATGACCTCCCTGGTGTCTCCATTGTCCACTCTGCTCCAGCTTCAGCAGCCTTTTCACTGCCCTGCAAACACACCTGGCATATCCTGCTTCTTCCCAGGATCTTCACATACCCCTTCCTCCCCTGTCTCCCTTCAGGTCTTTGCTCATCTTCCTGCTGTCTTCCTCACTTTCTGTTCTTCAGCCCCCTCCCCACATCCTTGTTTCAGGACTTTAGCACACACTGACCCCACTGCCTGAAACATCTGTCCCTGTCAGCTCCAGCCAACTAACTCCTACCGACCTCATCTTGCCTCAGATGCCACTTTGCCAGGGAGGCCTCAGACTTCCTCCACCCACCACTCCTGGATTCCCACACCCTGACATGATCCCTGGATGTCTAAAGGGACCCAAATCCTAGGGAAGGGAGTGATCTGCCAATTGATGAGTGGACAAGTTGGCATCCCAATGTGTTCTTCTGGCACTAGGATTCAAGATACTGGGGTATTTTACAAGTGAGGGCACCAAAGCTTTAGGGGGGTGCATCTCAGTTCACAGAGAGGTAGGGAGCTAGGTCTGTACCTCTCTACTATGAGTGGCCTGAGACCTGGCCAGGCAGTGTTACCCACATCGTGGGGTTTTCCACCAGGGTTTGGTTTCTTTGTGGACTGGGCATACAGTGGCAATGTTCTCAGCCCTACTGAGCACACATGAAGTGCTTTGCTTCTACACAATCCCAGAGACTTGCACTGGCCCAAAACACAGGGATGGCTATTTGCTCCCACTTTACAGATGGGGAAACTGAGGGTCCAAGGGTTAGAGACTTGGTCAAGGTTACAGCCACAATGAAAGCTGGTTCTGCCCTCCTCATCCTTTCTCCTTGCATTCAAGGCCTGAGGCAGTGTAGAAGGGCTCAGGCATCCTCCTTCCTGCCCTCCCTCACTCTAGCCAGTCAATGTTATGATGTTATCACAGCTGATTTAATTTCAAAGACGGATTGAGCTGTGGTGGGTGGGGGAGCAGTTACTTGAAACCATCTGCCTTGTTGTCATGGGGATGGACTCCCAGCAATTGTTCAGGGGCTGAATCCAGATAAGGGCATGGAGGGGGCTGGAGAGGACTGCAAGAACAGGGTGGAGATGGGTGGGACGATGGGGGAGCAGGGAAAGTCAAGAAAGGAAAGAAAGACTCAGAAAAAGAAGTAAGGGCAGAGACACGAGGGCGCAGAGATGAGGGCCCAGGGAGACAGGGCAAATGTGCCCAAATGAAGACCTGGAGAAACAGAAAAACACCTGGACATAGCTATGGAATGGATGCCAATCACAGTCTCAGAGCAAATTCGGTGGGTGCAACAAGGGTGACAGGGATGCCTTTTCTGCTCACTGCTCTCTTTGCCACAGACCCTAACACTAACTCCAGACCCCGTGCTAAGCCATGGCTTCTCATCACAGCAATGATCCTACTGGGACAGGTCTTGGGGGAACATTCAGACCTCATCTTGCTCTTCTGCCACAATAGGATCCCAGATCCTAGTGTTTCTCCCTGGGTCCCAAGCTCAACTCAGAGTTGGGACAATAACTGTTTCTGCCAAACAGCTGCCAGCACACTTGATCTGGCTTTTAGGACAATCACATCATCAAAACTTGCCAAGACAACCATGGCCTCATCTTGCAGAGAGAGGGGAAGGGCTGAGCACCTACCAAACATCATCCATGCCTCCAGATAGCCCTCCCCATTTTACAGGACAGGAACTTAGAAAAAGAACCCCTACTGTAACTAATATTTATCCATCACCTCTTGTGTGCCAGGGCTTGAAAAGTACTGGGACAGCATATAGGGGCTTTGTTCTGTTAGACGCCCCCACCCATGCCCCACCTTCCCCGAGTTCAGGGCCTGGCTTGCCTAAGCCCTATCTTCAAGATGCCCTGGTTCTGCTCTCACAGAGGAAGCCCTAGTGCATCCCACAGTTGGCCTGTGAGTCTTTGCTGATGCTCTCCTGTCCCAGCCAGGTGGGGGAAGGGAGCACCAATTCAGCAATTTTAAGACAGCTGCTTCTGATGGCACACCACAACCCCCGACTTCCCAGTCAGCCACCTGTATGGACCCCATAATTGTCCTCCCGATGCCATCTGTCATTGTCTGGTCCTACCTCTGCATCAGGCCAAAAGTGGTATGTGCCGACACTGCTGTCCAGCGCTCAGCTCAGAAGGTGGTACACATTGGGGCCTTAGGAATGCTGACATGTCCACTTTTACCTCAGCAGCAGCAGGTTCAGACTTCAGATCTGGACACCCACTGTATGCTGGATGCCTTTGGCCTCCTTCAGGCATCTCACAATGACCCAGGGAGCTCCCACTGTGGACCTCTGCCCCAGCTTCCTCCCTGGGCTCCAGGCTACCAGCACCAACCTGCCTGCAGTGGCCCTCTACTGACAACTTGAGTGCTCCTCTGATTTTGTGACTCCCCTGCTCCAGCCCTTAGAAAAAACTGAGATACTTTCCTTCTAGAGTTACTCATTCTACAGTCATTCATTACTACATTTGCATTACTAGTAGTACAAGGTCTAAACTTCCCAAAGCAGCTCACAGGATACTATTAAAATCCCCCTTGAATTCAAACAAATTGGACTACTATGCCTTCAGGTGGAAACCTCCAAACTACTCTCAAAGACCCAGAACAAAGTCCCAATACTTGCCAAGACCCCAGGCTCCCAGTCTCATCCTTCACTATCTCCCACCTCCCTCTTTTATTTTGCAATGGGTGATTAATTGATTGTGGTAAAATACACATAACAATAACACATATGTAAAATACACATAAAAGGACAGCAATGGAAGAATTAGGAAAGATCACCAAGAGAAAGATGTGTCATTAGAGACCAAGGTTAAGATCATCCATGCCCTTGTATCCCTAATTATTATGTATGGATGCAAAAGTTGGATAGTGAAGAAGGCTGGTGGGAAAAAATGGATTCATTTGAAATATGGAGGAGAGCTCTACAGATACCCTGGACCTCCAGAAAGTGAACAAATGGGTCCTAGAACAAATCAAATCTGAAACATCGCTGAAGGCAAAAATAACAAAACTGAAGCTGTCTACTTTAGCCACATCATTCTAATTTCTGCTTATATGAATTTGACCTCTAGGGACTGAATATAAGTGGAATTATATAGTGTTTGTCTTTCTGTTAGGTTTCTATTTATTGCTTGGACTTGCCCTGCTCTTTGTCGACTTAAGTGGGCAGGCATTTTCACCCACAGTGGGTAGCATGATAGTGGGTGCTTGCAGGCAAAGTTGACCCCACCCAGAAGAGGAAGGGAGTGAGAAGCAATATTTGGCAACAGCCTTGAAGACTTCTAGTGCCCTTTATGTACAAGGCAATTCTATATCGACAAGTTTGTGAGAATTTGAAATTTATTTTTCAGCTTGTGCTTATTATAACAAATTAAAAATGTATAGAAGAATATAAAACAAAAATACTCTCACAGACACACCCAATTCTTGGCTCCCTAGATATTTCACTGGTGGAGGTTTGCAAAGTATCCTGGCTAACATTTTAGAAAACTTTACTGAGCATGTGTATATTTTTTCTTTTCAACCAAAATAGAAGGGGAAGATGATGCTTCTTGGGAAAAGAGTTATTCAAGCTCACCAGACAGGAAGTAGATGGATGGGGCCAGATCCCAAGTCACAGGACAACCAGTCTCCTGCTGCCTCCAACCAGGTCTTTTCTCCTAGAAACAGATGCCCATCTGTCCCAGGGGTCTGATGGGAGTTGAGGCCTCAGCTTCATTCCTGTTGGGCTATTTTTGTCACCAAGTCAGTGAGAACTCAGATAGTGCGATACCCTCTCCCTGTTATAGGGTTGTGGGGGGCAAGTTATACAGATCTCCAGCCTCAGGTGAGATACATACCAGGTTCTGGTAGGAGGGATGAGGTTTAGAGTCAGACAGATGGGGGTCTAGTCAATGGGCAAGTCACCTCACCCCTCTGAGCCTCAGTTTCCTTTATGCCAAATAACACATTTCTATCCACTACATTTCTGCCCCTCACACCAGTGCTGGGATGGTAGCATGTGACGAGTAATAGCATGTAGGCAATGCCTCCCATGTTCATTTTCCCCCTTTTCCCGTCAGTGTCCAAGTGGTTGGGATGAGGGTGAGGGCTGCAGGCTTGCTCCCTGCTACTTCACAGACCACCCCTCCCAGACTCTTCCAGCCTTTGCTCACACTGCTTCTCACTTCTAGGCCATCTTTTATACTGCAATTCAGAGACTTCACTTTCTTTAGGATTTCTTGGGGAAGGAGCTTATATTTGTTTCCTATTGCTGATGTAGCAAATTACAACAAAGTTAGTGGCTTAAAACAGCACACATTTATTCTCTTACAGTCTTGGAAGTCAGAATTACACAATGGGTCTTACTGGGCTAGAATCAAGGTGTTGGCAGAGCTGTGTTCCTTCTGGAGACTCTGGGGGAGAATCTGTCTCTGTGCCCAAGAGACTTCCTGCAGTCCTTCACTAGTGGCTCCATCCTTCATCTTCAGAGCCAGCAGTGTAACATCTCCAATGTCTCTAACTCTTACCCTCCTGCTTTCCTCTTATAAAAACCCTTGTGATTATTATATTGGGCTTTCCTGTATAATTCAGGATGATCTCTCCATCTCACACCCTTAACTTAATTACATCTGCAGAGTTCCTTTTGCTATCTAAGGTAACATACCTGTTTTGGGGATTAGGAAGTGGATGTCTTTGGGGGTCATTATTCAGCCCACCACAAGGCCTTTATTCTTTTTTTTAGGATGCTATTTATTTTTACAGAGAGGGGAAGGGAGAGATAAAGAGAGGGAGGAAATATCTATTGTGTGAGAAAAACATCAGTTGGCTGCCTCTCAAATGTCTCCAACTGGGGACCCAGCATGCAACCCAGGTACATGCTCTGATTGGGAACTGAACTGGTGACCCTTTGATTTGCAGGGCAATGCCCAACCCACTGAGCCACACCAGTCAGGGCCCACCATAGGTGTAGGGCTTTTAGAGAGAATGGGGATCAGAGAGGCTGGTATAACAGCTCATGGCCACTTACTTCACAAATGACCTACAGTCTTGTGGTGGGCTGACTTGAATACCTTGATCCCTGGGGCAGGACTTGGGTTCAACTCTGATCCCCTGAAGGGAAGCCCAGTGGGAGGAGGGTGGGCTGTGTCTCAGATCCAAACAAAGGAGAAAAAATCAGGAGGTCATGGCTGAGAGCTAGGATTAGGAAGTAGGACCTGCAAGGTGGGGCTAAAACCAGTGTCTACATGTGTGGCAAGGCTGGGAGGCAGCTGTCAAGGTCCTGAATATGCTCAGCCCCTCTTGCTGGAGAACCTAGGCCTGTCTCTCTTCCTGTCTTGACTTCCTTCTCCAGCTGTCAAATCTCTCCCTCTCCTCTTCCCGAGTCTGTGTTTTCTGCTCCAGAGCCCCTGGCATCTTGTCCATTGAGAAACATTAGTCTTCCCCTCCACTGAACCCAATGAATGGTCTGGGCACAGGTCCCTGGGAAGGCTAAGGATCACAGTGCATAGCTTGTCCTTGGTGGTTGTCCTAGGATGTCAATAGACTGTGGGATGTCCACAGGGGCAGTTTAGATTTTTTTTGAGAAAAAGTTTCATTACAGCCTTCATTGGCATCTTGGAGGGGTCTGGGGTGCACCCAAGGTTGAGCATGACCTCAGATGACATCTCTGAGCCCCCCAACTCCCTCTTTCCCAACCAAGGCTACCTGGCTCCATGTTCCCTGCACCTGACACTTCCTGATTTGGTGGGGTTTGGCCCCCAGAACTGGCCTCCCCTCCATGGGTCCTGGGAGGCATGGGAGCCAAGCAGTGCTGGGCTAAGGCCACCAACCACACTGAGCTGTCACACCCCCAAAGCAGGAACCTGGTACCACCAGCCACTTGAGCCCTCAGGCGCCGTGGTTATTGCGGTCACCAGAGCAGCCAGTCAGGAAACCCCTGGGGTCGTGGAGTTCTGGATGACAGCAAGGGTACATACAAGCTATCTTCTCTCCATATCCTTGAGCTGCTCTCCACCCCTTGAATCTTCACCATATCTACATAGCCTCTCTGCCACCATACCTCTGGCCATGCAGCTCCTACCCCCAGTGTCCTTCCAACCCTTCTCCATCAAGGCCAAATGGAGACTTGGCCTTCTTTTGGCCCATCCCATTTATCCCTTTTTTGGAACCACAGAAATCAGTCTCTCTCCATTTGATATTTCTGAATATCTTTCACCTGGCATGCTAGCATCCAGTGCCTTGAGGGCAGGGGCATTCTCTGCCCTGCCTTTCAAGACTAGAGGAAGCCAGCAGCAGTGGCTCGGCGGTAACTACTAAGTAGAAAAAGTGTTTCCCTGCACAGCTAAAAGTGACAGGACAGGTGTCCCAAGGATCCCTGTTGTACCAGATGTGGAGGATGGAGCTGGATCTTGCCCCTTCCCCACTCTGCTGTGCTCCATGTGGCCCTCCTGAAATCTGGGCCTTTGAAAGAATGCCTTTTGGAAAGGAAAGCAAGGGTATTTATTACAAAAGACTGATTCCTACACTTGTTTTAAATTGATATTTAGATAAAGAGTTAATTATTAATTAAGCTTATTAATTAATTGCCTGCCAGATGCTGGGTAAGAAAGGCTGGCTTGCAGAACTACCCAGAGCACCTGCGCTTCTTGCAAAAGTGGGTCAACAGCACCATCTCTGTTCACACTAGTTCAGTTGTTGACTTAGCTGCCAATGGTCTGGCTCTTCTCCCAGCAGGAGATTCAGAAGTGTTGTTTATTTTATTTTATTTATTTTTATTTTTTATTTTTTTTTAATTTTTTTATTTTAGATTATTCAGTACAGTTTCTATCTTTTATTCCCATTCCATCCCACCATATGGAATAGAAGTGTTGTTGATGTCCATTGGTGATAACACTCCTGATGCCCAGGAGTGTTAGCTCCCCCGGGGCTGGTGGGTTTCAGTGCTTTCCATGGCAGCCATGGGGGTCCAGGCATGACTCCTCAGTCTTATTTCCACCTTGGGCTCCAGATCATGAATCTGCTGGGCTACATCTTGGTGCCTCACATTGAATGGCCCACTGGTGCCATTCACTTCCCATGCCGAAAGTGAACTTGGCATCTTCCTCCGCACACCTGACCTCCAACCTGCACCCTTGTACCCAACTGCACTCCTGCCCAGGGATGGTCCCTCTAGCCATTCAATTGCTCACCCAGGCACCTGGGAATGATTCTGAGGATTTTTCTCTCTGTGCCCACTGCATTCCTCTGTTCTAAGCCTGAGGGAAGCGAGGAAGCAATGCCAGTGAAGGTCTGGGGAGAGCATTTCCACAGGGAACACAGCAAGTGTCACTAGCCTTTTCTAAAAAGCAAAGAAGGCCCTGAGCTAAATGGACTGAGGAGTGGTTGAAGATATAGGAGGGGATTGGATCCTAGGTCTTTCTCAGGGCTGTGTTATTTGCTGAGTAGATGGGAAGCTATTGGAATGTTCAGAGCAGAGGAGGGGCTCACTTATGTATTCAAGGGATTGCTCTGACTGCTTTGTGGAGGAGACTGTTGGGGCGTAAAAGTAGAGGCAAGGAGGCTGAGAGGAGGCCATGGCAGCTCCCTGGGTAAGAGTATGGTGACTTGGATCAGAGAAATAGTAATGGAGGTGGTACAATTGGTAGAATGCCTGGAAAATCAAACTGCAAAGCTCTGCTGATGGATTGGATATGGGGTAAGAGAAATGAGTCAAGGGTGACTCCATGTTTTCTGGCATGATAAAATGGAGCTACTATTCATTGAATTGGGAAAGAATGCAAGGTTGAGGGACAGGGCTGAGCAGATCTGTAGAGGAAAATCAGGAGTTCAGTTTGAAGTACTTTGAGATTGGCAGGCACAATAGACAACCAATTAAGAGAGGCCCAGTAACCACCGAGATCTGGGGCTCAGTTAGAAGGTCAGGACCAGGTTGGTAGATTGAGATCTATAAGTATATGCAATGATTTTTAAAGGCCTAAGAATGGATGAGGTCATCCAGAGAGTAAGCAGAGATGGAGAGAGGTCCAAGGAAAGTAAGAAGCCAGAGAGAGAAGGAGCAGTCTCCATCTTAGTTCACCTTGCTTTTTTTTCACCCTTCTTTTCCAGTAGGAATTACCTGGTTGCAAGGGACAGAGATCAATCCTTGTTAAGGTAAGTTAAAAGGAGGGAGAAGCACTACTTAAATGGGTACAGCCTAGGTAAAAGAAAAAAGAAATCCCAACACTTGTGGGAAGTTTAGGAAGCTGGGCAACTCCTGGGTCAAAGAGTGGCACCTTTGGACTGCTGCCATTGGAACCGATCAGCTTCAACAGTGTTCCATTGTTGTGTGGGTCTACTCAGTGTCGATTGGCCAAGCATGTGTGGAGGATGGTGGGCACTGTCACTGTCACTACCACTACCATCACTATACCACTAACAATGGACCACCCCATTGCCATCACCAGCACCTAAACACCATCACCAGACACTCACCACTACTTCATTTACTTACTCAAGAAATCTTTGTGTGTCTGCTACATGACAGGAAGAATGCTGGGTTTTGTTGATACCATGATGAGGAAGATCATTCACACTTGTAAGTGGATTAAGTCTGGCGAGGGAAAAGTATTATCAAATAGTCATAAAAGAAAGACTACAACTCTGAGAGGTGCCACAGGAGACAAATAAGATGCTGAAAGAGTCTATAGAGGGACTTGACCCAGATAGGAAAGTGAGAGAAAGCCACCGTGAAATCAGAAAGGCAAGTGTGAGTTCATTAGGGAAGGGAAAATTGCATCAGACAGAGGGACCTACATGTGAAAAATCTCTGTGGCTAGAGGGAGGTATGAGAACAAGGGGCTGAGAGAAGGCCATCATGGCTGAAGGGAGAGAATAAAAAGCATGGTGGCAGGGACAGGATAGTGTGCAGTGTCTGCCATGAATGTTGTCACCTTGATCTTAAGAGCAATGGGATGTCATGGAAGGTTTGAAACAAGGAGATGCCTCATTGGATTTGTATTGTGGAAAGACCATCCAACAGTAGTGTGGAAAGAGGAAAACAAGGGGCCAACACAATAGCAGGGAGACCAGTCAGGAGGATATTACAGTCACCCAGTTGGGAGGTTGGGGTGGAGATGGAGAGAAGAAGATGGATTCAACAGCTGTTTGGGAAGTGAAATCCCAAAGGACCTTATGGTAGGCCAAATATCTGAATAAAGGAAAGGGGACTGTTGAGCAGATTCTCAGATTTTTGGCCTAAGTATTAGAGTGAATTGTGGGGCTGTTCACTGAAATGGGGAAGAGTAACAGTTTGGATTTGGACTTGATAGGTATGAGATGCCTTTGAGACCCCTGAGACATTTCAGCTGAGCATTTGAATCCATGGATCTGGACTCAGAGGGGAACTTAGACCTGTTAATACACTTTTGAGATCATCTGCAGATAAGGAGTAAATGAAAGGAGGGAAAGAGAAGATGACAGGGCCTGAGCCTCCAACCTTAATGACAGGTGCAGGAGACTAAGCCTTCGGAGGAACACAGAGCAGGAGCTTCCAGAAAGACAAGAAGTAGGAGAGGAAGGTGTTTGGAGAAAAAGGGAGTAGGTAACCATGCTGACCATGAGAATGATGAATAAGGTCTAGAGAATATTCAATGGCTTGGGCAATGAAGAGGACATTGTTGATCTTATTGAAAACTACTATGGAAATGGAGAAGTCAGACTGGGATGGGGCTGGTGGCATCGAAGGAATGAGACAGTGAATGTAGATATAGACAGCACTCTATCAGTTGATATCTCATAAGTTAGCTGGCTGTGAGAGGGAGCAGAGAAGTGTGGGAGTAGCTAGACTGGAACAAACAGTTGTACTAGTCAGAATGAATTTATTTATGCTGAAGTAACAAATCCCAAATTTTCATGGCTTAATGTAATAAGTGCTACATGCCTTATTCTTATCCATGGGGGTGTGGAGGCCTCTGATCCACACAGTCACATAGGGATGGAGGCCAATAGTGGACCATCAGTTTGTAGTGGTACCATCTGGAGCAACTGCCTTCTTAGTTGCTATGGTACAGAAAAAGAATTTGAACTATCTTCTTTTAAAAATTTATTATGACATTTGTCAAACATCTATTAAATCAAAGAGAGTGATATCTTGCTCCTCCTTACACCTATCACACAGCTTCAACAGTTAGCAGCATATGACCAATCTTATTTCATTTATATCCTCCTCCACTCTCCCAACCTTGGACTATTTTGAAGCAAACCCCTGACATCATATTTCATTCATAAATATATAATAAATTCTTTAAAAACATAATCACAATACCTTTATTTATGTAAAAAGCAATAAATCTTATCACCATCAAACATCTGCACATCATTCAAATTTCCCTGATTATTTTTTATTTGTTCAAAACAGTTTTCAAACAAGACCTATACATTGCATAGATTACCTTTGAATATGTCTTTTTAAGCTCTTACATTTACAAATTCCCCATCCCTTTGTTTTTTTTCCAATTCATTTACTGAAGAAACTGGTATTTTTTTCCATTTTATATTTTATTTATTCATTTTTATTTTAATTGTTGTTCAAGTACAGTTTTCTGCCTTTTACCCTCATCCCAGCCCACCCCCCCGCCCTCCCCACCTCCCTCCCATTTCCACCCCCCCCCCTTGTTATTGTCCATGTGTCCTTTATACTGGTTCCTGCAAACCATACACCCTTTTCCCCTGAAATTCCCTTCCTTCTCCCCTCTGGTCACTGTCAGCCTATCCTCAATTTCAGTGTCTTTGGTTATATTTTGCCTGTTTTGTCCATTTTATATTTTCCAATTGCATTCCTGTAGTGTCATTTAACATGTTCCTGTGAGCCCTGGGTTCTCCTGAAGGTCTACAGACTTGAGATATGTATTAGAGGCTTGATCAGATTCAGGAAAGAGATTTTGGCAAGGATACTGCAGAGATGGCATTGTGTACTTCCTATGGTATCAATTTAGGAGACACCTAATGTCTCATCACTTCCTTTTTGTGAAATTAAGATTTACCAATGGTTCAGGAGTTCTTATCCTGATCAGTCCTTTATATATGATGCTCCATTGGCTCTTTACTAATTATTTTGGCAACCACTGATGATCATCCCTAACTCCATTATTAGGGGTTCAAAGTGGTGATATTCCCTCATCAAATAGTTATTCAGAGAAATAATTCATATAGGAAATGGAGGATAAATGGTTGTTGTTTACTTTCTTTTTTTAAATTTGGAATAAGTTGGTTCTTAGATGTCCCAACATTGACCAATAAGATTTTTAGCTACTCTTATGTACATGTGGACTTTTAACATCTTTGTTGTATTTCAGTCTATTGCAAAGTTTCCTGATGTTCAAATTGTCCCATCTCTGGCTAGTGTGAGAGCTGGGGCAAGTTAGCTCATCAGACCTCATTTCATGACCCCACAGACTTTGAGCACTCCCCCCACATTCTGAATCAGCTATTGTAGGCTCATCTTGAATATTGTCTGCTCCAGACCTGGAACCATACACATATCCAATGAACCCTGGCTCCTTTTTGTAGGGCATGGTATTTAAAGACCAGGAGAATAGAGGACTGCAGAGGGCCTAAAATGTAGAGGAGAAATACAAAGTATTTGGCTATGGATGGCTGAAGATGCTTTAGATTCAGTGTGAAGAAAACAGCTGCATGAAAAAGGAGGTGTGTGTGTGTGTGTGTGTGTGTGAGAGAGAGAGAGAGAGAGAGAGAGAGAGAGAGAGAGAGAGAGAAATGGTTGATAATGCAAAGTTTTTAGAAATGAGGGGTATGCTGGGTTCAAGGCACAGGTGGATAGATCAGCCTTGGGTGGAAGTGATAATTCCTCTATTGCAACAGCAGAGAAGAAAGATGGATACATGTGAGCTTGGTTATAGGAAGATGAGGGACTTCTTGTAACTTCTATTTTCTTTCTGTAAAAATGGAGATGAAGACATTTTCTCAGAATAAAATGAGAGAGGAGAGCAAGGGAAAACGTGGGGTTTAGGAAGTGTGGAGTTTTGAAATGACTGTTTAGGGAGTTGGGGGGTAGGTTGGCCAAAGAAGCATGGTAGGTGCCACATTGCTGGGCAGGGTGGAGGGCCTTTGGGGCTGGTAATCACGAACCCACGTTGAAACCAGTCTGCTTTGGTGTGTGACTTTCTCTTCTAGACTCAGTTGCTCTGGAGCAGATGAGAAGAAGGTAGATAGTTGTGGGAGCAAGCATCCAAGTTGGCCTCCTGGTATTCAGGCCCCAGTGTGGTCCCTCCCACACTTGATGGGCTCATGCATGGAACCAATAGGATATTTCAGATAGAGTGTGACTTTTGAGGTTATAAATGATAGTGTGGTTTTCATTTTCGGCTCTTGGGTCACTCACTCAGGGGGAAGCCAGCTGCCATGTCATGAGGATACTAACTCCATGAAAGGTCCACAGGGTGAGGAACCAAGACACTTACCAGGAACTAGTGGCAGCTATGAGTGGGCTATCTTGTCAGTGAATCTTCCATCCCCAGTCAAGCCTTCAGATGAAGAGTGTCAATATCTTGATCACAACCTTGAGAGAGACCACAAATCAGAACCACTCAGTTAACCTGGGTTCCTGACCCACATAAACTGTGTAACAATGCATTTGTTGTGGTTTAAAGCTGTTAACTTTAGGGGTAATTTATTACACAAAAATAGACAACTAAAATCATGACTATGACTCCAAAAGATTGTGGGGCAGGGAGGAGATGGTGGTCAGGGTGTGGGGTATTTGAATTAGTGATCCCAGAGAAGAGCCAAGTAGGAGGAGTTCTTTGTGCTTTTTTAAAAAATATTTTATTGTTATTCTATTTTAGTTGTCCCCATTTTTTCGCCTTTGCCCTCCTCCACCCAGCCCAATCCCTGTTCCCACAGTCAATCTCCACCCTGTTGTCCATGTTCATGTGTCATTCGTACACATTTCTTGACTAGTCCTTTCTCTGCCTTTCCACCCTTTTCCCTAGGAGGAGGTCTTTGAAGATGAGGCAATCAAGAAACTGAGAGGCCATATATGGAACAGATTGTCCAGGTGGACATTAAAATCCTCCAGGAAGATGGAACAGCTTGGGATCTAGGGGAAGTCTGTGAGCTAGGTTACAAATTTGTCAGTGAATGAGGAGGAGTTACCAGTAAGTGAGGAGATGCAGCATCAAGGATGGGAGCAGAAGAAGCCTGATAGTTTGCCATTCAAAGGGAAGTTTGGACTTTGGGGGTCTGTTTTGGCATGAGGAGGAAGAGTTCTAGTAAGAAAGGAAATTGAAGAATACGACTGATCTCACTTCCTGACTCTGGGATAAGTGGGAAGTCAGAAATTAAAAGTCATTATCTACATACACTGTTATGGTCACACCACCACTATTTCCATCATCAGTGCCACGACATTATCATTACTATTGCAGCTATCACTATCAGTGTTTGCAAAATCTTCAGCATTACCACAAACATCAGTTTCACCACCAACACAAATATCATCACCACCACCATAACCATCATACCAATACAATCACTATCATCAACACTACCACAGTCCCTATCTCCAACACACCATTAAATACCACCTCTATCACCTCTACCGCTTTTATCTCACAATTACTACCTCCATCTAGACTCTCACCTTCCCCATCATTGTTGCCCCCACCATAGGGAATGCCACCATGACCATCACAAACATCATCACTTCCACCTCCATCCACCATTACCACCAGCATTATCAACACCATTGATTCTAAAATCACAGGGACAACTTGCTAGATGTCTACCTCAATATCTGTCCCCTTTTTCCTTTAGACACAGAATGCCAATTCTTCAGTGGGCACAAGGTCATGTGGAACAAAGATCAAATTTCCCAGACTCCCTTGTAGCTAGGTGTGGCCAAAAGACTAAATTTTAGCTAATGGGATAGGGGACTTAATGTAGGAGACTTTTCCAGGATGTCTTTTCAAAGAAGGAGCAGCCCCTCAAACACATTTTTCTCACTATGGTGCAGGTAACTATTCCCCCTGACCCACATTATGACGATAGCTTTCTAATGGGTCTTTCAGATTCCACCTTTGCCTCCTGACTTCATATAGTAGTCAAAGTATCCCATTATAAGGTAAATAAGACCATGTGATTGCCTTATTTAAAACCTTCCACTTCCAGCCAAGATGGAGGCATAGGTAGACAGACGCACTGTGCCTCCTTGCACAACCAAGATAGGGACAACAACAATATAGAAACAAAATAACAACCAGAACTGACAGAAAATTGAAGTGTATGGAAATCGGACACCCAAGGATTTTAAAATAGACAAGTTCATCCAGACTGGTAGGAGGGGTGTAGTCGGGCCTGGCAAGGGACACAGAGCAGAGAGCTGAGCAACCGGGGCGCAAGTCCGCAGCAGGCAGACCCTGGGCGCAGAAGCGCTGGTGGCTGGTGGGCCCCAGCCAGGGGGTGGCGACTGGCAGACCCAGCGAGGCAGCCATTGTGAAGCAAGGCACTGCACGCAACTCAGGGTCCCAGCACTGGGAAATAGAGCTGTGGGTCACTGACTGAAAAGGGAGGTCCCACGGGGTGCACAGGCCCACCCACAGCAGAATTGGGGCCAGAAGGGCCTAGTTAGCTTGCGGAAAGTGGTGGAAGGGTCTGAGGTCCCACAGAGAGGAGAGCAAGTGCCATTGTTCCTTCTCGGACCCCGGCCCCTCATACAAAGTCACAACCCAGTGACTGGGGTGCCCCGCCCTGGTAAACTCCTAAGGCCCTGCCCCTCACTACAGGAGCTCGACAAGACAAAAAAAAAAACAGCAAAAAGATGGCTCAAACAGAAGAAGAATCGAAAGCGCCAGAACCCATCCTTTTACGTGACCAAGAGATAGCCAACCTATCAGATGCACAGTTCAAAGCACTGGGGATCAGGATACTCACAGAATTGGTTGATTTTGGTTGCAAATTAGAAAAATGCAGCCTGAAAAAATGCAGGCTACAATAAGTGAAATGAAGAAAAATGCACAGGGAACCAATAGTGATGGAATGAAAGATGGGTCTCACATCATTGGAATGGACCAGAAGGAAGAAAAAAAATACAACCAGAAAAGAATGAAGAAATAAGAATTCAAAAAAATGAGGAGAGGCTTAGGAACCTCTGGGGCATCTTTTAAACATTCCAACATCCGAATTATAGGGGTACCAGAAGGAGAAGAGGAAAAACAACA
>CM052547.1:50868432-50889600 GCA_028533065.1 Trachops cirrhosus | reverse complement strand
AAGAAGATAAAAAACATGTGTAGTAAAATGACAACAAACTCACAATTATTAACAACCACACCTGAAACAAAAACAAGAAGAAACTAAGCAAACAACTAGAATAGGAATGAAACCACAGAAATGGAGATCACATGGAGGGTTAGCAACAGGGGAGTGGGAGGAGGAGAGAGGGGGAAAGGTACAAAGAATAAGTAGCATGGATGGTAGGTAGAAAATAGACAGGGGGAGGGCAAGAATAGTAGGGAAAATATAGAAGATAAAGAACTTATGACACATGGACATGAACTAAAGGGGGGAATGTGGGTGGGAGAGGGTGTTCAGGGTGGAGGGGAATGAAGGGGGGATAATAGGACAACTGTAATAGCATAATCAATATAATATATTAAAAATTAAAAAAAATTTTTAAAAAACCTTCCAATAGCTCCTCAGACATGTAGGATAAAATTCAAACTGTTTTTAAAAAATTTTTATTGTATTTTTCCCATTACCATTTATCTCCCTTATACCCTGCTCCTCCCCACAGTCACCACACTGTTGTCCATGTCCATGCATCCTTTTTCTCTTTTGCTTGATCCCTCCAACCCCTAACCCCCTGACAATAGCTGATCTATGAGTCCATCTTTATTTTGCTTGTTCAGTTTGTTCATTAGATTCCACATATAAATGAAATCATATGGTATTTGTCTTTCTCTGACTGACTTATTTCACTTAGCATAATGTTACGGCCAACTAGTATTCCATTGTGTCAATGTCCCCTAGTTGTTTAGAATGAAATCTAAACTCTATCCTGGACTATAAGGTTCTGAAAGATTGAGTCCCTACCCAACTCTTCATTCCCATCTCATATCAGACTCTCTTGCTTACTAATCTTTAGCTATGCTGCTCCCCTTCTATAGTCTACTCACCACAGAGTCCTTGAACATGCTGTTTCCTCTGCCCAGGTGTTTTTTAACCCCTAACTTCAATGTATTCTTTAGTATTTAGCTCGTATGCCCTTTGTTCCAGGACCCCTTCCCTGACCCTCTAGCCAGGTAAGTTCCTTGTATACCCTTGCTTCATGGCTAGTATCATTGTTTGTAAAAATATATGTGCATGATCACATGTTTACTGTGTTTCTCACCACATACCCTTGAGGGCAGGGATGTGTGGGTGGGTAGGGGTATGTGTTTGCTAACTTCTAGTTCCTCGATGCTGGAAATAGTACTGAATATATGAAAATATTTGTTAAAAACAAATATTAATGCCTGAGTGCATTAATCCTGGCTCCATCTCTAGATCCAGACTCCTGGTTCAGTTTCCTTCAGGCAAGTTATTAAATGACCCTGCCTCAGTTTTCTCATCTGTAAAATGGTGATAACAATAGACCCTAATTCACAGGGTTGTTTGGAAAACCAAGTGAGCTAATACAGATAAAGTATTTAGAACACAACACACACTAAGGGCCACATAAATATTCATTATTACTGTTTTCACTCCTCCTGCCCTTTGAGTCTGTTTTAATGGCACTTGAGCCCCTCTTACATCGAGGCTGCTTGACTGGATGCTGCCCCTCACCAGAGGCCTGGAGCCACTCCCTACATTGCAGCTTCTGGAAGGCTGAGACTGTCCGCAATGCCCTCCCTATTTGATCATGCCTTTTTTATGTGAACCTAGGCTCAAAGCACAGTTGAGTTTACTCTCCAACACCCTCTGGGGCACCTCACCCCACTCTCAGTGCCTATCCCTGCAGCCTAGACTGGCTTTACCTAAACACACCTGACTGTGCATTGTGGTGCATGTGGTTCATTCATCAGTGTTCACTGAATTTTTTAAATTTTATTTTAGAAAACTTTAACATATTTTAAAATTCAAGCAACAGAAAGATCAAAAAGCAAAATTAGTCACTCCCAAGTCACACCACCCAAAATAATCATCATCAACCTTGGAGGGAGCATAATTCCAGATACCTCCTACACATGCATACCCCAAGAGAGACTAGAAAATATGGATCCAGGTCACTGGTATAGAAATGGGTCATATTATACTGGCAGTTTAACAATGTTAAAGGATTACATTTAATTTTATTTGAATTTAATCAAAGAGAAAAAAGCTTGATGTGCCACTAAAGGAACTGCTGAGTGTCCATATGCTACTGAATGTCACACAAGTCCACTCAACTGATGACATGCTATTTGGACCTGGGGCAGGTTGTGCAAGTATCCTTGTTATCCTAGTGAGGCATATGAAGCTTGCCAGGTCAGTGAAGATTTTAGCGATTCCAAGCCTTCATGCATGCTAGGAAATCCTTTTTGGGGAAAAAGACCAGCTCTTTTCCTTCCAACCTCTGACCATGAAGAAAGGGGCCCAGCACTCAGTGGGCCTTGGGATTTGGGATGCACAAACATCACACTCAGGAATTCTGCCCCAGCCCACTCATCAGGTGACTGCAAGCTCTGAGTAAAAGCCTAGAGCAGGAGACGTCTCTGCAGAAGGCTCAGACTGTGGTCAAGCTGCCCCCCAGGTCAAATGACTTGTAGATCTATCTGATGGTGGTGGATACAGCCCCAGCTGGAGCCTGTGATCAGCCCTGGTAAGAGTTGCAGTGCCATGCTCCGAGTCCTGCAGCAAGGACCTGCTATTCTGGAAGCAGCTTCTAGAATGCCACAGGGGCCCTGCAGGGCCTGAGCATCTCAGGATGGGACAACACATAACTTTGTGACTGGAGCTGACCATCAAATCCACCAAATCACAAGACAGCTGGGTCCAGTGTCAGTCCACTCAGGATGGGGTCTGAGCAGATCTGTAACACAGGTCCATAAGGAGGTGGCCCATACACCCACACTTTCACCTCTCGTATTCCTCTCCCACCTATAATTTCATGGGAGGTCCCCTTGGTCAACTGATGCAGGAGGAAAAGTTTAAAGACTGGCTCACAGATGGGTCTGCAACCAAATATGAACTCTGCCACCCTTCAACCCCCTTGAGAATATCCCAAAAGTAGAACAGGATAGAGAGATGATCCAGGGGCAGTACCATAAGCTCTGAACCCAGTTACTGACATAGTAGGGAGGAAGAAACAGCCAGAGGAAGGGTGTGTATGGATCTCTGAGCAGCAAGCAATGGCTTGACTTGTTGATTATGGCCTGAAAGTAGCAAGAATAGATGAGAGGAGAAAGGGACATCTAAGAATTATGTTACAGGATGGGTACAGTATGTGTGCACCCACCACAGAGGGCAGATGCCAGAGCTAGGGCAGGCTGACCTGCCCAATGGCCGCTTCTGTGTTTGCATGATGGGTTTGTGAACAGAAGAGCCATGGGTGAGGGGTAAACTTCATGAATGCAGCCAACAGTATCCATGAGCTATTGCTGGGAAATACCTGTTCTTTAGCAGCAGACACCAGTGCAGGGTCCCTGATGGGGCTATCTTTTGAGGAGACTGACCAGTCACCTAATGGCAGGTTGGTTATACTGGACCCTTTCCACTCTGGAGAGACCAGCAACGTCTTCCTAGAACTAATCTCTCTGGGTTGCCTCCACCAGTATCACCATCTAGGAGCTCACAGGGGTCTGATGGCCATAGTTTTTTAATATGGGTAGGTGGCTTCTCAATCAGTTTCCCATCTGAACCAAGCACATGAAAATGATTATTTTCTCAATTTACCCAAGGATGGTACATCATCAGGGACATTTAAGATGCGAAGGTAAGAAGTTAATTCATTATATACAAAGGTGCCTTAAGTTATTAGAGCTTAATTCTCTATAGGAACCCTGGTGTCCTGTGCACTACTGTTTCAGATAAGACGGTGACAATGTGAATATAACCACAGGTCCATTGATCACACTCAAGTTCACATCATTTAGAAACAGCTAGTCTAAAAGGAATGGCTTGTTAAAAGCTTAGCTCTGGTGCCAGCCTAGGACATCTGGAGGGCTGGGGCTTGTCTTCCAGGATGAAGCACATTCATTGAGCCCAGACCAATATGTGGTACTGGGTCTTGACCCTAGAGCACAACCAGGGGGTACACCTCCTGCCTGAGCAACTTCCAGCCTTTGTGACTCCTCCCCAGGATCATCTCTTTCTAAGCCACCTCCTACTGCAGACAGGGAAGTGAGGTTCAGAGAATGCACCTGAGTGGCCCCTAAAAGCTGGTGATAGTCATCGGGACAAGACAGCTAGAGACCCATTCCACCTCTGAATCAGGCTGGACCTAGGCCACTGCCCCTCCGCCACCCCACCCTCGTTTTTGCCTACCTTGGGTCTCCTGTCTAGAGGGCCAATCTGTACAGACTTTATCTTGAACATCCATCAAGGGCCACCTGGACTAACCAGTCCTGGCAGAAATTGGATCTGGCCTTAAAGGCCCTTCCCCAGAGAAGTGTGTGTGTGATAAACCCTTACTTTCCACTAGCTTTTCCCATTTGCCAGAGCCAGAAGACCAGGATCCAAGGGTAGGGGTGGTGGGAAACTGGCCTTTCCTCCCCTCTCCTGCCTTTCCTGTAATAGGCCAGGTTGAGTTTGGGCTGGGACTGACACATTGTCCAACAGACAGACTGACTGGTGTCCCTCTTACCACCATCTCTACCTCAGCCTGAGCTGGAGACATCCTGGCTCAGCTTTCAGATCCAAGGTTAGGGAGGGTGGGGGCCAGCAGCTGGCATCACTGGGGAGAGCCCAGGAACCATCCAGTGAGATTCCAAGACCAAGTTTTGTTTGTGCAAAAGGGAGACTGAGGCCTAGAGAGGTTCTCATTTCCATTTGTTGACTGCTCATAACCTGTCATCTCAGAATACTGCTTTTCTTTAATGTAACTCTGCATTGTGCGCTCCTAAAGTGCCCTTGGGTGGGTACTCTACCTACAGAGGGGTAGATGTTGCTACCATTCCCACCTTCTTGATGAGGAAACTGAGGTCAGTTGTCCAAGGTCATGCAGGCCAAGGTTTCACATGTCCAAGCTGGGACTGGAACTCCCATCTGCCTGCAAAGCCCTGCTATTTGAGACACTTATAGGCTTTACAGAAATAAACATCGTGGCCCACTAATCCTATTTGTTCCTTTTAGAGATAAAGATAAATTCCTGGATGTAAAATCACTGGACCAAAGCAGAACGGAGAGCATGATTCATATTGACAAACAATGTGCTAGCAGCAGGAACTCAGGGTACTCACCATGGAGAGGCCCCCTGTTTGACAGCTCTTCAATGTCAGTGTTCCTGCTCTGCACCTGAGATGTGCAAAATGATATCATGTTATTCCATTTGCACACCCTGGGCTCCAAGTGCCTTGTCTAAGCCTGTTGGTCACTTTTGTATCTTATGGCATGAACTCCAGTCCTCCCTTCTTTGTAGGCTAAGACAAGGGCTGGGGGGCCATGGGTCTCACTGTGCTCTGGCCTCAGGCACCTCAGTAAAATGGGGAGAGTAGATGCCCTCAGGGAGGACATGCTGACTCTGGCTAGGGATACCAGATTTTCCAGGTATTGTAGCTGCAGGACTGTTTCTCCTCCCAGGTCTTGCCTAGGTCTGACTCCTCACAACAGACTGTCAGTTTGATCACTGTGTTTAGGTGAATGTTTGGCTCTGGGGAAGGTGGGCATGTCCCCAGTCAAGACCCCACCTTAGGTACCCTGGAAGGGACCATGATGGGTGAGGAGAAGGAAGATACTGGGAAGGAGGGCACCCTGGGGAGGTAAACATCTGCTCCATTACCAAGCACACCCACCTTGCTGTTTTCACCCTTATGTCAATCAGCCTACGAGCAGCCTGTAGGGTCAGAAGCATCATCCCAATAGCTCTCCCTGCCTTTTGGTCCTAGCCCTCAAAGTACAGATGGGAAGACTGAGGCCAGTATAGGCAGGGATTAGGTCCCAAGTACGCACAGTTCTAGCATGGGCTGGGGAGAACAATGGGAACTGGTATGCTGATCCGGTGGGATGGAGGCTGTTTCCCAGGGTGCTCCGCAGCAATGGAAACTTCAGCCTCTAGGTCCCTTTGACTGAAATGCAAGAAAAGTAGGCAGTCCTAGAGAAACTCAGCGACTTGAGCAGGTTGTCCAGCATAAAACAGATCGGGGTTCCAGTAAGGGAGGGTAAACCGGTTCTTTGCCGTGGGCTAGGGTCCAATCAGTGAGCAGAGACAAATCCCCCATCCCGCCCCAGCACGCCCTCCACCCGCAGCGGTTCAGCTGTTCGTGCAAGGTGCCCGGCGGCCAGCGGGTCATTTACATGACAAAAGTACGGCCACCCGGAAGGTGGGGGGCGAGGGGCTCCTATCGGTCCTTAGTCCCGCAGCTGCCCAGCTAAGTCTACACCCCGCAGCCCGAAGATTTGGAGGGCAGGGGCGGCACGCGAGCCCAGTCGCTCAGCTGTGTTTGCTCCCGGGGCGTCACGCGGGGCGGCGGGGCTGGGACGTGGGACAAAGGCCCAGATCTGACCGACCTCGCAGGTGACGAGCTGGGTAGGGGAGATGTTTTGGAGAGTGAGCACGTGTGGGAGGGGAGGGCCTAGGCGGCGGCGGCTGGCGAAAGGAACTGTAGGCCTTCTGAGACTGTTCCCAGCTACCTGGCCTGGGGTCAGGAGCTGCAGGATCACACTGGCTTCACCTCTCTAGGTCCGCGTTCCTGGCCCCCTCCCCTTCCTTGGAATCTGAAATGACAAATGATACTAGCATCCATCTATCTCAATTTGCCTTGGGGCCATGGACTGTTAGAAGCCAATTGTTCTGACTTCCACCTACACTTGGTTACACTTGGTGAGGCCCAGTGTTTGTCCCTAGTGGGCCTTTTCCTCCCAGCCTCCTCTCTCCAGCTGCTTTCCTGCATGTCCACTTCAGTTCCACAGCCACTCAAGCCAGCTTTCTCCATCTTCCCCATCCCAGGCAATGGTACTTGCCTCTTCTATGTGTTGGGTCCAAATCCCTCTCTTTCTCTCCCTTCCCCTCCTTCTCACCCTCTAGTGTTTTCTTTCTCTGCTGGCTTCACCTTCAAAACCTATCCAGAATCTAACCAATTTCTCCCAACCCCACAGGTGCTCCTGGTCCAGTCCCTGTCATCTCTGGCCTACATTATTGAAGTAGCCTCCTTCCTGTTCTCCCTGCTTTCGCCCCAGCAGCAATCAACACCAAAGTCAGACCCCCCTTTCCTTTTCTCTACATCCTGCCGGGGCTCTAACCCAACTGGGAGGAAAAGCCCAGTCCTCACAGTGACCTAATCTCCTCCAATCCCCACATTTCCATCTCTTTGAAATGATTCTTTTCACTCCAGTCACACCAGTCTCCTGGCTGTTTCTTGAGCAGCCAGGCCTCAGGGCCTTTCACTGGCCTTACCCTCTGTTTAAAACACATATCACCCAGGCTCACTACACCATTAACTTCAGGCCTCCCTCTCTCTGCCCTATTATTTTCTCTCCTTAGCTTTTCTTGCTATATGGCATTTCAGACAAGATCTGGCACATTCAGGGTGATATGACCGTAGTCATACATGGCATTTCTACACGAGTGCTTACTCATTTTGCCTATCTTCTGTCTCCTGTGAACTGAATGATATACCATGGCAGAGAGTTTTGTGTCTTGTTTGTTGTTGTGCCCCCACCCAAAACCTAGCACTGTCCCTGTTATACAGTAGATATTCAATAAATATTTGCCGAATGAATAAATTAAAGCACTTACTCCTCTACAGCAAACCTGTAGGTAGGCACTATTATCTCCATTTTACAGATGAAAACACAGAGAGAACAAGCAACTTGCCCAAGGTCACACAATCAGAAAGTCTGGGAGGCAGGATTTGAATCCAGGCCCTCACTTCCTAGCAATGTCTCAAACTAGAGGTATATAGGCCGGGCTTGGACCCCAGGATGGTTTTGTGTGGCTTGAGCAGTTGAATTAATTAAGGTTATTTTAAAAGTCAGGAGGTTTTACATATAAATATAGACCTTCAGCTATTGCAAATCAGAACCTCTGGCCCTACTGAGTTCTCCATCCCACAGGCAACCGTGAGCTTGTGCTGAGCAGCAGTCATCCTTCAAACAGGGTGTGGTCTGCTCCATTTGCCCCAGTCACTACCAGGCTGCTTCCCAGCCAGGTCCTGCAAACCCTCACCCAGTTCTACCCTCCCTCCTGTGAGCTTTCATTCCTCCTCTGGGCCTTTGCCCTTCCTGGTCCCTCTGCCTGGAATCCTTTTAGCTACACTTCTTTGTCTTGCTGCCTCCTTCATGTCACTCAGGTTTCAGCCCAAATGTCATCTCCTCAGGGAAGCCCTCCCTCATTACTTTGGCTACTGGTCATTATCTGAAATATTTCATTAATTCCTTGGTGTATGCTCACTGTCTTCCAGTAGAATGGCGACTCCAGAAGGGCAGGGCCCAGGTCAGTCTTCTTTACCTAGGACAGTGCCTGCATATGCAGACACTGGGTGCATACTTGTTGACTGACAGAATAAATGAGCAAATGAATGAATGAAACACTTGTCTATAGCAGCCTCTGTTTTAAGCACTTTCCAGGCATTGAATTCTCAAATTTATGTACAGCAGCCTTCTGCAAGAGCTCATAGTATCTATTGGGCAAGGTCATGCACAGGTCCTTTGCTGGGGGAACAAACCACAGTCGTTTCTGACTCTGTGACAACCTTGATAGCCTTGTGGAACCCTCTCCCCACTCTAATTCCTATCTTCTTAGCCCCCTTGGTTCTCACCACGGACTGAGGCTCTGAATCTTCTGGGTCAGCTGAGTTGTATTGCACCAGGGTCCTCCTTCTAGTGTTCCAGAAGCAGCCCTGTCCCCACCTTCCCATTAGCCTTGCTCCCCAACAGGCATCACCAGGTTAGCCTTTCAGGAATAGACGGGACAGCAGGTGGGCTGACTGATGTACAGGCTCCAGTTCACATTTGGCTCCATCCATTTCTCCTTGTGTGACCTTGAACAACTTAGCTAGTTTCTTTGAGTCCATTTCCCACTCCATACTCTGGAAACCCTGCTCCTCCTTGAGACTTATGAAAGCTTCTGGAACTTGCGCATGACCCCTAGTGTGTAGTACTTGCTTAGGACAGCAGCAGCTCCCAGCGCACATATGGTGTTCCCAACTTGCTACCCAAGTGAAAGAGTGAGTGGATGGGACTTTTGGAGCTCACCCAATGATTGTCACTCTGCATGGACTCTAAAAGTGGGGTGTCTCCTGCACTCCCTGTCTGCACAATTCCTAAGGGCCTCAGGTCCACTGAGCAGAAAGTTTCCCACCAGCCTGGAGGTCCAGAGAAAACTTAGGCTCAATAGGGGACTCAGTTTCCCCACATTGCTCTGTGGGCTACTTGCCTTGAGGAAGGCCTCCCTCAGCCTGTTGCTGGCCCAGAGGAGGACTTGGATTGTCACTGGGGGCAAGGTGAAGGTAAAATCTGTCCTTTCCTATCTGCTCCTCAAGAGCCATCCCTTAGGAGGGAGGGCTGGGGCCCTGGCACAGCAAAAGCAGGATCAGCCAGGGCAGCCAACTTGCTCCAGGGGCTGCCTGCCTGGCCCTGTTTCTGGAAGTGTCAAACCTGGGATAGGGGAACAGAGACAGAGAGACAAACAAGGAGGGAAACACACACACACACACATCACTCAGGAGTCAGCTGGAGACAAGTACCTGGGCCCAACAGCCTATTGTCTTCTCAGATCTAGACTCAGAATACAAATTAGAACTCCAACCCTAAAACACCCTGTGTGCATGAGTGCATGTGCACATGTGTGCATGTGCACCTGCAGGTGCAGGAAGTGTCTGTGTTGGCTGGCCTGTCTTTAGCACTTGACCATGTGAGCTGTGGACAAGCACATTGGGATGTGGGGTGCTTCTGGTGTGTGTGTCTGGGTGTATGAGGGGCAACCTATGGGCATCTGTGACTGTGTTTGAGTAACCTTGTGCAAATGTTTGTGATGGCCACACCAGAACCAGTCACAGAGACCCTAAGCAGCCCTAAGCCAGGAGCTCCGGCCTGCCTCTATCCCCAGCCTCCCCCCCTTCACTGGGCTTTTGTCCATTTCTGAAGTGACAAGAGACACACAAAAGGGTTTTTAATTAAATCAAAGGAAGGGGAATACAGACTGGGCGGGCTGCTATTATGTTACCAAATGTGAAAATGAAAACTTATATTTAAAGCTCTGGCATTAATTTGAGATCATTCAGATAGTTAATTAAAAGTGCAGCATGTGTTAAACATTATTTCAACAAAGATTTTCATCGGGCTTCTATGCAATGTGATCAGAGGGCTTGAGGAACTGAATGGAAATGCTCTGCAGCAAAGAGAAAGGCGCCAGACAAGGCCTACTCCTCACCTCAGGTCTGGCTCTTTGGGACACAGATGGAGTTGCAGCCAGATCTCTGTCTAGGTCCTGGGTGAGAAGGGAGACCATCAGGTTGATTCTGGACCTCTTAGTCAGTGGCAGGATCTTCAAAAGCCCTCCAGATGGTACCTGGGAGCTTCAGGGGGGTGCTGGCTGCACTCCTGTGCCTCAAAGGCCAGCACATATGCAGGTGTGTGTATGTGGGTGTAAGCAGGGGGCATTGCACAAGAATGTAGACATGTGTGGCTTTTGAGGCCATCAGAAGACTGGGGGTAAGCAGGTAACATTGGCACGTGTACCCACTGGGATGCTGACAGTGTGCATTTGTACACTGGTCCATCCATCCCACACATGACACATATTTGGGCATTTGCCTGTGTGTTTGCATATGCGTGTGTGCACTTGGGCATGGGACAGTACAGCTGGATGTGTGCCCACAATTGGCTCTGAGCAAGTTGTGTCAGTGCTTGATGCCTCAGTTTATCCATCTATGAAATGGGGATGCTAATGTTATGGTTTTCATAGAGAAAATTATATTAGGATTAAACAGGCTAACAGACCTAATGTATGTAGGCAAGCACTGTCCTGTACACTAGAACACAGACATAAATGAGAGCCATGCATGTCATTTTAAATAACTACATTTGAAATAATAAAATTGAAATTTATTCATTTCAGCATGTGATCAACATAAAATGATTAACGTGATAGTTTAGATTCTGTTTTTCATACTAAGCCTTTGAAGTCTCATATGTATGGGACACTCAGCACATCTCAGTTCAGACTGGCCACATTTGAAGTGGACTTGACAGCTCTCAAGACAGGAAGGGTTCTGCAAGTGGGGCCAGTTCTCCCGGGCTCTGCAGGCAACTTTCCTGAGGAACACTGTGTGGCCTGCTTTGATGCCCCTCCCAGGGGATTCAGCTGCAGAGGAAGGGGTGTGCAGACCTGGGTGAGCCCATGACCCTCCTCCTGCACCCCTTCTCTACTTCCTGAACTGGGTCCCTGTCCCTAGGTAGTGCGTCCCCTGACACAGTCTTACGCACATAGGGGCGTCCATGCCTCAACGGCACATTGGGACACAGCCCAGCCAGTGCAGGGCACCACTGGGCGCGGATCCTGCCAGGGCCACTGCACTGCCCCTGCGCTTCCAAGCTGGCGGTGAGGTGTGGGCAGCTCCTGCCCTCTGTCGGCCCCCTGAGGCAGCGCAGAGCTCACTCACCCACAGGGGCCTTGCTTGGTGGGTCCCTGCCCTGCAGAATCATTATCAGCCTACTGCCTATTGCCAGCATCACCATGCTAAAATTCTCATTGCAGGGCATGGAGCACCAGCCCCGTTTTACATGTGGGAAGGCACACAGCAGGACTGTGGGAGGGGCTCCTAGCTGAGGTTAGGCCACAGGTGTTAAGTACGCTTCTGCTGAGTCCCATATGGCTGTGTGCTTCAGACAGGTGACACCTCTCTGAACCTTGACTGTAAGCAAGGGATGACAGTAATCCCTCTGCTTAGGGTAATCAAATAAGAAGATGTCTCTAAGGTTTTCAGCACATTCCTGGCATACAGTAAGTATCTAATAAATCCATCACAGCCACAGATCATAATATGCATGCCCATCTCAGGGCCTTTGCACCTCTTCAGTGCCCTGCCTGGAGCCCTTTGCCCTGGGTCTTGGATTAGATGGCTCCTTCACATCAAACTCATCTTCTGAGGGAGGCTCTTCCTAAACATCCCCTGTCTTCATATCACACTGCTTTATATCCTCAGAGCCCTTATCACCATTCAACATGATCCTGTATGTTCATGGGTTTTCTTGTTTCTTATCTGCTTCCCCTATTGAACTGTCAGTTCCAGGAGGGCAGGGCCTTGCTCATCTTGGCCACTTTCATCCCTGACCTACCACAGGGCCTGATAAAAACTCAAAGTGGTACAGCTACATTGGAAAACAGTTTGTCAGTTACTTATAAAGTTAAACATACACTTATCATACAGCCCAAACAAAAACTTAAGTTCATACAAATATCCATAAATGTTTATTTTTTAAACATTTTTAAAAAGATTTATTTATTTTTCAGAGAGAGGGGAAGAAAGGCAGAAAGAGAGGGAGAGAAACATCAGTGTGTGGTTGCTTCTCATGTGGTCCCCACTAGGGACCTGGCCCGCAACCCAGGCATGTGCCCTGGCCGGGAATCGAACTGGCGACCCCCTGGTTCGCAGGTTGCACTCAATTCACTCAGTCACACCAGCCAGGGCCATAAATGAGTGTTTATAGCAGCTTTATTCATAATCACCAAAGCCTGAAAACAATCCAAATATCCCTCAGCTTATGAACAGATAAACATTCACACAGTGTAATACTATTCAGCAACAAAAGGAACCAACAGTAATACACATAAGACATGGATGAATCCCTAAGGTATACTGCTAAGTGAAAGAAGTCTCATCCAAAAGGCAATACATAATGTGACATTCTAGATGATGAAAAACTGTAAGGACATAAAACAGACCAGTGCTTGCCAAAAGTGGAGTGGAGGAGAGGTGTGCTACAAGGGGCATAAAGGATTTGAGAGGGCATGAAAGTGTTTTCCATTTTGACTGGTGAGTTACAAAACTCTAAGTTTTTCAAAACTCATAAAACTATACATTTAAAGGGGTGATTTTTTTATTGCATGTAACAAACAAGCAACAATTTTAAAAACAGTCAGAGTTGTAAATGGTTTTACTAGGTTAGAGTTGTGCAACCATCACCACAATCTAAGTTTACAACATGCTGCCCGCCCCCAAAAGGAATGCCATATCCATGGGAGTCATTCTCCTCTTTCCTGTGCCCCCCAGCTCCTGACAACCACAAATCTAATTTCTGCATCTATGGACTTACCTATTCTGGACATTTCATACAAATGGAATTATATAATATGTGACCTTTGGTTTATCTTCCTTTACTGAGCACAATACTTTCAAAGTCCTTCCATGTTGTAGCATGTGTCAATATCTCATTTCTCAGTCACCTTTTATTTATTTGTTTATCAATTAATGGACATTTGGGTCATTTCCACTTTTTTCTCTGTTCTGAATCATGTTGCTATGCACATTCATGTCCAAGTTTTTGTGTGGACACATGCATTCAATTTTCTTGAGTATAGACCTAGGAGTGGAATTGCTGACTCACATGGTAATTTCACTGTTTTGTTTTTCAACATCTTTATTGAGATACAATTTACATATCATACAATTCATTTAAAGTATACAATTCAGAGGCTTTTTAGCATATTTAGAGTATACATTCATCACCACAATCAATTTTAGAACATTTTTATTACTCCCAAAAGAAACCCTAACCCTTTTAGTTATCACCCTCTTTCTCCCATCATCTCTCAGCTCTAGGAAACTGCTAATCTACTTTCTGCCTCTACAGGTCTGCCTGTTCTGGATAGTTCATATAAATAGAATCACACAGTATATGATATTTTGTGTCTGGCTTCTTCTACTCAACACAATGTTTTCAAGGATCATCCATATAGGATGCATCAGTGCTTCATTTCTTCTTATTATGTTGTTGCCGGCTATGATTTCATTTAATTATTCATGGAATAATATTCCATGTGGTAAATAGGTATATCACATTTTGTATATCCACAAACATTTGAGTTGCTTCCACTCTTTGGGTTCCACTTATGTTTAAATTTTTAAGAAACACCTACCAGGGGTGTCCAACCTTTTGGCGTCTCTGGGCCACACTAGAAGAAGAAGAGTTGTCTTGGGCCACACCACACATTAAATACGTTGCAATATGTAATCACAAAAAAAATCTCATAATGTTTTAAGTAAATTTACAATTTTGTGTTGGGCTGCATTCATAGCTATCCTGGGCCACATGTGGCTCACAGGGCCACATGCGGCTCACAGGCCAAGGGCTGGACATCCCTAAACCATTTTCCCAAGTGGCTGCCATGGAGCATTTAGTCAGCACCTACTGTATGCTGCTTTCATGCTCACCACTACAAAATGAGACAGGTCCTAATATTTACTTCATTTTGCTGTGGCACGGAGAAGGTAAGACACCTGCCCCAGACCTCATGGAATCCTAGATCTGCCCCTTCTGTTAAAAGGAAGACTGCTGTGGTTTTGTGGGGTCTGAGAAGCAGCCCCTTGCTCAAATAATGACTGGGATGCTGGTAGCCTATGAATGGGTGCCTGTGATATTTCTCATTACCCAGTACCTCTAGCAGGTCTGGCAGGCACAGGAGGAGGAACCTGCAGGAAAGATCTGGATGTTGGCTGTCTGATCTGGGTGAGTCCTGGACCCATTCTCTCTAGAGATAAGCCTGAAGCTCTTAGACATGGTGGTGTAGAGGCTGGGCAAGGATATCTGGGCCTCTGACCAGGGTGGCAATGCTCCTAGCCCTCCTGGGCACCTCTCATTAGGGGAAAGGTTGTGACAAGCTGCCCGAGGGCCCTTGCAAGTGTTTAGGAAACTTCAGTGCAATTATTGGTCAAATGAATCAGTGAATGAGAATGGCAGCTAGGGCATTTCAAGGTGCAAGGGTAAGAGCAAGGGCCCACTTTGGAGGTGTCAGTCCTGCTCTGTGTGGCTGTTCAGAGCTCTGCAGAGTTAGCAGGGTAGGGGAGCTGAGATGCTGGCCTGATAGGACAATTCAAGTACTGTCCCCAAGTCTTTGCAGTTGTCCCAGGGATACAGGGATGAGCAGAACTGCAGGTCTAGAGGGAATAACTGGGACCCAACCCAGTTCTAAGAGACAACCACAGCTCTGAGCACCTGGGCATCTTGTCTTCATGTATGCACCAGCATGCTACTTTATCTAGCTGTCAATAGGCCTGGATAGTGCGGAGGGAGCTCCCTGTGCCTGAAAATATGTAAAGAAAGCTGAACTTGGAGAGATGGGACAGAGGTGGGGCTCAGCCTAGCTGCAGGTGACTCAGGCTCAAAGACGGGATGAAGTCCAAGGTCCTGACCACATGTGATATCAGCAGGTGCACCAGGCAGAGTGGTCTGAGGCCCTAGAGAGCACCCTGACCTTAGTCCCATGGTGATGATGAGATAGGCCTAGGCTGCAGGTCATCCAGGAGGAATGCACATGCCCCTGTTCATAAACCTGCTCACTCTTCTCCCTGTCTGCCGGAAGGTCATTCAGAAGTCACCCCCAAGAAAAGTTGGCACAAGAGGCACCACAACTAGCTCCAGGCTGTGGCGGGGTGCAGAATCAGGGCCTCAGTAGGCTCTCAGGGTGGGGCCCACAGCAGTGTCAAAGGCATACATGGCCCAGAGCCCAAGTTCAAATTCTTGGGGATCCTGAAAGCCCCACCCAGAGGTTGTACAGAATATAACCCCTGAGTTCTCAGGAGTTGCAGACAAGATCTCAGAAGACCACAGGCAGAGACAACAGACTTCTTCCTATTTCTAGCCATGGGAGTGTTCATATGGGTCCCTGGAGTTAGGAGTTACCCAACTGTAGGATGAGTCTGAGCCCTTAGGAGCTTACCTGTGGATAGGCCATGGTCAGGACTCTGAGCTTAACCTGGTCCCCCTGCCTGCTCCTGGCCCCAAGCAGGGTCCGGGCCTGAAAGGCAGGTGACAGTGACAAGGGCCCCCCAGTGTGCCCTGCCAGGGTCAAGACCTGAGGATGTCACACTGGCTTCTGGAGGAACAGATCTGGGTAAGTTCACGGGCCACTTCTGGCTCTGGCTGGTGTTCTGATCAACCCAGCAGTAGTCAGGCCTTTCTGAGGGGCGTTCCTTGAGCATCTGGGCCCAGGCAAGCCTGTGGGCTACTACTTTCTGAAGCCTGCATATGTGGTTGTGTTTGGGGAATCTCCAATAAAAGGCAGAGAGTAGGGGATCTGCAAGGGTCTGGGCTGAACAGGAGAGGAACACCCTCCGAGGCTCCAGCATGTGTTTCTCTGTCAGGGAAATCTTGGGTTGGTTTCAGGCAGGGCTTGGTTAGCTCTGTCTGTGATGGCAAAAAAAGGCTGGGGGTCCTGAAGACGACCCATAAAAGGGAAAGGAAAGGCCTGGGGCCCTCTCATTTCTCCCCTAGGGGACTCTCCTTTCATCTTTTACTATGGCTCTCCAGATATCAGACTATGAGAGAGGACTGGTGAGTCATAACCCCAGCCTGGGTCTCACCCTCTCTGCTATGGAGAAAGGGAGTGGAGGGGCTCTTAAATATGGCCTAATGCCCTTCAAGCTTTATAAGACCATCAAACAGCCAGGAGCCTGAGAAGAGCACACTTTTATCCTGGGGCTGTGCTGATCCTTCTTCTGAGGCTGTGAGCCCAGTCCTAAAGGCCACCCCACCCCCAGTCCACCTGCCAGGGTTGAGCTCCTTTCTGTACAGTGAGAAAGGAAATTGCAAATTAATCTTTATTTCCATCTTGGAAGAAAATCTTAATTCTCTGTATTGAAATGATCTCCATCATCCAAGGGAATCAATTATGGGCTTTAACTGCGGTCAGTCTTGACCAATCAGAGCAGGGCAGCCCATCCAGGCCTCTCCCTCCTCCCTCTGCTTCTGTCTTTCTTTTTCTGTTACCCTCTCCTCCAGGTACATTTAGCTCCCTGGGACTTTCTATATACCTTTGTCTCTCTGTCTTTTTGTCTTGATGTCTGACTCTTTCACCATTTCTTTCCCTCTGTATGTCTCCTCCCTTTTATCACTGTATCTGTGTCTTGGTTGCACCCTCCCCTGCCAGCACAGGGCTCAGGTATGAACCCCAGGTTTAACAAGCCTCCTGGGGACTGGGTGGTCCCCAGGCCTCCTTTTGCCCTGTCTCTAGCCCTGGAGCTGCAGCTTTGAGGGTGGGAGCTGAGATTGGGTTGAATTATTGGCCTGTCCCTATCTCCTTGTGGTCTCTGTGGGAGTCACCCTCTTGCTGTCCCATACTTACTCAAAGCCTGCTGTCTCTTGTACCACCCAGTCGCCAGCATCTCTCAGGCCACCCTTCCAGGCCAGAGTCATGACTGATCTCTGTTCCTGAGGATTTGGATGAGGATAATTAAATGGGGTGGGAGCTGTGGGGCCCAAAGAATCTAGAGCCCAGGGGACAACTGGGCCTTTAGGGCAGTAACTGCTGGGGGTGGGGTATAGGAGGGGATTCAGGGCAGCCACAGAGGAGTGCCAGAGTCTCACCCTCAGGGTCAGCCTTTTGTCTATCAACTTGGCAATGATCAAAGAGCTGGTCTTCAGGAAAAGGGGGTCAAGTAGCTGTGAGCAATGAGGCGCCTGCATGACCCCTATTATCCATGCCTCTATACTTCACATAACTTTTCCCTTGTTTATCTTTAATTCATGACTAATATACCAATACAGTCTCTTTGAACAAAATTAAAACATAAAAGATGAGGCTAGAGTGCCCTTTGCCCACTACTGCCCTTGCTAACCCCTTCTTAAGGCAGCCACTGATCATTGGTTTGGAGCGCACATTTACATGGCTTTTTCTACTCATTTAAATACATATACCTGTATTCACAGAGCACACATAGTATGCTTTATGGAATTTCTTTTAAGTGTAAGAGGTATTAGATGTTCTGCTCAAGATGACAGAGTGGGTAGGTACTGTACTCATCTCCTCCCATAACCACATCAAAATTACAACTATAGAACAATTTATCTGGATTACCACTTGAAAATTAACTGAACAGAAGTCTTGTAACTAAGGATATAAAGAAGACACATTGAGACTAGTAGGAGGCGTGGAGATGTGAAACAGGCTTGGCCCCATACCCACATGTGGCAGTTGAGAATCCAGAGGGATATCTCTCAGATGCAGAGGTCTCCCTTGAGAAGAGAGGGGCTCAGCCCCATGCCAGGCTCCCCAGTCTGGAACACTTGTGCCAGGAAGAGGAGCCCACATATCATCTGGTTGTGAAAATCTTCAGGAATTCCATCTATCTGAGTGAGATAGAAGGCTATTGGAAACCCAGGCATACCCTTAAAGAGTTTGTTCACAAACTTACTTGCAGGCACTCATCCTGGGCTCCAGTGGAGAAATAACAGCTCAAGCAGTGCCAGAGATGTACAAGGAGCGACTGAGTTGTGTGAATTCAGGGTGAGGGCTAGAGGGACAGCTGCCATTGTCCTTGTGTTGAGCCCTCCCACTGCATGGCTGATGGGCACCATCTTTCCTGTGCTGAGACATCTCCCCACATGGTCAAATATGAATCTGCATTAGCCTGGTGAACTTCACCAGTTCCACCTGACTAATCTCTGAGACCCTGCCCTACGACAAAGGTCCCTAGGTCTCAGGAGAGTGGTAGTTACCCTTAGTTATCCTGAAACTTTTGTTGAGTGGCCTCAGGCTCAGCACTGGTGTCAAATCTGAATCTGTATTAACCAGGTGAACACCACTTGCCTCACCCTGGTGACTCCTGTCTCACCCAACTCATGTACCACCCTAAACTGAGTGGCTGAGCCTCACAGGCAGCCAGCAGGTGGTGGCAGATCTTGGAATGCCTGCCTCCTTACCTCCCTCCCTCCCTTTCTCTTCTTTTATTGTAGTTCTATTATAGTTGTCCAAATTTTCCCATGTTGCTTTCCCCTGCACCCCCCTGCTTCCACAGTCATTCCCCACACTGTTGTTCATGTCCATTGGTCATTTATATTTGTTCCTTAACTAGGGCCTTCCCCTTCTTTCCTCCCTTATCCCCCTCACCCTTCCGCTCTGGTCCCTGTCAGTTTGTTCTTTGTTTCCATGCTGCTGGTTCTATTTTGCTGGTTTGTTTTGTTCATTATGTTCCTATTATAGATGAGATCATATGGTATTTGCCTTTTGCCTCCTGGCTTATCTCACTTATTGTAATACTCTCCAGTTCCATCCATGTTGTTGTGAAGGGTAGGAGTTCCCTCTTTCTGCTGCATCGTATTCCATTGTGTAAATGTACTACAGTTTTTTGATCCACTCATTTATTGATGGGCACTTAGGCTATTTCCAGCACTTGGCTATTGTAAATTGTGCTGCTATGAACATTGGGGTGCATAGGTTGTTCTGAATTGGTGTTTCAGGATTCTTAGGGTATAATCCCCACAGTAGAATCACTGGGTCAAAAGGCAGTTCCATTTTTAGTTTTTTAAGGAAATTCCATACTGTTTCCCACAGTGGCTATACCAGTCTGCATTCCCACCAAGAGTGCACTAGGGTTCCCTTTTCTCCACAACCTTGCCAGCACTTGTTGTTTGTTGACTTGTTAATGGCTATTCTGATGGGTGTGAGGTGGTATCTCATTGTGGTTTTGATTTCCATCTCTCTGATGGCTAGTAATGCTCAGCATCCTTTCATATGCCTATGGGCTCTCTGTATGTCCTCCTTGGAGAAGTGTCTGTTCACGTCCTTTGTCCATTTTTTCACTGGAATTTTTCTCTTCCTCGCATTTAGTCATATGAGTTATTTATATATTTCAGAGATCAAACCACTGTCCAAGATATGGTTGGCAAATACATATTTCCACATGGTTGGTTCACTTTTCATTGTGATGATGTTTTCTTTAGCCAAGCAGAAGCTTTTTAATTTGATATAGTCCCATTTCTTTGTTCTTTCCCTTGTTTCTCTTGCCCTAGAGGACGTATCAGTGAAAATACTGCTGCGTGAAATATCTGAAATTTTACTGCCTATACTTTCCCCTAGGACTTTTATGGTGTCACAGCTCATGTTTAAGTCTTTTATCCATTTTGAGTTTATTCTGGTGTATGGTGTAAGTTGGCGGTCCAGTTTCACTTTTTTGCATGCACTTGTCTGGATCTCCCAACAACATTTACTGAAGGGGCTATTTTAACTTCATTTTATTCTTCTGCCTTCTTGTCAAATCCTAATTGACCATAGAGACATATATTTATTTCTGGGCTCTCTAATCTCTTCCATTGATCTATGTCTTTTCTTATGCCAGTACGAGACTGTTTTGATTACAGTGGCCTTGTAGTATAGTTGGATATCAGGTATTGTGATGCCTCCTACTTTGTTCTTCTTTCTCAAGATTGATGTGGCTATTCAGGGTCATTTTTGGTTCAATACGTATTTTTGAAATATTTGTTATAAATCTGTAAAATATGTCATTGGTATTTTAATAGGGATTGTGTTGAATCTATAGATTGCTTTGTTTAGAATGGACATTTTAATGATGTTGATTCTTCCAATCCATGAACATGGTATATGTTTCCATTTGTTTGTGTCTTTCTTAATTTCTTTCTTCAGTGTTGTGTAGTTTTTCAGTATACATCTTTTGCCTCCTTGGTTAAGTTTACTCCTTGGTACTTTATTTTTCTTTTTTATTTTATTTTATTTTATTTTATTTTATTTTATTTTATTTTATTTATTTATTTATTTATTTATTTATTTATTTATTTTTATATACAAATGTGTCACTTTATTTTTTTTCAAATAATTATTTTATTTATTTATTTATTGTTAAAAATTTTTTATTTTAGTTTATTCAGTACAGTTTTTTCCTTTATTCCCATTCCAGCCCACCCATCCATTCCTCCCCTCCTCCCTCCCCTTTCCAACACTCCTAGTTTTGTCCATGTGTCCTGTATATTTGTTCCTGAAAACCCTTCCCTTCTCCCCTGAAATTCCCTCCCCTCCCCCCTCTGGTCACTGACAACTTGTCCTCTATTTCAGTGTCTTTTGTTATATTTTACTTGTTTCTTTGTTTTGTTGTTTAGGTTCCTGTTAAAGGTGAGATCATATGGTATTTGTCTTTCACTGCCTGACTTATTTCACTTAGCATAATGCTTTCGAACTCCATCCATGCTGTTCCAAAGGGTATGAGTTCCTTCTTTCTTTCAGCTGCATAGAATTCCATTGTGTAAATGTACCATAGTTTTTTGATTCATTCATTTACTGATGGGCATCTAGGTTGTTTCCAGCACTTAGCT
>CM052547.1:50849831-50867932 GCA_028533065.1 Trachops cirrhosus | reverse complement strand
CTGTAGCCTGCATTTTTTCAGCTAATTTGTGACCAAAATCAGCCACTTCTGTGAGTATCTTGATAACCAGTGCTTTGAACTGTGCATCTGATAGGTTGGCTATCTCTTGGTCGCTTAAAAGGATGACTTCTGGGGCTTTCAATTCTTCTTCTGTTTGAGCCATCTTTTTGCTGTTTTTTGTTTTGTTTTGTTTTTTGGTCTTGTTGTGCTCCTGTAGTGAGGGGCGGGGCCTTAGGAGTTCACCTGGGCGGGGCACCCCAGTTGCAGGGTTGTGACGCTGCATGTGGGGGCGGGGTCCGAGAAGGAACAATGGCGCTTGCTCTGCTCTCTGTAGGACCCCAGACCCTTCCGCCACTTTCCGCAAGCCAACTGGGCCCCTCTGGCACCAATTCCGGTGCGGCTGAGCCTGTGCACCCCGCGGGACCTTCCTTTTCAGTCAGTGACCGAAAGCTCCACTTCCCGGTGCTGGGACCCTGAGTTGCATGTAGTGCCTTGCTTCACAATGTTCGCCTCACTGGGTCTGCTGGTCGCCACCCCCTGGCCGGGGCCCACCAGCCACCGCTATATGTCATTTAATTCTGCTCTGAATTGGATTACTTTCTTCCTTCTACTCGCCTGGGCTTTATTTACCATTGTTCCTCTAGTTCTTGTAGATGTAGGTTTAGATTGTTTTTTTTAAGATTTTATTTATTTATTTATTTATTTATTTATTTATTTATTTATTTATTTGTTAGAGAGAGGGGAAGGGAAGGAGAAAGAGCGGGGGAGAAACATCAGTGTGTGGTTGCCTCTCAAGCACCTCACACTGGTGATCTGGCCCACAATCCAGGCATGTGCCCTGACCAGGAATCGAACTGGTGACCCTTTGGTTCACAGGCCTGTGCTCAATCCACTGAGCTACACCAGCCACGGCTGGTTTAGATTGTATTTAAATTTTTTGATATATTTTTAATGTAGGACAGTATTGCTATGACCTTCCCTCTCAGGACTGCTTTTGCTGTGTCCCGTAGGTTTTGGGCTGTTGTGTGACCATTTTTATTTGTTTCCAGAAACTTTTTGATTTCTTCCTCGATTTCATTTTTAACCCACTGATTGTTTAATAGCATGTTATTCAGTCTCCAAAAATTTGAACGTTTTTGATTTTTTCCTTGTTGTTGGTTTCCTCAAGTCATTGTGATCTGAGAAGATGCTTGATATAATTTCAATTTTCTTGAGTTTTTCCGGCTTGTTTTGTGACCTACCATTGTGGTTTATCTCTGAAAATGTTCCATGTGCATTTGAAAAGAATGTATATTTTGCTTCTTTGGGGTGAACGGTTCTGTAAAAAATCAATTAAGTGTGTTTGATCTAGAGTGTTGTTCAATGGCACAATATCATTGTTGATTCTTTGCTTGGGAGATCTATTCATTGTTGATAATGAGGTGTTAAAATCCCCTAGTATGAGTGTGTAGCTGTCGATATCTTTCTTGAAGTCTTCCAAGATTTTCCTGATATATTTGGGTGCTCCTATGTTGGGTGCATGTATGTTTACATGGGTTATATCTTCTCAATGGATCATTCCCTTAAGTGTTATATAGTGTCCCCCTTAGTCTCTTTTTTTATGGCTGTTATTTTGAAATCTATTTTGTTTGAAATAAGTATTGTTACCCCAGCTGTTTTTTTAGGTCCATTTGCTCAGAATATTTTTTTTTTATCCCATCACTTTCAGTCAGTGTGGATCTTTTGTCTTTAGGTGGGTTTCATGTAGACAGCATATATGCAGGTCATGTTTTCTTATCCATTCAGTTACACTATGTCTTTTGATTGTAGCATTTAATCAATTTACATTTAAGGTTATTATTAGTAGGTACTTATTCATTGCCATTTTTCCTTTGTTCTTGTGTTCCTCTCTCTCATTTCTTCATCTTCTTAAGGCAGTCCCTTTAGCATCCATTGCAATGCTAGTTTCATGGAGATGTGTTTAGTCTTTTTTTTTTTTTTTTTTTTTGTCTCATAAACTCCTTAATTCACCTTCCATTTTAAATGAGAGTCTTGTTGGGTAGAGTAGTCTTGGTTGCAGGCCTTTGCTTTTCATTACTTGGAATATTTCTTGCCATTCCCTTCTGGCTTGTAGTGTTTCTGTTGAGAAATCAGCTGCTTTATTGGAGCTTCCTTGTATGTTACTTCCTGTTTCTCCCTTGTGGCCTTTAAGAGTCTCTCTTTGTATTTAAAATTTGTCATTTTGCCCTGGCTTTTGTGGCTCAGTGGACTGAGTGCCAGCCTGTGAACCACAGGGTCGCTGGTTTGATTCCTAGTCAGGGCACGTGCCTGGGTTGCAGGCCAGGTTCCCGGTGAGGGGTGTGGGAGAAGCAGCCTCACACTGGTGTTTCTCCCCCTCTCCTTCTCCTTCCCTTTCCCTCTGTCTAAAACAAAAATAAATAAAATCTTTAAAAACTAAACTAAAATTTGTCATTTTAACTATGATGTGTCTTGCAGTGGGCCTCTTTGGGTTCCTCTTGATGGGGACTCTGTGTTTCCTGGATTTGCATGACTTCTCTCATCAAGTTAGGGAAGTTTTCCATTATTACTTTTTCAAACAGATTTTCTATCCTATTCTTTTCCTTCTGGTATCCTTATTTTACAGATATTATTACATTTCATGTTGTCCTGCAGCTTCCTTAACCCCTCTTTGTTCAAGTGTTTTTTCCTTTTCTTGCTCCTTCTGGGAATTTTTTTCTACCTTGTCCTCTATCTCACTCATTTGATCCTCTGTTTCATCTAGCCTGCTTTTAATTCCTTCTACTGTGTTCTTCAATTCATAAACTGTATTCTTCATCTCTTCCTGGCTGTTACTGACAGTTCTATATCCTTTTTCATGCTAACATAGTTTGCAGTTAATTGCTTATAGCTTCCCTGTAGTTCTCATTGAGCTCATTGAGCTTCCTTATAACCATTATTTTGAACTCAGTGTCTGATAGTTGACTTGCTTCTATTTCATTTAGCACTCTTTCTGGGGATTCCTCCTTTCCTTTCAATTGGGGGTTGTTTCTTTGTCTCCCATTTTGGGAGAGACTCTGCTTGTTTGTTTCTGCTTCTTAGATTAATGTGCTTTGACTAATCTCCTTCTTAGATTAATCTGTCTTCATGGTGTGAACTCCTATGGTGGAGACTTGTGGGATTCAGTGGTGCTGTCTCCTCGATCTCCTGAAATTGGTGCTACTGGGATGCCCCTTATACCTTTTATGTGGGCTTTCTGGTTGTAATTGGATTTTGGTTGTTGTTTGGTCATTCTTTGTTGGGTCTTTCCCTCTGACTGGCTGACTAAGAATCACTCCACCCACAACACCTTGTATGCTGTTGTGCAGGTGCACTGTTTTTTTCTTTCCAGATTCACCTCTGGTGATGTCAGATGGTGTCCCAGTCTGGCCTTAGGCAGCCTGTTCCAGACTACCAGGGACCCAACATCTCTGTCTCCAGTTGTTAATCTAGTCACTGTATAATCATCAATCAGGCTTAAGCACCACAGGGTGGGGCAGAGTAACTCCTGGGGGTAGGCCTATTGCTTCCTCTCAGGCTGATGCCCCTTGGAGGGGAGTAGTCTACCTGAGCAAGATGGCTCCTGCAGTTATGGGGAATGACTTAGCACAGGGATCCTGGTAGTTGCTCTCTCAGTTGTCTCTCCAAAGACACTGTCCCCAGTCTCTCTTCAAGCATCTCTAGTCCACTCTATCCTGTTTGCTGGAGCTCAGGGTAAGTGGCTGCAAATGAAAATTTATGTGTCGGTTCTTTAAACAGCTCTCTGTGACTCCAGTTGTTTGTCCCTGGCAGAGAGAAACCCAGTTGCTTTTTGCAGTTGGATGTTATCTGGGTACTTTTTGGACTCTGGTGCTATAGCTTAGGGAGTCCAGCTTGGGGTTCAGGCCTTACTTCTCAGGGGGAAACCCCAGCTAGAATATGCCTCCGACACTTCAGCTGCTGCCTATGGGAGTCCGGGATGCCCTCTTCCATCTTCCCTGCACTCCATACCAGTAACATTGTGGTGAAACTGTTTCTTCTGCTTGTCTGTAGTTAAAAGGCTTTTCTCCCACTAGTATTCAGGTTTTTATTCTGGATTATTTCTCCACAATTTAGCTCTAATTCTAGATTGGTCCTGGGAAGAGGTTAGTATAGCTCCTACTTGCTCCTCCACCATCTTGGATCTCTGGAATGCCTTGTTTCTCTTGCTAATCTGTCCCAGGTCCAGCACTGGTAGCAGTCAGCCTCATTCACAGTGTGGCCAGGTCCACATGCATCCAGGTCCAGCACAGGTGTTACTAACCATGGATAACTTTTAGCTCTTAACAAGTAGCCTTAACAAGTAGCTCTTAACAGGCAGTGTCTGACATTGGTCTGCACTGGAGCCTCTCCCAAGAGGTGTTGTCCCAGAAAATGAAAGGTCGCTGATTTGATTCCTGGTCAAAGCACATACCTGGGTTGCAGGTTCGTTTCCCAGTCAGGGAACATAAGAGAGGCAACTGATCGATGTTTCTCTCTCACATCATTGTTTCTCTACCTCTCTTTTTCTTTCACTTCCTCTCTCTCTAAAAATAAATAAATCTTTTAAAAAGCACCACCTTATTAGCTCTACATGTGGCATACCCAATGGGTGGTCTCAGCAGGCACTTACCCTGCTAGGGTGAATCCAGCCCGTGGGGTCAACTCTCACACAGCAGCTTGTTAACTGTGGTCATGGCCAATCTTCACAGTCAGTCATCCTGAGGGTCACTTCCACTCGCTGTCATGTCAACAGCAATCAAAGCTCAACTACACAACCCATACAAGAGCCATCCTTGAAGCATTTAGCTCAGGTGACCAGGGAGACTGTGCCACTGGGCCCCACAGGATACCTCCTACATAAGGCCACTCTGCCAAGACTGAGACATGGCAGATCTACCTAAAACATTGAAACAAAAACAGAGAAGCAGCCAAAATGAGACAGAGAAACATGTCCCAAATGAAAGAACATTAAAAATCTGCAAAAAAAGAAAAAACAAAAAAAGAGCTAAATGAAATAGAGGCAATCTATGAGGTACAGAAATCAAGTCCATGGTTATAAGAATGCTTAATAAACTTAGGGGAAGAAGAGAAAAACTCATTGCAAAGTTCAACAAAAAAATAGTAAGCATAAAAAAGATAGAAAATATAAAAGAGTCAGAAATGAAGATTATATGGAATCAACAGCAGAATGAATGAAATATGACTGAATAAGTGATTTCAAAGACAAGGTGGTGAAAAATACCTAATCAGAACAGTAAAAATAAAAAAATTTAAAAAAGTGAGGATAGTTTGATACCTCTGGGACATCAAGCATAACAATGTCCACACCATAGGGATACCAGAAGGAGAAGGAAAAGAGCAAGGGATTGAAAACCCATTTGAAAAAATAAACACTGGCAGAGAGAAGATGGTGGCAAGGTAGGTGGGAGCAGAGCCCAGTTCTCCCTGTGCCCACCTGGAACACCTAGCCGATCTTCTGAGGAACAGAGTGAACAGCCAATAGAATCCCAGCTTATCTGAAGTTTGGAGGCCAAAAATTGTAGATGACATTGATAAACAAATGGTGAGGAGGTTGTGTTGTGATGCTAACGTCCCTGGGATCTGTGCAGGGACCAGGGCTGTTGTGGCCCCTGGCCGGTGCTGCAAGATACGGGGAGGACAGTTTGATCACCAGCTCCCTTTCCTACCAGAGCAGGGAAGGCAGCCCAGCACCAGGAGGGACCTGGATGCTTGAAGTCACTGGGGGGAACAGAGATGAAGTGGAGACACACAGAGGTGGTGTACACCTGCTGGGACTGTGGACACCGGCTAGGTCATTACCAGAGAAATTGGGGAGCCAGGCAACACCTGGAGAAGGGAGAAGAGTTGGGCCGTGTGGAACCCCGACCTGGATAGTCTCCAGTCTGGTTAGAAAGTTGGGCTGTGTGAAAAGCCAGGCGCTTGTTAAGAACTGCGGGCTTAAACAAGAGGCTTTTACTCAAAAAAAAAAAAGGCTGGCAGCTGCTTTATAGGGAACTTTGTAGCAGCAGCTAGCTCGCACAGCTCGCCGGAGCTTGACTTGGGCTGCTCGCCCGCCCTGCAGCTGATTCGCACACCTTCCCCGGAGGCTGATTTGAGCCTCTTGCTAGCACCTGAGTTGGGCTGCTAGCCCAGCAGCTGAGTTGCACCACTTGCCCGCTGGGAGGATGGCTGGCGCCGCTCACCCTACAGCTGATTCTGGCTGCTTGTGGCACCACTGGTCCTGAGGCTGATTTGAGCTGAGTGCTTGTGCTGGACTCTGGCCTAGCCTGGAAGCTGATTCTAACTGCTCACCCAGGGCAAGTGGCTGAGTGGCACCACTTGCCCAGTGGTGGGCTCCGGCCATGGAGGGCTTGCAAAGAGCAAGGAGGTGGTGCACCACACGGACCTCGAACAACTGGTGGATTAAAGGCGCAGGCCTGGTGCAGATGGACAGTGGGGGCCTGGCAGCTTACAGAGGACCTGAGCTGGAGGCTGGGTAAATGTAAATATTGCAACCCAGACCTGGCCCCCATCCTCAAAAACCATAGGAAGGGAGAAAAGCAAAGCCCAGTCCCCCACTTCCTATGGCATCCAGGAAGACGAGCGGAACTCGCTCAGCAGGTTTAAAGTTAGCAAGATGCTTATTATTATTTTTTCTTGCTCTCCTCTCTCTTTTTTTTTTCTTCCCCCAAATGAGACAATAAGACCTAGAGTTGTGAAAGGTACACAGACAGATCTGAAGAGGGAGTGCAAGGCTAACCCCAACAACTGAGAAATTGAGACATATTTCACTTTGCTGTCCCATTGAGCTGGCATTTTATGGTTTATGTGTATTATTATTATTTCATTATTTTTACTTATTTTATTAGTATTTTTAAATATCTTTTTCTGTTTAGTTTTCATCGTTTTATTTCTCTGTTTAATTGCATTGTTTAACTGGTTTTCCTTATTCTCTCTATCATAATGTATTTTTATTTTAATTTTCCTTCTTTCTCCTCACTCATGTTCCAATAACACACTACTCTTAATCGTGTACCTTCTATTCTGATTATCCAAATCATATATTTCTTGTCATATTATTGTTGTTCCAGTACTATTGTAAATAATTGTTGTTCCATACAATTGTAAATACTACACAGCACCCCTCCCTGATCTTAGACCAATTCACTTTATTCCTGAGCTTTATTATTGTTGCATTTAACTCTATTCTCTCTCACACTATGCCCACTTTCTATCCTTTACTCTCACTGTATCTCATCATCTAACCTTGCACAAGCACTCTGTTTTCTGGATTTAGCTCACAATCCTTCTCCCCTTAACAAAGTCTTATCTCTCTTTCACCTTTTATAAAAAGTGGCTAGTTGGGTGAAATATCACAGTTAACACTATACTTATACAAAGGATCTCCTATCTCTTCTCTACTTCTTGGTACTTTAAATCCCATAGAATACTCTCCTGATGTCTTAATCCATTTTGCCTACACTCTGCCACTGATCACATACAAGATTAGGTGGGAGCTGTAAACATCAGTATACCCACTGGAGGAGAGAACCCATCAACAAAGGAACCACCAAAAGATAAAAACTCAAGTACAAGAGAGCTCACACAAACAGAAGAAAGGGTAAACCTAGAGCATCCAGACAAGGAGATCAAAGAGACCATAAAACTGAATCCCACAGAATTCCTACCATAGAAGTTCACCCTACAAAGACAGCTAGCAAAGTGAAACATTAGGAAGTGCAGAAACAAACAAATAGAGTCACCTAAAATGGGGAGACAAAAAAAGCATCTGCAATCAAAAGGAATGGAAAACTACCCACTAAAAGAGCTAAATGAAATGGAGGTAAGCAAACTATCAGACATAGAATTCAAAATAATGGTTATAAGGATGCTCGAGGAACTCACAGACAACTAAAGGGCCTGAGTGAGAACTACAACAATATGAAAAAGGAAATAGAAACTATAAACAAAAACTAGGAAGAAATGAACAATAAAATTTCTGAAATAAAAAACACACCAGAAGGAATTACAAGCAGGCTGGATGAAGCAGAGGACCAAATTAGTGAACTGGAAGACAAGGTGGAAAGAAACACCCAGGCAGAGCAGCTGCATGAATAAAGGCTAAAAAAATATGAAGATAGCTTAAGGGAACTCTAAGATAATATGAAACACAACAACATTCAAATCATAGGAATCCCAGAAGGAGAAGAAAAGGACCAAAGGATGGAAACACTGTTTGAAAAAATAATGATAGAAAACTTTCTGAACCAAGAGATGGAAAACCATGCAAGTTCAGGAAGCACAGAACATCCCAATCTAGATGAACCCAAAGAGGCCAACTCAAAGACATATCATAATTAAAATGCCAAGTACTAAAGACAAAGAGAGAATCTTAAAATCAGCAAGGGAGAAACAAAAAGTAACATATTAAGGGGCTCTGATAGGACTAGCAGCTGATTTCTCAACAGAAAGACTCCAATCCAAGAGAGAATGACAAGAGATATTCCAAGTAATGAAAAACAAAGGCCTGCAACCAAGATTACTCTACCCAGCAAGGCTCTCAATTAAAATGGAAGGCAAAATCAGGATTTTCCCAGCCAAAAGAAGTCTGAAAGAATACATTTCCACCAACCAGCATTACAAGATTTACTAAAGGGACTATTATAAGAAGAGAAAGGAAAGGACTGAAAAAGAGAGGAACACATATACAAAGGGGTAAAATGAACAAATACCTATCAATAATAACATTAAAATGTTACTGGATTAAATGCTCAAATCAAAAGAAACAGAGTAGCTGAATGGATAAGAAAACATGACCCACACATATTCTGCCTACAAGAGACCCACCTCAGAACAAAAGACCTACACAAACTGCAAGTGAAGGGTTGGAAAAAAAACATTCCAAGCAAATGCACAGGAAAGAAAAGCTGGGGTAGCAATACTCTTATCAGACAAATAGAATTCAAAACAAGGGCCATAAAAAGAGACCCAGAAAGACACTTCATTATAATCAAGGGAAGAATCCATCAAGAAGACAGAAACATTAGGCACCCAACATTGGACCACCCAAATACATAAGGAAAATCTTGGAGGACTTCAACAAAGATATAGACAACAACACTATTATAGTAGGGAATTTTAACACCCCACTGTCAAAAATGGAGAGATTTTCCAAACAAAATATCAACAAGGATATTGCAGCATTGAACAATGCCCTAGATCAAATGGATTTAACTGGCATATATAGAACCTTTCATCCCAAAGAAGCAAAATACATATTCTTTTCAAATGCACATTGAATATTTTCAAAGATAAACCACATGATAGGACACAAAATGAGCCTCAAGAAATTCAAGAAAATTGAACTCATATCAAGCACTTCCTCTGACCACAATAGACAGAAACTAGAAACCAACCTCAAGGAAAAAATTCAAAAACATTCACATTCATGGAGATTCAATAGCATGCTATTAAACAATGAATGGGTCAAGAATGAGATCAAGGAAGAGATAAAAAAGTTCTGGAAATAAATGAAAATGAACCCACAACAACCCTAAACTTATGGGACACAGCGAAGGCAGTCCTGAGAGGGAAGTTCATAGCGATACAGGCCTACCTAAAAAAGATAGAAACATTTCACATAAATGACCTAAACCTATGCCTACAAGAACTTGAGAAACAACAACAAAGACAGCCCAGAGCAAGTAGAAGGAAGGAAATAACCAAGATCAGAGCAGAATTAAATGACATAGAGACTAAAAGCACAATCTGTAGGATCAATAAATCCAGGAGCTGGTTCTTTGAATTGAGAAGATTCAATTCTTCTTGAATCTTCTTGAATCTTGAATCTTGACCAAAATTGAGAAGGCTTTAAGCAGACTCATCAAGAAAAAATGAGACAGGACCCAAATAAACACAATCAGAAATGGAAGAGGAGAGATTACAATGGATACCACAGAAATACAAAGGATTGTAAGTAATTACTATGAACAACTATATTGAAAATCTAGGTGAAATGGACAAAGTTCTAGAAAAATACAATCTTCCAAAACTGAATGAAGAAGCAGAAAGCCTGAACACAGAAGTAACAGCTGATGAAATCAAAGCAGTAATCAAAAAACTTTCAACACGTGGAAGCCCTGGGCTGGATGGTTTCACAGGAGGATTCTATAAAGCATTTAAGGAAGAGCTAACTCCTATCCTTCACAGATTATTCTAAAAAAATCCAAGAAGACAGAAGACTCCCAAACTCTTTTTATGAAGCCAGTATCATCCTAATCCCAAAACTAGATAAGAATACAACAAAGAAAGAAAACTTCAGGCCAATATTGCTAATGAACACAGGTGCTAAAATCCTCAACAAAATACTGGCAAACTGCATCCAGCAATACATTAAAAAGGTCATACATCATGATCAAGTGGGATTCATCTCAGGGATACAAGGATGGTACATTATTCACAAATCAATAAACGTAATACATCACATACACAAAAGGAAAGACAAAAATCACATGATCATATCAATAGATGCAGAAAAAGCATTTGGTAAGGTACAGCACCTATTTATGGTTAAAACACTAAGCAAAGGGGGAAGATAGGGAGCATTCCTCAACATAATAAACACCATTATGAGAGACCTAAAGCCAATATCATACTCAATGAGAAAAAACTAAAAGCTTTTCCACTTAGATCAGGAATAAGACAAAGTTGTCCACTTTTATCACTTCTATTCAACAGAGTGTTGAAAGTGCTAGCCACAGCAATCAGACAAGAAAAAGAAATAAAAGGCATCCAAATTGGAAAGGAGGAAACAAAACTGTCACTGCTTGCAGATGACATGATAGTGTACATAGAAAATCCTATAGACTTCACCAAAACACTGATCATCCTAATAAATGAATTTGGCAAAACAGCAGGATACAAAAATCAACATTCAGAAATCAAAGGCATTTTTGTATACCAGCAATGAAATTTCAGAAATAGAAATCAGGGAAAAATCCCACCCAATATAGCAACAAGAAAAATAAAGTACCTAGGAATAAACCTAACCAAGGAGGTAAAGGCCCCGTACTCAGAAAACTACGCAATACTGAAGAAAAAAATCAAGGAAGACACAAACAAATGGAAGCATATACCGTGCTCATGAATTGGAAGAATTAACATCATCAAAATGTCCATACTACCCAAAGCAATTTATAGATTCAATGAAATAACTATGAAAGTACCAATGGCATATTTCACTGACATAGAACAAACACTTCAAAAATTTATATGGAACCATAAACGACCCCAAATAGCTGCAGCAATTTTGAGAAAGAAGAGTAAAGTAGGAGGGATCACAATACCTGATATCAAACTGTATTACAAGGACACTGTAATCAAAACAGCCTGGTACTGGTATAAGAATAGACACATGGACCAATGGAACAGATTAGAGAGCCCAGAAATGAACCCAAGTCTCTGGTCAATTAATATTTGACAAAGGGGGCAGCAACAGAAAATGGAGTAAAAATAGCCTCTTCAACAAATGGTGTTGGGAGAGCGGGACAGCTACATGCAAAAGATTGAAACTCGATCACCAACTTACACCATACACAAAAATAAATTCAAGGTGGATAAAAAACTGAAATATAAGTCATGACACCATAAAAGTCCCAGAGGAAAACATCATCAGGAAAATCTCAGACATTCCATGAAGCAACATCTTCACTGATATGTCCCCTAAAGCAAGGGACATAAAGGAAAGAATAAACAAATGGGATCTCATCAAAATAAAAGCTTCTGCATGGCTAAAGAAAACAGCATTATAATGAAAAGAGAGCCAATCACATGGGAAAACATATTTCCCAGTGACACCTCAGACAAGGGTTCATCTCCAAAATATATAAAGAACTGACATGACTCTACTCTAAGAAGACAAGCAACCCAATTAAAAAATTGGCAAAGGACGTGAATGGACACTTCTCCAAGGAGGACATACAGAGGGTCCACACATGAAAAGATGCTCAGTATCCCTAGCCATTAGAGAGATGCAAATTAAAACCACAATGAGTTACTACTTCACACCTGTTAGAATGTCCATCATAAACAAATCAATAAACAACAAGTGTTGGAGAGGTTGTGGAGAAAAGGGAACCCTAATACACTGTTGGTGGGATTGCAGACTGGTCCAGCCACTGTGGAAAACAGTATGGAATTTCCTCAAAAAACGAAAAATGGAACTGCCTTTTGACCTAGCATTTCCACTGCTGGGACTATACCCTAAGAGCCCTGAAACACCAATTTAAAACAACCTATGCACCCCAATGTTCATAGCAGCACAATTTACAATAGCCAAGTGCTAGAAGCAACCCAAATGCCCATCAGCAAATTAATGGATCAAATAACTATGGCACATTTACACAATGGAATACTATGCAGCAGAAAGAAGAAGGAGCTCCTATCCTTTGTGACAGCATGGATGGAACTGGAGAGCATTGTGCTAAGTGAAATAAGCCAGGTGGTGAAAGACAAATACCATATGATCTCACCTATAAGTGGAACCTAAACAACAAAACAAACAAGTGAGCAAAATAAAAACAGAGACATGGAAATAGAGAACAAACTGACAATAACCAGAGGGGAGGTGGGAGGGGATAATGGGGGTGAGGAAAGGGTGAAGGGTTTACAGGAACACTATAAGGGACACATGGACAAAACCAAGGGGGGTTCAGAATCGGGGGGGAGGTGTGGATGACGGGGGTTGTGGGGAGTGGTAGGGGAAAAGGCAGACAACTGTACTTGAACGACAATGAAAAAAAATAGAGCCCTGAACGTGTGGCTAAGTGGATTGAGCACCAGCCTGCAAATGAAAGGGTAGCTAGTTTGATTCCCAGTCAAGGCACATGCCTGGGTTGTGGGCCAGGTTCCCAGTATGTGGGGTGGGAGAAGCATTCCCACAATGATGTTTCTCTCCCTCTCTTTCTCCCTCCCTTCCCCTCTCTAAAAATAAATAAATTCTTTTAAAAAATAAAAAGAAATGACAAAGAAGAGACATATCTTTGTACAGCCTTGAACCCAGGATGATGTCAGTCCCTCCTAACACACAACCCCATGTTCACCTTTCCAACCATGTTCTGTAAAAAAAAGAAAGACCCCTTTTTAGAGAGTGAAAGGTCACTAAAATTTTTACATAATCCTGTCATCAATTATTCCAGTCAGCTTTGGGGACATTTTTCCAGGTGCAAAGAAGACTATAAATACACCATCTGTGACATGGGAAAGAAATTTTAAATGATGTCCAATGTGACTGACTCACTGAATAAAGTTAAAGCTCAAAAAAAAATGCCCCCCCCAAACCCTAAAATAATAATGACTGAAAACTTCCCTAACCTGGTGAAGGAGATAGATATAGAACTCCAAGACAAGTTGAACCAAAAGAGGCCCACACCTGCACATAAAATTAAAATGGCAAAGGCTAAAACAAAGACAGAATCGTCAAAGTAGCAAGAGAAAGGCAGTTAGTTACCTGCAAAGAAGCTCCCATAAGACTGTCAGATGATTTCTCAACAGAAACGCTGCAGGCCAGAAGGGGCTGGCACAAAATATTCAAAGTGATGAAATAAGTACTTACAACCAGGATTACTCTGCCCAGCCAAGCTATCATTTAAAATCAAAAGACAGATAAAGAGCTCTCCAGATAAGAAAAATTTAAAGGAGTTCACCATCACCAAATTAGTATTACAAGAAATGTTAAACAATCTTCTTTAAAAAGAAAAAAGTTCTAAAATAAGAATAAAAATGGCAATAAATACATATTTATCAATAATTACTTTAAATGCAAATGAATTATGTTCCAATCAAAAGACATTTGGAGGCTAAATGGATAACAGAACAAGACCGTTACATATGCTGTCTACAGGAGATTCACTTCAGATCAAGAGACATACACAGACTGAAAATAAAGAGATGGAAAAAGATATTCATGAAAATGAGAATTAAAACAAGTTTAAGTAGCAATATTTATATCAGACAAAAGAGACTTAAAAAACAAAGGCACATAACAAGAGACAAAGAAGGACATTACATTACAATAAAGGAACTAATCTTAAAAAAGATATTAATACTTAATAAACATATATATATATATCTAATGCAGGAACACCAAAATATATAAAGCAAATGTACATAAAGGCAGATATTTACAGTAATACAATCATAGTAGGAGAATTTAACACCCCCATTGACATCAATTGATAGATATTCTAAACAGAATATCAACAAGGAAACAACACATCAGATCAAATAGATTTCACTGATATTTTAGAATGTTATATCCCAAATCAGCATAATATACATCTTTCAAACACACATGGAACATTTTCCAGGGTAGACCACATGTTAGGCCACAAAACAAATCTCATAATTTAAAAATATTAAAATCAAAACCAGTGTCTTATCCCATCACAATCATATGAACCTATAAATCAATTACAAAAGTAAACTGAAAAACACATAAACCAATGGAGGCTAAATAACTGCTACTGAACAATGAATGGGTTCACAATAAGATCAAGGAAGAAATCAAAAGATACTTTGAGACAAAGAATAATGAAACCACAATGACCCAAAGCCTATGAGACACAACCAAAGTAGTTCTAGGAAGGAAATTCATAGCAATAAAGGCCTACCCCCAAAACAAGAAAAATCTCAAATAAACAATTTACCTTACACCTAAAGGAACTAGAAAAAGAAGAATAACAAAGCCATCATGAGTAGAAAGAAGGAAATAATAAGGAGCAGAGCAAAAATAAATAAAACAGTCTAAAAAATACAAAAAAATCAATAAAACCAAAAACTTGTTTACTGAAAAGATAAACAATATTGATAAAACTTTAACCAGACTGACTCTCAAGAAAAAAAGAAAAGATCCAAATAAGTAAAATCAGAAACAAAGGAGGACAAATAACAACTGATACCACAGAAATACAAAGGATTATAAGAAAATTCTATGAACATACCAACAAATTGGAGAACCTAGAAGAAATGTATAAATTCCTAGAAACATACAACTTCCAAAACTGAATCAAGAAGAAACAGAAAATCTGAACAGACAAATTACTACCAACAAAATTGAATCAGTAATCAAAACACTCCCAACAAATTAAAGTTCTGGACTAGATAGCTTCACAGTTTAATTTTACCAAACATTTAAAGAAGAACTAACTCCTCTCCTTCCCAAACTATTGCAAAAAATTCAAGAGAAAGGAAGCCTCCCAAGCTCATTTGATGAGGCCACCATTATCCTGATTCCAAAACTATACAAAGACATTACAAAAAAGAAAATTATAAGCCAACATCCCTGATGAATACAGATGCAAAAATCCTCAACAAAAAGCAAACCGATTTCAGCAATACATTAGACATATCATATGCCATATTCAAGGGGGACATATTTCTAGTATACAAGGTTGGTTAAAAATCCAGAAATTAATTATTGTGATACACCACATAAACAAAATAAATGATGAAAATCACATCCTATCAACAGATGCAGAAAAAGCATTTGACAAAATCCAACATTTGTTTGTTTGTTTATTTATTTATTTATTTAGTGAGTTCTCACATTTTCTTTATAAGAAGTTATTTTATTGGCTTGTTTTTTCTTTTTTATTGTTGCTCAACTGCAGTTGTCCCCATTTCATCCGCATTACTCTTACCTGCCCTACCCACTCCCACTTCCCACATTCATTCTTCCCTCCCTATTCTCTTTGTCCATGGGTCCGTTATACATGTTCCTTGACAAACCCTCCCCTTCTATGCCCTGTTATCTCCCTCCCCCGCCCCTCTGGTTAGTTTGTTCTTTATTTCCATGTCTCTGTTTTTATTTTGCTCACTTGTTTGTTTTGTTGTTTAGGTTCCACTTATAGGTGAGATCATATGGTATTTGTCTTTCACCACCTGGCTTATTTCACTTAGTATAATGCTCTCCAGTTCCATCCATGCTGTCCAAAAAGGTAGGAGCTCCTTTTTCTTTCTGCTGCATAGTATTCCACTGTATAAATGTACCACAGCTTTTTGAATCATTCATTTATTGATGGGCATTTGGGTTGCTTCCAGCACTTGGCTATTGTAAATTGTGCTGCTATGAACATTGGGGTGCATAGGTTGTTTTAAATTGGTGTTTCAGGGCTCTTAGGGTATAGTCCCAGCAGTGGAAATGCTAGGTCAAAAGGCAGTTCCATTTTTAGTTTTTTGAGGAGATTCCATACTGTTTTCCATAGTGGCTGTACCAGTCTGCAATCCCATCAACAGTGCACTAGGGTTCCCTTTTCTCCACAACCTCTCCAACACTTGTTGTTTGTTGATTTGTTTATGATGGCCATTCTAACTAGTGTGAAGTGTTATCTCATTGTGGTTTTGATTTGCATCTCTCTGATGGCTAGTGATGCTGAGCACCCTTTCATATGTCTGTGGGCTGTCTGTAAAGTGGGAATAGAGAGAACATACCTCAATATAAAGACCATATATGACAAACCCACAGCTAACATCATACTCAGCAAAAAAACCAACCAACCAAACAGACAAGAATGCTGAAAGCATTTTCCTTAAGATCAGGAACAAGAAAGAAGGTCCACTTTTACCACTGCTATTCAACATAGTATTGGAAGTCCTAGCCACAGCAGTCAGATAAGAAGAGGAAATAAAAGGCATCCAAATTGGAAAGGAAGAAGTAAAACTGTCATTTGCAGATGACATGATATTATATAGAGAGAATCTTAAGGATTCCACCAAAACAGATAAATGAATTTAGTAAAATAGCAGAATACAAACTTAATATTCAGAAATAAGTTGTATTTTATATACCAATAATGAACTATCTGAAAGAGAAATTAAGAATATAATCCAGACTTCCGACCAAGATGGAGGCATAGGTAGACACACTGTGCCTCTTCGCACAACCAAAATAAGGTCAGCAACAATTTAGAAACAAGATAACAACTAGATCTGCCAGAAAATTGAACTGTATGGAAGTCAGACAACCAAGGAGTTAAAATATACACATTCATCCAGACTGGTAGGAAGGGCAGAGTTGGCCAGCTGGGCGGAGAGGGGTCGTGGCACAAAAAGTGGTGGCACCAGGCATGTAAAGCATCCCTGGCGCAAGACTGCAGCAGGTGGACCCTGGGCACGCAGGCAGCTGGCAGACCCAGCGAGGCGGTGATTGTGAAGTGAGGCACTGTACACAAGGTGGCTGGCTAACTGGGCGGTCCCACATTCACTTGCAGATAAACCAGGTGAAATTGGGCAGTGAGACAGACCTCGCAAACCAGGGTCCCAGCACCGGAAAATAGAACCTTGTGACACTGATTGAAAACACCTTTGGGGGTTGAGACACAGGGAGAGACTCCCAGCCTTACAGGAGAGTGTGCTGGAGAGTCCCACGGGGTCCTAGAATGTGCACAAGCCCACCAACATGGGAATTAGCACCAGAAAGGCCCAGTTAGCTTGGGGGACGTGGTGGAAGGGACTGAAATCCTTCAGAGAAAGGAGCAAGTGCCATTGTTCCCTCTCAGACCCCGCCCCCACATACAGCTTCACAACTCAGCAACTAGGTTGCCCCACCCTGATAAACACCTAAGGCTCCACCCCTCATACAAAGCAGGTGCAACAAGACAAAAAAAATAGGCTGAACGGAAGAACAGATCAAAGCTCCACAGCAAATACAACTAAGCGACCAAGAGATAGCCAACCTATCAGATGCACAGTTCAAAGCACTGGTGATCAGGATGCTCACAGAATTGGTTGATTTTAGTCCCAGATTAGATGAGAAAATGAAGGCTAAAATAAGTGAAATGAAGGAAAATGCACAGGGAACCAATAGTGTTGGGAAGAAAATGGGCTCAAATCAATGGAGTGGACCAGAAGGAAGAAAGAAACAACTACATAGAAAAGAATGGAGAAATAAGAATTCAAAAAAATGAGGAGAGGCTTAGGAACCTCCAGGACATCTTTAAATGTTCCAACATCCAAATTATAGGGGTACCAGAAGGAGAAGAGGAAGATCAACAAGTGGAAAAGATATTTGAACAAATAATAAAGTAGAA
>CM052547.1:50767364-50849331 GCA_028533065.1 Trachops cirrhosus | reverse complement strand
CTAAGTTTGCTCTATCCAGCAAAGCTTTCATTTAGAATGGAAGGGCAGATCAAGTGCTTCCCAGATAAGGTCAAGTTAAAGGAGTTCATTATCACCAAGCCCTTATTATATGAAATGTTAAAGGGACTTATCTAAGAAAAAGAAGATAAAAAACATGTATAGTAAAATGATAGCAAGCTCACAATTATTAATAACCACACCTAAACTAAAAACAAAAGCAAACTAAGCAAACAACTAGAACATGAACAGAACCACAGAAATGGAGATCACATGGAGGGTTATCAGCAGGGGTGTGGGAGGAGGAGAGAGGGGGGAAAGGTACAGAGAATAAGTAGCATAGATGGTAAGTAGAAAATAGACAGGGGGAGGGCAAGAACAGTAGGGGAAATGTAGAAGCTAAAGAACTTATGACACATGGACATGAACTAAAGGGGGGAATGTGGGTGGGAGAGGTTGTGCAGGGTGGAGGGGAGTGAAGAGGGGGAAATGGGACAATGGTAATAGCATAATCAATAAAATACATTAAAAAAGGATATAATCCATTTACAATAAAAATAATAAAATATCTAGAAATAAATTTAACCAGGGATGTAGAAGATTTTTACTAAAAAAAGTTATAAGACATTGAAAAAGAACTGAAGAAGTTACAAGCAAATGGAAGCATGTATTGTTCCCATAGATAGGAAGAATTAATATTGCTAACATGTCCATACTATCCCAAAGGAATCTATAGATCCAATACAACTCCAATCAAAATACCAATGGCATTTTTCACAAAACTGGGAGAAATAATCAGAAAATTTATATGCAAGCACAAAAGACCTTGAATAGCCACAGCAATCTTGAGGAAAAAAAACAAAATTGGAGGTACATGCTACCTCATATCAACCTATAGTATAAAAAACAGTAATCGAAACAGTATAGTACTGGACTGAAAACAAATACATAGAACAATAAACAGAAAAGAGAGCTCAGACATAAACCCACACCTATACAGTCAATTAATTTGTGACCAAGGAGGCAAGAATATGCAATGGGGTAAAGACAGTCTATTCAATTAATGGTGTTGGGAAAACTGGACAGATATAAGCAGAAAATAAAACTAGACCATCTTCTTACACCATATATTGGAATGAACTCAAGACAGATTAAAGACTTAAATGTAAGACTCAAAATCATAAAACTCCTGGAAGAAAACTTAAATTCTCTGCATTCCTCTTAGTAATATTTTTTTCTGATGTATCTCCTCAGGCAAGGAAAACAAAAGAAAAAAGAAACAAATGGGACTACTTCAAACTAAAGAGTTTTTGTACAGTAAAGGAAACCATCAACAAAATGAAAAGACAACCTACTGAATGGAAAAAGATATTTGCCAATGATACATCTGATAAGAGATTAGTATACAAAATTTTTAAAGAAATCACACAACTCTACACCAAAGGAACCCAAACAATACAATTAAAAAATAGGCAGATGACCTGAACAAGACATTTATACGAAAAGAACATAAGATGGCCAATAAATTTATGAAAAGATGCTCAATGTCACTAGCCCCAGAGAAATGCAAATTAAAACCACAATGAGATATCACCTCACACCTACCAGAATGGCTATCATCAATAAATCAATAAACGAGTGCTGGGGAGGATGGGGAGAAAAGGGAAGGCTTGTGCACTGTTGGTAGGATTGCAAATTAGTATAGCTACTATGGAAAATAGTATGGAGGGTCCTCAAAAATTAAAAATAGATCTATCTCATTACCCAGCAATTCCACTTCTGAATATATACCAAAGAAATGCAAAATATTAATTCAAAAAGATATATACACTCCTGTGTTCATTGAAGGAGGAGAGGGATCTGGGAGGGTTTTTGATTGAGGGGAGATGTGACCTGACAGGTGTGAACAGGACCTGTCTGGTTACTGTGGAAGAGCGTGTGGTAGCAAGGTGGAACAGGCACCACTGAGAGAGGACTGCAATGGTCTGAGCGAGAGATGTGAGGTCTGGCCAGGCTGGTGGTGGTGGTATGAGGAGAGATGAGCTTTGGGTAGGTTCTGAGGGTGACACTGTGGACCTGCTGATGAGTCAGATGAGATGCGCCACAGGTGCTGCTATTATTATTACCACCTTTCAGGTTGGAACACTGAATTAAGCAAGTAGCTCGATGTCAGTAAAGTTGTAAATGGAAAAAAATTGGTATTTTTACACTATATCTATCATTGGAAAATGCTACAATGAGGAACAAACTTGCCTGAGGTATATAGAGGAGCACTCTGTGGCAGAGCTGGCTCCTGGGGACAAGGCAAGTGGGCAGCCTTGAGAATTGATCCAGGGTGCTAATCTGTGCCCACCTCTGCTGGGTTGCAGAGGTGGCAGGTTGAGCATCCCCCAGTTGTATACTTGGTAAGGGAGGGAGGGGGACCTGCTCAAGGCCCCATAGCACTGGTCATGGGAGAAGACTCTCAGAGTGGGCAGGATTGATGACCCATGGGTACAGAGTGGCATACATGGGCCCCTGGCTCCTGTGAATTGCACCCAGGACCAAGGGCATGGTCCAGACTGACCCAGACTGGTGAGAGTCACAGCCCATGTGCACTGAGTCACAAAGCAGGAGCCCACTCCAACAGGCTTCAAAAACAAAGGGAATTTGCCACTTCATATAATGAGGACTAGCTTCAGGCATAGCTGGATGTTAGTGCTCAACTGAGGTCCTCAGGAATCTGTCTCCTATCTCTCTATAAGTTTTTATCGGTGTTGACACCATTCCTTTGTGGTATTGACATCAGTTCCTTCATGGTGACAAGATGGCCAGAGCAGATTCCAGTTCATATCCACCAACTCAGTAACCCTAGCCAGAAGAGAGGGCCTTGTTCCTAAAAGCTCCAGCAAAAGAACACAGTGACATGCCTGGTCCCTGCCATCTCCATACTTTGGAGGGATGGAGCAGGTCAGAAGGAACCCTGCTGACCTGTGATTTTGTGGGATGGTGGTCCTGGAGCCAGCACCTGTAACCTATCGGGACTATTCCCTCCCTGAGCCTCCATCCTGCACCTGTGAAGTAGGACAAATCACAACGAATGCAGAGTTAGGATGGCTAGATGCAGAAAGTGTCCTGGGGGCTGATGGCAACATCTGGGAGGGGCATAGGCCCTACTTCCAGGTGATCTTGTGTGAGTCCTCAAGAGTCCTGAGACTGCAACTTTAAAGGTGCACCAGAGCCGGAGCCAGAAGGGGAGGTAGGTGTGGGGCTTTCAGTCATCAGTGCTGACAAACCTCACTCTTGTCACTGGTGGCCAGCTCCTCACAGCAGCTGACTAAACTCTTGCCTGTGCACCCCCTGAATCCCAAGCTAGGCCTTGGCCTCCAGCACTGAGCCAACTCTCACCAGACCATGTGACCTTGGCATGTCACTTGGCCTCTCTGGGACTCAGTCAACTGATGAAATGAGGGTGAGGATTTTCACCTTGCAAGGTTTCATGAGAGAAAAAGCATGTGGCACACTCTGAGTCAGGCCTGTCACATGTGAGGGTCCCCGCTATCCCCCACCCTCACACTGTAACAGTTTCAATCTCAGAATCATCTCTTTTTGGCTGGATAATCACCCTTTTAGGAGCAACCTGTTCCTGGAATAATGAGCAGATGACAGATCTAATGGTAAAGGTGCTCAGACAGGGGCACAGCGTGAGGAAGGTGTGGTGGTGGGAAATGTTTTGGAATTTGAGGGTGTCCTAGAAGTCCTGTATGGAGCTGTCTGGCTGAAGTGGGACTGGTGAGTGGGGAGAGGAGGCTGGAGGCAGAGTGGGGCTCCAGTTTGGTGGAAAGTCCTGTAAGGTGACCTCAGGCTTAGTCCTCACTCTCCAGCATTTTGTACAGCAGCTGCCTTGGTGAGGACTTCCACTGGGGGGAGGGAGGGTCCTGTTCAGAACCAGCAGCCTCAGTATTTCCACCCAAAATGTGTACACCACCAGGACTGGGCCTCTGCCCACCATCTTCCGGCCACTGGGAGATGCTATCTGTTTTATCAGTCGTACCCTGTGACTCTGACAATTGTCTCTCCTTATCAGCAGCCCCACTGGCTGTCCATGGGGTGAGAGTGGCCCTGGCTGGCCAACATGTCCACATGTGTATCCAGATTCCTAGTTCATTTCACCCACAGGTTTCCTTGTGCTGGGGTGGCTGGAGCAGAAGACCAACCCCTATCTTTTGCTTCAGCTTTTCTTCTATGAAGGAAGTCCCCAGAGATGCTCCTTATGAATGGCCTCACAACTCATTCATAAGTAAGGGGCAGCAGTGCTTGGAGGGACAGGGCAGGTCTGTCCCCTTATGGTCAAGACACCTCCTTCTGAGCCCCAGCCTCCTGTCTGAACACCACCGTCCTTCTGGGGTCTTCCTCTCACTCTGTCCATCAGGAGCCATCTGTGAGGGGAGCCCTGAGAAGGGCACTTGCCTGAGATCCCACAAAAATGTAGACAGAGTGGGCCCTGGACCTGGGCCTATCAGGCAGAAGGAGCAGTGAGAGCAAAGACCAGAGAATGTGGCATCCCCTCAGGGACAGAGAAGGTGGTGGGCTTTGATTAGCTTGGGCTCAGCTCAGGGGAAGCTGGGCTTTTGTGAGGGCCCCAGAGCCTAGATGGAGGAGCATTTCTCTCACCCTGCTGAATACTGAGAGCCAACAAGATGCTGCTGATTGGGGTTATCACCTGCCCAATTGACCAGCTCCACATCTGATTAGAAAGCAAATTGTTTAATCTCACACCACACCCATTACACAACAGTCCTGCCAGGTGCCTACCCACACCCACCTGCCATCCTTAAGTGGCATCCCCCTTCTACCAAACCCTGCCTGGCCCCTCCCTGGCTGCCTCCTACTTGGGCCTGGGCCTTTCAAGCAATGTTTACCACCCCTGGCCAGTGTGTCCTCTCCCACCAGCACCTCAGAGTATACCCTGGCTCCCTCTGGCCCCTTTCTCTGTTTTCCTTCTGGGCTCACTTGCTGCTGCCTGAGTCTCAGTTTGGGCTTTCCTCCCAACTTGTCTTGGGCCCTTTTCCCTACTCCCTCCTTGGTCTCACACATTCCCTTGGTCTTGTATGAATGTGCTATGACCCTTCTCTGTTTCCAGCCAGAATCTCCCCAAAGGCCCAGAGTGTGGCTCAGGAGTCCCATACAAAATCATCAAGGTGCCATGCCCATCCCTGTCTTGTAGCTGGGCTTCCATCTGTGTGCATGAGGATTACCAGGCATCCTTGGCCCCCTCCCTCCTGCTCCCTCACCTGCCGCTTCAGTGCCAAAGCCAGTGATTTTACCTTGATCATTCCCAACCTGCTTCCTCCTCCCACTCTTCATACTTCACCTTCAGCTCAGCTCACACCTTCTTCCTCCCCCCCCCTCACCTAGCCTTAGTTATGGCATCTCCGTCCTAGCCAACTGCCTCATGCTTCTCATGGATTTGATAAAGTCCCTGGTGATAATGGTGAAGAAGGAGGAGGTGGTCTCCGGGTGCTGGTGAGGTTAGCCATGGTGATAGTGGTGACAGTATAGGGACAGGGTAAAGGACTGGCTTGGGAGGTCACGCTTGGGTACTGAACTGGGAAGGCAGATGATGGGTCAGGAATCTGGCTTCTGTGGCCTGGTCTGTGCCCCAGCTCTGGAACCCTTGGGAAATTTGAGCTTTCAAGGCTTCTCCCTGGAGTTTCAGGGGAAGGCATGTTCTTGCACTCCTCCTGGTCTGCCCCCACATTTTATATACCCAGCCAAGAGCCTCTCTGTCCCTCTCATCCATTAGAAGGAACCTAAGAGACAGGATGAGAAGAGGCCCTGACAGAGGCTGCAGAATGGGACCAGGAGGGTGGAGAGGCAGTCACCAGGGTGGAAAATGCAAGGAGAGAGCTCATTGGACTCCACGAGTGCCTTTTGAAGGTGACAGACCCATAAACTCATATCCTCAGGTTGACCTCCAACCTGTCCCACTGTGGTTTGCTGCCTAGGGCTGGGCCTCACTTCAGGGTGTGGCAGGTGGGAGAAGTGAACTGGAGGTTGGTTGGAGCCAAGGTCATCATGAAGGACAAGAGAGAAATGGATGTGGAGACAGAAGCAGAGGCTGGAGGGAGGAATGGAAGGAGGGTGTTTTGGGGAGGCACAGACCTCACCATGGGTCCATATGGCCTCTCTTAGCCCCCTTGTTCAGCCCAGTAAGCACAGCTGTGACAGAGTTGCCTGGTCACAGGCACCCTCACTGGTCACCTGCCTTAACTGAAGATGGGGCTCAGTGGGTGTGGGAGAGCTGATAGGACCCACCCTGGTGTTGGTATGGGGGTATGCAGGTCAGGGGAAGAGAGGCTCTGGCCAATAAGAATGAAGTGGCAGTTAGCCGCCTGATGCCAGGCCCTGCCCAGTGGTAAGGTGGTGACTATGTGGGAAGCCTAGAGGCTCAGGGCTGAGTATGTGGGGGTGTCCTTTGAGTGGCAAGTTGGGTGGCTGAAACTGGCCCCTTATCCTAGCCTCCCCAGGTTGGTCTGGGCTTCTGGCTAGCCTTTATCTGGAGCCCCAGCTATGGCCGCAGGAAGTGGCCGTTTCTCTGTGCTGTGCTGTCTCTTCACCAGAGCTGGTGATAACATGTGGCGGGGGGTGGCGTGGAGGGATTGAGCAACACCTTATAGTGGGGCACATGGGGAGACTCCAGGCACATGACCTCTGACTTGCTGGCCTGGGTAGGGTTGGGGGTAGGGTTTAGATACTTCTTGCCTGATAGCAGCACTGCACAGAGGAGGCTGCCTGAGCACAGGGGTTGCAGGCCACCCGAGAGACTTAGCAGTGTGGGAGGAGGGGGCCCAGCTACATCCAGTGAGCAGTGGGCTGTGACCCCAGGGTCTGGTACACAGGTGACAGGAGATGTGGAATAATCAACTTTGGGCCTCTTCTCTAATCCATCTTAACTCTCATGTCCTGCCCCTATGCTGAATCCCCCAAACCTTCCCAAATGTCCTCTTCACCTTCCCAAATGTCTTCTTCCTCCTCCAGGGCCTTAGCCTGAACTGCCCCCTCCTTTCTCACTTGGCCAATCACCAACCAATTCTGGGGGTCTTTGTCCAACCCATAGTCTCTGCTCCTCTGGTGGGCCCTGGAGAGTCAGTGTGTGAGTGTCCAGAGCTAGTGGGAAGTAGGGGGCCAAAGGTCTCTTGACATTCTGACTGACATAGTCTTCCTACCTGTGTCCTTAGGACTGTTACAGCCTTCAAGGCTTCTGCCTAACCAGCCTGCCTCTACCACTGGTAATCAGTTGAGGCACTGGGCTCCCACAGTAGATGCCTGCAAGCCCAAAGCTAGGGTCAACTGCCCCTGGGGAGCACACAGTGCTCCCCCAGCACCCCCAACCGCCTCTGCTGCCTCCCGGTGCTGCCTGAACTGGGCTACTTAATGGCTTGCTGGATTCCATTATCAGCCGAGGGGTAACTATTCTTTTTCAGTCAGGGCCACCTGTGTGGAGGTGCCTAGCAGGTGCTGGGGGGAGACTGGGAGCCAGCACCTCATTTATCTCTCTCCTTGCAGGTACCACCTGCAAGGTGCTCTTGCTAGAGCCATCACTCCTGCTCTTCTCTCTGCCAGAACATCACTCTTCCTCCCTGCTGGCAAACTCCATCTGTAAGACCTTGTCCTAGTGGCCCCTGGGCCTGAGGCCAGCCATCCCTCACTCCAGTCACAACCATGGACAATAGATACGGCTGAACTAGCAACTAGGAGGCCATGAGTGGGGCTGGCCTTGGCCTCTGGAAGGGAACCTGGAAAGCTAAATCCCATGTGGAGGCTGACCAGGCAGAGAAGGCTGAGAGACCTGAGGCTTGAATCAACCCAAGGGTGAGCCAGCACTGAGAGGGTCTGGGACCACTTTGAGGGGGGCTCTGGGTCTGCAGAATGGGGATAAGGAGCCCCCTCCCATCCCACCAAGTCCTGAGGAAGAAGTCCCACCAACCTGCAAGCTTGTATCCCAAAGAACAAACTGCCCCTGGACACACATCACCTCCCTATGCATACTGGACCCAACATCCCTCTTCTTCACCTTCTTCCCACATAGATGTACCAGAGACACACAGCCTGACAAACTCTTGTTGAGTGCACACAAATACACATACTCACCCAGAGACAAGATCCAAACACACATCCAGACATACACAGGTACCTGGGACACGGGGATACACATATATACCCACATATACCCACTACCCCCTGCACACCTCCACACCTCCACCACCAACCTATATGCCCCCCACCAACACATACACATGTGCACTGCCAGGAAAACAGAGGCTGCCCCTGCTTCTGCCCGAGCTCCTAGGACTTCCCCTTTACAAGACTTTATCTATCAAAAATATATTAACCCAGAATTCTGTTTCCATGAGGGTCTCAATTCCAGGGATATTTCCAGATAAGCCTTATCTCATTCCTAGTGCATTAGCTGGCCCGGGGCCTGCCAATCACAGGGGCACCTCCTATCCCAGCCTGTGGCAGGATGCCTGCCCATGACTTCATTCTAGATGGGCAGGCAGGTCGGGGAGCAGGGCATGGGTCAGCAACGCCATGCCTTGCTCCATCCCCTCACCCCTCAGTCCAAAGCAGGGCTCCAGAGGGCACCTTGTTGCAAGGACACAAACATCCAAGGCACTAGACCTGGGGGAGGAGGTGGTGGTGACTCTGGAGTCATCCAGAACCTGGGTTCAAATCCCACTTCTACCTGGGGCAATCAATGGCTGTGACAGCCAAGAATCCCCCCACCTTGGCCTTCATCTGAAAAGTTGGAGTGGCACTTCAAGGGCCACACCTATAGCAGTTTCAGTGAGTTTATGCATATGATGGTGGCTGCAGGGGCTTATCACAGCATACTGAGGGGAAAGGGACACATTCCTCAGAACACTGGGTGTTGACCCTGACCCTAACCCTGCCTACCAGCCCCACCAGGCATTCTCTTCTAAGGGATCCCAGGCCAGATAGGGACCCCACCCAGGGCAGTGGGCTAAACCAAAGGACATTTCACTGCACACTCTGGGAGGCCCCTCCCTGCGGCATAGCCACAGGCTGTTCTCTCTTCCCTTTAGTACCTTAGTTTCTTCCACCAGACCCTTCTTCCCTCCCTGGGTTTTGAGGAGTGCTCTCTTCAGGAGAGGTGTGAAGTGGGGACAAAGCAATGGGGACCTGCACAGAGATCCTGTTAAAAATGGGCAGTGCTGTGTCTGGGGTTGCCTGTACCACTCCTGAGAGGCTTGTAGGCCCCTCATCTCTCAGTGAGGAGACTGTGTGTAACATGATGGCCGGTACTGCGCCCAGGTGACTGGATAACCCCATTGAACAGCTTCTTTTATTCTTACTTTGTACATGGGGATAACAGGCACAGAGGTTAGGGGCTTGCTCAAGGTCATCTGGCTAGTAAGCAAAAGGGCCAGGACTAACCCAGCAGTGGCTCGAGTCCATCCTTTGTCTCATATCCCCACCTCCATGAATCTGTTCTAGAACTAGCTCCTGCTTACTAAGCACCCCTCTAGGATTGCTGGGAGTGGTGGCTCCACTGAGTCAAATGCCCCTCCCTTAAAAAGCGGGACAGTGATGTGACCAAGATCATATAGCTCATGTAGAGCAGGGACCTTCAGGTGAGCCAAAGCTACTCTCTATCTCAACTTGCAGGGCTCCCCAGAGGATGGAGGGGTTAACCTTACACCCTTGGTCAGGGAGGACTTGATCTGGGTTGGGTGGGATCCTAGCGGCTCTGGCCTCAGTCCATCATATGCTAAGGATTATGGTGGATGGAGATTTCCTCATCTAACAGGAAAGTCCTGAGAGACCCCAGCTCCACCCATCTGAGTTCATTCTAAAGGGCTGATTGACCATGGGAGGTGGCCAGAACAAGACCTGGTAACCACAGGTGCTCACAAAGGTCTTTCCTGCTCCCCAGGAATAGGCTGGGCTGGAGTTGCAGGACCATGCCCTGGAGTCCTCCCTGGGAGCCCACTACCTCCCTGAGGAGATCAACTTGCCCAAGGAGATGGTCTTCAGTACATGGGTCAGGGCCACACAAGGAGGGCCAGAACCTGGCCTGTATAGGGGGAGGGCCACATAATAGGCCCACTGCTCTTTTTTAAGAATATTTTATTTATTTACTTTTAGAGAGAGGGGAAGGGAGGGGAAAGGGACAGAAACACTGATGTGTGAGAGAAACATCGATCAGTTGCCTCTCTTAAGCGCCCCTGACCAGAAATCGAACTGGAGACCTTTCACTTGAGCCACACCAGTCAGGGACCTACTGAGGTAATTGGAAGTGTCTTCTCAGGTGGTAGCAATGGAGCTCTCAGGATCTGAGAGTCAAATCCCTGGGGAGTCCCCCATAGCAGCTGCAGGAGCTGTGGTCAGGGCACTGCTTCACTCTCCTTAACTTTCCTCCTGGCTCATTCCAGCACACGGGGGAAAAGGGGACTGGGCCTGGGCATGCCCTGTCCACCCAGCCCTCTGCTGTTGCCCTTGACTGCTGTTCCCTGCCTGATGTTTGGGTCCCTCATAGGGCCAGTGAGGGTCACCGGACAGCCACCTTGACCTGCACCCTTTTACAAAGGGCCCTGCTCTGCCACTGTTGTGTGTACTGAGGGCTGCCTGGTGTTGGCCACTGCTCTTCGTAGAACCACTCCTTTTTTCCTTTCTGTCTGAAGCTCTAGGGCTTAACACCATCAAGTCATTTGATTAAAACTTCTTCCTGTTCTTACTTTTAATGTCATTTTTGCAAATTAAAGCATAATGCACTGATTACCAGGATAAAAGGGTAGCTTCTCCATCTGGAGGCCAAATAAAGTAATGTTGGAACATCTGTCCATCCTATGGATGTCTTGAAAAGCTTTGATTTCCTCTCAGTCAGTTCTGCCATTTCACCCTTTTCTGCATATCAACAGCTTGGGCCTCAAGGTGGGGTGGCCTGTGGGTTCGGGGGGCAGAGGAGCAAGGGCAATGCTCACATGCCTTGGCCTGTAGTATGATCTGTGCAGGCCTGTCACTGGCTCTCATCTCCACACTCTGGGGAGAGCAGGTGCCCCAAACTCAAGGACAGAGACATAGGGACTCTTACAGTCCAGATGAATGAGCAACCCCTCCAACCCAGCACCCCACTGCTCCCTGACACCCCTTGAATGTCTTTTCTGGACTTGGATGCCCAGAGAACCTCTGTGTCCCCTGAAGGCCCAGGAGACCCTGGGGACCACTCAGCCTAGTCTAGGGGCCCAACATCTTGTGGACTTCTCAGCCCACTGGGCTCTGAATTGGGTTCTCCCCCAGAACCCTTGACAGGAGCCCTGGTGGTTCCCAACATTCCTGGGTGGCAAAGGGTAAGGGAAATCCTTATGTGAAATCACAGAGACCAGCAGTGGGGGGTACCATGAGACATTTATTTGAAGCTGGCAAGTACCCAATTACTGAAGGGGGCAGGGTGGGGAGTGGCTCTCAATCGCCATCAGCTGGGCAGCCTGGGAGATACTGGCAGCCAGTTCTCTAGCTGAGTCCCATTCCTCCTTGGGTGCTGTCCCCTCACAGGACCCTGCCTCCTGCTGGCCCTTGGCCTTCCCACTGGGGCTGGATGCTGGGCCTAGGGGCTTGCTGCCTATAGAGCTGTGGGGAGAGATTGTAAGAGGTCGAGGCACATCTAGCTGGGCATCTGGCACTGGGCCCAGCCTGGCCCCACGCAAGGTGGTCCTGGGGTCACTCAGGGAGACTGGACCATACGCTTGTGGGTGTCAAAGATGTAACGCTTAAAAGACAGGTTGAGTGTTACATGCTGTGTGGTCTCCGGGTGCTCCACAACCTCCTCTTGCTTGGCCACCTCCCCTCCACTGGCCCGGCTCCGCTTTTTGAGGGAAGGTGTCAGGATCTTCTTGGACTCGGGGCTGAGGCCACCTGCAAGGCACAGAGGGAAAGCCTGTCACTCTGCCACTCAGTCTGCACACTTGTTACCCTGGATGGGCACCTATACTGGCCTACCTTCACACTCCCTTATGCCGAGCCAGGACCCCAACATCCCTTCTGCTTCCCTCTCCAGACAATGGATCCCTGAGGCCTGTGGTCCATTTTGTCACCTAAATCTGGGCATACTAACCCTTCCCCCTGTACTAGTCCATGCCACTGGTCCATCCAAGTTAGAGCTCCGCAGTACTCCCCATCTTGGTCTCCTGGCCCCTTGGCCACCCATCCACCCTGCATCAGGTCCCCATGGGGATCAACCCCATACCCAGTGGCCATGTCCTTCCTTTGCTCTAAATGGTTCTGTTCCTTTCCAGCATACTCATGCTGAGACCCACACCTTGAAACTGAGGCCTACTGGCCTATGTGTTCTCCACTCTCCACCCCTTTGATGCCTGGGAGGTTGACCTCTGCCAACATTGTGGATTCCAGTGCCCTCTGGCTTCTAGGTGGGTTTAGCCAATGGGAACACTAGCAGATCAGAAGGCGAGAGGAGACAGCAGTTAGGGTGTTAACCCCATTCCTTTGGCTAGAACTTCTATTGGGGGTCCTTTTTCGTGGGCACTGGAAGATGCTGTTCCCCTGTCCCCAGGACTCCCTCCTTCCCACCATGTCTTACCTGCTCCTTTGCCTGTCCATGCCTTGGTACAGACCCTCTGTTTTCTCCCTCCAGTCAAACTACTGAGCAGAAACATGTTTCTCACTGACACTCCTCTAACCAACTCTTCCAGCCCTGCCACCATTATTTTGGTGTTTTCCCTGTAGCCTTGAGGAACCCAGGACTGTTCCTGGGCTCCTGTCATACTTGAGCCTCTGCATGTACTGTTCCCTCTTCCTTAAACACCTTTATTTCCTGCCTCAATAATCCTGAAATACAAGGCTATAGTACTTACACTTCCTCGGGGGCTTATTTTTATGAGGAATCTGCTTGATGGCAGTATGCTGCAGCCTCCTTGTGGGCTACTGGCCTGGCCGAGGTCACTTGGCTGGCCCTGAGCACAGAGGCCAGGCCCCACCTCAGCTCTACATCAGTGGAGTGCCCTAGAATGAACTGCTTACCTTCTGTGAGCACCACAGTTCTACTAGGTGGTCCTGGTGGGAGAAAGCTGGCAGGGCTGTGGCAAGGCTGAGCTGATGGGGCATGAGATGGGCATAAGGCAGGGATGCCTGATGGGTGGCAGTGCCTAGGACTTCTACTGGGAGAGCTGGGTATGAAGCCTTCATAATCTGGTGAGGAGCAAGTGGGGTGGAGCCCAGCCCACACCCTGCTTGCCAAATGAGTGGTCCTGGTAGACCTCTGAATCACCCAGAGAGGGCACTACTGATTTGCTGAGAGGGGCTACATCTGCCAGTGGTTTAAGAAGCTGTGTCTAGAACTGGCAGGAAGTTGGAGATAAGCACAAGGAAGAGGGCCCCTTGCCTTGCATGTGCTACTCTGTGTCTGCTGGCACCTGATGGGGTTCCTTCCTAGACCCAGACTTGCCTGGGTGCTAGCTCTGAAGAGAAGACAGCCATACAGCTTGGGCATCAAGCTTCAATGCCAAGAGGACCTTGGTCTGGTGTGCCTCAACCAGACAAGGAATGCTGGATGGCAGAGGCAGGCAGGCTAGCTGTGGCTTAAACCAGGTACTCCATGCATTTTTGTTGAAGATTTCAGCAGCCCCTTCAATTTGCAGGTGAGAAATCGGAGCTTCAAGGAGGACAGTGATTCATCCGAGGCCCCACACTGAGCCAAGAAGAGCCAGGATTTAATCCCTGGGCTTGCATCTGATGGCAAATGCAGACTACCTCCCTCCGGCCCATCATCACTCCAGGAGGAGTCCGTATTAGGCAGATTCCTAAAAATGGTTCTGCAGGCGAGCTGTAAGAGCATCTTATATTGGCCCTGCAGCTCCTAGACATTTAAAAAGGTGGGCAGGAGACTGGTTCAAGGGACACCTGTGGAGTTGGTAAGCACCAGCCCTGCCAACTGCAGGAGGGACTCTGTCTTCCTCTCCACAGGCAGAAGTGAGACTGCCAGCTATTGCAAAGCCTGCATCACCTGGGAAGGCTGGGGCACACAGCTGATGTTAATGGGGATCAAGGATGCTATGGACCTTGGGGGTTTGTACCAAGGGGAGGTGCCCTCCTGCCAGGCAGCAGGGTGTCTAATCACAGGCTCCACACCCTGTTGGTTTGCATACCTCTGGATTGGGGTGGGAAGCATGGGAATGGCACTGGGCCAGCCCCTACAAGCAAGTGCCAGGCCTGCAGGTATCTGACTCTGTGAGTACGAGCCCTGGCCTTCCTTCTGCAAACAGAGAAGGTGGCTGGCATCAGACACTGACAAATGGCATTGGCGGCTTATCTCCCTCTGGTGCCAGGAGGTCTGATGGCTGAAGAGGAAGGGGGCTCCTCAGTGTCTGCGTCTGGCTTGAAGACAGGTGTGGTCCAATCGCAGCCCATCTTGCCTGAGATGGCTCTTGTTACATGCAGTGTATACCTCCCACTGCCCAAAGCAAGCAGAGCTGGAAAATCTATCTGGCACTGGTGAAAATGTAGACATTTAATTGCTCTTCTGAGATGGTCGGGCTTGTTTACCACTGCTGGATTCCAGGGTGGCCTGGACACAATGCCTAGAAAGCCTGACTGATAAAGACCTGTCAGCCAAGGCTACTGGGCTGTTTGGATTTGTAGCAAATGTCACTGGGAACTGCTTTGTTCATGGTGGCTTTTTTGCTCCTTAGCCAGTGGCAAATGAATGGAAGTAAAGGAAAGGTCAGAGTGTTGGGTGGCTGGAGCTGCTGCTCACACCTAGCAGATTCAGTGGCACTCAGCCCTGAGCCATGCTAGGTTCTCCCAACCTGCCCCTGGCCTTTCACTCAAAAACATATGGGGACACTCCAGGACTGGGAAACACTAGTGATGAACATGCAGACCAGAGCCCAGGCTCCATGGATTTTACTAATTTGCGAAGGAGCAGACAGTAATCAAGTGAACAAGATAATCCAGATAGCCACCAGACAATCAAGGAAACAAAACCACTGTGTCCCTGGGAATGGAGGGAGGCCAGGTCCCATGTGCTAAGGGCAGACTTCTCTGCGAAAGAATGCCGGAATGGGGGCCAGATGTCATGGGGCAAGTCACATGGAGATCTTGGGCAAGGGTCTGCAGCAAACTACATCCATAAGGCGTCTCACGTGCCCTGCTTTGCAGGAGCCCAAAACTGGGAGGGTCCTGGAGATCTGCAGGAGTCATGCACCAATTTGGGGGTCAGAGTGGTGAGGGTGGTGGCTGAGTGCCAACTCTCCATCTGCCCAGCGTCCACCAGTGGTTCCTAAGCATTTTGCGTAGGCATTGGGGACACAGAGGCAAGCAGGACCTTCCTACTCTTATGGAGCTGCCATTCTCTCATAGGTTTCCTCTGGGAGCCTATATGGGCTGAGCAGCAGTGTGTGGTCCCTCCTGGGATGGTTCCTGGCCTCTGGCTTCTGCATCTCCCTCTTTCCACGTGATCTGGCCCATACTACACCTTAAACTGTCCCATTCCTACAATACACCGGAAACATTGCCACCTGGGCCTATGCTTTGAAGATTCCTCCCCCAGGAGTTCCAATGGCTCCCAGGCTTACCTGCTTGGAATCACTGTGTAAATGTCACGTCCTGGTCAGGACTTCCCAATCACTTTTACCCCCTGCCCCCGCATGTCATGACCCCTCCTACACCACATTATTTTCCATAGCTATCACCACCTTCTAACATACATTATTATTTCCTCATTTAATGTTGGTTGTCTGCCACCACTAAAATTTAAATCCTACCTCAGCAGTGATTTTTTTCTATCCATGCTATAAGCCCAGTACCTAGAAGAATCACCTGTAGCAGATACTCAAAGAATACTGCTGAATGAATCAGTACTGGATGAGGCCCCACTAAGCAAGAACTGGCTGCCAAGCTCACCACATGGTCACAGCATGGACCCAGCAACGCTCTTCTAGAAATTCAGTCCTACCAAGCAACCTGAGATTTGTGTTACCATGCATGGAGGCGCTCAATCTTCACAACACAGTGTGAAAAAACCAGGTCCAGAAGAACAGTAACTGGCCTCAACTCACTCAGCTCTGGAGAGGCAGAGATGGACTGACTCAGTGAGGCTACCTTATGGTCTGTGTGCCCACAAGGAAGCATGTGGTAAAACTAAGGAGGGCAGTCAGGACAGGAGCATTTGCTGTGGTAAAATGTTTTGGGAGATGAAAAGTGATACCTGAGAAAAATTTAAAGTTGCACAAAGACAAATGTTATAATGTTAATTTAAAAAATGCAGAAATCAAAATTTTTGCAAGAGTTCTGCTCCAGCTCTGGGATGCAGAAAGAAAAGATTAGAAGGCTATCTATCAGGACATTGGGGGTCAGTAGTGCAGCTACAAGCAATCCTTTTTCTTCCTTCTACTTTTTTCTATTTCCCAAGGTTTTTACCATGACCCTGGGTATTCACAAGGCCACCTACTACAGGGCTACTGGTGTGTCCTCCTGCACACACATCTGAGCCCAGAGAAGGCAGTGCCCATTCAGTGCAGTCTGGCTGCTGAGTTCATGGGCACTTGGGGAAGCAGCAAGAACAGGGGAGAGGGCCCCTGGGAGAAGGACAGGGAGGGAAGGTGGGTGGTGAAGGCTCTCAGAACTGCCTGGGCCAGGAAGCCCGATACCATTTCTAGGCCATGGTATGATCTCTGCAGCTCTTTGTCTTTGCCTGGTGAAAAATGGGGCTGCGCAGAACCTTGGGGGCAGGTGATGCTCAAAGCTATTTCCTGGCCTTAGACGTTCATGTTTTTTACATTGCTGCTGCACCAAGAGCAGTAACTGAGAGGCACAAGCTTAGGAATTCACCCTGCACAACCTCCCAAAGGCCAATCCCCTGCTCTCCATCTTTGACCCTCTCTGGTCCCTCCCCCCAGAGTAGAAAGGCTGTTCTAAGGCACAGACAAACCATCTGAGCTTCGTTCCACTACCAGCAGTAAAGTCCTCTTATTTGGCAGCCAGGGCCTGCATCATCCACAATGTGCCTCCCTCTGCGCCTCACCCCTGCTCACTCCCCACCCCTATCTTTAACCATGTTCCTAGCTCTAACCAAAAGAAATCATGTAGGCCCTCCTAAGTCACACTTCCTTTGTCTCAAACACTCTTCTCACCCTTTCTGTATGACCAACTCCTGCTCAGTCATTGTCTCCATGGGAAGGCAAAGGGCTAAGGGTAGGTTTGCTGGATAAAAACAAAGGGAATGAGCAAAGATTCACTCAGGAGTGTAGGGCAATGAAGGGAAGAGAAGTGCTCCAACAGAGCCTATGCCTCCAGAGCGAGGGAGTATCAGTCTGCAAGCCAGTGGCCCAGGGAGAAGCCCAGGCTCAGAGAGTGGACACCCCCACCCCATGTGACCTGGAGCCTGGCTCCCCACCATGCAGGGTGGGCACAAGGGGAAACATACTATATGTGTGAAGTTCACACTGTGGCCATCATTCCACAGGGCCTCAGCAGCATACCCTGCTCTTTCTTACCAAAACTGGGGGTTCTTGGAGCTCAGTGGCCTTGTTCCACTCCAATGAGCCCAGATGGAGGAGGAGTGGGGGAGGGCTGGTATGACCCTGGGGGTGATGTAACTGCCTGTGGCTTTTCTTGGGGACAGTCTCCCAGGGCCTGTCTGGCCTTTCTCACTGAGTGCCAGCTCTACACAAAGGCACAATGGACTGGAGGCTGCTGGGTCTTGGCGGAGGCTGGGGGTAATCAGGGAAGAATGTGGGAAGTACAACTGTTTCCCAAGCCCTGGCTGAGGGTGCCACCCTGACATAGCCATCAAAGGCCGACAAATTGCCTCCAATTGCTGGTGTCCCTTTCATGTTGGGGGCCAGACTGGAAAAGGGGCCTCAATGCTGGTGGGCAACTTGCATCCTTCCAGTGGGAACTGAACCCTTGCAAGCAGCTTGGGGTCACTGGCCCCCTTGGTGGCCTGATGGGGCTGTAGCTAACTCTAGCCACTCCAGCACTTCCTCTTCCTGGAAAAAACAACTTTGGAGAGAGTTGAAATGACAGGGCAGAAAGAGAGCCAGGGCAAGAGGCAAGGCCCTTTTTGGGATCAGCATTGTGATAATGATAGGATGGGCTGTGGAGCTCATAGGGACAAGCCTGGCAGCTGGGCTGGCTGGGCTGACATATGGGGTGGCCAGAGCAGGGTGGCCGTGGAGGTCCTTGAATTCAGCCAGGCCTTGATTCAGGACTGGACACTTGGTCTGTGAACAGGGGGCACTGCCCAAAGGAGGGGACCTCCCTTGATGAGGTAGTACTGAGTGCTAAGGTTGAGGTCCCTCAAACAAGGTGGCTGTAACTCCCAACCATTGAGCTCTAGTGTCACACTTCAGGAGTCTCTGCCCACCTGTCCCCAGTTATGAAGCCACCCAGAAGAGGTCACAGGTGATCACAGAAGGGTGGCAGCACAGGGCCTGACAAGATCTCCCATGTCACTAATGTGCAAACTGTTCAGGATGTGCTGCTGGAGGTGGGCCAGAGGTGGGCCTGGCTGGGAGAGAACTTAGGGGGCAGACATGGGTCAGGGTGTAAGTACCCTGACACAGGGCGGGACCCAGTAATGTCAGATATGCACAGGGCTGCTATTGCTGCCCCATCCCTCAGGTGACCAGCTGAGGCACATCAAGGTACAAGGACTTGCCACAGCCCACAGTAGTCAGTGGGAAGTGAAGTTTGAACCCAGGTCCCTCTGCCTGCTAGCAGGCCAGGGTAGTGTGGGTCCTGTAAAGGCTTAGTTCTGGTCCTGGTTGGGTGGCTCAGTTGGTTGAAGTGTCATCCTGTACACCAAAAGGTTGTGGATTCAATCCCCATTTGGGCGAGTATGAGAGGCAACTAATCAGTTTCTCTGTTACATTGATGTTTCTCTCTTCCCCCCACCCCATTCCTCTCTCTCTAAAATCAATAAGCATGTCCTTGGGTGAGAATTTTTAAAAAAAGTTTAGCTCTGACAGAGGCAGCAGGGAGGGAGATGCCAGCACAATGCTGGGATTGTCCAGTAGTTAGGGAGAGCTGGGTCAGCAACAGGGACAAGTGTGAGTGTCACTTGGACAGAGAAAATCAGCTCACTTCCTGCTGAATCCCTGAATTCCTGGTGTCCCTTGAACTCCTCTATCTCTTGGTTGGACCTGTTTTTCTAAGTTCATACTTGGAAACTGAAACCTTCAAACCCCTGGCTGGCATGGAGTACTGCCTGGTTTTCCTTCTTTCTCTTCTTACCAGGTATCCTCTATAAAAACAAAGATGCAATTCGCTTTACAAAGGTAAGGTGATTAAGTTTTTATCAGAGGTGTAGTCTGTTGATCCTGCAACAAAGGGAATTAGGGGAAGGTAGAAGACAGAACAAGCCTTTTATTGGAATAAGCTTTCTGAAGTTCTTGAGCACAAACTTGACAGGCTCCACATGGCCCCTTTCCTTGGGGAAGGGTGAGGCGGTGGACACTGTACCCCAATTTTGATGTCTTAATGTTGCATAATTCCTCCTTTAATTTATATTAAGCTTCTTAGCAGCAATGATGAATTCTTCTAAAACAAAAAAGGACCCTTTGCAGAAATCTCTCCCATACATTGTGTACACTGAAATTATAATGTAGTCAAGGCTTTGGAGATTGGGGGTCCATGGGGAAGAAAAAACAGTGCATTATGTGCAAGGAATAATTTTGTTTTAAGGCAAAAACAAAACCATTCTGAAATAGGAAATGACTTGGTCTCAGAATTGGACAGAGGATCAATTATTAGGGGAGCAGCTAAAGCAAAGGAAAATCTGTTGTCACATACCAGGAGGGGATGGGAAGTGGGGGACAGCCACAGTTGGTATGGGTCTGGTGGTGGTTCTGAACTACCCAACACCATCCAACACTGGCTCCCATCTATCCCTCTAGCTCAGGGGTGTCAAACTCATTTTCACTGGGGGCCACATCAGCCTCACAGTTGCCTTCAAAGGGCTGAATGTAATTTCGACTCCTTAACCATTAAGGAGTAGTTACATTTATACAGTCCTAAAATTATTTCGGCCCTGTGAAAATGAGTTTGATACCCCTGCTCTATGCAGAGACCCAGGGCAGGCATGAAACTCACCTGGGCTGGGGCCGAATCCCCCTGAAGTGGCTGTGACCATTCCTGGTATGCAGTCTGGAAACTTAGGCAGGGTTCAAACCCTTGCCTGAATCCGCATAGCTGCGAGAGGGGAGCTCACCTGGCACCTCTGGTGACTTGCCTTGGGCTCCTTGAGGGTCCTTTCTCTCAGCACCCTGGCAGGACTGCAGGAGCAGGTTCTTGGCACCTAGGCCATAGACTCTGGCCTCCTGTCATGAGCCACTAGGCTTCTGTCCCAACAGCTCCCTCTTCTGATCTGCCCTTGGATGTGTTGCCAAAGAGATCCCTCCAGAACAAAACCTGATCATCCCTCCCAGCTTAGAAATCTTCAGCCATTCCTCAGTGGGTATCCAAGTTCCTCTAAGCAACCCCTTATCAATTGTTTGCTGCAGACCCAGTACTTCCTCACCAGCACCATTCACTCCTGCACAGGGTACCACCACTTAGACCTGCAGAGAACCACACCATTCACCCTGTATAGGGCCTTGCCACTCAGCCTTGCAAAAGGTTCCACCACTCACCTCTGTACAAGGCCCCATCACTCAATCCTGCACAGAGCCCCAACACCTAGCCCTGTACAGGGTCCCCACCACTCACCCCTGCCCTGGCTCTATATAGGTGCTCTTGCATCTTGGTCCAGCCCTCTCTGATGCTTTCCTGGCCTCCCTCCTCCATGAAAACCAAGACTCTACATACTCTGCTCCACAGCCAGACCTTGTGTTCCTAGGAGACAAGATACAGTCTGTAGCAGTCAGTAGCCAGCAGCTCCAGGAAAGAGCACTAATGGCAACCTCAGCCCACTTGTACTCTCTCTCATCTGCCAGTGGACTGGGTCCTGAGAGCTGGCTCTTTCCCAAGGGCAACTGCCCCCTCCAAGGGAGTCAGAGCTCACCCATCTGCCAGCCTGGCTCCTAATAACCCTTCCACAGCCAGATAGGTGAGTCAGACCCTGTCAATTTACAGGAGGCTTGGGGAGTAGGACATCATAGGAGGTAGGGATGGGGAAGAAGGCAGGAGTGCACTGGTCCTTTTGTCCTACATGCCAAGTCCGAACAGTTCTGAAGGCCTTCTCCTCAGCACACAGGTTACCTAAACCCTAGTCCTTTCCCCTTAGCTCATGCTCCCTTATCAGGATTAGCAGGAATGGCTATGTAGGTACCTGACTGTTCAGGGGTAATGGGTCAAGTGTTCCATGAGTGGTGGGTATACTGGGCAGGGGCAGGGGCTCTGCAACCTGTGGATGGAGCTGAGCTGCCTCTGCGTGGCGGAGTTTCCAAAAGGTGAGCCCAGTCAGAAGTGTTCCTGGGGACTCTTTCTGGCTGAGCCTTGGGTTGAAGTTTGACAAAGTCTGGGTAGGGAGGGCAGGCTGGAGTGTAGGGCGTGGGCCTGGCTGGATCCCTGCTGTGTTCTGAAGGAGGGAGAGAGCTAGGGTGAGGTAGGCAGCACGATCAGCGTATATCTTGTAAGTCAGTCTCTAAGCAAGGGAGGTGACTACCTAAGGTTACACAGCTGGTAACCAGTGGGCAGTGATTCAAATTCAGGCCTGAGGCTTTATGAAGCCATCTACCTGCCACAGGCCTGGAAGTTTGTCTATGGGCCTGGCCACCCCAGGGCCCTGCTGCTTCTCTCTGGGAGCAATGCTGTGGGAATGGGGCATGGGGCTAAAGTTGCATTTGAGTGAGGAGAAGATGGCAAAAGGCATGGGTGTGGCACGGCTGGGGACCACCCCAATTCTGGCAGTGTGGGGTGGGCACTGGTATACTCTGGGTCCTAATGGTGGGCGGGTGGGTGAACCAATGGCCTCGGCTGCTGCATAGATAGATGCTGCAAGGGGCTAAATCACAGAGAGGAGGTCTGAAGTGGAAAGACTGTCTTGCATGAAGTAGGCCCGACTCACACTGCCCCAAAGGTGGGCATCAGCCAGTTCTCAGTAATCACAAAAAGAGGACCAGCAGTAATCCCAGCTAACATTGACGATACCTTCACCACACGCCAGGCCCTGTTCAAAGAACTCCTGTACAGCAGTGCTCCTCAAGTCCACAACCATTCCCTGGGGGGACTACTTAGACACAAGGAAACTGAGGCACACAGGAATGACATGGCACGCAGAATGAAAACTCATTGGCTTCACAGCTGGACTCCCCTCTGCTCCACCACAGCCTGGCAACCTCAGGTGCTGGTTCTGACCCCACATGACCTCTGTCACAGGTGTACATGAGCTCACTTCTCTAACTGACTGTGGTTCTCTGAGGGCAGAGACTAGATGCCAGAGTCTAGCATAAGACCTGGCCCAGGAAGGATTGAAAAAGTACTTTTTCCTTAATCCACATGTAGAGGGCACACTATTTACTCCATCATTAGAGATGGAAACTGAAGCCTAGAGATATGAAATGACTCTCCCAAGGTCACAGAGTTACTGGCAGAGAAGTAATCACATGTCCTCATTACAACATGGAAGAACCCAAGTTCTTTTCCAGGCAGCTGGAGGAAAGGAGCCATCTCTCCTCTCAAACAATACCACACAGCACTACCTTTGTGCCTGATTGATGGTTAGCCCAACTCTGCTAGCGAAGCATGAATGTTCACACATACCCATGCACATTCATATACACCTAAGCACATACAGCATGTGTATGCACACACATGCATGAGCATGTGTTCAATCACACATATGTGCACACAAGTCTCAACAAGAGATATCCTAGAGGGCAGGGGCCATGCATTCAGTAGGCTCTGTTCAGCTTCTGGGACACAGTGGCCACTGAGTCAGTCTTAATTACTACAGGAGAGGAACCAGGCCTCAGTGAGCTGTGTGGGCAGGGGATAGGCAAGGGATGGGTGATGTGGTGCTGGTGGAGCTCTGAGCCCATGGTCTTATCTAAATGTCAGGCCATGTGACACAGTAACATAACTATCCTGATCTGAGATCTGCCTTCCTTCTTGGTCAGGATGAGGGATCATGGGAGTAAAATAGTCAGCAGGCTCTCCTTCTAGGAGGCAGCTGCCGTCCCTGGGCTCTCCTCTCCTGCAGGTTCTCCACCCCTCCATGGATAGCTCCCAGGGCAGAGGCTGCGAAGGAGGGCATGACTCTTGGTGGCCTCCATGGAGACTGTCCCCACCACCAAGGAAGCAGAATTTTAATGTTCCAAACACTCCTAAAAGTGTGTATACTCTTAAAGAGCAGTTAATCTTTAATTAAAATACCTAGAGAAGAGACAGATAACTGATTTAAAAGCTAGAGCTTACTGACAATAAAAATCTTTTTCATACTGCTTTTCTTAAAAAAAATTCCATGTATTAAAAATGTCACTTTCATGACTGAGGAAAATCCTCACTCAGAATAATGAAGGTGAACAAAGGCCTGGAAGCAATCATCTTCCAGGGTCCATATGGGGTATCCTGAGTACTGTATCAGCCCTGTTTCTAGAGTGGGGAAGAGCAATGGGCAGGGCAGAGACTAGCTGTCCTTTCCAGCTGACAGAACAGCAGGAGGTGAGCTTCAGTGGTCCCCATCCATGTTTTGGACAGCTATAAACTCCCATGGTTTACCTCCTCCCTGGCTATGGTTGGGGTGAGCACAGGCCGCCCACCCCTCTGCACAGGCACATAGGCCATGTGCACATGCACAGCCCCTCAGAGGAAGATCCCAGGCTTGGGCCCAGGGAGACCAGTGTGTGCAAGGGGTTGACCCACTCACCTGGCATGCTGGTCCCCTCGCCCCATCAACACCCAGCATGCCCTCTGAGACCTGCTGTACTGTTATTGTACACATACAGGGTCCAATTGACAGCCTTCTGCTGCATGTCCAATGGGCCTCAGGCCTGGGCTGGCTCTCTGCTCCTTAGCCTTCATGCTCATGTTACTGCATGGGTCCCCAGTACCCAGCACAGAGCCTGGCATAGGGTGGCATCACTGTCTCCTCCCCACATCCTGGTGCTTCTCTCCCTACACTTTGCATTTTAATAGCCTCTTCACTCATCATCCACTGACTGCCACTAGCCCTGGGGCTCTCTGCAGGCATGATGGGGATGGAGTGCCTTCCCCAGGCTCAGTGCTATTTCATGAGGTGCTGATGGGCTGGCATGGACCCTTGCTCACTGGTGTGTGTGTCCTCCTTCTTCCAAAACACTGTCTGTGGCTCTTTCCTGGGCAGAATTTAATGTCTTTGTGGTGACAGGCTAAGATTTCTTACTGTGGCTTGGTGGGGCTATTTTAATGGGTTGGCCAAAAAGTTTCTTTGGTTTTGTTCATAAGATAGCTCTAGTAGCACTTAGTTGTTTTTAACTTCATTCGAAACAATTTTATTGGATTGTATTGTGACAATTGTCATATCAGTATGCACTAAAAAAAACCCAAACAAACAACTTATCAAGCCCTGGTTGGTGTGGCTCAGTGGATTGAGTGCCAGCCTGCAAACCAGAGGGTCGCTGGTTTGATTCCCAGTTAGGGCACATGTGTGGGTTGTGGGCCAGGTCCCCAGTAGAGGGCATGTGAGAGGCAACCACACACTGATGTTTCTTTCCCTCTCTCTCTCCTTTTCCCTCTCTCTAAAAATAAATAAAATCTTTTTTTTTTAAAAAAAGGGTGTGTTCACCTAGATGCACAGAAACAAAAAAAATTATCAGGACTGAATTTTTGTGCAGTCATTTTAATATTGAAGATGGAAGAAAATATGCAAAATTTTCAGCCAGTTATGCTTTATTATTTCAAGAAAGGTAAAAACGCAACTGAAATGCAAAAAAAAAAAAAAGATTTGTGCAGTGTATGGAGAAGGTGCTGTGACTGATAGAACATGTCAAAAGTGGTTTGTGAAGTTTTGTGCTGGAGATTTCTCATTGGACCTAGTTCCATAGTCAGGTAGACCAGTTAAAGTTGATAGTGATCAAATTGGGACATTAATTGAGAACAATCAACGTTATACCATGTGGGAGATAGCCAACCTACTCAAAATATCCAAATCAATAAAGTTATTGGTGAAATTAAAAAAGCCGTCTTTTATTTTACAGAAAAACTAAATGGATTTTTTACCAACCCAATATATCAGGGAGGGCTGCCCTAGTATCTGGGGGAGTGTGCAGTACTCAGCTGGGAGTACTTCCAACTAGGTGTCTGTCTGCCCTCAGCAGCCTGGGCTCCACTGGGCAGGAGATGACTGATCCAGGGTGGGGAATGTACCAAGAATAGTGGTGAGCTGTCTATGGTGTCTCTGTGCTAGGCCCATTTTCTAGGCCCGGCCTTGTACTACAGCCAACAATGTAAAGATCACAGGGTCATGAGTTCCCAGTACTGCTGGGTACTTGGATGGACCCCTGAACCTCAGTTTCTATATCTGAAATGGGCCAAACCCCCTGCTCTGGCAGGAAGTGGAGAACAACCCTTCAAAGAAGCAGTAAGTGAATATACATCAGACTCCTGCAGAGAGCCGATGCTGTGGAGATGGTCTCTGCCTTTCCTAGCCCTGGAAACAATGCCTTTGTCCTTTCTGCTTTTGCAATTTAAGTTTGTGGTGGCCTTAATGTCAGGTGTCTGCACTACTGGTACTGAGGAGTGAGCTGCTACAAACTGCCCTATGCACACAGAAGAGTCTCTGTACATGTGTGGTCCTTTGTGGGTGTCAGAGCAGGGGCTGGGGAAGGCCAAAGCTAGGCTCAGAGAAAGCCCTCACCCTCTGAAGACCATGACAGGCCAAAAGAAACCTGGGGGACCAAGAGACAGCAAACACTCGCAGAGCCCCAGGGAGAGGGGCTACACCCACCAGAACCTTCTCTGATGATGGCACCCCCCCGCTCCCCCAAAACCAGGCTGGCTCACATGGAGCTTTGCAGACAGCAAGACTGGGGCAAACCCTCAGAGTATTTTGTGTGTCAGGAAGGTCGCCTCTATTGCCCTAGAAAGACCTGTCAGGTGGGTGCAGGAGTAGTCACCAGTGTAGTTGCACATGTGTGTGTGTGGTCGGCGTGGTGATTGATGAATGGCATCCCCTGGGGACTTGGTGAACCTCCATTACCCTGCCCAGCTCTGTACGAAGTCCATGGCTGCACTGTTTGGGGGCATGGGGGTGGGTAAGGGTTGCAGGGTGGTAGGCAGTTGGCCTAGCATCTCAAGGTTAGAGGCACCTTTGGGGTTTAGCTGCGGAGGCCACCCTAACCTAGAAGGGTCAGAGGTTCTTCCACTTCTTGGGAAGATGGGAAGCTGGTGCTACAAGGAGATCTCCACAGTTCGGGTTTGGAGATGATTTCATTTCTGGACTTTTGGAAACAGTAAGCATACCAGCAGTCACTCTTCAGAGATGAAGACTTCAGCTGCTTGCCTAAGACTGTGCAGTCTGTTCACTCACTTACTTGATACTATTGACTGAGCCCCTACTTTGTGTACAGCTCTGCACAAGGTGCTGGGGCCATGGAGCCTACCTGGCAGAGCTTCCATGCCAGTGAGGGACAGGCCATTCAACCAAGTCACAGTGTCAATGTCAGTGTTGGCAGGGCCTCAGGAAGCTTTGATTCTTCACAGATGGTCGCCAGGGAAGGCCATGCTGCTGAGATAGCATCCAAACAGATGCTTGGAGAGGTGTGGGGGAGCCCCAGGAAAGAGCATGCATGTGTCCACGGGTATGCACATGCATTCCTGTGTGGTGTAGAAGATTTAGAGGAGGGGTGGGTCTGGTGCCTGTGGCAGGACCCCCTGGGTACTGAAGGGATCCAGGGTGGCAGGGGAGGCTGTGGTGGGCATGGGTGCAGGGCAGACATGGAGTGTGGGTGGAGGGTAAAGCTAGGCTTTTAGCCTGCTCCAGTGTGTCACCTTTCCAGAGGTGCTGGGTCCAAGTGAACTCATATTCTGGCTAGGTTTCTCAATTTGACAGAAGTTCTCCACATGCTGCTCCTCCTTCTCTGGTGGTCAAAGCTCTAATCCCTCTACCTCCTAAAATAGAGACAAGGGAACCAAAGGTCCCAGAGGCCTTTCTGTACCTGAGATGAGTGACAAGGAAGGCTTTGTACCACTGTTCCAATCCTGCTTCTCCCACCCACATTCTAGACCACAGGGTCAAGTTAAGAGCACTCAGGTATGGAGAGGCTACTCTCCTCACCTCAGCCCAAGCCTGGCTGCAGTTTTCCTTACATGCACACACACCATAGGCTCTACTCTGCTTCGTCCTCAGCCCTGTCTCTCCCTCTTCCTGCCTCTTCCCCATCTCACACCTATTTCTCCTACAATGCTTGTGCAAATGCCACCTCCACTACAGAATAAATGTTTTCTGAATAAATAAGTGAAGAATGAATGGAAAAATGTTAGAAGCCTCTATGCCACTGCACAGAGCCATACATTTGAACCTAGAATGGTTCACCCCACTAATTTATTGGGCATCAGTTCAGGACGTTACATGGAACAACCCCTCTAAGTCTCACAATCTTGTCTTCATCATGGTCTTCAATTGTCAAAATACTATAACTTATATTTGGAGTTCTCTGAGGAGGCAGGAAAGCCCCCACTACATTTTCATGAGGGAAAACACTTTCCTAAGACATGGACAACTATAATGATACAAAAAATTCAGGATCAGTACCTTCTATTATTAAGTTATCTGGGAGGCAGTATACTTATTGTACCTGGCTTCCCTGCCTCTAAAACCAAACTGCAATTTGACAGCACCTTCCTTGTAACCCACCAACTCAGCCACATTACCTATGCAACTCCCAGCTTTGTCTATCTGAGCATCAGTCTGCCTGCCAATGTGGAAAAGAGGGTGGAACTGGATCCATGGTGTAGCCCCAACACGGGCTTGCTGTGTGCTCTCTAGACAGACAGTTCACCTCTTTCTCTCATCTGTGGAATGGGTACAATCTCTGTCACAGTTGGTCAATATGAAGATCCATGCCAGACAAGGAGCATGGCGTGTAAGAGAAGCTCCACAAATACCTGACCTTTCCTGGTGGCCCTGATGGCAAAAGTGGTGGCTCTGAGAAATGCCTGGTCAGAGTTGCCATTTCCCAATGACACTCTGGTCTGTTCCCAAGTGACCAGCGGGCCTTCCCCAGGGGCTCTGGACTCAGGAAACTGATAGAGCTCACTGCAGCAACAAGATGCTATATGTGAAGTGTTGACCCAGAACCTGCCTGGCATATGGGGAGCCCTCCCCAAATGTTGGTGGTCATCATCATTGCTCAGGTTGGTGCCTATTACTTCAGGTGCTCTATGTGGTGCTCCATGTGGTGCTCCTGGCTGCCCTACCAGCTCACTGTGTGGGTGGTGCCCATGGTCCTAGTGTTGGCTACCCCAGGTGACTTAGCCCACATATGACCCAGGCCCAAGCTCAGCTCAGACCATATCAGACAGCCCAACCAGAAGATGGGGCTGTCAGGGCTAAGCCAATGCTCCCCTCTCCTGAGGCCAAGCATGCTATGTTCCCTGTCAGGGTGGGTCCCTGAAATCGGTGTGTTAAATCAACACCTAAAACCCCTCCCTATTTTCCTGTAATGGACCATGTTTATGAGCTGGGCCTCCTGCAACCAGGTGGCCAACCCCTTGTAGCAGTGTGGAGTCAGTTCCCAAATTCCCGAAAGGCCTTCCTCAGGGGCATGGCTTTGCCACTGACCACCATGAGGTTCAGGATAGCCACACGAGCTTTCTGGGCTGGCTCCTTATCTGCAAACTGAGGCTAAACAGAATATTTGTGTGCCAAGTGGCTAGTAGGGTGCTGGGAAGAACCAGATGGGGAATGCTGCCTGTTCATCTCCCAAAAAGTACTTGCCAGAGTAGAGGACAGATTCATTTCCACATCTCTCCTAGATGGTGAGGTCCTTGGGCAAGTGTCAGGGTGGTGCTAAGTCCTTTCACAGCCCAATCCCTGTAGTCCCTCTGTAGATCCTAGCCCTAGATTCCTCCTCAGTGGCTGTCCCCACAACTATAGTCAATGGACACAGTGAGTGGCCTCAGCCCCTGGCTCTGGCTGGCTCTCCTTGCCCAGAAGGCCTTCTGTAGTCTCTCTACCCAGCTGACTTGTCCTTTAAATGGCAGCTCAAGCTGATCTCCCTGTCCTGGGATAGTCCCACTGTGTATGACAGGCCCATGGGCTCCTGAGGCTTCTGACCCTGTACAACATGAGGAAGAGAGGAAGGTAGGCAGTCCCTCCAGCTTAGTGCCCAGAAAGACAGAGACAGGTCAGATCAACTAAGGAAAGGCCTGAAGCTTGTGTAGCAGGCTCATGGCTTGAGTTTCCTCTGCTTTAATCAGAAAAGCAGGGGAGTCCCCCCTCCACTTGACGTCTCCTAGACTTGTACAGAGCACCTGCCTAGGGCACAGGCACTTAGATATGGTAGGGCTGGCCCACTCTCTGCTAGACACATTGGCTGCATCATGTGTAAATACACGGTCAATGAGGAGATGGCCCGAGAAGCCAGAATGGAGGCACTGCAGGGCTGTTGGGAGACTACACTGAGGAGATGGGGCCCTTGCTTAATAGTGGTGCCATTAAATTCAGGGAGGCCTGGGTGAGGCTGGTCCCTTACCAAATAGTGAGCCTGTGGATGTGTGTTGGAGCAGGAAGGCAGCTGGCTAGTTTGGGCAGAGTCAGACCACGACAATCTATAAAGGACAATTTCAGAGCATTGACCTGTGGAAGCTCCCAGGCAAGGCCAGATTGAGAGGACCCCAGAGGAGGGGTGTCAGAAAAAGCATCTCAAAGAGTGACGTGGCATGCAGAGGGCTGGCTGAAGGCAGGTGCTATAAGCCAATAAGTGCAGACATGTGTATGAATAACACTGGTAAAGGCCCAGACCTTTCTGTAGCTCTCCCAAAGAAAGAGAAAGAAGCTCTGACTGGAAATAGTGGCAAGAAAAATGGAGCTCAGAAAAAGGATTTTATTCCTTAGGTTGTGGTTCTGAGATGTGGGCTTGAAAGGACTCCAGTGCCAAAGTAATGGCTGATTTAAAATGGACGCTTGGTGGAGACACAGAGTTGTGACAGGCTCTGGGCAGAACAACCTGGAAGCAGAATGGGCCTTGATAGGTGCTTGGTTGATCCCTCAGCATCTTTGTCCTGGGTCCCTGCTACTATACCTCAACCCACCCCCCCCAAAAAAATATCTACTGCAGACACCTAGGCCAAACCTGCCCCTCTTACCTGTGGATTAGTTCCAGGCTCCAGAATGGACCTGCCAGCAACCCCAGGGCCCCAGTGGGCCTACTCTTAGCTTTAGACACACTGCTGGTGCCCACCTGATGTGCTCCACACTATCCCCCTGGCTTCTCCAGACACCATGAAGGCTGCTTCTCCAGACACTTTCTAGAAAGTCCCATGGTCCTTCTCAGTCTGCATTTGCCTGCTTGCCCTTGTGGAGCTTCTTTTCTGGGCTGTGAGTTCCTTAAGGGTTGAAATTGGAAGGTACTTATTTCTTAGCCCCAGGCTCAAGTAGGGTTTCACACATGCCTTTACTCAATAAATGTTTAGTGAGCATGTTGATTTGGTCTCCATCCTCATGGGGCTTACAGTACATGCACCCAGTAATCTGTGGGTGAACAGAAAAGTAGCCAATGTCATCAGAAGCTAATACGTACATGTTCTCCTCTCAACATGCTCTTATATTAATCCATTTACACAACAATCTCCTATGAGTAACTTCTAAGAAAAAACTGAGGTCCAGAGAGGTGAAACCATTCACCCAAGAACACACAACTAAGTAAATGGTGGAGCTAGAATCCTGATTCATTTGGGCTTGTAAATTAAAGGTTTCACCATTGGGCAAAGTACCTCGCATGTGCAATGAAAGAAAGAGCAGATGCTATGAGTGAGAAGACAAGTGAGGTACTTACTGAGACAGGGAGACCAAAGGAAGGTCCCTGGGTGAAGTTTAAAGCCAAGACCTGAAGGAGATGTACAAGGAAGCCTCGGGAAAAGGGGATGGTGTGGGCAGAGGGAACAGTTCATGCAAAGGTCCTGAGAAGGGAAAAAGTTGGAGCTTCTGAGGAAGTGAATTAAAGCTGGTGTATTGGGGGAGGGAGAGTGAGGAACCTGAGCAGGGGGACCACTGCTCAGCCTGGAGGCTGCAAGCCATGAGAAGCTACCAGGGGACAATGTGGACCTCAGTGGACTCTAAATGAATGAGTGAATAAATGCATTCTAGAAAGTTAGAGGAGAAAGCTGTGGAAATAAGGGTCAACAATATCGTCTCCTAGATCTCTTCTTGGGGTCAATGCCCCTGAAGCGCACTGGGCACTTCAAACCACCTCTGGCTATCATCATCAAAGGCTACCTGAGAAGTCCCACCCCCTCCAGGGAGTCTAATAACCCTCCTAGTGGGTGGGTAGGTGGACTGTGGCTGAGTGCCTGAGGGAGGCCAGGCCTAAGCACTGGCAACAGAAGCTGGGAAGGCTGGCAACCTCGAGGTCTGGCAGGAGCCTGATAAGAAGCCACCTGAGATGCTGACCTGCCCAGTAGCTGAGGCTAGACTGGGCTGGGTCAAGCTGTTGGACACAGTGCAGAGGCTGAGAGTGCTGGGACCCACTGAGGCCTTGGGGGTACTCCAGAGAGTGCAGGAGTATGGGGGTGGGAAGAAAAAGTGTAGAAGAATTCTTCCCTTGACAAAGGTCGAGGGCATTGCTTATTGCCCCCAATGTGATCCATGGGTTGGTACTGAGAATAACAAGGAAGAAAGAACCTAAGAGTCTCCATCTAAATCCCAATTACCTCTCTGCAGTTTTGGAGGAGCCCAGGTCCTGGGGAAATAGTCTGGGTGGGCTTCTAGCTGCATGGGCTGTGTTGATCAAGAGCCTCCTGCTCCAGATCTGCCTCATTCCCCCTACCTCCCCAGTCCCTGATCCATGCACCCACTTGAGCCTCCAAGTCTCTGCTTGTGACCTTCCCCATGCCCAGATGACTATCCAAGTGCTTCTCCCAATCCTGCAACTAGAAAAGTCCAGCCAAGACTAATTCTTCCAGGGAGTCATCTGTGCTTACTAGATAGCCCCACAAGCAAAAATGGGGACTGCCAGAGAAGCCCACTGGACAGGTAGGTGCTGCCTGGGCTTCCCTTGCATGGATCAACACTGAACTGATTTTTACTGGTTGGAGGCCTCAGTCAGGAAGGCTTCCTGACTCTCAGAGCCTCCACTGCCACATCCTCAGAATGAGGAGAATGAATGGTGCCTGCCATGTGGACAGGAAAGGGTAAGTGGGATGGGAGCACCAAGCAGGAGCTATCCCCTCAGCTTTGCTCAGCAGAGAGGGTTTTTGATGGTGCTGGAATGGCCCTGTCTGGCCTGGACTGTGGTCTGGGTCTGGTGTCAAGCAGAAGTGACTCAGGCAGTCCTCCTCTCATATTATTAGGAGAAACCGGTGACCATTCTCAAATTCCAGGCAGGCATTTGGTTTCCTCAGGTGGGAGATATATGGTCAACATGTCTTGCCACACAGTACCTTTAAAGATGACTTCAGTCACTTTAAAGAGGACTTTTACTTTTTTTCCTTAAAAAATAGCCACAACAGTGAGAACTGCCAGAACACGTGGACATTTCTACCCAAGGAAAACTCCTGTGTGGGGGGCAAAGGGTAAGAGGTGCTGCCTTTTTCCTAAGCTAACTGGATCCTGAACCAAACCACTCCTAGTACCCATGGCTCCATGGCAAGGTCCAGTGTCGGAGGAAATAAATGCACCTAGGACAGTGGCAGAGCCACCTACAGTCTCAAGGCCAAGCACCTGTCCCCTCAATACCTGATTCATTTGCCTGAGACCTGTGATAGTTCATAGACACACTGAGCACTGGGAAGCATAGGACTCAGACGCTGGGGAGGGTAGATGTCAGGTCTTGAAGGAAGCCCTGCTGATGGCTGCAGAAATGATCATCCAGTGGGCCCAGGACCACACACAGCCTCACCTGGGTCTGCCTACCAGGGCTCACTGCCTACAGTCTCCCATAAACCTCACTTCTTTCATTAAATCAGTTGTGTCACTTGTCATTGTACGGCTCCTCCTACCTATCTCAGCTGATACCAGGTCCCAAATGCAGCAGCCCACATGGCTAGGGGAAGAGAAGTGGGTTTGGGAACTGCAGGGGACTGAATGGCAGTGACTGACAGCTCGCTCATTTGTGGGGATGTGCTCAGAATGAGCAGAGCATCCTATGTTTCATGAGAACTAGAAATCTGGCTCATATGTTATCACTTCTCTCCCTGATCTAAAATTTCATCTGGCTAGAATAGAATCCCTTTTTACCCATCAAAACTCTTAGATGACCCACCCAGAACTTCCTAAATCTCTTCTCAGCATCACTATTTTTTGCCATTCCCATTGCCACCACCTCTATTATTTACTAAATATTTCTTTGAACTAACTCATTAGTTCAACGAGAAAACATTATATGACACCATAAGCTGATACTCAGTATACCTTGTCACCCACAAAATACATGTTAAAAACAGACATGTAAGTAGGAACATTATCTGTAAGCTTGTTTGTGTGCCACCTTGAATCCTCTTGGATGCTCCCAGGAGGATCTAAGTAGTGTGCTGCCAAAATTGCCTCCTGGGCATTCCTTCCTTAGCAGGTTCTCAGACCAGCCTGCCTGTTGCCACCGGACAGAGTTGGGGATGCTTGGCTCAATGCCAGCCTCAGAGGCTACCTGTGGTCTTGCACAAGCCTCTCCAGCTTGGTCAGTGACTTTGGTGGAAAGGAACTTAGAGTCAACAAGGCAATGCATGTGAAACAGCCAGTGCATGCACAGCCCACAGTAAACATTACTATTCTTGGCTGATGGCAGGGCTCACTGAGTTTGTGGGAGCATACTCTATAAACTCTATAGCTGTAGTCATAATCTGGCTGTCTATGACTCAGGTTAGGCCCCTAAAGATTCTTTAAAAACAGCAGATCAGTTGCCAACATTTAAAAATGTGAACCTGCATTCCTGGGACATGTGGCCTAAGGCAAGCATGGGCCACTCCTTCAGACAGGGCTTGGTCCCCAGGAACTGCTGTCAATGCTCCCCACTGTAGTTCCCCCAGGTCAATTCACCTACACTGCCAACTTGGACCCAGTGGCATTCTAGTTTGCTGTGCTTTGCTGCTGCTATTACTGTGAGGGCAATCCCAGGCAAGCCTGTATCTTTATTTGTGTCCTCTTTAAAAGTGGATAGCAACACTACCTTCATCAGACCACCTCTCACCAGACCATGGGAGGAGAAGTAAGAAAATTTCCAGTGTATTTGGTCCCACAGGGACTCAGAAACACCACTGAAGGGGAAGAGGAAGCTCTACTACACATGGCTTCTCTCCAGCCTTCGCTGCATTCATGCACATGAGTGAATACAGCTACCTCAGATCTTACACCCTCCCCAGCAACTGGTACATGTGTGCATGTGTGTATGCATGCATGCAGGTATGCACATGTCTGTGCATGCTGGAGGGAAATGGAGCGAACAAGCATGACCCCTTAACAGGGTTGCTGTGAGGTCTATGTGAGTTAGTAAAGCCATCTCAGCTTGTCTGGGTCTTTAGCATCCACTCAGTCACTGTGTCTGGTCTTCTTATTTCTCTCTGCCCTTAGAGCCTGGACTCCCATTACCTTGACCCTGTGTCCCACAAAGAGGCCCTTAGGGTCTTCTGAAGGCTCCCTGGGCTCCTGCCAAAAGACTCTTCACAGACCTGCCATCCCCTAGAGGGAACCCTAACCTCTTCAGGAGTCAAGGTGCCCTAGTTCCCCCAAAGCCCAATCACTCTGAGCAGTGGGAAAGCCCTCTCTCTCAAGCAATGCCAAGACGCTCCTGCCTGGAACACTCTCCCCCAGGTGGTTTCTCATACCCTCCAAGGCTGAGCTCTATGCCACTTCTTCTGAGAAGGCCCAGCTGCTACTTCTCTCTGTGCTCAGAGGTGCCCTTCTTTCTGGGACCTACCATTCTCATCAGAGACAAAAAAGAAAAATGCTGGCCTGGGAGCTGACATCAGCCTCCCTGCATTTCTGAAATATTTGAATGACTCACTAACCTTCAAACTCAGGACATTAGACATACAACTCTGCACTTCCAGTTTGTCTTGAAAAAGCTATCCTATTCCCACTCTGCATCAGTGAGGTAGAACAGGCTGCACTGCCCTTCATGGCCTGTGCTGTGCCTGGAGCCACCAGTTACTTTCTATCACTGCCATACACTGCTTCTTTTACCCAAGACTGGTTACCCTCTTTCAGGTCCCCTGCCCATCCATGAAAGCACCTGAGTTAGCAATCGGGCAATATAAACATCTGAGCCTGAGTCCCTTCCCCCTGTCCTACAGCCCCAGTGCCTGACAAAAGGCCAGGAGGGATGGGCGCCAGCCAAGTGCTGATATCTGTTGAGCAGGGTTCAGTCCAGGCTATGGCAGCCTGAAAGGGCACATGCTATTTCAGTGTATTTCTTCCTAGGGAATCAAGTGTAACAGCCAAGAGCTTGGGCTGACCACACAGACCGTCAGGATCCAAATCCTGGCTGAGGCTCTGGTCAGCAGTGAGGCACAGCTGACTCTGTGCCTCAGTCTCCTCATCTGAAAAATGCAAATGGCCATAGCATTTTACATGGTATTTGTAAGGCCTGAGTGAGTTAATGTAATGGAAAGCATTTAGAACAGTGTCCAGCACAAAGCAAGGTCTGAAAATATAGTAATCATTTTTATTATTATGCTGCATCATAATCACCTGTGGGTATTTACCATGTATCACTCACTCACTCAGCATATCTCACACACAGCTACTGAATATTTACAATACTTTAGAGCCTGTTCCTGGTGTGGGGGATATAGCAGTGTATGGTTAAGTTTGCAAGGGGAACAGATTTACAACTAATAAATAAATAAAGGAGAAAATGTCCAAGCATGATTAGCGCTATGAAGGAAGTACAACAGAGAGACACAGAGTGATGGTACTGAGTTGAAGGCTTGGGGATGCTATTTTGGATGGGGTGGTCAGGGAGACCAGTCTGAGGCCTCAAAGACAAGAAGGAGATGTGTGAAAATATCTGAGGGAGGAGAACAAGAGGGGGCTTCACTCAGGACTTCTGTAAGGCAGGAAGGAGGCTGGTGTGATGGGGGAAAGCGTTGGGCAAGTGAGGCTGTGCAAATATCATCTCGTCAAGCCACAGTGATCTGTTTCTCAGGGAGGCAGTAGATAGAGCCGCAATCTAGCCTCCACCAGCTTCCTTTGTAGACAACTAGGAGCTGAATCCAATGTGCCTCTAGCACAAGGCTGGGGTGGGCAGTGGGCAAACAGGAGGGAGATGGGTATGTGTTATCTTTTCTTTTCTCTCTCCGTATTTTCTCTTTTTTCAGGTTCATCCTAGTATGGTTTTGAGGATACGGAGGGAGAAAGAGCAAGAGTTGAGAGTGGCAGGAATTTATGAGCTCAGAGTGCAGTGTGCTTTTGGCGAGGGTGAGGGAAAGAGGACTCCTTTTGCCAAAACAATATTCAATTTTTTAAAAAGGCAGCTACAAAGCCATGATTAAGCTTAGGACCCTAAAAGAAGCCCATAAAATCGAAAAAATATTTATCTGGAAGGGTGGTAAGTCCAGTAAAAGTTTTATGAATGTTTTACAACTGCCCTGTCAGGAAGCTGGCCTCTCATTCACCTCCCTCCTGAGGAAAAAAAAATACACAAACATGTACAGTCCACAAACATATACAGCCCAGACACACACACTCACTGACCCAGATATACTCACTGGCACAGATCCACAGTTATGGCACATACGCACACGTGGACATATACAGACTCAGACACACTCACACAAGCTCCTCTGGTACCATGTCTCTCAGGTGAGCATGAGGCTGCTGGGAGAGGAGGTGGGGGACAGTACTGCCCCTCTTTGAACTTGTACAAATCTGCAGGGATCTGCACCCATGGCCTGGCTAAGAGTGTCAGCATCTCAGCTCTGGGCATACTTCCTCCTCCTTTGCCATGTGTTCTGGTTCTTGGCTACAGTCTATCTTTGGCAGGTGCAAAGCCTCAGGTCATGCTGTTGTCTGTGTTCACAGTGGGCCAGCTGGCACCTCAGTCCCAAGAGAATCATCTCAAGGTCTTGGAGTTTGAAGGAGGCTTTCTGATTTGAGGCCTTGAATTCCTCTCCTCTAGCAGCCCATGAGGCCAGCCTGCCAGGGCCTTTATTCTTTGTAACAACCCAGGAGAATGTTGGGACTCCCATTTTAGAGAGGAAGAAACTGAGACTCCAGGCCCTTAGCTAAGGTCACCCAGGAAGTGGTCTCACAGAGACACATGCCCAGGCCTGTCTCTGGTGGCTTCTCCTCTCCTGAGGAGGTTGTGAACAAAGTCCCACAGCAGGCCCAGATGCAAGTTAACCCCATTGAGCTCTCCCACCACTCACCCCTACCCCTGGGTCCAGCCACAGGGCCTTTACACAGACTTCTCTTGGCCACCCTAGTGAACTTGTTGCAATGTTACTTCCTAAAAAGTGCTCCAGGTTCCATCCAGGCTCCATGAAACTTCCCTCTCTCTATGACAACTGCCCTTCTCTTCCGTGGCACTCATCTATCTGCAAGCACATGCTATTGTGGGACTGACTATCCCTTTTGTAGAGCTACAGGAGGGCAGACACTGAGCAATTTCTCTTGTCATTGAGTCCCCAGCCTAAACCAAGGGTAGGTGAACAACACGTAAATAAGCAAGCATCAGGCTCCAGAGCCTGGAGGAGTGGGTGACTTCTCCAAAGTCTGAACTGGTCATGGGCTGGTTTCTAAAGGTAAAGGCTGACATTGCTCAGGCTACTGTAACTCAGGCTTGCGTCATCAGAACTTCATCCTAGCCTCAGAGATCAAATCTTCCATTGCCTGGGATGAGACCCAGCCCCAGAGGCCAGTTTCCAGCAACCACCAATCCCTTTTCTAACAACAATAAGAACCAGCACTCAGGCAGAGGACCAGCTACACACCAGGCACTCACCAGGTGCTCCCATGTCCCGACTCCAGATTTGTGAAATGAGCGTGTTTGGGTGGGGGAGGGGGGTCCATTAGAACCTACAGCTGTTAGACTCTAAGTTTCAAATGGAAGTGGCCTCTAGCAGAAATTGAACAGAACAAACCAGGAGCCCAATTTCTGATTAAATGACCAAATTTCCCTTCACTCTCAACAAGAGTCAATAAGAACCTCCAGCTTTACTTCGCTTGGGAGGCTGAAAAGATTCCTACAAAGTGTGGATAGTTAGGGCCAATCCTAGTCCTCCAAGAAACCAGGCTGAGCATAAGCTTCTAAAAAATCCAACAATGGCATGCCTCAATCAGTAAGAAATGGTAGGCGGGGTAAGGCAGGTGTTTTGGGGTGGGGGCAGAGAAGAAGCTGGCAGATGTATAGATGGGCACTGCTACCTGGCCCGTCCTTGTTCTGTCCACAGACACTCACACTCTAGGGCCAATCACACTCCCAGTGCTTACCTAGAGAAACATTCTGATACTGCTCTGCAGAGGAGAAAGTGGAAACCACCCACCTGTCCTCAGTCAGGTAACAGGTGCACAAACTGGTGCATGCAGGCTATGGGATAACATATAACAGTCAAACGAGTCAACTAAAACTTTTGGCTAGAATATCAAGTTCTAAAACAAAAACAGCAAGTGTTCCGAAAATACTTGATTCGTGCGAGACCAAGTATGTAAACACTTAAAACACACATATAAACCATCAATGCTGTTATGTAGGGCACAAAAGCATGTATGGGCATGAAGTCCCCAACTTATGGGAGTGGATGTTATCTCTAGGGAAGTAGGGAGCAGGGTTCCCTTTATTAGCAAAATTCTTTTTCTTAAGGACAGAAAGAAGAGAGAGAAAGAGTGTGAAAGATTTGAAGCATGACCTATGTGTTTGAGCTTGCTGGTACCAGAGTTGTCTATTCTGTTCTGTATGGCCAAAAACAATTTTTATTTTATTTTAATTATTTAATTAATTAAATCAAGTACTAATTAAGAGGAGAAATAAGTGTAAGGGACACAAGATGTAGGCCACCAACTGGGCTTTGGGCACTCCCTGCCTAAGCACATGCATGCTCAGAGCCTCAGTTTCTTTATCTGTCCACTGGGGATAATAACGCCAGTCCCAGACAGCTATCATGACAGCTGGTTGTGCTTATGTGAGCCCAACACCTGAAATGTCTGTGACTGAGAATCCAGCTGGTCAGGCCTACTACCACATGAGGCCAGTTGTCTCCTTTGCTCCTTATAAACACTAGCCTGAGAAGTGCAGAAAACCACAGACTCACTCATGGGATACCCAGGGAAACAATGCAGAATCAAAGTGCTATGACAGAAGAGCAGTGGATATACAATGGGGACAATTGATGGGGCTCAACCTCATTTAGAGTCAGGTAAAGGTTTCTGAAGGAAGCTGTGACCCCAAAAAGATACTGCCTCAGTCCTCATTTTCCCTTTTGTTCATGAACTGACTTTTAAATAGGTCTCAGGCATGGGCCTATGTTGACTGCTAGGGCACCTACCTCTAGACAGCCTCTTCCTGGGTGCCCCATTCTCACTGTGGCCACAATGAGAAGCCCCTGACACCAACCTATGTGGATGACATGGAACCATCCCAGAGTGAGGTTGGCAGGCAGATGGTTTCTGTCCATTGCTCTGTGTTCATGTTAATTGCAGATATTTTTAACATATTGTGTTACTCCATCTATCTTTGTGAACGGTCAGTCTTGTAAAATTCTTTTGATAATGTTATTTTTTCTTGCCTAGCTTTATCATCTGCAATTATTTATAATATCATTGTCTTTGTTTCAAACACTGGGTATAAACATTGTTGTAACAGTTCTTCAATGAGGTTCATATAATTTTTACAACTGCTTTGAAATGCTTCAATGGCCAAAGAGGGAGGAGTTTGGTCATTTGGGGGAAAAAAGACATCCCAAAGTGCACTCTGCTCTTGGTAAAAGGTCCTCCTCTGTCAGGATGGCTTCCAGGAGAGGCCCCATCTAGGGTGATTCCTCCCAGAAAGCTGGGGCAGTCTTGCAGGGTAGGCGTTTGGCAGCAGCTAGCTGGCGGCTGGATTAGGTTTCAGAGTGCCTTCGCACAGATATTGGCACAAAATTCACAAAGGCCATTATCAGGGTAAGATGCCAGTGAGAAAGATGGATGGCTTGTAATAATTTTTATTGAGGTTTTTCTGAAATCTCAATTTTTACCCCTCACCTCTTTTCAGCTCTTTTCTCCCAACTCTGTTTTCTATAATCTTCTTGGTGACCAGCTGGTATGCTGTGTGGGACAGAAATGTCCATGATGGCCTGGGGAGAGTCCACCCTCACCTCAGGGTCACTGGGGATTGTCCATAGTTGCCCCTGATGAAGCCAGCTTTGGTTCTCTCTGTCCAGGGAAAGTTAGCTATTAGAGAAGTTGGTTGTTGGAGTCGGACCAGCTTGCAGTTGGACCATAGCTGGCCTGGTGTTTGGGGGAAAAGAGAGAGGGTTAACTGAGCCTCCTGCTCCTGTGCTTCCTTTTCTATGCTCACTGTGTATTATCAGGGGCTCCCATGGGCAGTTTGCCAGCCCCTCTGGATCATAGCACCATTGTCCTCCTCAAACACAACTCAAATCCTGTCTTCCTCTGCCCACACACCCTCAAGTAGTTCTCTAGTACCTAGGAGTGAGCCCTTGCCAGTCTATCTCCCAGCCTCACACCAAGTCCCCTTGCCTTACTCTGTGCCTCCCAGGTGGCTAGGTGTGCTAGCCTGCCTGCCTTCCTTGGATGGTGACAGGCTCTCAGGATGCAGGGGTACACAGACCTGGAAGCCCCCTGTCCTCAGAGAACTCACAGGTTATCCTTGTGTCTAGCACTGTCCCTGTCCTCAGATGGCTCATAGATGGTCCTAGAGTCTAGCAAAGGATGACTCAACCTTCAGGCTCTAAGAAGTGCCCTAATCCTTGGCCTTCTCTTGCAGTGTCTCAGATGGACCTCCTCCACAGTCCTGACCAGAGGTGGGTGATGGAGCTGCTTACTCGTGACACAGCCATACTGCCTGGGGACTAAATGGTTGAGGACAGGCCCTGAATTTAGGGCCTGGGTTTAGTCTCTGGGTTTAGGACTTAGCATGGGCCCATGTGCAGAGGGATTTGAATTGGGTGGAAAAGAGAGTGTCCTGATGCCTTTGGACCAGAGCTGAGGACATTGTGGTGGACAAAGGGCCACCTTGATAGCAGTGCTTCCCACTTGCAGAGGGCTTAGGGAGACAAAGTTTATACCTTGGGGATCCAAAGGTCAGGATCCAAGAGGTACTCAGACCGCAGGGTGGGAACTTGAGGTGGGGAATTCTGGCAGGCATATATAAACATGCCAGACCCTCTTCTCCACATACTTGTTTCTTCTAATTTTCTTTAAAGAAACTTGGACGAGGCAAAACGGTTGACCTCATTAATTACCAAAGAAATGCAAGTAAAAATGTCAAGTTGCCATTTTTCATTTTTCAATTTAGCTAGGATAAATAACAGAGGCCCAGCCCATTCTGGTGACATGGTAGCAAAATAAATGCTGTCAACAGTACTGATGGGAGTATCAAATAATGTGATACTTTTGGAAATCATTTTCTCAGGAGTTTTCTATAACTTTTAAAGGGTTTATAGCATTTTCTTTTAAAAATAAGAACAATCTGAAGAGATCCAAGATGGTGGCAGGGTAGGTGAATGCTACACTAACCTCCTCCCAGGAACAAACTGGAATCGCAACTAAATTATAGAAAAATCATCCTGAATAAGCAACTGAACACTAGCTGGAGAGAAGCTTTATAGCCAGGAACTTATGGAGGAAACCACATCACCACAATGAGACTAGTAGGAACAATGGAGGTGCGAGAGGGCTGACAGGGCTCCCGTGGGTGGCAGCTGATGTTCCAGAGTGATATTTCAGCATCAGGGGGTTCCCCCTGAGAAATGTGAGATCCAAACCCCAAGCTGGGCTCCCCAGCCTAGAGCAACAGGATTGAGAAAGGAACCCAAATAACATCTGGCTGTGAAAAGCAGCAGAGTTTCTGTCTGTCAGGGAGGGACAGCTAGAGATGCAGAGAGCCTCTTAAAGAGCCAACCTATAAAATTTCATTTGCAGGCACTTACCCTGGGCTTCAGAAGAGGGAGGACAGAGTACACTAGAGCTGCGAGATAGTCTGGGATTGGTGGCTTTGGGGAGAGAGCTGAAGTGTCAGCAGACAGGATCCCTGTGCTGAGTCATTCCCCACCAGCAGAAGCCATCTTTCTTGGGCACAGCACTCCCCTGCAGGTGGCATCAGCCTGAGGGGAAGCAATACCCCCACCTGCAGGAATCCCTCTGGCCCGACCCTGCAGAGGAGTACAGCTAAAGGCAATTTCAGTGTTCAGTTTAACAGAAAGCCTGCAGGCAAAGGCAGATCTCTGGGAGCTCTGAGACTTCAGCTGACCTCCCCCAGGCCCAGTGTTGGTAAAAGTTGGCCTTGGCGCACAGCCTGGTTCTTTCTGCATACATCCAGGCCCAGCAGAGGGAGACAAGCTGTGGATCACTGATAGCTCCAAATAGGTTGCCCAGGGCCAGTCACAGGCAGCTTGTGACACAGGGCTGCCCCAGAGTCTTTGAAGATCTACCTAATACATAGAAACAAACACAAAGAGGCAGCCAAAGTAGGAAGACAAAGAAATGGTCCCCAAATAAAAGAACAAGAGAATTCTCCAGAAGAAGAACTAAATGAAATGGAGGCAAACAATTGATCAGATATAGAGTTTAGAGTAATGATTATAAGGATACTCAACAGCATGAAGAAAGACATAGACACCATAAAAAAGGAACAGTCAGAAATAAAGAATGCAATATCTGAAATAAATAATACACTGGAAGTAATGTACAGTAGCTTAGATGAAGCAGAGGATCGAATCAGTGAATTGGAAGACAAGGTAGGAAAAAAAACCCAAGCAGAGCAAAAAAAAAAAAAAGAATTTTAAAAAATGAGGAGAGTTTAATAAACCTTTGGGACAATATGAAGCATAACATCCACACTATGGGGATACCAGGAGAAACAAGCAAGCAAGGGATTGAGAACCTATTTGAAGAAATAATGACCAAAAACTTCCAATGAAATAGAGACAGACTCATAGATATGAGTAGGTTGACAGCCAGTGGTGTGGGGGTTAGGGAGATAGAAAGATCAAGCAAAAAGGAAGGACTCATGGACATGGACAACAGTGTGGTGATTGTGAGGGGGTGAGGGGTATAAGGAGGATAGATGGTAATAAAAATACAATTAAGAAAAAAGAACAATTGAACTTCTGATAATATTTAGAAAGAATTGTATGCACAAAGATGTTCCCAGCAATGTTATCCATGATAGAGAGAAGTTGGAAACACCTAAACATGCAACAGATGTCCATGGTACAGACTAGGGGGATGACTACAACACAGCTCAGGTTTACGGGCACCAGCTCTATGTTGGGTACTGTGCTAGTGGGTAGGTGCTTTTACATCTCACTGCATATTTAGATCTCACAGCCCCCATGAAGGGCACACCCTCATCCCCATCCTAAAGATGAGGAACTAGGGCCTGGAGGGATCTAGTCATTCACTCAAGGTTATAGATCTGGTAAGTTGTGGGGCTGAGGTTTGAATGTAGGTCTGTCTGAGGCCAGAGCCCAAGCTCTTAACACTGCACCTGAAGATTACAGCATAAAACAAAAAAGGAGGACAAAACTGTATAATTACAGTAATTGGAAAGAATCAAACACAAAATTGTACACATTATAATCTCTAGGTTACATAAAAAGAAGACTTTGCAGAGAAAAGATAGAAGAAAAGTGAAAATATTAATGATTGGACTATAGGAGACATTCTTCCCTTCTGTTTATTTTTCTTTAACATGCAAATTTCATTGAATGAGATTATATTACTTTAGGTTATAAAGAAAATCTGTGATTTTTTTTCAAACCATGTAAAACATCCCATTTGGAAGCAGTTGCCTGGTGTCAGGCCTTGACCCCTGTGCAGGAAGGTGGTCCTACTGAGACAGATAGAAGCCTTCTTTCCCCAGGTGACAGTAAACAACTATTAGCCGGCAGGGTCAGGGTCCCACCAAACAATAACCTGTTCTTGCTATAGGTTCTAAGGAGAATTCTCTCCAATTTGCCCAGAATCATGACTATTGCCCACTCTGCTGAGACTTCTGAGACCTGGATAGGCCATAGGCAAATTCTGACATCCTTAATGCTTTTGATTTCACACATCAGTGGGCCAGGGATGATGAGAATGAATGAATTTATCTTTGCCATCAGACCAATTGCCATGACTGGGGAAAGGGAAGGTTTGTAACAGCTAAAGGGGCAGGGGTCCTTCCTAGCTCACCATGTGTATACCACGGGACCTCCTGTGAGGGGCCTTGAGGCCAGAGGAAGACTCAGCTAGGACCCTCAGATTAGAGAAGCTCACCTCTTGAGGAGGCTCCCAGGGAGACATGTGAGAGACCACAGCAATCGTGGTTTCAGGAAAAGAGGTTGGCCCAGGATGCTGAGGGGCCCTGCACAAGGTACCTCCCACTCTCTTGGGGCTGAGCAAAGTCAGGGGAGAAGGGAAGACTAATCCAGCAGTGAGAAAAGCCTGGCACAATCACTGGGCATGTCTGCTAGCAGCAAACATCTGTACTTCTGCTACTTCTTATAATAGCCCTTGACTTTCCTTGGGCAACAGAGGATGAAGCAGGGTTCACCTTTGGGTCCAGGAGCAGCCATGAACCAGGCTGCCCTGTGTGTGCCCCCAGCCTTGGTGCTGGTCTGCAGATGGGTATGGGGCACTGGCTACTGGGACTACTGGGAGACAGACTCCTTCTCTCCTAGATTTGCAGCTGGGAAGAGCATCCATGAAGGAGTTGGGCTAGGCAGAGCCACTGGAGAAGGAAAGGGCTGAAACTGGAGTACACTGGCTAACATCCTCCAATCTAAGACAGCCTATGATTGAACACAGCATCACTAATGGACTTCTTCAGCTACATGGGTCAATAGAATTAAGGCTTCAGTAGTCTATTCCTCAATCCTACCTGGCTTAGTGCAGGGTGACGGTCCAGAGCATCACAGGGACATGCTCACACATATGGTCCTGCAGAAGGCAAGGGGGGACAGAGGACTGGAGGTGGCATCTGAGCAGAACCCAGAGGATCCAGCACAGACAGCAGAAGGAAGGACAGCTGCTGCAGGCCCATGCAGGGCTGAAGGGCAGCATATGGGCCAGAAGGACAGAGAGGGCAGGAGCTGCAGACCAGGCAGGTAGATGGCTGAGTGGGAAGGAGCTCTAAATATTACGCTAATGAGCCTGAACTCTGCTCCAGACAAGAGGGAATGGTCATGGCAGACCCCATGATGAGTGGGCCTGTGTCCACAGTGAGGGGATTATAGGCCAGGGACTAGTAAATCAGGAGCTTTGAAGACTGGCAGAAGTACATGCTTACCCAACCATCAGATGCTGGCAAAGGTAATCTGAGAGTCTGGACATTTACCAGTCCCCAGAGACACACAGACATAAACTTCATGTCTTACCCTATGCTTCATTCTCAAATGACAGCCTACGGCCTCCATGTACAGAAAAGAAAAGAAACTCACATTTACTGAATATTTATAAGGAGCCAGACACTTTATAAACATTTTCCTACTTACTCATCTTAAACCTGAAGGAAAGGAATGCTCCCCTTTTTCATACTGGAAAACTGAGGTCCAGGGCAGGGCATTCCTGTAATCACCCCAGTGGTGGGGTTAAGCTGAAAATGGAACTTCTGGAATTTGTGTTGGGCCCTGAACTGAGGACATACAGAGCAGATGGACAAGAGTGTAAACTGTAGAGGTGGGGAGCAGAGCAGTAAGAGTGAGCACTCTGCAGCCAGATGGCCTGGGTTCCAATCTCAGCAAAGGGGTTCAACAGCTGTGTGACTTCGGGCATGTTCCTTTACCTCTCTGTGCTTGTTTCCTCAATTGTAAAATTGCAATTTCAATAACTGTAATTATGATAGCATCTTCTATCAGGTTTGTTGTTAAAATTAAATGACATATGCAAAATATAGAATCGTGCATGGCACATAATAACTATATAACTGTTTTTCATATATTAATATTTTTTATTTCTAACTCTGGTCACAAATGCTGAAGAAATTCACACTGTTTGACCAACATTTAGTCATACTTTATTAGTATGTATTTATTGAGTCCCTACAACTAGCAGGTACTGTGGTAGGGTCTCCCCAAGTTCCTGTAGGAATCTATGTGAGGGTGAGGAAGTATCATCTATCAGTAGGTGGAATGGCTCAGATTCAAAGCCTGATGTGTGAGAAAGACACATGAAAGTTCAAAGATGATTTTGTGAGCTGTGTGACCATAAGGGATGACCCAGTGTGAGTCAGGTCACTCTAGCAGGGTTGCCAATCTGTGGCCTAGGATGGCTATGAATGTGGCCTAACACAAAATCTTAAATTTACTTAAAACCTTTTTTTTGCTCATCAGTTTTCATTAGTGTTTGTGTATTTAATGTGCAGCCCAAGACAACTCCTCTTCCAGTGTGGCCCAGAGATGCCAAAAGGTTGGACACCCCTGCAAGGAAAGATGCAACATGAGCTGGCTGGGTAGTATGCCATGTGTTTAAGACTAAAACAATGTTGTCACTGACTAAATGTCTTCTCTGCATCAGACTCTGAGCCACACACTTCACACATGGCTTCAGGCTGTTCTCTCAACAACCTTTTGAAGAGCAAGCATTGGTCCTATCCTACAGACCAGACTGAAGCCAAAAGAGGCAAAGTGGCTGCTCCAAGAGTCATAGCTATTAATGAAGGAGGCAGATTTAAACTCTCACTCCTGACCCCAATCACTTTCTGCCCCTACCAAGTAACATCTGAGAAAGTCCTGGAAGGAGATGTGATCAAATGTCCTGTGCAAAGTCACAGCAGTGGGGAGACTGTGGTATTTTCCCCCAGATTTTTAAGCTTTCTCTCTAATGTAACCATGCAACTTTTATAATGAGAGTGGTTTAAGATAAACACATGACACCTGCATAGTTCTGATTACTCCTCACCCAGCTGAATGGACAACCAGTAGTCAGACAGAATGCTCTACCAGGAGTGCTCCCTGGGGATGTGCAGGCAGTGACCTGACTGTTGAGCCCTAAATAAATGAACACTGGGCCAGCTAGAAGCCATGATCCCTAACTCACTAGCAGGCAGCAGCAGCACACTTGGCGCAGGGCTGGGGACCCATGTGAGCCATGGACAGGAGCTGCCTGAGCAAGACAGTGGCCACCTGTCACTAAGTGCCATCTAAACTCAGCTGGGTCTGTGGTCTGGTGAGAAAGCCCCCAGGGAGGATGAGGACAAGAGCAAGAAGAGCCTAGAACCCACATGTCAGAGTGCCAGGTTCTCTCTAACATCCCATCCTGCCTGGGTCCAGGTATCTTGGACTTCTACACTCCACTGGGATTTCACATTCAGACAAAATGCAGTCCAAACTCATATCCTCCTCCACTGCCCAGCTATGTGACCTATGCAGGGTCTCACTGAGACATCTGTACAGTGGAGACCACATGAAGAGCTATTTACAAAATCCTCAGCCTTGGGTTGGTTCTATAATGGCTTCTATTGTTGTAGTGACCAGTATTATTGTTATTATCACTGCCTTACCTTCTCCTCTGCAGGTGTGACAGATCAGGAGGAGCACAACTCAGAGGCTGGATTGAGCAAAAACTAGAGCAGCAGCAGCAAACCCTGGGTAAGCCCTGACATCACCAGGCATAATTCTAGGTGCCTGCATGCATAACTTCTTTCATCCCAACCACAGTCTATTTTAAGGAGGGCTGCTGTGCAGTGTGACCCAGAGTCAGAGGGTAAGACCTGGGGCAGGTGATTTAATATACAGATTGTTCCCAACTCAGAGGGCTAGTGCAAGAAGTACATAACTTAATTTAGGGAAGGCATCGAGGACAGAGTCTGGCAAGCACTGGTTTAATGGCTGAACCAGTCTGTTCTTAACCTTGTCCTCTTGTCTCAGGCTCTCCTGAGCTCCAGTGTTTGGCTAGATGCTACAGCAGTCTGGAGTTCAGCCTGAGTGGGCTATAACTGATGCCTCCTGGGGACCTGCCCTGCTGGTCAGGAGGCAGCAAGAGAAGGCCTGGGGTGGAAGCTGTCTGAGATGCCCCCTCCTCACCCATCCTTATACTCTACCCAATAGGCACTGAGTCACTGAAGCCCACCCACCCCACCCCTGGCCTGCTCTCCACCTGTCTACTACCCCAGCCTCTGAGCTTCAAGGAAGAGCTTTCTGACTATTCCCCTCCCTGCATACCACCCATCACAGCTTCCACCCTCTACTTAGAATGGGTTCTCAAATGGGGCCATTGTGACCTCCAGGGAAATGTCTAGAGAAGTCTTCTGTTGTCACAATTGGAGAGGGTGTATGGGGGGGGCCAGTTACTGACACCCAGTGAGCAGGGACTGGACATGCTGCTAACCAACCTTCAGTGCACAGGACAGCCTCCACCACAAGAAATAACCCAGCCCCAAATGTCAGTTGTGGAGAGGATGAAAAACCCTGACCTGACAAATGGCAGCCAGACACCAATCATGGGGTTCAAGGCCTCAGGTGTGAGGCCTGGAATTGAGGAGGAACATTAGGAGGAGGATCCCCAGGTGCTCAACTGTGGCTGATTCATGTAAGACTTTGTTTAGAAAAAAGTTTCATTGCTTTAAAACAGTTCCAAAATCACCATTTTAAACACACAAAACTAAATGAGTTAGTAACATAAAAATCATTTAGAACAGTGTCTTACATATTATAATAAGCCATAAATATGCCATACTCTTTCTAGCCTCTGAGTGTTACGATACTGTTTCTCCTCTTCTGAATGCCTTTTCTCCCCTTTCTCTACCTGAGAAACCCCCTCACCTTCAAGGCCAGTTAAAGCCTTACTGTGTCCTACTCTACTCTGGAAGGGAATGGTCACTCCATCCTCCCTGTCCAGATGGCCTATAGGGGGATAACAGTGTTTGTTATTTTCTGTAGTTATCTCCAACCAACACAATTCTCTCTGTGTTCAGGCCTGACTGGAGCAAAGTTGGGGGTGGGGAGAACACTGAAGGCTTTGGGAAGTAATAGCTGCTTCCTCTACAGGCCCTAGCTTAGCCCCATGGAACATTGGGGAGGGGATGGACACCCCTGAATAGGGCCCCATAGAGCCAGCTCTACATCTCTGCTGCCAGACCAGGGTCTTAATCATGACTTCCAAAGGGACCTCATAGTGCCCTCCTCTGCACAGGCCACAGAGGCCTCACATGTGGACACCAATACCCTGAACTCCCTTCATGCCAGCTATCTTAGGCCCATGGGCTGTCCCCATCTCCTCATTGACCCTCCTAACCACCACCCTAACCAGTGATCAAACCTACATCACCCACGATGGGCAAATGGAAATCACATGCATCCTAAGTGATGGACTAAGGACACGAGATCGCCCCCTGTGGGGTTCCATCTACGTATGTACAATAGAACCTAGTCATAGAGAAACACCAGAAAGACTCCAAAAGCATGTCTGGAAAACAACCCACGTAGAATCCAAAAAAAATGTCAACATCATGAAATGAGGAGACATGACAACCAAATGCCAGGTGTGTGAGTTTTCAATGAATCCTCCATCAGAAAAACAAGTTTTAAAAGACATTATTGGGACAATTGGGGAAATCAGAAAATGGACTGTATCTTAGGCCATATCATGTTGATGTTAAATTTCTCAAGTGATAATTGTATGGTGGTCAAAGAGGAGAATGACCTAGACCTTAGGGGGCACATGTTGAAGCATGCAGGCATAACTGAGTTGTACACATAACATTTAAATAGTTTAGCACACACAGATAAAGTAAGTGTGACAAGGTATTAACAATTGTGAAATCTAAGGTTCAACACACTATTCTTTCTACTTTTCTGTATGTTCTGTATGGGAGGATATAAAAAATAAAAAATATAAAAAAAGAGAAAAAAGTTGGGAGGAAAAACCCTCAAAACAACCAATCTTACAGATGGGGAAACCAAGGCTCACAAAGGTTAATATTCTATCCAGGCCCTGGCAGGGTGGCTCAGTTGGGTAGAGCATTGTCCCATACTCCAAAAAGTTGTGGGTTCAATCCTCCTTTGGCTGCCGTGGTGAATAAAAGGCCCCGACCCCTTACAAGTTAACAGGTGCGCCGAGACAAAGAAATAGGGCCCAAATGAAAGAACAGATCAAAACTCCTGAAAGAGAGCTAAGCAATGAGGAGATAGCCAACCTATGTGATGGAGAGTTCAAAGCCCTGGTAATCAAAATGCTCACAGAACTGATTGAGCTTGGTCCCAAAATGAAAGAACAAATGAAGGATACCCAAAGTGAAATAAAGCAAAATATTCAGGGAACCAACAGTGACATGAAGGAAACCAGGACTCAAATCAACAATTTGGAACAAAAGGAAGAAATAAACATCCAACTGGAACAGAATGAAGATACAAGAATTAAAAAAAAATGAAGAGAAGCTTAGGAACCTCTAGGACAACTTGAAATGTTCTAATATCCGAATTATAAGGGTGCCAGAAGGAGTAGAACAACAGCAAGAAATCGAGAACTTATTTCCACAAAAAAATGAAGGAAAACTCCCCCAATCTGGTAAAGGAAATAGACTTCCAGGAAGTCTAGGAAGCTCAGAGAGTCCCAAAGAAGTTGGACGCAAGGAGGAACACACCAAGGCACATCATCATTAAGTTACCCAATATTAAAGATAAAGAGAGAATCTTAAAAGCAGCAAGAGGAAAGGAGATAGTTACCTACAAAGGAGTTCCCACCAGACTGTCAGCTGATTTCTCAAAAGAAACCTTGCAGGCAAGAAGGGGCTGGAAAGAAGTATTCCAAGTTATGAAAGGCAAGGACCTGCATCCAAGATTACTTTATCCAGCAAAGCTTTCATTTAGAATGGAAGGGCAGATAAAGTGCTTCCTAGGTAAGGTCAAGTTAAAGGAGTTCATCATCACCAAGCCCTTATTATATGAAATGTTAAAGGGACTTATCTAAGAAATTGAAGAAGATAAAAAACTATGAATAGTAAAATGACAACAAACTCACAACTATCAACAAATGAAACTTAAAAAAAGAAAAACAATGAAAACAAAAACTAAGCAAACACCTAGAACAGGAACAGAATCACAGAAATGGACATCGCATGGAGGGATTTCAGTGGGGAAGGGGCAGGCAGGAGTAAGGGCAAAAAGGTACGGGGAAGAAGCATAATTGGTAGGCATAAAATAGACAGGGAGTGATAAAAAATGGTATAGGAAACAGAGGACTCAAAGAACTTATAGGTACAACCCATGGACATGAACTAAGGCGGGGTCATGCTGGAGGGTTGTGGGGTGCAGGGTGGAGGGGGGATGAAGGGGGAAAAATTGGGAAAACTGTAATAGCATAATCAATAAAATATACTTTAAAAAAATCCCTGGTCAGGGTGTGTATGGGAGGCAACCGATCAATGTTCCTCTCACATTGACGTTTCTCTCTCCCCTTCACCCTCACTTCCTCTATCTAAAATCAATACACATGTCCTCGAGTAAGGATTAAAAAAAATTCCAGGATTCCACCTCATGTCTGGCAGACTCTGAAGCTCATGTTCTTTGAAAATACCTGTTTCCAACCTCCCACAGCAGGCAGAAAATGCTGAGTGGGTATACCCCTAGCCCTGTCAACATCTTTCAATAAAAGTCAATATGATCCTGGCAGCTGGCTAAGAACTCAGATGAAATCCCAAGGACAGGTTGCCCAAACAGAGTATACAGTTACCACTGGATGGGTGGGTGGGTGCAAGAGAATACATTTTTAAAGAAAAGAGAATCAATTTCATTTCAAACCCCATAGGGAACATGCAGCCTAAGAACCCTTGTCCCAGGGCCTGTTTATGGGAACACAACACCCACAATCTCAGGGCTCCTGTGGGCCCTCCCTTTGACAACATGATGAGTTTTTTAATTCTCTTTGCTGGATTTTCCAGAAGCCTCTCAGTTGAATGGTGTCCACAAGAGAGATCCAGTTCCTCCTGGGGCCTTTGTGGTCCACTGGGCCAGTCATCCAGCTCCTCAGAGCCTCAGTGTGCTTTTCAGGAAAATGGGAAGATATAGCAGGAGCAGGAGACTGCATGTCAAGGACCTGGCATTAGCAGGCTAGGCCCAGTGGCCCACATTTGAGAACTGGAAGATTTCATATGAAAATAGTTTCCCAGTCTCTCTTGAAAAACTGGAGATCTGGGCCAGAGATCACACTCTGACCATGTTGCTGCCCCACAACATCCACCTGGAAGTGAATGGTGGCTGTCCACTGGAATGGGGTGGTCTGAACCAGTTGCTTGTCTGGAAGGGCTGTGCTTCTAGGTACCAGCACACAGCAAGTAGATCAAGTCATCTTTGTACACAAGCCTGTTACAGGCTCTACAACAGCTCCTCTCTGCATTTGGGATAGGGACAAACATTTCCCTTCAGCTTACCAGGCCCCATGTTGCGGCTCCTGTCAGTCTGAGGCCCCATTATCTGTTGGCTCCCTGGGCTCAGCTGTCCCTGACAGGGGCTGATCTTTTCTGCCTCACAGCTCTGCTCACAATGATCCTTTGCCTGCAGGGCTCCTACTTATTCTCTAGGGCTGGGTGCAAGGCCAATGCCTGGGGAAGCCTTTCTTTCCCCTGACTCAGTCAGCGTTGTGCTATAAACTCTCCTGGCACTTCACACATTACCTGCACAGCTTGATGTGGTTTGCCAAAATACAAATCTTGAGAGATGGTCTGCTGACCATCCATCTTCTCAACTGCTAGGGGCTGAATTATGTCCCCTCTCAAATTCCTATGTTGAAGTCCTAACCTCCTGTACCTCAGATGTGACTGTGTTTGGAGATAGGACCTTTCAAGAGGTAATCAAGTGAAATGAGATCACTAGAGTGGGCCTAATCCAATAGGCTTAGTGTCCTTATAAGAAGAGGAGATTAAGACTTACACACATACACACAAACAGGTAGGACCATGTGAAGACACAAGGAGAAGACAACCATCTACAAACCAAGGAGAGACACCTCAGGATAAACCTCAGTGAACACATGCTACCCCAGGTGAGGATGTGTGTCTGGTGGGTGAAAACAATGCACAACCATAGCCACCATTTATAGACCCCCTACCCCAGGAAAGATACTATGGGCGGAGATTATGATTATGTGATCTAAGCCTAACTCTCTCCCTGGAAATCAGAATTACTCATCCCATGTTAGCACTGAGGGGATAAAGCTCTGAGTGGGAAATGATCTGCTGAGATCAGAAAGGGCTGTGGCAGAGTGAGGGGCATGGGCTGCCTGACTCTGGAGGCCAATCCCTATGCTGAGCTGGGTGACCCTCCAAGGAACTGGGACAGCCCTGGCCTGGCCTGGCCTGCCAACCCTCCTAAACCAATGCCAGGCACAGTGATGCAGAAGGGATGGTGCTGCCCTGCTGAGTGCTAAAGCCAAGGCAGGGCCCAGGGTTCTCTTTCCATAGCCAAGGTTCAGGACCTGCCCCCCCGGCTGAGGTTCCATTTCCCCTGGCACCTTATGGGTCCAATAAACAGCTGATGAAAGACAGGTGAATGGAGGCTTGAGATACCTCTGTGATTCCTGGCACACAAAAGTGATGCTGTATACTCACTGTTTTGGTTCAAGGGCTATGAAGTGGACTGTCTCAACCCTGAGTCCTATGAAAGAGGGCTGGAAGGGCTCTGACAGAAGAACCAGATGGTAACACCTCTGTGTCCCTTGCTTCTGGTGGCCACTGCACCATACTCCTGGGGACTGAAGAGGCAGACAGAGACTCTGGGTTCTTACTAGTTGTATAGCTGTGAGTAAAGGTCTCGGTTTCTTTCCCTGCAGAATTGGATAAAGTGGATTAAAGAGAGGTATTCCCTGCCTTCCCAGCCCAGGCCTCGTCCCCACACAAGTGCTCTAGGCAATGCTGCAGGGCCAGAGAGGACCACCAGGCACCTCCACAGAGGAGGGCATCTGGACTGGGCTTGAAGAATGGTAAGGGTGAGAGTAATGAGGCCCTAGGAGAGGGCAAAGTGAGAATTCCCACATCCATGGTATAGGCACAAAAAATGGAACTCAGCGCAGGCATCTGGGGCTGGACCTGCACTCCTCATCCCATGGCCTTTCTCATTGGCCACGGGGTTCTAGAGAACATCACATATCTGATTCCAGCCTTCTCCACATGTGTCCTTCTCCCCTTCTCTCCCAATCCCTGCTTGGACAGCACATCCTTTGGGAAGTGTGTCCCGACTCATTGTCAAGATGGCTACTCTCCCTATCCTGTTCCTGGCCATGTGCCCCTATGGAAACCCGCCATGCTCTGTGCCTTCATGTCTCCCAAAGGGAGGTACCTTGGGGCAGGACTCTGTCAGAATGATTTTGGCATCCCTAGCCCTACGCTAGAGTTTGCTGAGTTAGGTGGACTGGTGCCTTCTCTTTTAAAGTTGTCTTTAAGGAACTAGAGCCCCCAAAGCCAAGTTATCAGCAGACAGCTATGTTGAATGTCTAATGACTGGTGCCTGCCTGAGTTGGAGGAATTTCTGGGAAGGCCCGCAGCATACCAAGCACCAGGCTTCTTGCCCCCATAGGCCTGGGTTCATCCATTTGTTCATTCCAGTCTATTCCACTGAACTCCTTCACTTACTCATTTCTGTAAGCAACATTTCTGATTCCATGGAAAGCCACCCTCATTGTCTTGACAGACTATGACCAGGATGGTACACTGAGCCCTGAACCCCTTGTGGGTGGGCTTAGGGGGCAGAAGCTGAAGCCAGGAGGCCTAGGGACTCTCCTCAGAACACCTTTTGGAGGTGAGCAGGTGGTGGCTCTCCTGATGTCCAGTCACTCTCCCAGGGGCCATGTGGCAGCCTCCCTGTTCCATCAACAGTGACCACACAGGCCCTCTGCTCATGGGCCTGCCAAGCAGAATGACCACACAATTTCCTTCTCTCAAACAGCCCAAGTGACAGAGCTGGACTTTCAAATCATATAACCAATCCTGTGCATGGGAAACCAAGGCTGAGGAAGAGACTCAGGCAGGTGTTTTGGACTGGAATTCCAGCTCTGATGCTTGCTTGTATGGAACATAAGCAAGTTACATTGTTTTTCCTCTAAGCCATGGTTTCCTCATCTGTGAACTGGGGATATTCCAAGTGGTGGGGCTATAAGTAATAGCCAACCTTTCTGAGAGCTTCCTAGGGCCCTTCTCTGATTGCTGTCATGGCTCCTGAGTGTTGGCTCCTCCTGAAAAGCAGTATATAGAAGTTCCTTCTGGGTTATTACTGGAAGTACAATTCCTTTTATTTAATAACAAGAAACTTTATTGAATTACAAATTTTAAAATGCATCACAATTTAAATGGAAGTACAATTCTACAGATTATTTTCCTCATCTGTCTAAAGTCCATTAAATTGTGATTAGTAATTATTAAAATATTATTAACAATCATGAAAATTTGATGACCCTAAATGAAAATTAGCAGGATCCATGTCAGGGTTTGATTGAGAATATGGCCATACCACACAAGTTCCCGGCACATAGGTGAACTCTCGGCAGTTGGAGTGGGAGGGCCCATGAATATGATGAGGCCATGGCTATGGTTTCCAATGGCTGTGGGTCTCAATCACTGCTGCTCTGGCTTTTTTGGGGTGAGGGTCAGCCTGCAGCTCTGTGACATGGTCACCAATGAGGAGCAGTGATGTCCATCACATCAGTTAGTACTTGGGGCCTAGAATTTTCCAGCGATAAGGCTGCAAGCCCTGTATGCACTGTGTGCCATCCCAACTGGAGTGTTAATGCAGACCATCCATAGCCCTCCCCAAATTGGCTGATCCTGGAGCACCTTGTCGGAGATGGACCACTTGCCATGAATTTGAGCCACTCAAAAAGCTTGCTGCATCCTATCAAGGAACACCTACTGGTCATTTTAGGGTTATAGACAGTGTTTCAGAAGATGAAATTGTGTGCATATGTTTGCCATCACACCTAGAGTTGATCAGCAGTGACTCATAGCTATCAAAAGTGACAATTCCATTCATCCTCATTTGACCCTTCTCTGGGTGGATGTCATGAAAGAGGTTGTTTCCTCTGCACAGTGGGATGTGCAGGGTTGGCAGGAGCTGTTGTCCCAGCCCACCATCCAGACTGCCTCTCATAGTAGGAGCTGGTGCCTGGGGCACTGACACCAAATGGAGGGTGGAAACAGTAGGGAGTGCTGGCCAGGGTGAGCCATATAGCCCAGGCTAGGCCACTGTGCTTTATCAGCTTCTCAGCAAGGGGGTGTCTCCAACTCTGTGTGTACCCCCTGGTACAGTGCCGAGCTTTCTGAAGCCCTGATGGCTTTCTAGAGGCTGACTGAGGAGGGTAGGTTCTGCATACCCAGAAAGACTGTGGACAAGGAACACACTCCTCTGCTCCCCAGACTCCACCTTGAGGTGCAGATAACAAGACCCAGCTCTGACATAAAGCACCTGGCTCTGAGGCAGCACTCGGGAAGCACAGTGATATGATGACATATGCAGGAGTAAAGTTTGTCTGGAGAAACCTTATCTGTCTGGCAAAGTCCTCCAACAACTCTCTACCAGCACTGCTACCCAGAGTGTCCTAAGTCATCTCAAAGAGCCTCCCAGCCTCACGGAGGCAACTTCATTGAAGAGAACAGTTATATAAAATGTGATGCTTTTCAACCTTGAGGTCCCGTAAGACTTTCTGGGAAGGCTCCTTGGGTGTCAGAATGAGCTATCCTTCAAGCTACTCTACTTTCCAAGAAATCTTCTGGGGAAGCAATAGGCCAGGAAGCAAGTATCAGGACCCTTGTTTCTCAGGCCTGTGTGTACAGCTCCATAAAACACTATTTGCATATTACATTTCAGCTTCCACTCCTGAATCTAAGGCCCAAGTGTCCTTCCTGAAATACAGGCAGGAATCATTATGGGTCAAACCCAGGCAAAGGCATGTTTTATTTGGTTCAGACAAATTATTTTTTAATCAGGAAATTTTTCATAAAAGTTAAATCAGATAATATTTGATCCCTGGGCCTATATTCCCATATAGCAAGTATTGGCTGGACCAGTCCTAAACACTCACTATCACCTATCACCTGGCCTCTTAAACACCTGCTTGGACCTGCCAGCATCTGGTCTTGATACCAAGGTAAAGGATGGAGAGAGCTTCTGAGCCTGGAGGTCAGGGGGTGAATGGAGGATACCCAGAGGGCTCTCCAGTCTGCCTTCCCCAGCTGGGTCACCCTGAAGAGCCAGCAGGGAGGCCGGTAAGCTGTGTTTGAATGCAGCTGCATCCAGGAGCCAAGGGCTGGGACAGGCCCTCTGAACCACTCCCTTCTCTAGGGAGCCTTAAACTGTGTAGCAGCACAGCCCTAGGCTTTTCCACCTTAGCACTCCAAACTTGCAGCCACAATGGTCTGTCCTCCTCCACCTGGCACTGGATGGCTTGGGTTTACTGAGGAGTCCTTCACAATTAAGGCACTTCAAAAGGGGTAAAAGTAATTCTTTATGGGAGGAATTAGCAGGAAAAGAATAGCAGGAGGTAGGGGTGTGCAGTGGGGGCGGGTGGGATGAAGGAATCTGACCAATTATATTTAATAAAAAGCTTAAAAGCCACAAACAGGAAGCAGACCTATTAAATAGACAACAGTGACCTAACAAAGGAATGTGAACTTGAGTTGACTGAAGCAGTGTCACCATATCTCCCCTCCCTCCCTTCCCTCCCCTCCCTCCCAGCACCCAGGGCCCCCAAACAAGCTTCCTCCTGTGTTTTACCCTGTTCTGGGAACACCCCCAACTCTGATTTTGCTTTGTGCTAGAAGAAAGGGAGCTGAGGGGAAGGTCAACATGATTCTATCCACCTCAAAAGAAGCAAACAGATATGCCCTCCCCTCTGTACCAGCAGAGCCCCAAGCAACCTAGGGAAGAGGCAAGTGCTCTGAGGTGCAGCACCTCCCTTCAGGCAGCTCTGCTCTTGCCCTCTCAACATCCTGAACCTTTCCTTCCCAGAGACCTCCTAAAGGTGCTGGCCCAGGGCCCTGGGGACTGAGGCCTGGACAGTGCCTGGCTCATTCCTTATGTGTGATCCCCTGGAGACCACAGCAGGACACTGGGGGCCTAGGTTTGGCTGAGATGAATACTGGAGCAGCTAAGCACTGGATTGGGTAGGACAGGTGCTTGAAACTCAGTGTCAGGGCTATATGCTCACAAGGGTGTGTAGAAGGATTCTCTCCATAGGGTGATAAAGCTCAGTCCCACCTTGACAGGGCCTCAGGGCACAGTCAAACAGCAAAGCCAACCATGCAGGGAAGCAGGCCTCTGGTGACCAGAAGCTTTAGGAAGGATTTGAGAGGCAAGGCTCCAGCCAGGCTTTAGGGAGAGTAGAGGTGCTGGCTTTGCCTGGTGAGTTGCCAGGGATCAAGGAGTCCTACTTCCCAGCTGAGGCCAGAGTACCACCCTATCTGGAGATTTTACTCAAAAAACTACCCACACATCTCCACACTCACGCCACTCCTGCTCAATGTCCTGTCCTCAAACACACACCAAGCTCATTCTCACCTCATGGTCTTCTCACTTGTCTCCCTCCCTTTCTGCGGCATGTCCTTCCCTAGGTATTTGTATGGCTTCTTCCCTTCCTTCAGTCAGGCCTCCACTCCACTGCAACCTCTTCAGAGAAGTCTTTTCTGACTGCCCTGTCCAGACAGCACACTCAGCAATTCCCTCTCTGATTTATTTTTCCTCAGTCTATCCTGAGGATTCCCCAGTCTATCCTCAGTGTGTCCCTGCCATAACCATAGCACTATGTCTGGTACGCAGTAGGATGTCAGGAAAATGGGTGTGGAAAGAGTGTAAGAGTGATGGAAGGGTTGGAAGAGTTAAAGAAATTCAACAGCTCTATTTCCAGTAGCAAACACACACCCTTAACCCCACCATGGACAAGGCCCAACTCAGACCAAGTAGAGGCTCAGCAGAGGCTGCTGGTCTTGAAAGGAAGTGGCAACTCACATTTTGGGAAATCCTACTGGCTTACCAAGGCAGTGGTCTCAATCACCAACTCTCTCCCTCCAAACCACCTGTCAGATCAGTATTATTATCCCTACTTCACAGAGAAGCCATGTGACATATCCAGTGTCACCCTACATGGTCACAGTGAAGTAAGAACTCACATTCAGACCTTGACCCTGGCTCAGACCAGATGCTGACTCCTCACCAGCCTCCTCCAGATTGCAAACTGGATTTCCAGCCACAAACCGGTGGGACCAGAGGCCACAGTGGACTGAGCTCTACACATCAGCACAGACAGGCCTAGATCCCTGAGCCAAAGGGCACTGTCAGGGCACTGTCTCTGCCATTTGTCCATGGCCTGCCAGCACCCAAGAGCAAGAGAAAATAACCATACTCACCAGGGATGTGGATCTTAAACTTGCCACTCTGGCCGAAGGAGCTGTCAATGATCCCCAGCTCCCCAGTGGACAGTTGTACCTTGAGCCCCACAAATTGCTGGATGTTGGTCTCCTTTTTGAATAGGGAACGGCCAATCACACTGTAGTTGTCTATTACCTGTTCCCACACACCCAGCCCCAGAGAGAAAAAGAATCAGTATGCGCCAATAAAGGCTAAAGCCAAGGCCCACCACACCCTCCCAGGTGATCAGTCCATCTTACGGATAATGGAAGGCACTGAAACCATCATGATGGCTGGCCCATTGCCATCGTCACCACCTACCACCAATACCTACAGAGCATAGGCTGTGTGTCAGGCAGCTGTGAATGCTTCATGTGGATCAATACACTTAACCCCATGGCAGCAACATGAGGGAGGCACTTTCTCCATTTTACAGATGTGGAAATAGGTTTAGCAGAGTTAGGCTATTTGTTTAAGGTCACAGAGCTCATAGGGCAGAGGCAGCTGAGAATCCAAAGCCACCCTGCCTACATTTACCTCTGTGTGGCTACCATACCGTGCCTTCCCCCAGCATTAGCCTAATGACAGCTAGTGGTACCCTCCTCATGAAAGTTTTACTGACACTGTAGGCTGAGAGCATGTCTACTCCTGAGCCTGCATCTAGGCTTACCAGAACCCTCCTTACCCTCTTTCTCATTTCCCCTCCCATGAAGAGCCTCTGAGAAGTTGGTCTCTAGAGGCCCCCTACTACATGTACTGTATTTTTGCCCAGAGGCCCCCTTCATGGCCTGGCCTACATCTATCCCACAATCCCACTGCCCCCTCCTCTGTGATGCTCTCCCCTGTCTTTATCTCAGCAGAAGTCCCATCTCCCCCAGCTCCCAAGTGTTTGTGCTAGGCCCTCTACTGCAGAACTCACACCCCCTTGTCTCTTGGTAGAGGCTCAGGATGAGAGGAGGAACATACACGTGTAAGAAAAAGTTAGCTATGAACAGCCCTGATTTCATTATGAGCTAATCTTGGACCTTCTTCCCAAGGGACTGAGTGTGGGAAAAGTTGAAGTGTTACTCTCCCCCTCCTAAGTCCACTCAAAGCTCAGATACTCCCTTCAGGGAAGGAGGTATAGCAAGAAGACCCCGACCAGGTGGCCTCCCTGTCCTGTTCAGCTCCTTTCCAGGGCCTACACCAGAAAGCTGCTTAGCCTTTGTGTAAAAGAGAACAGATGTGTGTAGATGTATGCATTTTAAAGACCAGACCTTCCCCTAGATGACCTTAGCAGGGCTGACAAAATTTCTTTCTGCAATTTGCTCCTCTTTGGACCAGGGCCTATGCTTCACCTGTCCTCTGTCACACTGGGTCCTGCATGAGGGCCACATGAGGAGTTGGGGAGTTCCTCCTGTTCTCCAGGCCCCATGCACAGGCCTGGGGTCTTTCTGGAGAAGGGATCTGATTCGAGTAGGTGCTGGCACAGGCAACAGCATGGAAGCCACAGGTGTTGTCAGTAGTGGGATCTGCTGCTTCCACAGGTCTCCCTTTGGAAACTCCTGGGAACCCCCATGAACTGGGTTCCCAGGAGTTTCTGCTCAGCTTCAGAAACATCTTTCTTCTGCCCAAGATTCATCTAAGGGCCTCAGATGGATTATTTTGAAAAGAAGAAGTTATCCCATTTACCCTAAAAACCTTTTTGAAAAACATATCCTATTCTATTTGATTCATAGAGCCAGATAAAAGGTACCCGCATTCCTCCTTTCCCAGGTGATGGATGAATTGGATACAAATAATGATAAGAATAATCATTTCTATGTGCACAGCCCTTCATAATTCACCAATCTCATTCCCACACCTGAACTCTTCATCCTTCTGGACTTGGCTCCAGCAGAGCAACCCTTGCAGGCTGGGGCCGATGTGGGCTCTGCCCTTCCTCCCAGCCCTCCTCTGTTTGTGGGCACTGCTGCTCCCACTGCAGCAGGTGCCCAGCAAGACTGCTGGGTGAACTGAATGCAGATGGTTCCTTAGACCTGCAGGACAGCAGAGTCAGGACAGATATCACCAGCCCCAAATGCTTTCCCAGTTTTCCCAGTTCCCAGGACCCCAGCATCCTGGGAGGCAGGGCCCACCCATTCACATTCAGCAGCCCAGAAAGGCACAATAGGTGTCCAACACCCAATGGCTTGTTCCACATTGCCCATGACTGAAGGCACTCATTGCCCTTTCCTGTTCTCAGCTCATCCTCTGCTGCTGAATGAGGGGCTCCTCAGAGCCCCTCAGCTCCTCATCCCCCAGGGTCCTTTAGCCTCTAGGAGCCCCTCAGTCCTTCACAGTCCCTCAATCCTTAGTGCCCCTTGGCCCTTCACAGCCCCACCAACCCCTCAATCCTCAGAGCCCCTCAGCCCTAAACCTTCAAAGCACCCTTAGACCCTTAGTCCTTCAGAGCCCTTCAGCCTCTCAACGCTCAGTGTCCCTTAGCTCCTCACTCCTCAGAACCCCTCTGTCCCCCAATCCTCAGAGCCCTTCATCCTCAGAGCCTCCTCAGCCTTTCAGAGCCCCTCAGCCCCTCAATATTAAGAGTCCCTCAGCCTAAGCTCACCAAGGCATTAGGGGTCTCACTGACCCACTGAGCACCTTTGTCTACAAGGGTTTCCATTCCTGCTTCAGAGGGCAGAGCTGAGCTCAGAAACAAGACCTGAGTGGGCTGCAGCCACCCGAGTCAGAGGCACAGCAGAAATGCAAACTTGAGTCTGCTGGGCCTTCGGAAAGTAGAGCAAGACCACAGCTGACTCATGCCAAGGTGGAGAAGTGGAAGCTGGCTGAGATGTAAGACATTCCCTGGCACCGCAGCTGGCTGAGAAATGAAAAATAACAGTGTTCGCACAAGGAGCTTCCACCCTACTCAGAGAACTGCCTTCTAGAGGCACTAGTGGGACCAAACAAGCAACAGAGGCAGGTGTTACCTCAGAGAGCATTCACAGTACTATTCTGCCTTTCTTCCACTGAGAGTGTGCCATGTACATGGCATGTAGTTGAGAACAAATCAAAGGTCCTGCCCTTTGAACACAAAGGAATTCATGCATGTCCTAAGGAAAGGTGATGTTTACAGCCCCCTCTGTCCCACTGCCTGTGGACTGTGCATGGCAGAGACAGGGTGCCCCATCTCTGTGCCAGCTCCTAGTGTCCAGCAAGGGTCCTAGCAAGGACTTCGTGCCTGCAGTGTCTCCACAGGCCATGGCTCACTGCACCCTGTCCCCTCACCCCACCCCATTCCTCTGCAACTCTTTGGCCTGTCTCTGTCTTCAGAGTGTGGAGCATTCCTTGACATATGTCATACCTTTATGTGTTACTCTTCATTGCTCCCAACCAGGATACAAGGTCCATGAAGGCAGAAACATGACTCTCTGATCCATGGTGTGTTCCCTCACTGGATGATCCCTGAATGCAGGAGTAAATCCCAAAGGCACACCTCACATGGTTGCTGGGACATGTGCAGTGCTCGCTCATGTCTGTGGTCTTTCATTTTTAATTGCTTCATTAAGACACAACTGATATACAATAGCATGTACATATTTAAGGTACATAATTTGGTAAGTTAGGATATATGTATATAACTCATGAAACTATCACCACAATCAAGCTACTGAACATATCTACCACATTCCAAATTTCCTCATGTCCCTTTATCACACTTTCCTCCCTCCAACCCTCCCATCCTCTTTCCAGCTCAGCTTGGGCAGGCCTTCCTTCAGGCAGCTTTCCCCATAACAGGTCCCTCCTGCCCCGAGAGTCTGGCAGTTCTGTCTAATCATGGCAGTTCTATCTCATCACTGACAGCTGGCTTGTCAGGCTCCATCACCAGACAGATTGGGAGTTTTGTTCAAATAGTTCAGCAGTCCTCACGCTGACCCATGGAAGGTCCCAGTAAATATATACATGCTATGGAGGTAAGGAGGGAGAGATGGGTGAGAGAAGGTGGTTCTTGGCTCTTTGAGGATAAAAGTAAATCATTTAGGTGGGCATGTCAATGGCAGATGTGCTCAGCAAAGAATGAGCCAGCCCACTCATCCTGGGCCTAGCTGTCTTACACACCCAATGCTGGTCTCAGGCTGAAACACATCACCTACTGGTTGGCCTTCCCATGACCTGGCACTGGGCTTCCTGGTAACCAGAGCCCTGGGATGGCAGGTGTGCTAACTATTACCAAAAAGGCCTTTCACAAGACATTTTACTGCATCTCCTCCCTGCACCCTCCTTTCTTTAGGTTATAAAATAATAATTTAAAAAGCTAAGTGCCACAGAGACAGCAGAGGATCCATCTTTCCCCAAGCCAGGGTAGTGCAATGAGGGCAGACTAATTTTATTAACTGCAGGCCAACTTCAAAAAGCTTCAGGGCTTTCACAGCAGACAGTGAAGACCCCAAAGTTGGTTTAAGTGCCACATAAACACAGGCCTAGGGCCAGGAAGTAGAGGGCTCTCAGCACTTCTTGTTTACATTCTCATTTGACCAAGTGGACTAGTGGGTGGGCTGTCGGGCTGGGGGCCTGTAAGCCTATGATGCCATTCACTTCACTGACCTACATTACCACAGTATTTTTGTAAGCATCAGGATAAGGTAAGGACTGAACAGGTTTTTCATGACCTGAGGATGGCCCAAGGGGCTCCTCTTGCTGCTGGCCTTATAGTCTCACTGGTGCTAGAGTGGCAGTTCAGAAAGGTTCAAAGGGTTATTCCTGTTCTCTTCTTATGATTTGGCCAGAAGACACAACAGTGCTGATTGGGTGCTCCTGCTACCTTCTGTGTCTTCGATTCCATTTGTGGATCAGACAGTAAGGGAGGGAGGCTGGCCTTCAGCATACCACTGGGAACCTGGTCCCAGGAACTCTGAGGTATCCTACACACTGACACTGTTGTATTCCAGCAGCCAGGTGGACCCTTCTCAGAGCCAGCAGCGGATGCCTCCTTCCTCAGACTCCAAGCCCTTGGCTCTGCTCTCCCACCTGGCCTGCAGCACATGAAAGCCACAGGTATCTTCAGCCATATTCTAGGAGAGATGCCTCCATGGCTTCTTTCCAAAAAGTCCTGCAGGGACTCAGCAAGGTTAAAGGTTTGTCCAAAGTCACACATTCCATTTTCTTACTGCTTGGTATCCCAGGGGAATAATAGCCAAGGGGAGGCAGAGGTTTGGCAGCAGTGAATAAGCCCAACCATGGCACTGGCTCCATCCCCTGGCACTCCCCTGAGCCAGGCTGTGACTGGCTGGACCCAAGCTGGCTTGCAAATCTGGCTCAGGAACTATCTGCTCACTCCTGGCTTCTGAAACCCCAAGTTCCTGGAGGAGCTGATCCCCAAGTACAGGGACCCAGCTCTCACAGGCTGTCTACAGGGAAGGAGACAGGGAAAGAGGATGGATGGAGCATGGCCACAAGATGTGGGAACTGTGGTGGGTCCAAGGACCTCACCGTCAAAGGAAGATATGCCAGCCCAGATGCACTGCTGTGATGTGCACTGTAGGCCACACCCAGAAAACATGAAAGGCAAACGATTCCCTGGGCCTCCAGTTTCCTCACCCAAGAAATGAGGTTGAAGGGTGAGCTTTCCCCATCTGTGGTCTGAGTAACTGGTTCCAGTATAGGCCTCCGTATTTGGGAAAATGTGGTATACTGGAGACAAGAGAACACAGGGTAAAATATTATGAGAATGGGGACAGGTATGAGGAAAGATGAAAGGAGCTAAAAGCAGATTGGAGTGCTGTTATCCATCCAGACTTTAAGGTTTCATAGCAGACAGGTGGACTCCAGATGGCATGGTGAGTTCCTGCTTGAGTAGTGGGTCAGAACTAGGGCTCAAAGACCCACTCCTCTGGTGGCCTCGAGGACTCTTGCCTCTGTCTTAACTTGTGTGGGCCTCAGCTCCCATCTATAATGTAGGGAAAGAGAGTTGCTATGAGTTCACATGGAGCCTCAGCTGCCCCACACTCCCCCGGGGTTCTCCCAGATGCATCATGCAGAACCACAGGGCAGTAGGTGGGGTTCTGTGTATACTATCCCACTGGTTACTGTCCCACAGATGTGAGCAGACCTTGCTGGGTGACACAGCACTCTTCCACAGCACCCTGACAATCACACAATCCCTAGTCAGAGGCTGCAGTGGGAGCAGCCTGGATGAAGCCTGTGTGCAGGTTTCCCAGCACAGCTGCAGCTTGCCTGTACCAGTGGCCCAGTTGCAAGTGGAGGGTAGGAGTGTCTTGAAAGGCAGGAGCTAGCCTAAGCACATTTCTGTATCCCAGAACAAACACTTTTCAGAAATTACTGGGGGTGGGGTGGGTGCTCAGAGGGGACCCATCAAATGTCTGCTGCATGAAACCTTATTGAATTTAAAGCCTGGTTGGGAGGGAGATGACAGCCTGCACTGCTGTAGACAGTGAGGCCTACATCTCTGGAGAGCTTCAGGAAAACTAGGGGTTATCATCTTTCCTGGATGTTTAAGGAAGGAGACTGGGGAAATAGCTTTCCTTGGTCCTATCCCTCTCTAGAATATGTGTGTACGCACACATGTGCAGCAGTTAGGCTCCTCTCCAAATCACAGACTCTTCAAACTAAAGGAGAGACTTTAGGGATCAGATACCAGCACACCCAACATGGAAAAACTCTCAGAGAACAACTGGAGATTTTTCATCTTGAAATCAATCATTGTAATGTCAAACCAAAGGCAGTGCATGCAGGATTTGCTCTGTCAGCCTTGCTCCTGGGGAGCAATGCTGAAATGGGGCCAGCACAGTTACAACAATAACTCTAAGAAGGGACTTTCACTGTTTGAATGAATAATTTGCTTCATTTATTAGCCTTCAGTCATTGCAGCAGTCACTGGCTGCACATGGAAGCCAGATCCTCACTCACATGCCAGGTGAGTCCCCACTGTCCCCAGCTTTTGAGTGGGGACTTGGCTGCCTTTGCACATAATTATGTCATTACATGTGTGTGTCTCTCTCAGAGCCTGGCTCCCATGATAAGGCTTGGGAAACACCCAAGTTCTAAAGCAACTATTCTAACTAAAATTGGAGAAGTGGCACTAAGGAAAGAGGGTCGGTAGGCTGTGAAATGGAGCCCTGAGCCAGGTCTGCTGTGGGGAGGACTAAAATGAGAAAAGGGGTTGGGAAGGTTTGAGGCCTGACTCTGCCTCTTCCAGCTCTATGACAAGGGACTGGGCGAAGGATTTCTCTGAACCTCAGTTTCTTCCTCTGGAAAAGGCTGTTAGGATTAGAGGTGTTGATGTTGACAAGAACACCTAAGACTTGGTAGCAGAATAACCACCCAGAGAAAAGACTGGAACAATGTCAAACCAGGAGAAGCTAAAGTGAAGCACCATTTGAGACAGAGGATCTTCTAACATACCCTGAAAACACAAGATAGAGAGACTTATCAAACCTGTTGAAGAAAAGCAAGAATGCTAACACATACTCAGCATAGACTGCCTGCCAGGGTCTGCCCTCAGGTTTTCCCTCATACCCCAGCTTCCACCCCTCAATCAAAGTCCTCTCTAAGGCCCCCTTCAAATGGGGTATTGACTCTTCCAGGGCACATGAAGGCCACCAAGCTTGATAACTTTCCCAAGAATCCCCAACATAATGATGATATTCTAGTACCATTCATTCTTGTTTGGCATAATAAACATTTCACCAAGATGAGCCTTTCCCTCTTCCCAGTGTAGGGTCATGGCAAGCCAAGGCACTCCTCTGAGCCTCAGTGTGCTCTCTTGTGAAACAGGACAAATGCATGTATCTCCAAGGTTTTTGTGAGGAAGAAATGAGATTTTGGACATGAAACTATGCTTTCAGCAAGGATCAGATCATTGCAATCCCTTAGGGTGAGTGCAGACAAAGAAATTAGCCTTCGATTCATCTGATTTTGTCAACTGAGATCCAGAGGCCCATGGTAAGGAGACCTAGGGTGGGCCAGGCTCTGGGCAACACAGAGGGCACCTATGCTGGGAGGAATTTGCCTGCCATTCTCCACAACCAGCTCTCAGACTAGCTAGGGCTGTTTTTCTCAAACCTGGGCCAGCCACCATTGAGCAGGCGCTCTCCCCATTGGTGACAAGCCCTGCCTCCCAGCTCCCTCCACACTTATAACCTCCTACCCACACTGAATCTTGTTTCTGCTTTCCATCACCCAGGCACCCATTCAGGTAAAGCTCATCAGTGGTTGATCACAAAGTACCAAAGCACGGCTTCCAAAGGCAGCTGCTTTTTCATATAGAAAAACCGAAACTAACATTTTACTGAGCATTGACTTGTATATTATCAGGCCTCATGCTTGGTCCTTTGCACATGTGGTCTCATCAACTCCCTTCTACAGCTCCTTTAAAGAAGAAACAGGTTCTGGGAGCAGAGGATACAGTGCGGAGGGGGAGATGTGTCCACGGTCAGGCCAACCAGTGCCTGCTAAGTCCATTGGTCTCCAGAGCCAGCTCTGTCCACCACATTGATCTGCCTTGACCCTGTGTCTACATATAAACAAAGAAAAAGCAATTTCCAAAGGCAGGTTAATAGGACCCTCAGCAGCCAAGCAAGACTCTTAGCTATTGATGACGACATCTGTAAGGGAGGAAAAAGGCTTAGGGTTTGGGCTGGGGCCAGAACACTAGGACAGCCATCTGATCTTATCCTTAAGGAGAGCATCTTCTTAGGCTCTGCTCCAGGGGCACCTGTCTCCTCAAGTGGCCTGGGAGCTGACACAGCCTTGGGGAAGCAAGGGGTAGCCAAGTGGGCCAACTGCTGCTTCTTCTAGGGAATGGGGTGAAGTTGTCCACCTGGGTCCATCAAGTCTGCCAGATGGTCCCTGCTCAGGAAGTATAGCTCCTCTTTACCAGGGTTAGTCAGAGCAGCCTGAATCCCAGCCAGCAAGCTCCTGGTACTCTAGGTGCGTTTAAAAAGCCATGAGCAGTACAGGGGGCAAGCCAAGAGCTGGGAGGCAGTGCTGATTCCCACTGCAAAACCAGCCAGTGCTCCTGGTGGTGTCTTCCTATTTACATTTGGTTGACTGGATGCCACAGGCTCCTCTGACCCAGACCTAAGGCTATCTGGTGCCAATGGGTGCCAAACCCAGGATGACCAGCACTCCTGGCCCGATCCCACAAAAGGGGGAATAGGGTGCCAGCTTGCCACCACCCCACCTGGGAACCCAGGCCTCTGCACCATGAGGAAAGTCTGAGTAAACAGCAATGAGGATACCTACTACTGCTCAGCAAGAGCCTATCCTATGCCAGCTACAGCACTCAGCATCTTCCATGGACTGATCTCCATTCCTTATACTATCCCATGAAATAGAGGCTATAGTACCCATTCCTCTGGCAAGGAAACCGAGGGGAAGAGAATTGCCCAAAGTCCTACACCCTCAGGAGGTCCACCCAGCAGGCCCTGGGACTCTGGCAGACTGGCTGGCTGGAGCCTGAGCTCCCTGTAGCCTTGACCTGCAGACACCACCATGCTTGGCCCTCTCCTTCCCTCTAACCCTGGCCTTAGGAAGCATTCACTTGGCCCTGCCTGCCTGCCTTCCTGGCCTGCCATGCCCTAGCACCCACAGCTGTCCTGTCACTAACTTCATATGTCCAGTCAGCCATGGTATGCTAAGGTGTGACCATTGTCTTTGTCCTGGTGGTGAGGTAGGCCAAAAGAGATTTTTGAGTAAGAGCTGGCAGGAATACCTTTGTTTTGTAAAAAGTGATTTGGGTAGAGCTGTGCAAGCTGCCAGGGCAGGGAGTAAAGAAGAGTGATGGGGAAGTGATTGATTGCCTGGGGTGAGCCAATAGTAGGAGGTGTGAAATGGAGCAAGCAGGGATGCAGAACACTCACAGACCTTGGCACGGAGCCCTCATGTGCCCCATTTCTTTTCACATAATTGTTACAAGTGAGAAAACAGGGCCCCACAGAGTGAATTTAGTGATGGTCAGATGACTCAAGTCAACTCAAGGTGCTAGAGCTCAGGGTGAGACTAGAAGGCTAGGTGAGAGGGGTGAGACTGGGGACCTTGAGTGGACAGCCTCCTTGTAGGCTGCTCTGCTGGCCCTGCTCAGAGTATTTCTCTAGCACAAGTTGAATAGAGGGGCCCAGCCTCCTTTCATCCCCCCTGTGCAGTGTATCTCCTGGTTGGGGTTAAAAAGTCTGGCTTGAGTAGCTGGCCCTGCCTGTCTCTTGGAGCTCTTGTCGCCTGCCCTCCAGCTGCTGGGCACCCTGGGCTGAGGGTCTTTTCCCAAATGGCCAGGGCCAGGCATGGCAGCTCTATGCTCCTGCAGAAATAATGCCTGGATCTGGGAAGCTTCTCTTTCACATCCTTCCCCCAAGCATCTGAACAGTGTTTGGGGCACAGCTCAAAGGTCATCGGCTCTTTGTGCTTTCCCTGACCAGACCACTTTCTCCCACCTCAGCAGAATTCTTTGCTCTGCTCCTGGCCCCTGTAGCTGTCTGGATATCCCTCTGGCATAGGAATGAGTCTGTCTTGCACTAGGAAGACTCCATTTCCTGTGAGACTCTTCCCTGGGCTCGTAAGAAAGGAGCCACTGGCTGAGGTGCAGAGACATCTGGGGACATGGCTCATCATCTCCCATCCTTGGCTGTGACATACCCTTCACCACTCATCATTTTCATCAAATCTTTGCACACCTATACTATCATTTACCTAATAGTTTTCTTTAAATACATATGCTTAAAAGGGAAACTTCACATATTACCATAAAGAGAAAACTAGAGTGGCTTGCAAATACAATGAAGAAAATACACTGAATCCTAGTTATATACTGCTGCTATGGAAGGGTCTAAATCTTGTCCCTGTGTTAAAGTCGCCTCTGAGGGAATCTAAGGCTCTCTTCAATGTCATCAAAAGACTACAAAAAAACTAAAAAGGAGAAAAAGCTTATTACTAAGGGGTTCAACATTATATAATACATAGTATGAGAAATGGCCTTAACCAAATGGACACAGGGAGAGCTTCATGGCATCTCACCCAACCACATATTTTAGTTATTTACTCATATTATCGGTGTACATCCACCAATAGTGCACATCCACATTCCATACAGAAAAAGTGGACTTCAAATGTTACACTTCTAAGGCTCAGTGGGGTGTGGATATTATTTAAATGAATTACATGGCAAAGTGTTGTTTGTTATTGGCTCTACTGACAGAATACAGTATACATTAGCATCACATACATTCCAAGCTCACAGAAAAATAATGGTTAGAAAAGTGAGAAAATTTCAAACAGTATATCACAGAAGAATTTCTTCACAAAAATAAAAAATGAGAATGAGCGTGCAACCAAAGTCAGTTCCCAAGTGACTCATTTGTTGCTGAACAAGGAAAGCCATTTCCAGTGGTGAGTTAATTAGGTTGTTATTTGATTGCAGCAGCTCAGAAAGAGAATCCAGAGAAAACTAGCTTAGAAGATGATTAGAAGTAGGGCAAGACCACTTGCTGGAATGTGGCCCATGGGCCAGTCATTCTAAGTGACACCAATGGGTTAAGCCACATGTGTGAGGGAGTCTGATGTGGTCCAATGGGAGAGAGTGAAGCCTAGTACAGGGAGAGGGATGGCCAGGAAGGGCTGAGAGCTGGCCTTTGCAATGTGCCATGCATGGTCCTCAGCATTTCCTAGTTACCTTCCTTAGTTACTTTCTTTCTAGCACTTACTACTATCTGAAAGTGTCTAATATACTGTTCCTTGCCAGTTTCCCTTGTGAGGACAAGAACTTTGTCTATCTTGTTGTATCCCCAGTGTTTGACATACACGGGATCTTGCTAAACATGCTGAACATATGAATGAATAATATCTTTTAGGTAATGGGCTCAGAAAGCCTATCTACCTAAGTCCTCCCAGATGGAAAGTGTCCATTCAACACCTATCTATGGAGGACTGGGCCTTCCTTTTCTATGAATGAAGGACATATTGGAGGACCAAGCTGAGCTCCCAGAAAGCTGACTGTGTCTGCAGAACAGACACAAAGAGCTGGCCCAGCATCATGAAGCAAAGGCTGGCAGTTGGCTTGCCAAGGTGGTGATGTGTCCTAGGAGATTGAATTTAACCCTTTCAAGATGACTTGGCCTCTTGGAGACATGCCCAGGACACTGGGAGGTAGCTATGATGTGTCTAGGAAATTTTGGAGGTAGCCGAGCATGGCAGGGAGAAGATCAGCATGGGCTCCCCCTGCCTTGGACAACCACACCTATGGGCCAGACTGAGTCTTAGCTCCCTTCCCAAACAAGCCACTTCCACAAGCCCTGGGTGGATCCCGAAGGGGTTGGGGAACTGGTCCCTGTCCTTCAAAGAGGGATAATAATGTCCTGGGTAAGGAGTGAAATACCATTCTGGTCCCAACCTCCAGGATTTATTATTCTAACCCCAAAAGCTTGAAAATTAATATATATGAAACAGCAAACAGACTTAGGAGCCAAACACTGATCTTGGGCCCTCACATGCACTTCTCCATCTCACCTCCATCTGATCCCATAGGGCAGCACTGTGATATCCCTCAGGTACAGGGAAGTTTTATAACTGCCCCGTTTGCACAGTAGGAGGTATGAGGGTGGAACTGAAGTCCAGGCCTGCAGACCCTAGGCCTGCACATCTGACCATTCTGCCACACAGTTCACACCATGGCCAACCAAGCAATCTGAAAATCTCTGGGCACTCTGGGTCCTGCTTAAAGCAAACAGGGCTACCCCTCACAAACAGTCCAGGCTTCTGGCTACACTTGTGCTAGAGCTGACTCTTACATGTGACACCCTGTGTTATGTAAAACATAACAAAAGGACAGGATCCTTCAAAACCATCCTATGAGGTCAACAGTTTCCCATGAATGAATGAGGATGCTGAGATAAAACAGCAGTCTGAGGTATGCAGTGTTGCATGGCACAGTCAGGGTTTGAGCTCTATTCATCTGATCTCCAAGTTCAATGCCTTACCAACCTTACCAGGAAGGCAAGTTTCCCACCAAGGACATTCCAGCTTGAGTCATTTCAGCAGTGTGTTTACTTGGCTGCTCACAAACCCATACTCCTGTCCTTACAGGAGGTGACTACCAATACCACTGACAGGCTGGTATGGGGGACAATTAGATCCATGAACACACCAAGTGGGGCATTACTCCATGGTAGATATTTCACCACAAAATAATTATACACCATAATGCTGCTAATAAATCAAGTTAGACAAATGAGTGATGAGTGCTTTATCACCTTCATCTTAAATGAGCATCTTGGGGCTGGCCTAGGGCTGACGGTCAGCCTTCAACACTTCCTAGTGACCCCAGGAACTTAGGCATATCACCACTCTGCAGACAAAAAAAATCAATGTTCACAGAGGACTACTGCCTGCCCAGAGAACAGCAGAGATGGGATGTACACCCAGCTCCAGGATCCACACATAGGGTGACCAAACTGTGCCTGGCTGAGCTGGAGGGCTGTGCTCAGGGGGCTGGGAATCCCAAATTTTGGACCTGTGAGAAGGTAAGGAGGGGGCTGCTTCTCATTTCTCCATCAGAGGGCATATAAGGTGTAAGTGTAGGAGAGAAAGGGGGACAGGCCTGAGTTCCTAGGAAGCATTCTGAGATGAGGAGGGGAGAGGCAGTGTTCTGCAATGACAGACCTCCAGAGGAGAAAACCTACGGATCTGCAAGAAGTAAGTGAGATGAGAGGGTGGTAGGCAATGATGACCCCAATACTTTCTAATGCCCAAGGTCCTGGGCATCTTCTCCTGAGCATCTGCTCAGTATGGGTCTGCCACTGAACTGGAGCCTGTGCTGATGCAAGCAGGGCTAGACCACAGGGATGACCTCATCCCACTGTCTGGGCAACAGAACTGTAGGGCCTGCTAAGAGCCTCAGGGTGTTACCATAGGCAGTCAGTTAGAAGGGCAGGCCAAATGGGAAAGGGGAGGGGGGCAATGGGGCTGCATGCAGGTGTGCTTGGACCTGCAGACTCCAACCGGCTCTCCTGGATGTGCAGGTTCAAGTCAAGTATAGGGGAGGTGGGCTGAGGGCTATGGCACTTCCAGGCTTCCTGATGGCAGGTTCTGCAGCCCTCCTTCCCAACTGACCCTGATACTGTAGATAGTCAGGGAGTGCCAGGGAGTCTCCCCCACTGGCTAAGATGGTGCAGGAGAAGGTACTTAAACTGAGTGAGCCATGGTCTAGAAAAATGAATGGATAGGGCTCAAGCATGCAAAAATCTAGTAAAATAATTGGATAGGAAAAAAAGCCCTCCCGTCCCTATCCCTGTAAGAATTGCAGGCTTGAGCAGGAAGACAAGGTGGTCTTTGAGATGTGGGTCACCATTCTCCCAGGTCGAGGCATCTGAATAAAACCCTTTTCCTTTTGCATTGGCATGTGTCTCATGAGTTTGGTTTTCATTATGACAGGCAGCTGAGTCCATTTGTTCGGTAACAAGGGCATTTTCCACTAGGACTCTGAGCTCCCCAACAGTGGGGTCTCCGCACTGCCAAGCTCAGTCAGCTAAACACAGCCATCCCTTACCTGCGCAGACCCACACCAAGGCAGCCAGCCCCAGGGATAGTGAAGTTAGTGAGGTTTGCACGTTTGTCCATCCATTCATATGAGGTCCAGTAGGCATGGATTCCCACTCAGACCTATAGGGATGGATGTTGGGGGTAGGCAGATCCACCCAATGGGAGGAGTGGGTTCCAGGACTTTGGGACCCTGTGTAGGCACTCTCAGGCCCCCATAGCTATCCCCCCTAATGATAAGCCTATAAACTAGACTGGCTTACTCACGCACTTACAACCTGCCTCCAGTGATATCAGGTACCCCAGAAAACCAGCAGCATGGGCCCTTACTCTCTGTCATCTTCCTGTACCTTCCTACCTCTTGTTCTCTGGCCCCCCCTGCTACCATTAATCCCTATCCCCACCCCACCCCATAGGTTAAGGACAGAGTTGGCCCAGTCTGGCCTGCATGACCAGCCATGATTCCTCCCTTGACATGACTGGCTTAGGGCAGACATGGAAGTCACCCTGCCTGATTAGACTCAGCCCCCAACTGAGAGCCAGGGTTTGGCATCAGGGTGATGCGGCAGGGTCCAGCCTCTCATCCAAAGCTCAGGAAGGCCACTGACACTGCTGGTTGCTGGCCTAGGTGAAACACTGCTGTCTGAAACTGGTTTGTGTGACATCCAGGCCTGCTCTGCCCTATGTGGGCACCTCTACTACCTAAGGAAGAGGGGAGCCAGAGTAACTGAACTGCAATGGGTATATTGGGCTCCCCCACCTGGGTTTAGACCCAGGTACAATGATTAATGGGCTAAGAGAACCTGGGCCACTCGACCACTGAAGGCCTCAGTTTCCTTGTCTAAAAAGTACAGAAGTTGTAATCAGAAAGTCTCTGAAGCCTTCCTGGCTCTCATAACAGATGCCAAACTGTGTCCATCCCAGCCACCAGAACCAGACAGAAGGTCAATGGGCAAGGAGGAGCTGCTTACCCGCTCCACAAGGCCATGCTTGTGCTTCAACTTGTATACTCTCAGCCTGGGCAAGAGGCTTTCAGCATAGTTCTTGTCCTCCAGCCCATGCAGTAAGATGCCATGGAAGGCCAGACGGCACATGTTGGCATGAATGTCCGCATCTAGCTTGGAACCAATCACCAGGCACAGCTGAGGGCAGGTGACAGGCTTCTCAAACTCTATGAGGGCCCACTGCTGCCGAGGATACTGGCCTTCTGTGGCCTGGCCCACCTTCTCATTGGCCTGACCACTGCTCACTGCCCCTGGCACCAGATCTTTGCAGAGGTACTGTTCCTGGAACAGGTATTCTTTGGAGAAGTCGAAGGTATCCAGCACAGGCTCGTGGTCAAAGCTGTCAGGAGAAGGGCTGAAGAACATCAACCGGCCCATGACTGTCTCATGGCCCACTGTGATGTGGAACTTGGCCTTGGTCTGTAGGGGTGCCCGAAAATATGGGATCTTCTCCACGGAGATGAGGGCTGCATGGACAGTGTGCAGGGACCCAGGGGCACACACCAGGCCACGTTCCAGCAGCTTGGGATCAAACTGAGTGACACAGATGCCTAACCGGTCTCCCTGCATGGCTGAGGTGACAGGCATGTGGAACATCTGCATGGACTTGACCTTCTTCACAACCTGGTCAGAAGCAAAAGATAAAGTTCACGAAACCCACAAGCTCTGAAGTTGAGGGTTCTGGGTGGAGAAATCCCTGTCCCGTGCTACCATGTGCCAGCTGTCGGGAGCTCTGGGGCCAGACTCCCCTTAGACAGAGCAGACTCCACCCTGCAAATACGAGGCCCAGGTCCACAGGGCACCCTAGTAAAGGATGTGGGCAGTGGTCACAGCAGCCAAATCCTGCACTACCTTAGTTTCCTCCAACATTCTATCCCTGCTTCACCCCAAGCTCCGTTCCCACACATCTTTGCCTTGAGCCCTCTGTATAGGCTTACCAGCCCATGTAGAAGGGCCCCCCCAGGTCCTCAGCCTGCCAACCTGTGCCCATTTGTCCTTGAAAGCCCAGGCCAAACACCACTGCTCTGGGAAGTCTATGCATACTCCAGTGGGTAGGATCTGTCTTTCTCCATGGTCCCACCTCAGCCCCTCTCAATCACACTCGTCCTGCTGTGCTATCACTGCTTAATCTGTACCCATCTGCCTACTAGCCTGTGGGATTCTCCAGGGCAGGGCCACTCTTCATTCATCAATGCATATATCCCTAGCTGTTTGCCAGGCACTGTTCTAAGGGTAGGAATAGAGTGAAGTCTATTTCCAAAGAGCTTAATACCCAGAAAAAAACAACAAAATTAAAAACATATTGATGTATCAACTAAATTTATATTAATACAAATACAAATTTTTTGTTTAAAATACATATAACTAATATCTATTTCTATATCTATATGCATATTATATATAACATGCTATAGAGAAGGCCTGGGGTTGGGGGAGAGTCTGGCTTTTTTAGATCAGTGTTTAGGAAAGATCTCTGTGGAGGCAATGCCTGATCATAGGAAGAAGCTGTGTAAAGGTCCAGAAGAAGTTCTAAACAGGGTAACCAATAAGTGCAAAGGCCTGAAAGAGGCTTGGTGAATTTGAGAAATAAAGAAAGACGTGGGAGGGCTTCAGCAGGGAGTGCAGGAGGGGAGGGCAGGTGGATAGGAAGTTACCCAGGAGTTTAGGCAAGCTTGATTTTTATCTCCGCTTCTAAACCATTACACCAACTCTACACCAGGCAGATTTCTGTACCCACAGTTTGTAAATCAGGAACAGACATGGAATAGGCCCTGACAAATGTTCACAAGATGAATGTTCCTACTAAGATTCATTGTCTCAGAGGTGAGATGAAATCATGCTCCTGGATTTCTCCTTAGCAAAGCAGAGAAATGTATAATATATTTCAGAAAACCTGCCATCAAAAATTGTTAACCTAAAGACAATTTTGACCTTCAGGTCACAAGCATCTTTGTCTACAAAGAGGGGTGTATGGAATACTCATTTTCTCCCTGGATAAAGGGAGAATGCTGTAATGACATCAGGCCCAGGTCCCTTTCTGGAGAGCCTTAATACTCAAGTGTTTGTTTAAAGATCATTAACTGCCTAACCAAAAGGTCAGGGGGCAGAGAAAGTGAGAGGCACAGTGTCAAAAGCCACAGCCAAGATCAATCAAAGAGAAACACAAAACATCTCTGAAATGGTCTGTAAGGGCAAAGGGAAACAGATTTTTAGGAATGCATCTCAGAGTAACTGGAAAATATTGAATATTATCTCACACTAAATGTCTGCTCATTGAGGTAGGATCTGAATTACAACTTCTTCCCCCAAGACTTGCAGCAGCCCAGTGAGCTGTCCTCTGGCCCAGAACACTGCCCTCTCTCCTCTGGGCCAGCTTTCTAAAACACAGGTCTGATGATGCAATCCTTTGGCACCAACATATACAAGGGCTCCTATCTTCTACATAGTGACTTTTAAACCTTTTGGGTATAGCTGTTGTGAACAGGAAATGCTTTGGTTGACTGGACAGAAGTCCACGGGGAAACAGTCATTCCCACTGAGTGATGCTGCTTAGGGTGGGTGGGGGCTGCCACAGCCCCCAGGATCCTCTTTGCTTGCCAGGCTCCTCTGCCTTCACTGGAACCTTCCACCACCAGGCCTACCTTACAGCTCTTCCTGTCCCATCTTCTCCCAACCCTTTAAGCATAGACAGTGGGAGCTTGAGTGATTGATTCATTGCATACACCATGGTTCTGTATGTTTCTGCCCTGGGTCCATGAGGCTCCTTCTCCCTGGGACCTCTTCTACCTGGCAAATTCTCGTTCATTGCTAAAACCCCAGTTCTCAAGTCATCTCCTTGGAGGGCTTTCTTGCCCCCTCTGGACAGAGTTGCTTACTATCCTCTGTGACTCTAAGCCTGACTTGTCATTGCTGGTTGATGGCCCTGTCAGCTCCACCTCCATGAACTTACTGATTTAAATGACAACATAATAAACATCTACAACCCATGATCCACCTAAGACTCAACATTACCAAGAACTGTATATCCCCATGTGTTCTCACCCCTCCTAGCTCTCCCGCTTGCCCCAGCTGGAGATAACCACACCCTTGGATTTGGTGTGTTGCATTCCCTTTCATTTTACACACATGTATATGGTTGTATAGAGGCTGACTACATATGTAGGACATGCGCCTAACCAATAATTTGCTTTGCTTTGTGAATTGTTGAACTTCAACTTGGCATGCATGTTGGCAGCACCTGTGGCTCCCTCACTGTTAATGTGGTATATCACATGGTATGCACAGACCATGATCCAGTCTCCTATAAATGCTCACTTGGGCCATTTCCAGTTTTTTACTGGAAAATGCTATGATGAATTCCTTCTCACACAAGAATTCTGCCTGGTGCACAGTACAAGAAGAGGTTCTGGAGGACACAGGTCATGGACTAAACTGCTGGGTGCCAGGGGGAATGAGTACCCACCTCTGCTAGATAAAGTGCCAGCATACGTTCTACCAGCAGGGCCAGAGACACATGATGAACACACATCTTCTCCAACATTGGACAGTGTCTGGTTTCTTAATTTTTGCCTATCAAATTTGTATCATCTCCCCTTTTAAATCCTTAAGACAGGGGCCATGCCATACCTACTGCTGCATCCTTAGTGCCAAGCACAGGAGGATGCTGAAAAATCCAGTATCTCTGAAGAGAATGACTACACCTCATTCCAGAGGAGAAATTCCTCATGGCAAAAATACACCTGGCAGAGTACTAAGCTGAGATTGCAGACCTGGTTGGGCCTGAGAGACACCGTTAGAGAAGGCAGCCAGAGACTGACAGCCTCACTGCCACCCATCAAGTTGACCACCAAGCAGGCTTTATTCAAAGCATGTTCACTTTTCAACAGGGCTTGTGTTCTTACAGCTGAAATAATAAAGAATGCCTTAAGAGGGCACTGTGCAGAGCAGAAAGACAAATAACTGTGCAAATCAAGATTTAAAGGGCTAGACAGAATATTTTGAAACAGATAAAGATGGGGATAGGGTGGTGTGACACTACTGTGGACTCTTGCGGGGTTATACAGACAGCATTGCCACATTGGGTCATTGGCAAGCCCTCATTCTGCCAAGATACATTTCAAGAATAACAAAATTCCATCCAGGTCATCAAAAATATAGAAAAGTAGATAGTTTTACCAACTTAATATTGGGGAAAACAGACTTCCAGTCATTTATTTTCTACCCATCTCTTCACCACCTCACTCACCAAATATAGGAGAGGGCAAAAATAGGTATAGTTATAATATAAATAAGTAATATAATAATTAATAAATAATAAAGGAATAAACTATGCATTCTCAAAACTGTAAATCTACTTTTTCCCACCCCTGTATTTACTAATATCTGTGTCAAGTGGCTGAGACACTGTATATGCATTCACTCAGTACATACTTACTAAATTTCTCTCATATACCAGGCCCTGGAATGATACAAGGGTGAACAGAAAAGATACAGTTTGGATCCTTTGCTTTGGGAAGGGGGAAGCAGGCATTAATTAAGCCATCAACTAACAAATTCAGAATTAAAAAACCATGGGAAGATGCTATGAGAGAAAATAACTGGAGGATCTACTGTATTTTGCTGTGTATGATGTGTACTTTTTGACCAAATTTTTGAGAGAAAAATAAGGATGTGCATTATACATGGGTAGTACTAATCTCGTATCTATATAAATGTTTTTCTTTTATTTATACTTATGCATTGAAAGTGTAACTCTATAAAGCAATAACAATATCTGTATGTAAAAAATACCCTGGAATATGATAATTAGTTTTATTTCTAAATATAAATAAAAAATTAAACTAAAAAATTAAAACTAAAAATTTTTTCCCTGAAAGTTTGGGCCAAAAATGTGGGTGCACAGTATACACAGGAGCACACTGTACACTGCAAAAGATGGTACTTCCTCCTGGATGGTCAGGAAGGGCTTCCCTGAGAAGGTGACACTGAAGCTGACCAGCTGGATGAGAAGGAACTACCCACAGGAGCTCCAGGCAGAAGAAAAAGCAAGGTGGGCAGATGCCTCTGAGGTGGAAAAGAATGTAGCCTGTTTAAGACTGAAAGACAGTGAGGCTGGCGGAGGAGAGTGGAGTCAGTTTGGTCATCCAGGCCAGCCACCTTCATCTTATGAAGGATAACAGAAAGCCACCAGTGGTAGAAGCTTGAGCAGAGGAATGCCACCTAATATTTTATTTTTTCGAAGTTTTACAATTTTTATTTTTTTTAATTACATTTTATTGATTGTTATTACAGATGTCCTGATTTTTCCCCTTTGGCACCCTCCACCCAGCACCTGCTACTCTCTCAGGACATCCCCCCATCATTGTTCATGTCCATGGGTCATGGGTTTAAGTTCTTTGGCTACTCCATTTCATATAATTTACATCCCCAATGGCTATTCTGTAACTACCTATTTGTACTTCTTAATCCCCTCACCTCTTCACCCATTCCCCCATGCACCCCTCCAATCTGGCAACCTTCAAAATGTACTCTCTATGCATGATTTGGTCTCTGTTATTCTTGTTTGCTTTAGGTTGTTTTTTAGATTCGACTGTTGATAGATTTGTATTTTTGGCTATTTTACTGTTCATAGGTTTGACCTTCTTCCTTTTCTTAATAAATCCCTTTACCCTTTCATATGACAATGGTTTGGTGATGATGCACTCTTTCAGTTTTTTCTTGTCTGGGAAGCTCTTTATCTGTCCTTCAATTCTCAGTGATACTTTTGCTAACATGGAAACTAGGTCCTGGCTTTCCATGACTTTGAATATTTCTTGCCAATACCTTCTAGCCTGCAAAGTTTCTTTTGAAAAATCAGCTCACAGTCTTAAGGGAACTCCCCTATAGGTAAATAACTTCTTTTCTCTTCCTGCTTGTAAGATTCTCTATCTTTAGCATATGGCATTTTAAATATGATGTGTCTAGGAGTGGGCCTTTTTACATCCACCTTGTTTTGGACTCTCTGTGCTTCCTGGAATTGTATGTCTATTTCCTTCATCAAATTCGGGAAGTCTTCTGTCATTATATTTTCTAATAGATTTCCAATTTCTTGTTCTTTCTCTTCTTCTGGCAACCCTAGAGTGTTGTTCCTCTTGAAGTTGTTCCAGAGACTGCTTACACTATCCTAGTGTTTTTATGGATTCTTTTTTCTTCTTGTTGTTCTTTTTCTCTTTTACACATTCCTCACTTTTTTTTGAAATTTATTTTTTAATCATTATTCCAGTACAGTTTCTATCCTTTACTCCCTTTCCAGCCAACCCAAACATCGCTCCCCTCCTCCCTCCCATTTCCAATACCCTGAGTTTTTGTCCATATGTCCTTTATATGTGTTCCTGTAAACCTTTCCCATTCTCCCGTGAAGTTCCCCTGAAATTCCCTCCCCTCTCCCCTCTAGTCACTGTCAGCCTGTCCTCTATTTCAGTACCTTTGGCTATATTTTGCTTGTTTCTTTGTTTTGTTGTTTAGGTTCCTCTTAAAGGCGAGATCATACGGTATTTATCTTTCACTGCCTGGCTTATTTCGCTTAGCATAATGCTTTCCAACTCCATCCATGTTGTTGCAAAGGGTAGGAGCTTCTTCTTTCTTTCTGCTGCATAGAATTCCATTGTGTAAATGTACCATAGTTTTTTGATCCATTCATTTACTGATGGGCACCTAGGTTCTTTCCAGCACTTAGCTATTGTAAATTGTGCTGCTATGAACATTGGGTTGCATACGTTCTTTTGGATTGGTGTTTCAAGGTTCTTAGGATAAAGTCCCAGCAGTAGAATTGCTGGGTAAAAAGGCAGATCCATTTTTAGTTTTCTGAGGAAGTTCCATACTGTTTTCCATAGTGGTCATACCAGTCTGCAATCCCACCAACAGTG
>CM052547.1:50743668-50766864 GCA_028533065.1 Trachops cirrhosus | reverse complement strand
CTGGGACTATATCCTAAGAATCCTGAAACACCAATCCAAAAGAACCTGTGCACCCCAATGTTCATAGCAGCACAATTTACAATAGCTAAGTGGTGGAAGCAACGTAGATGCCCATCAGTAAATGAATGGATCAAAAAACTATGGTATATTTAAACAATGGAATTCTATACAGCTGAAAGAAAGAAAGAACTCATACCCTTTGCAACAGTATGGATGGAGTTGGAAAGCATTATGCTAAGCGAAATAAGCCAGGCAGTGAAAGACAAATATCATATGATCTCCCCTTTAACAGGAACCTAAACAACAAAACAAAGAACTAAGTGAAGTATAAGAAAAGACACTGAAATTGAGGACAAGTTGTCAGTGACCAGAGGGGAGAGGGGAGGAAATTTCAGGGGAGAAGGGAAGGGTTTGCAGGAACAAATATAGAGGACACATGGACAAAACTAGGGGGGTTGGAAAGGGGAGGGAGGAGGGGAGGAATGGGTGGGTGGGCTGGAATGGGAATAAAGGATAGAAACTGCACTGAATAAAGTAAAATAAAAAATTTAAAAAAAGAAATGAAAATTGTCAATAAAATAAAAAGACAACCCACAGAATAGAAGAACATATTTGGTGATACATCTGATAAGGGGTTAACATGCAAAATTTATAAAGAACTTGTAAAAGTCAACACCAAAAAAACAAACAACCTAATTAAGAAATGGGCAAAGGACCTGAAAAGATACTTCTCCAAAGAGAACATACAGATGGCCAACAGATATATGAAATAGACATATGAATAGACACATGAAATGATGCTCAATGTCACTAATCATCAGAGAAATGCAAATCAAAACCACAATGAGATTATCTTCTGACACTTGTCAGAATGGCTATCGTCAATAAATCAACAAACAACAAGTGCTGGCAAAGATGTGGAGAAAGGGGAACTCTTTTGCACTGTTGGTGGGAATGCAGATTGGTGCAGCTACTATGGAAAACAGTATAGAGATACTTCAAAAAATTAAAAATCGATCTGCCTTTTGACTCAGCCATTTCACTTCTGGGAATATCAGAAGAAATCTAAAACACTAATTTGAAAGAACATAAGCACCCCTGTGTTCATCACAGCATTATTTACTATCACCAAGGTATGGAAGCAGCCCAAATGTCCATCAGTAGATGAGTGGATAAAACAACTATGGGGCATTTACAGAATGGAATAGTACTTGGCCATAAAAAATTTTACCCTATGCGAAAATATGGATGAATCTGGAGAACATTATGGTAAGTGAAATAAGCCAGTCAGAAAAAAACAAATACATGATTTCACTCATATGTGGAATCTAATGAACAAACTGAACAGATGGAGAGCAGGATGACAGCTAAGGTCGGGGGAGTGAGGGAGTGAAGGGATTGAGGAAATAAGGGAAAGGACTCATGAACATGGACAACAGTGTGGTGATCGCTGGGGGGAGGGGAGTAAAAGGGAACTAAATGGTAATGGAAAAAAAATACAATAAATGTTTTTTTAAAAAAAAGGTTCCAATCAATTATTGAATAAGGACTGACAGTCTACTCTAAGCCAGACTCTGGGCCAAGAGAAGTGGAAGAAGGAAATGGGCTGGGCAGGTGGGGCAGCTGGAGTCATCTTAGTCTATCAGCTCAGTGTCCTAGCCATAGACGTGAGCCTCCGTGACCAGCAATACCCTGAAGGACACAGGACCTGTGGACACAGGACAAGGACACAGAGGTACTGTAACTAAAGTCTGGTCCAACCCATACTTTCCATAGGGGGAAGTAGAGGCAATTCTGGGTGAAGCAGCTAGCACAGGATGGGAGACTCTTGCTCTTCCTGAAACCTATGGAAATCAGCCATGCCACTTGCGAGGGTAAGGACAAAAGAGAAGACACAAGTCTCTGAGCACTATGAAATAAAAAGGAAAGGTAGCAAAATGTGAGGTGCAATACTCAGAACAGTCCCAGCTGTTCTGAACATTCCAGTAGTGCCTAGCACAACAGCTGGCTAGCAGGAGGGACAGCCCCAGACCCGGCCCAAAGAGTCAGGTGCTCTGAAGATACCAAAATATTCTGTCCCAAACTTGAGCAGATCCATACGAACTCCACCTCAGTGACCAAGGGCAATGGCTTGTTCCTCATGTAGTCACCTGGAGACAAAGACAAGCTCCCCACAACCACCATATTCCCACTGCCACTTGAGAGCTTCTGGTCCAGCCTTTATGAAAGGACTAATTGTTTCTAAATACATTTTATGTCCAAGAATACCACCTCCAAAAAAGTGTCTAAAAGGCAAAATAAGTCACTCAAATATTCCCTCATTCTTCTTTATAATAACCAAAAGATAGCAATGACTGAGCCACCCAACAGTAGAGAAATGACTAAATAAACAGCAGGTGAAATGCCACATAAGTAATCAAATATATGAATCAATTTTAGCAGCTTGGAAACAGGCTTTTTCTATAATATTGAACAAATAATCACAGTTGCCCTTGGGTGATGAGCTTCTTGGTGAGGCTTCTTCATAGTTAATAAAAATTTCTAAAGTAATCATTTATTGTCTTGACTTATGGAGAAAGGCTTTTAAAAAAACCTAAATTAAAAACAAAAGCAAGACCATTCCACCAGGTCACTGTGATGTGTTATCCCTAAAGAAAGACCATCAGATAGATTCCCTCTCCAACTAAGTCCCCTTGCATAGATGGTCTGTCAGGTGGGCATTTTGCCAGGCTCTCCATGTCATTCTCTCTGATACTCCCAATTACCCCCCAGCCAGAGGTAGGTACTGCTACCACCATTTGACACATGAGGAAAGAGTCAGCAATCTGCCGAAGGTCACTCAGCTGGTAAACAGTGAAGCTGGACACAACCCAGCATTGCCTAGCTCTGAAGTGTGAGCTCAATGGCCAGCAGCAAGGGCTATGACTGGCACAGAGATGTGGCTCTAAATTTGGAGCAAAGTGAGGAAGTGGTCACAAAAATGACTTGAATGTTGTCATCAAGGCTTACCACTTCTGCACCCAGAGAGAAAAAAGGAGGTGTCTCCTTTCTTTCCTAGGAATGGACGTCTGCAGAAACCATAGGGTATGGGCCAGCAGCAGCCATGGGACCCAGGTCCATCAAAAGGAACTGAAGAACTACCCCCTCCAGGAGAGAGCAGGGCCACAGAGGAGCATCTAGGGGCTCAGCTCTGCCTGTGATAAGTAAAGCTGCCTCTGAATGCTCTTTGTCTCTCAGGAAGCTGATTTCTAATTAGACAAGAAAAATCTAAGGTCTATCCAGAAGGGAGAGGCAGCTTTGTGTTTGGAAATCTTGAAACAGTAACAGAAAGAATGCCCTGTGTCCAGGATTTTTCCATCCTCCTTTTTATTTTTCTGTATATTATGCTGTATTTTTTCCAAGTTGATCCTTAGCCTTTAGTATTTAAATTAAAAAAAAAACTTTGAAAGCAAACATCAAATGTCTCAATTTTAATCTCAAATACATCACCTGAAATTAATTCCACCAATAACCACAGAGGGCCTACGACTTGTCAGGCTATTGAAGGAGCTGGGCTTATAGCCATGTACCTGATGATGCACTTCACTTCAGCAGGGAGCTCACAGGGGCAGGCTGGATGGAAGAGTCAGAAGATGAGCAAAGAAAAGTACAACTTCTCTCTCTGGGTCCCTCTTCTTCCCTCCCCAAGGTCTCTCAGGGAAAGCTCTGAGTTCCACAATAGAGTAAGGAGTTGCTCACTCACAGGAAACCTGCATTTTGCACTGGACCCAGAGCTATCCAGGACACACTGTGTACTACTCAGGGCCTCCATACTAAGAGCCCAATGCACAGAGATGCCCCAGAGTTCTGAGAGACAACACAATGTTTTAGATTTTAAGATTCATGGTATATTTGTTTGTTTTAATGTAAAACATGTTTGTTTTAATATAAAAATAAAGTTTGGAATTAACTGCCCTGCAAAAACTGACACTGCAGGGAACTGACTCACTGGCCCTGGGCATCCAATCCCCAGCACATGGTGGCATTTACCCCAACCCCTGGCTCGAGAGCAAAGAGATCTAATGGTAGAGGTGTGTTCAGTTGAAGGGATGCAGGCACTCACAGGCCTGGGAAAAGAGGCTCAGGCAGGCTGTGTACATAGCCACATGTTCCCTTCACATTCACTCACTGACTGCCAGCCCAGAGCACATCAAGGCACAGTGGGAAGCCTGTTGCCCCTTTAGCGCATTGTTTCAGCAGCAAGTCTCTGCTATTTAAGCACCTGCCAGTCTGAGGGTGGCTCCCATACGAAGATACACATCTGCCATCCAGCCTTCACCTTCTATTTGGCTGTAAAAGCACTGAGCTATTCCAATATTGGCTGAGCCAACAGAGGCATGGCCTGGTGTCCAATAGGACAACTGCCTGAGGGGTTTTTGAAGAAAGGTTCAGCTTTTGTGCTTGCCATAGGGCTGGCTTCAGAAAGTAGTCCCATGCCAAGATGCAGGTCCAGCTCTGGAGTCACTTAGCTTTGGAGTTAAACATATTAGCCATCTCTACCACTTTCTAGCTGGTTAACTGTGGGGTGTTCTTTTCCCTCAAGTCTCAGCTTTCTTGTTTGTAAAATGGAGATTATAATACCTGCAGAGCTGTGACAAGAATTAAGACAATGTAAGTAAAGGCCAAGCACAGTACCCATCACTTAGGAAAGAGTAGTTGTCATAATCAAAAGAGTGAAATTATAAAGCTGTGTGGGGGTGGGGGGAAGGAGGGAGTTACAGCAGAAAACTGCATCCAGAAGGTGTACTCTTGCTAGCACTTCAAATAACAAAGGTCAAGGGTCCTGACACCTCAGGCTTCTGGCACTGAAGCCAAGCACTTAAAATCTCAAAGTTACCATCTTATATTGTACAAACAACTGAGGCCACTGCCAACAAAATGTGGCTCAGCAGAAGCACAGAAAATCTCCCTTCCCCTCTGCTGTGTCTGGCCCTTATGAAGCCACATGGAGAAGAGGTCTCTGAAACCTGGGTGACCAGATGAACTCAGTTTCAGTTTCCATTAAGAAGAGCTCTCTCCAAAGGTACAGGCAAAGCTTGGGCTGAGAAATTTTTCCTAAACATCTGGAGAGGTTTATCTAATGTGAACTACTGCTAAGTGTAGTTGGGATATCAATATTAAATATTATCGAAAAATTTAGGAGTTTAGTTAAGGTCAATGAAAATTACTTTTGTGGACCCTGATAACTATTTAAAGAAGATAATTACTAAAAAGGGCTCATTGTGGCTAACAAAGCTCAAAATTAAAAAAAAAACAAAAACAAAAACAGAAAACCCCAAAACAGAGTCCAATAGCCATTTCTACATAAGGGGCCTCTCATGAAAACTGTACCTAAGGGAGAACCCTGCACTAAGCTAGCTGCCTGCGTCCTGCACAGTACTGCATGCTGGCACTGTATTTCTGCCATCTGAACCAGCCTTTATTAAGGAGTTCCCTGGAACTCTATTTCAAACAATAGAACTGAGCCTTTCCCTACTCAATTGCTATATCCAAACCAGCTTCTAGCTATATCCAAACCAGTTTCTTCCTGACCAAAGTGGCTCCATTTTGACCAATCAGGACAGTGCCTTTTGGACCAATCAAACTGTAAGGATTTGAAGACCTCATTTGCATGGGCCATCAATCAAGGACCAGGGGCAGGGACTTCTATTTGTATAAGTCAGCTCCCGCCTGGCTCTGACATGCCTTTCCATTAAACTATGCTGGAGCTGACTAGAGCTGAAAAACTGAAGCTGTGTCACTGGAGCAGAGCAAACTAGCACAGGCCAGAACCAACTGGCATAGAATGGAACAGATCAGAGCAGAGTGGAAAGGAGACCAATGCAGGGCAAATAAGCTCAGCAAGGGGCAGAGCTATCTAGCTGGAGAGGGAACTGGCCCCAGGGCTGCCTGACCCCAACAGCCATGCAGCCATGCTGTATCACAGTTGAGCTATTTTGCATTGAGTAGTTTCCTTCTTCACTATCCCAAATTAGGGATTCTTATTGGCATTGAATTGGCACCAGTGATCATTGGTTGACATTTTAAACATGTAAATGGGAAGTGTTTGAATGGCAAAATGTCAAGGAAATAAGTTGCCACAGGGTAGGGTAGAAAAGCTCCACACTACCAGCCTGGAGAGTCAGAGGAAGCTTCCCATTGAGATGACAGCTCCACGTCAGCAAAACAAAGTAGGATAAGAGGAACAGCACAGGCAAAGGTGGGGGACGGGCAGATGCAGACTCCAAACCACCCTTATTAGGCAAGCTTCGGACTTGAGCTTCTCTACCACTCCTGCTACCTCCCCAGTCCAGCACTTCCCTCTCTGGCTCCAAACTGCCTACCTCAAAGGCCTGGGTGGGACAACAACTGTTAAGTTCCACACCGAGTCTCTATCCTGTCAGCTCAGCTACAGGTCTCTGTGTTTGAATGGCTCATGATCTGCAAACATTCTGGTAACATGTGAACCAATGGACCAATGGCCAACATTAGTCATTTAGGTGACTGGTGACCTGCCATATGAAGTTGATGAGTAGCCCTCCTCTTAGTGTCTTTAGGATCTTCCACCTTCCTCTGCCTGGCCCTCAGTTTTGACTGAAACTCCACTGCCTCTAGGCAGCCTTCCAAGACTCTTTGCAGTTCCCAGGCCTCCTGCACCAATTCCTGTCATTGTCCCCATCGTTTGCATCCCTGCTCTTGTCCTCACCACTGCTGATATGTAGTGAGCACTTGCTATATTCCAAGCAGTGTTCTAGCAAGCACACATGTATCCACCTACTTAGTCTTCACAAACCCCTAAGAGGTAGGTCCTATTGTGACCCACACTGTGTAGGGGATCAAACTGGGGCCCAAGGCCACCAGGCCCAACAGTGGTAGAATCAGGGTGCAATCCCTGGAGGCCTGGCTGCAGATCCTGCCCTGGAAGCTATCCCTAACAGGTATGCAATAGTTGATGCTGCCCTGATTCTGCCCTGCTTGCCCAGCCCATAGGGTCCTTCTGAGCAAATGGTCCTATTGACTCTTTGTGTCCTCCACCCCAAAAGGAGGCACAGTACACTGATGGTGCAAATAACTGCTGCATGAATCTGTGATTCAGGGCAAGCAAAGAACTATTGCACAATACAGCAGTTACAAGCAAGTTTGGGATTTAGACTTTCTGGGTTCAAATCCTATATATTACCTATGTGGTCTTAGGCAATGGATTTCACCTCTACGCTTCATTAAATCAACAATATACCTACCTCCCTAGGCAGTCTGAGGATTATAGTGACATAATCCATGTAAAATATTAGTGTGGCATTGTAAAAAATAGAAATTCTTCAATAAAGATTACTGATTAACACTATTGCTATTACTATTTCATCATAAGTAGAATAGAGATGAGCATCCCAACTTTATGTGGATTACTGTGACGATGACTTTAAGAAATGTGAGATGCCCAGCTAAGGCCTGGCACAAAGAAAGGACTCAAAGGAGTGGTATAAAAAAAGGACCTTTTGCCAGCTTCCTTGAAGTCCATAGACAAGAGTTGTAAACTTTTCTATAAAAGGCCAGGTGATAAAGATTTTAGGCTCTGTGGGTCGTATAGTCTGTGCTCCGACTTGGCCACTGCAGCACAGAAGCAGCCACAGAAGAGAAAGTTCTGTTTACAGGAATAGGCTGCCAGCTGCCATGTACTGGGGATTGGGCCACTGTGAGCTGAACCATTCAGAACAGAAATAGCAACCCTGTGATGTAACAGCCAGACACACCTAGCCAGATCAATGGGCAGAGCACCGAGAGTGCAGACCCACTCGGGAGTATTCACTCAGAAGTCTTCCTGAGCACCTGCTCTGTTCTGGGCAAAACAGGCAGAATAAGACACAGTCCCTGCAGCTGAGGGGCCAGTAGCCCATGAGGGGAGGCAGCACTGGAGTTGGACATGATGAGGACATTCAGTTCAGTCTACTCATCTGTAACCTGGACATAGAATAATATCACATGTTGTAAAGCAAACGAGAACAATGGTCAGAAGCCCTGTTTGGGGCTGGAATGATTGTTATTCTCACTTGTCTCCTAGGAAGCAGAAGGATAAGCCAATCCTCTTGAGACAACTTTCAGAAGCTTAAGAGCATAAGCTTTGTGCAAAGTCTATTGGGGTAGAATGGGTAACTTATAGGCCAATGTGAGTCATGTTATATCACAAATAATAATCAGTCCATGAATATCCATAATCCCCAAGATAATTCTCCCAATCTCATAGCAGTAATAAAGCCATCCTCCCTCACAGAGGCATGAATATTTACCATCCTCTGGCTTTACTGGTTTCGATCTCAGTTCAATTTTGCAAATTAAAATAAGGGTTATGTGGATAGAGAGATTACAGAAGAGCCTTCTGAAACCTGTTGTCCCCAGTCAGGGAGCCAGCTAGGGTAAGCTGGTTCCTTCTCCCTGGCCTAATACTGCTGCCTTGAGGGTCAGAAGCAACAGAAAACAGAATGCAGCAAGTGGGTGGGGGGCACGGGTCAGGACTTTGAAAAGCTCATAGAGTGGAAATAAAATGGCATTAAAATGGAAACATGTTAGAGGTGGGAAAATTGTGAAAATATCCAAAATTTTTTCTCTCCCTCATGGCTGAGAAGAATTTCTGAATAGCTAAAAAAGTGGGTACTTTAAAACCAGACATTCCTGGATTCAAAGCCTGTACAGGCCTTGAACCTGGGGCATGCCATTTCATCTCTCTGGGTCTCAGCTTGATCCGTAAACAGGGGATAAATACTGCTGTTATGAGAATCAAGGAGATGCTATATATACCAGGTGACCAGCCCAGAACACTTACTCAGTGTGGCAACACATTGACCATCTCTCACACATCTGCTGACTATTGGCACATGTATTATGCAGGAAGAAACATGGAATTTGGTCATGGACCAGAATGGCAGAAGCCATGATGCTATCCAATGAGGAGGCTTTGACTTACAGATTGAGAGCAGCCATTACCCAGGGAAATCCTGGCGTGGTATCCAACCAGCAGCCTGGCAGCACTCTAAGTGGACTTACTAAATGCCTGGTGTGAGGCTGAGAAAGATTCCAATATTTCTAACTGGGTCTTGCTTATAGAAGGGAGCAAAAACATAGCATCCTGTGCACTTCGCTCTCCTGGGTGAGGGGCAAGGGGAAAAGAAAATCAATTGGCAGAGCAGGGATTGGGTGTTATGACAGGCAGCTAAGGAAAACTGTTGGCCTTCTGCAAACTCAGAACATCTGTCTGCCCCCCACAAGACCTGACTCCCTAGAAACCAAAAGCCAGAGATACATAGAATCACTTAATCTGCCTCAGCTAACCTCAGGGCTCTAAAAAACCAAGGAAAAAAATATGTGAGAAATTTAGTTTGATGAACCTTTGTAAGAACAGCATTATAACTTTATGAGCACCTATGATGTTGCAGGTATTAGACAAGGCCCTTTCTAAAAATGCTCTGGACCCACAACAGTCTATGGGAAAGGATTCCCAGGCAGACTTTACAGCTCACGAGACTGAGGCCCCCAGACTCATGGAGCTAGTCACAGAACCACAAAATGTTGAGGCCAGGATGGGCACACCTGGCTAGGGGGCCTCCCGTGCATGGACCTTGGGGCATGCCCTGTGCTATTTGCCAGGTCTAAGGAGACAATGATGAATCAGACATAACTTCCCCAACCAGCAGGAGCTTCCAGACACCCACCAACCTGCTCCTATGCACCATGTGGCAATGGCTGGCCCAGGGTGGCAAGGAGGGCAGAGGAGGCTTGAGGAAGGGACCTAGTTATCACTTGGCAGAATACTTGGGACAGCAATCTAGAGTAGTGGTGACATTTGTGCTGGGCCTTGAGGATGAGAAGGCAGCTCAGGCAGAAGAGGAGTAAAGGCCCACATGCCTAGAAAGGATGCAGAAAGGATGTACCCCAGTCAGGAGATAGTGAGAGCACAGAATGTGAGTATGAATGGCTGTAGGTGAGGCTGGAGCTGGTTGTTCTCAATGCCCGAGTCAGGCCAAGGAGCTTGCAGCGTCTTCCTCCTGGCAGTGGAAGACCACAAGACACTGTGGCACATAGGTGAGGGGTGAGGAAAGGTAAAAGTAAAAAGACCCCCTACCATGGTAGGCCATGTGAGAAAAAGGCTGATGGGGAAAAAGATTGAGGGCAAGCAAAGCAGAGAGGAGAAGCTGGAACAGGAAGACGGGATGCCAGCTCCAGAGAGTAGGCCTCTGTCTTGTTCACGATGACAGCCAGAGTGTCTGTGATGTGCCTGCACACAATAGGCACCAAATAAATGTTTGTTTAGTGAACAAAAGAGCAGAATAAGAGTCTGAACTCAGAAAAGCTTGGATGAGAAAATGTAAGGACCACAGCCTGGGGAACTTGATAATGCTTGGATAACAGCATGTCTGGATGAGGAAGAAGCACTGCTTCTTGGGCCTGGCAACAGGCAGCTGGAAACAACTGCTAGCTTGGTCCTTGTCGCCTACGCCAGCAGCACACAACCTATCTGCAGGGTTCACACTGTACTGGTGAGGCCTGAGACCAAAGGGTTACTTGTTGTAGTCAGAAAACCTTAACCCCCAGCCTGACTAAATGTCTTCTATTTTTCTTTCTGCTTTCTTTAAGACCCCAGATGTGTTCTTGCACATCAAAAGAGAGCAACTTAGAAAGTTAAACTAAATCAAGGGCTTTTGTTCTGAGGCATCGTTGCTGAACTAATTATTCCTGTATGTTGTTTAATGAAATAGTGGTGCCATATATTAAACTGGTTAACAGGATGAGCACATGAGTTACAAGGAAGGTCGGGGCTGGGATTATAAATTTAACTTTTTCTTAAGAGATGAAAGAAACCACTCAACTCCCTGCTGTCGTATGTCATGGAAAGAGAAAATGATGGCACTTAGCAGCACTGAAGGAGGGTTGTGCCCTGGTTCATGGATGCTGGCTACACTGAGCTGGGAGGTGGGTGGAGGGCAGAGGGCCTCAGCTTTCTGGCTCCCAGCCCTGGTTTTTCTGCACCCAAGCCCCAGTCATGCTCAAGGCTTGTGCCTCATCTCCTGTGTCCTCTAAGTCCCCTAGATCTAGGTCCACATGACACTGCACACAGGCAAACCCAGCCAAGCTGAGAGCCATCCAGAAAGAAAAGTCAGAAGTAGCCTAACAATGCTGCACACACAGAGATGCTGTGCAGTACCCTTCCCCACAACCAGAAACACAAGGAACAATCCTCACATAATCATGAGGGATGGAGAAATACTGAGGTACCTCCCTTCTGTGGATCAGAACAAAATATATGAAGATGAGTGATGTATAAAGATTCCACTACACATTAAGTGAAAAAAACTAACATAACCAACAGTTATATTAGAGAAGCCTGTCTTGATTTTTATTAAGTATGGATATGAGTGTGTATATATATATATATATATGTATGCTGCAGATAGTACAGTCTAAAAAGAGGACTTCCATTCAAGATGGAGGCGTAGGTAGACACACTTTGTCTCCTTGCACAACCATAAGAAGGATCACAAGTAACCTCAAAACAAAAAACACCCAGAAGTGCCAGAAAATTGAACTGTATAGAAGTCCAACAATCAAGGATTTAAAAAGTCATATTCATTCAGGCAGGTAGGAGGGGTGGAGATGGGCAGCCAGGGTGGAGAGGATATGGTGTGGTGGTGGCAAGGCAGCAGTGGTGGCCAGTGAAATGGGTGGTCCTGCATTCACATGTGGTGGATAAAAATTGAGAAAGGAGACCTGGGGAGCAAGCCATCTCAGCTGCAGGCCATACTGCACAGCCCAGGGCTTCAGGGCTGGGAAAATAAAGGCTCATAACTTCCGGCTGTAAAAACTAGTGCGAGTTGGGGCATCAGAAGAAAGTGCAGGTCTCTCAGCAGAGTGTTTGAAGGGCTGGCACAGTCCTAGACCTTACATAAACCTACCTACTCTGGGAATCAACACCAGGGCAACAGCTAGAGGGGTGCCAGTCTCATATGGGAAGAGGGTGAAGTCACTGGAAGCAAGGTAAGGGCAAGGAAGCCTCCAGCAGGCAGGAAGCAGCACTGTCCCCTCTGTGACACCGCCCCTACATACAGAGCCACAATGTGGTGAAGCAGGTTGCCCCACCCTGGCAAATACCTAAGGTTCCACCTCATATAACTTAACAGGTGCACTAAGACATGGAGTCAAAGTAGCTATACCTAATACACAGAAACAAACACAGGGAGACTGCCAAGTTGAGGAGACAAAGAAATATGGCCCAAATGAAAGAACAGAACAAAACTCCAGAAAAAGAACTAAACAAAACAGAGATAGCCAACCTATCAGATGCAGAGTTCAAAACACTGATGATAAGGATGCTCTGAGAACTCAGTGAGTATGGCAAAAGCATAAGGGAAGAAATGAAGGCTATACTAAGTGAAAAAAAGAAAAATCTATAGGGAACCAACAGTGCATGGAAGGAAGTGAGTGTTCAAATCAACAATGTGGAACATAAGGAAGAAATAATAGTCAGTCAGTACAAAATGAAGAAACAACAATTCAAAAAAATGAGGAGAGAATAAGATTCTGGGACATCTCCAAAACTGCCAACATCCAAATCATAGGGCTCCAGAAGGAGAAAAGGAAGAGCAAGAAATTGAAAACTTATTTGAAAAAATAATGAAAGAAAACTTTCCTAATTTGGCAGAGGAAATAGACATACCAATCCAGGAAGCACAGAGAGTCCTGAACAAGTTGGATCCAAAGAGGAACACATCAAGACACATAGTAATTAAAATGCCAAAGGTTAAAGATAAAGAAAGAATCTTAAAAGCAGCAAGAGAAAAGTGGAGAGTACCTACAAAGGAGTTTGCGTAAGACTATCAGCTGATTTCTCAAAAGAAACTTTGCAGGCTAGAAGGGACTGGCAAGAAATATTCAAAAGTGATGAAAAGCAAGGACCTATAACCAAGATTAATCTAATCAGCAAAGCTATCACTTAGAATGGAAGATCAGATAAAGTGCTTCCCTGACAAGGTAAAGCCAGAGGAGTCCATCATCAACAAGTTCTTATTATACAAAATGTTAAAGGGTCTTATTTAAGAAAAAGAAGAAGATCAATACTATGAATAGTAAAATGACAACAAACTTACAACTATCAATAACTGAATCTAAAACACAAAAACAAAAGCAAACTAGAACAGGAACAGAATCATAGATATGGAGATCATTTGGAGAGTTATTAGTGGGGGGGGCAAGGAAAAAATTGGGGAAAAGGTACAGGGATTAAGAAGCATAATTGGTAGGTATAAAATAGATAGGGGGATGTTAAGCATAGAATAGGAAATGGAGAAGCCAGAGAACTTATATGCACAACCCATGGACATCAACTAAGAGGGGAAATTGCTAGAGGGAAGGGCGGGTAACTGGGCAGAAGGGGGCAAAGGGGAAAAATTGGGACAACTGTAATATCATAATCAATAAAATTATGATAATTATTAAATTAAACAATAAAAGTCTGAAAAGACATGTAGCATGCTCTTAACGTTGGTCTTTTCTGGAAATAAGTATTTTAGGGAACCTTAACCTACAACTTCAGGCGATAGTGTATTAATTTTTCACAGCAAGCATGTATTTATATAATAATTGAATAAAGCAACAAAATAACTATAATTCTTCAAAAAATAAATATAAAAAAAAACAAGCAGCAGTACCCCTGTGTCAGAGACAAGAGCTAAGAGGGTGATCAAAAAGAACTCTTCTAGCATGCATGAAGAGTTGCAATAAAAATGCACTTTATGCCCTGGCTAGTGTAGCTCAGTGGATTGAGTGTGGGCTGCAAACCCAAGGGTTACCGGTTTTATTCCCAGTCAGGACACATGCCTGGGTTGCAGGCCAGATCCCCAATAGGGGCCATGTGAGAGGCAACCACACATTTATGTTTCTCTTCCTCTCTTTCTCTCACTCTTCTCTTCTCTCTAAAAAGAAATAAAATCTTTTAAAAAATGCACTTTGTGCATTATTTTCATAACATTATTTAGAAGCATTTAAGAAAACATTTAACATAAAAATAATATTATGCATATGCTGTACATCTTAAATGTATACAGTGCTATATGTCAATTATATCTCAACAAAATTGAAAGAAAGAATAATTTATAAGAAATAAAATGACAACTAACCAAGAGTTTTCAAAGATATGCGGATGTCTTTGTGAAATACTGGTGCTAAAATGCATCAGAAACAGTGATATGATATTAAGCATAAATTAAATATAGTGATTTTTCACTATGTAAAGATTTACCATATAATCATATGCAAGTGAATTAAAGGAAATTCATATAAAAGTGACCACTAGATTTATGGTCAATTTTTCCCCTACACTTTCCTATATTTTCCCCATGAAGTGTGCAATGCTGTTATAATTAGAAAAAAAAAAAAAGATGTTACCACTAAGAAGAAGAAAAGACTCTGAAAAAGTATGTTCACATCAGGGCCCATAATCCCAGCTGCCCTGGCAGTGGAAGAGAGGGCCATGACCCAAAACTAGGGATGCTGGCTGTTTTAGAGTGACCCAGCAGTCCCCTGGCAAATGTTCAAGCTTCTGGTAATGGGGCCTCACCCTCCATACCACCAACACTGTAGAGACCTTGGGCCAAGGAGGACTTCTGCCAAATGATTAATTGGCTACAACACATGGTACCAACAGCAGATTCTGGCTCTCTTCCCTCCTCCCAAGCCAAGGCATGCCTTCTGGATGAATGAAGGCAGAGGGTTGCAACACGGCAGCATGGCCCTGGCCCTGGCCCTGCTCCCTATGACTTACCAGACCTGTGACACTGAAATGGAGCAAGAGTCTTCATTTCCTGAATGTAAATGGGATGAAGGTCCCTATTATCCATGACTATAGGTGAATCTAACTGCAACTATCAGTTCAAAGATCCTGGCACATCTTCGGTAAGGCAAAGCAGTCATTTTATTTTTTCTGTAGATAATAGCCATGATATATCTGACAGGCACAAAGATGTACTACATACTTGGCACTGTGCTTGTAAGTGTTCTAAGGCATGAATGCATTGATCCTCATGCTAATGAGGTAGTTACTATTATGCCCATTTTACAGCTGAGAAAAATGAATCTCAGAAGAGGGAAGTGTCTTACTCCAAGTTGCACAGCTAGGAAGTGGCAGCATTTTATCCAGAATCCACAATGTGCCATGTACTGAATGTGGTCATCTTCATAGTAATGCCATGATGAGGTGTGATGTATAGACAAGAGGTCAAGACCAACAGGACCTCTGTGACTTGATGAAGCCCACACAGCCAAGAAATGGTAACCCTGAAATGTCAACCCATAGCTACACAAGTCTAAAACTAACGTTCACCCCAAACCAGGCCATCTTCCCAGAAGCTCTCTCTGCAGAGGGATTTAGAATTCTCTACTCATACACAGTAGTGCAGGAAAACTGACTTCTGGCTATTCTTTTACAAAAAAGAGTTAGCTAATTGATTAGGAGAGGAGGGGAGGGATGAGAAGAGAGAAATTTAAGAAGGCCTCTCCTGTCAGCCCAGAACCCTTGCTTGCCATGTCATGCAACCAGACGGTGTTATTAGATGCAGTTCTGCCATTGTCTGCACCTCAAGAAGCAGGTTGGGACCTGAGGAAAGGCCTGCCACAAGGATGGTGGCCCACCTATCTCTCAACTGTTCCTCATTAGCTGGAACATTCCACTTTTTCAACAACCAAGGACACCTCTGTCCTTCCTCGAGGGCAAGGATGGACCCTCTTCTAAACACTGGTATTTTTCCTGGTGAATGCACACACCAAACAAAGGCTCCTCTCTTTCATCACAGTCTGGTGACACAAAAGCACAGGAACCCTCCACCCATCCTCTATGAATGAAAGCAGCCAGTAGGTGGACAGGGCCAGAGCTCCAAAGAGCCTGGCCCGAGAAGAGGCTCCAAACCTGGGAACTGGCACAGGTCCAGGCATACCAAGGCATCTGGGAGGACCCTGCCTCTCTAAGCCCAAGATGCCATGTAACTCAGTCATGGGGTTTACTCCTTTGCACTTTGTTTCCTTCATCTCAGAGTGAAAAGGATTAGAACAGCACCTGCTTTACTTCACAGGGTTGTCTAGGATTAAATCAGAAAGAAAAGACCGTGAAGAAAATGTTTATCTCCTTATCTGCCATGTAGTGGGGTTCTTTCCCTTTTATTAAAGTTCTGTCTCAGAATCTTTCTGACACAGGTCTGTTGACCACCACAGCCAATCCATCAGAGGTGTAAGTGGGATGAAGCCTTTCTGAAGCCTGTTATGAATTCCCTGAGGGCAGAATGACATTGACAAGCCTTCAGTGGGGACAAGAACTGTGCTGGGCGCTGGCAGTTCCAAGATGGAGAGATTAGGAGTCTTCACTTATGAAGCAGAGTCAAGCAGAAGAGAGATGGTGCTATAACGAGGATCTGGGCTGAGTTCCTGCTTTAGTACAAACATAGTCCAGGAGGAGGGGATGTTCCAATGTTCCAACTGAACTTTGAAGGATTTCTAAGAGCATTTCAGATGGTCAGGGTTGGAAATGGCAGCCTATGCAAAACATGCAAAACAACAATGACAAATAACACTCTGAGTACCTTCTCTCAGAACATCATACGATCAGTGCTTTCTCAGGACCACTATGGCCCACACTCACAAAAGAAAGTACTATCAAAGCCTAGGTGAATGGGGAGCTGTTGGACCTAGGAACCAAACCAGCTCTGTGGGCTTGAAACTTCAGATGTGGGGGATGTACAGGAGAACAGGGCTGCCAACTGTGTCTCCTGAGGCTTCGGCTTGCGCCCTGAAGGTCATGGGACCACTGTGGGTTAGCTGAATTAGCCGGCAGTTTCCCTCCTTCTTGACAGGAGCCTGGTTTCCCACGCTTTAACATTTCTCGCTCCTCTTCTGACTACTTTTCAGATTCTTCACTTTGCAGTAAAATGGCAGACCCAGAACTAGACTCGGCATTACCGAAGAGGTGACCTTGAATGCATGGATGCCATGGAAGGAGAACTCCTTACATTTCCCACATACTAAACATTGCCCCATGGGCCCACTTTTGAAAATTGCAGAAAGATCAAATTCTATCAAAGGAACTACATTTTCAGTGAATGAAGGGACTAAGCAATTAAAGAAAATCTCATGATTAATCCTTTTCTAAAACATATTATCATCCTTTCATGAGACTTGGTGGAATCCAAATTTTAATCTTTAAAATTTTCTTAGAGAGCTATATCCTGCATTATAATTAATCTTTGTCAACTTATTTTCCAGTTATATGTTTCCTTACCTAGACTCCTTTAAAAAAGTAAAACGGCTTTACTAAGTGGGCTTTTCCCCACAGAGTACTGATTTAACAGAAGGCCTCCCTGCCAATGCCATGACAAGACACATAGACAGCCAAGGTCAAAGGGCTGTTCTGGAGCCAGGAGCAGATCAAGACCCCATGTGGATAGGTCAAGGCAACATACTGACTGTTCTCAAATGCTGAGTTGACAATTCAGGGGGTCTAAACACATTGTTCTTGTTTTCATTGAAAAGGAAGAGAACAAAATGGAGTAAAATGTAATGCAAAAGGAGCCAGAAGTATGTTTGTTACTTTGTAAAAATTACTATTTTTTCTGTCTGTATTATACAGGGTCATGATATAAAAATCAATCTTTACTGTGGACTATAAGGAAAAATAGTTGTGAAAAGACAGTGCTATTGTGTGCTTACAATGAAAACAGGAGCGTCCCTTGGCCCCTACGCTCCAGTCCTGATTGCACATGTGTGGTAGGGGAAGAGGGCGGCAGGGGTGACATGCTGGGAGACAGTCTACCAGCTCTGACCCTGTACAATGTTAGGAATTCTCAAGGAGTCTAACTATAAGTTTGAGGTGAGAGTCACAAGACCAAAGGAGTCAGGGGGAGTGGCAGCAGACCTCCTGGTGGGCTTCTAGGTCAGCCCTGCACCTCCAAGTACAGTCAAGGCTTCATCTAGAGAAGGCAGGAAATGGTTTCCCATGGCCCCTTCCTTACAAGGGAGAGAAGGAGAAACATAGGAAATCCTGCAACTTTCTCCTGGCTTTAATTAAATGCACAACTGTAGTGAGCCCTAATTTCCTAACCTTGCTGAAAGCCTTATCGTACAACACACCACAGGAACATTTTCAACTGTGCCTCAGATGGTCTACACACGCTGTGGCTGAAGGGCACTCAGATGATAATGGTGACACCTGCTTCTCCTCCTGAGAAGCACAGATACTGCACTGCCTTTGGTTTTGTTATGACTTCATTAAGCTGTACAAGGTGTATGTGCTTAGAAAACAAGTGCTCCTTTGTGTTGCTTTTCAGTTTTCTTCTGTGAATGTGTCTACTTTAAATGGGTCAATGATGTTAACACTACAAAAATGGTATTTGAATAAGATCTCACAATGTGGTGTTCAGCATCTTGGCAGGCCAAGCCAGGGTAGGCCAGGAGAGCCAGGACAGGTGAATGAGACCCCACAGGAGGTGCCAAGTGACACTTGCCAAGCCCCTAGAACCATCTCTGCTCTCCTTGGTGGGAAGAGAGGGTTCCATAAGCTCCACACCTGGAGGAGCAGGTGATGCTGTCTGGCTAGGAACAGCACTCTCAAGTGATTCTGATTTATACTTCATTCCTCAAGCAATCAGCCTTTTCTCTATTTTTTTCCAACTTCTGTCCGGGATCCTCAAATATGTGATATAAATCTTTACAGTTAAAGTCACAATTTATAGCCAGAAACAATGGTCTCTTGGCAGCTAAAAATCCAGATTTGAATCCTGGTTCTGCCACTTACTAGTTATATGACCCTGGGCAAATTTTCTCTTTGAACTGCAGTTTCCCCATCTGAAAAATGGCAAGGTGCCTCTACGCCAGAACAGCCAATGGTCTGCTCAGTGGGCATGTTTGTTATCCGTGTGGACCCAGCCAACTCTCAGCAAATGAGAGCCTGGGTATTAACCCTGTTCCTTCAGGAAGGCCCTTAACTTCCTGCTTTAAGGCATTCTGTGTCACCCTGCTCCCCATCCTACCTTTAACTGACCAGCCTTAAGCAGGTGCCCTCATTCATGTCCCCATGGTTAGTCCCCTGGGCCATCTTCCTACAAGGACTCACAGCTCAGTGTTGCCAACACCCTGCCACACCATGGTGACTCTGTAAATCTATATCTCTGGGATATTTCTCACCTTTTCTGTACCCACCATTCACCTGCACCTGGTTGGACCCTGATCCTTGAAAAAAAAAATCACCCCCAACAAAACACATTCATCTTCCCTCAAAGGTCCTGTCCTTTCCCATTAGTGATGATGGTTCCATAAAAGCCCACCTATGACCTCTCTTCAACTCTCTCCCACTCCCTCTTCATCCCTGCTCAGTGTTCCCTGGGTCCTAATGGCTCTTTCTGGGCACTCCTGTACCCCAACTCCATCCCAGAATTCAGGTCTCTCCAAGCCTTGTGGCAGAACCATTCAACCATAAGCGACAAACTGCTCCACCATCCTCCATAACCAATCCAGACTCAATCCTCAGGGAATGTTTGTAGAGAAATTAATAAGTGAACAAATAAATGTTCACTTTCATACTCTTGCTCACAGACAATGGCAGTCCATCCAAATAAGATAATGTTTGCAAGCATCTAGTTGGTTCTCTAGCATACCTACTTGTCCTCAATCATTACTGGTTGAAACAGGGAACTTTCTGGCTCAAAAGAACAGAACTGATATGAGGGGCAAAGCTTGGGTTTTGAGAAGACTGGTTCTACAGGCTCTAATACCCAACTGCTGTGCAATTTAGTGGCACTGGCTTTATATTTTTTAAGCCTTCAACAAGGTGATAAGAATACCAGGTTTGTAAGATTCTTCAAGGATTAGTATGTAGAAAGCCTAGTTCAACACATAGCACACAGTAGGAACTCAATAAAAGCTATGTCTTCTCCCAATTCATTTCCCTTCCCCCACCCCCCGCAACACTAAGCCCAAAGTGAATGTGGTCCTTGAAGGACTGAAGTTAAGAGCCCTGTCCTCTTCTCAGATAGATGATCTGGTTCTTCCAAGGCACAGCCAAGACTAAGGTTGGCATTGAGTCCCCTTCTCCTGAGGCTACTTCCAGGGCTTGAATGGCAGAGACCTGAGCTTCTTGTTGATAGCTCCACTTTTCCAACTGTACTTATCTGTGTGTGAAGAACATGTTTGCAAATTGCTGTAAGTTCAAACTTCTTGGCCCATTCACCCTTAGCTACACAACTCAACTGACAAGACAGACTACTGGTGAGCTCCAGGTACCACTGGAACTACACACTGGCTAGGTGTCACAATATAGGAACTGAAGAGAAATGCTGGTATCACAAAGTGCCAACAAATAGCTATTCTTCCTTGTCATGCAGAGAACACAACTGAAACCTTCTTCATCATTCCTCAAAATGGAACAAGGTAAGTGCACAACTCTACAAACAGCATCATCTCTACTTTACAGAGAAGGCTGTAAGAAACTCAGTGATGGCTATGTTCACACAGATGGAGGTAGTGAGGCTGGAGCCGAGTGCCAGATGTTCCCTGGTTTTGCCTAAATACACCTTACTGTCTGTCTTGCAAATAAAGCAGCTTACTCAGTTCCTTGCCTAGTTCATCTAGCCAACATTAACTGAAAGCAGACTGGAATCAGGCCCTGGAAGGACAAAGCGAATGTGGGATATGCCTCATGACACTTTGTAAAGAACTTTCAGGCACCAAATGGGCTTATGGGAGCCAGGCCCTCTGAGTTCCTCTCCTCAGTGACAGCCTGAGACAAAAATCACCACAAGGAGAGGATCTAGGAAAATCTCCCCTTATCACCAATGAACCAAGCCCTTTCCTTCACATTTGACACTGTGGCCTTGGCCCTCTGAACTGACTGTCATTTTTCTCTAAGCCTCTGGCTCCATCTGCTGTCTCTATGTGTCACCAGGAGCTGAGAATGGAACAGTGTAAAGAGGGTAACTGTAAGCCTCCAAAAGACTTGGGGAGAACTGGGGCAGGGGCAAGAAAGGCCCTGCATGTGGCCAGACCCCCCATACCCAACAGCAAAACTGTTCTCATCCTCAGAGGATGGAGCAGGGTAACGGGGAACTGTTTGCTTGACCCTTGAGCCTACTGCAGTCTGGTTTCAGTTAAGGACAAATATTAGTCTAGTTATTAGTTACTAGGTTACCCTACTTTCCACAACTCATCTGAAAAGCCAGAAGTCATTCCACGCAGGGTGACCTGGGATTTCATCCATGGTGCTATAGTGGCTATATAGGCTGTAGAAAGAATTCAGATTTTAAACTCAGAAAACCATGGATTGGTGAAGAATCACAGCTCAAATACTGACCAATCGTGCAACCTTGGAAAAGTCACCTTCCTGGGTCTTAATTTTTCTCATCAAAGGAAACAAGAAATGTCTGGAAAGGATAGCATCATGCAAATTAAGTGAGATAATGTATGTAGAGTGAACAGCACAAACCTTGTCTTATTCAAACATTTCATAGTTTAAAAACTACCCATTTTACAGATGAAGAAAGTGAAGTTCAAAGAGGTTTGTGAGACTTTAAAAATTCATTTTGATTTAAAAAACTACTATGTATTGTTAATAAGAATCACATCTAACATAAAAGGACTCACAAAAGCTAAAAGTAAAAAAAGATAAAGATTACTACACTAACAAATGAAATTCTAACAAGCCTAAATTCTAGGCTGAAAAAGTTAAATGAGTCAAAGGGGATACTAATGATTAATGAAAGTCTTCATTTGAAATGAGTACATGAGTCACAAATATTTACATATTAACAAGCAACATAACAAAATACATCAGGCATAAATTGCAGGCAAGGGAAAAAAAACAACCAATTTTCACTTGTAAGAAAACAAAAGATTAGCCCTGACCAATGTGTCTCAGTTAGTTGGTCATAGTCCCACAAAGTGAAAGGTTGCACGTGTGATTCCCTGTCAGGGCACATGCCTGGGTAGTGGGTTTGGTCCCTATACTTGGGTTGTGTATGAAAGGCAACCAATCAATGTTTCCCTCACCCTTTCTCCCTCCCTTCCTCTCCCTTTCTCTCTAAAAAAGCAAAGCCTTAGTCATTATGAAAGAAAGAAAAAATTACAGATCTGAACAAATGAGTGATTAGCTTAAACTAAGATCTAAATATATGTGATATATAAGGGGTGTGTGTGTGTATTTATATCTCAAACTTTATATTCTGGTAACAGAGTAAGTCTTCAAGAGCTCCTGGAACATTTATAAAACCATACATTAGGCCAAGAAGAAAATACTCAATAAACTCCAAACAGTCGACATGACACACACCATATTCTCCTCTACAGCACAGTAAAAATTCTAAATGCATAACAAAACTGTTAGGAAAAATCCCAACTTGGAAATAAAGAAGATTTTCTCATTAAACAACTCAAGTCAAAGGAAGACTTAAAATGGAAATAGCAGAATATCTGAAAACTAATAGCAAAATATATAGTAGACTGCACCTAAAACAGTGCTTGGGAGTCATTCACAAACTTACATGCCTAAATAACTACACAGGATCAATATATTTAGTTTCTAAGTCAGAAAGATAGGAAAAAAAATTAACCCAGGGACAGAAGGAAACAGCAAGGATAAAAGCACAAATCATTTAATTGGCAAAGATAATAGTAGAATTGACAGATAAATGGAAATGTAAATTCTTTAAAAATGGTAAAGCATAGAGAGAGGGGGATAAGATGGCGGCGAGGTAGGAGGGAGCACATTCCACTTCCCCCTACACATGGGAGAAAATCCTAGCCGGTCTATGGAGGAACAGAACAAACAGCCAACATTATCACAACATATATGAAAATAGGAGATCAAAAATTGTAGTGAACATTGAAAGACCAGACGGTAAGGAGTGTGCTTCAGGATAATAAGGGCCCAGGGATCAGCGTGGGGACCAGGGAGATTGCAGCCCCAGCCCCAGCCCCAGCCCCAGCCCCAGCCCCAGAGCTCCCTGGTCTGCCTCAGGGCTCTCAGGAGAGAGCTGGGTCAACCGCTTCCTCCCCTGCCAAACAAGGACTGAGCAACACGCTCCACAGTACCAAGGAGCGGGCTCTGGGGAGATCGCAGCCCAGCTGGTGCGACCAAGGTCAGCCTGGCCTGCGGCCTGGCCT
>CM052547.1:50718762-50743168 GCA_028533065.1 Trachops cirrhosus | reverse complement strand
TTGGAAATGGGAGGGAGGAGGGGAGGGATGGGTGGGTAGGCTGGAATGGGAATAAAGGATAGAAACTGTACTGAATAAACTAAAATTGAAAACAAAAACAAAAACTATGGTACATTTATACAATGGAATACTATGTAGGAGAAAGAAGGAAGGAGCTCATACTCTTTGCAACAGTATGGATGGAGTTGGAAAGCATTATGCTAAGTGAAATAAGCCAGGCAGTGAGAGAAAAATACCATATGATCTTCCTTTAACAGGAACCTAAACAACAAAACAAAGAAACAAGCAAAATATAGCCAAAGACACTGAAATAGAGGACAGGCTGACAGTGAGCAGAGGAGAGAGTGGAGGGAATTTCAGGGGAGAATGGGAAGGGTTTACAGGAACAAATATAAAGGACATATGAACAAAAAGTCGGGGGGTTGGAAATGGGAGGGAGGAAGAGAGGGATGGGTGGGTTGGCTGGAGTGGGAGTAAAGGATAGAAAGTGTTCTTGAATAATGATTAAAATATAAAAAGTTTAAAAAAATGGTAAAGCATAAACATGAAAATGAGAAGTAAAAAAAGAGGAAATGACTGTTCATAAAAATAAAAAGATTTACTTGAAAAGTCAATAAACTCAATTATTTATTATCCAATAAATAATTCCCTAGGAAAATATGTTCTGAAAATTATCTCTAAAAGAGATAAACAAGATGGCCATACAAAGGGAAAAAAGTTAAAGTTGTCAAAGCGCTATCCCACGAAAATGACAAGTTCAGGTGGTTTTAGAGACAAAGTCCTTCAATATTCTAAGGACCAGATAACTATGTAAACTATTCAAAAAGAATAAAGAGGGAAAGCACCCAAATTTCTTCTGTGAAGCTAGTATCCTGATGCCCAAACTTGATATGATAAAAATAGTCAACTAAATATTTCAATTATGAATATTAATATAAACATGTTAATTAAAATACCTAAAAATAAAGTTCAATGGTACAGTGAAGAATAATATACTGCAACTAATGTTAATGCATGCTGGAATGTAATACCTATTCATATAAAACAGGTTTAAAGTGAAAAACCATACATCACTCCAAAGAAAGGTATAAAGGTTTTTAACAGTCAAAGCAGTTTTGATTTAAAAAAATAGGAATAAATGAATATTCCCTCACTATGAAAAAAAGATATTTAAGACCAAAAGCTAGCATCTTTACATTAGCCACATTCTCATTAAAATTAGAAACAAAAGGATGCCTCCATTGTTCTGGAACTACTAAGCAATGTAATAAAACAAGTGAAGGGAACTGGAGGTCTGAACATTGAAAAGGAAGTATGGAAATTATCACTATTTGCAAAGGATACAATTATATACCTGGAACACTCAAGAGAATCAATTTTTTAAAATAAGAAAAATAATACTGAAGTCTGTTTCAGTAAAGCAGAGGGTTTCAGCATTAATATTAAAAAATCAATAGCTTTTCTATACAAAAACAAATTAAAAATTACAGTAACACCAATGATACAATGATAGAGGATTAATATCCAAAATTTATAATGAACTTGTAAAATTCAACACAAAAAACCCAAACAATTCAATTAAAAATGGGTAAATGATTTAAATAGACACTTCTCCAAAGAGGACATACAAATGGGTTGTAGACATATGAAAAGATGCTCATTCACTAATCATCAGAGAAATGCAAATTGAAACCATAATGAGGTATCACCTCACACCTGTCAGAATGACCATCAGCAATAAATCAACAAACAACAAGTGCTGGTGAGGACATGGAAAACAGAGAATCCCCCTAGGGAAACCCAACCCCCCTTGCACTGTTGGTAAGAATGCAGATTGATGCAGCCACTGTGGAAAGAAGTGTGGAGTTACCTCAAAAAATTTAAAATGCAACTGTTTTAGGACCCAGCAGTTCCACTTCTGGGAAATATTAGAAGAAATTGAAACACTAATGAGAAAGAATATATGTACCCCTATGTTCATTGCAACATCATTTATAGTAGCCAACTGTAGGGTAAGTGGAGGCAGTCTGGCTTCCTCACCCAAGTAAGTGTCTGGGTAACTAAGGGAAGCAGTGTTCCATAGCCTTGGAGAGGCCTGATAACTAGTGAGACTGGGTCCGATAAGCCATTCCCATAACATGAAGTGGGCTCGCATGTGCAGAATTATGCTATGTTATGTAATGTTCAGGCATTTTTCTGGCTTTGTTCCCCTCTACTACTTTAACAAGTAAGGGCTTCTCACTAGTTAAACACGTAGCTTGCAGCATGCGTGGCTCTCCCACCCACAAATAAAGGTATGTCAAGCATCCCCATGGCTCTGCGCCGTTTCTTCCGTCTCCCAGAAGCAAGAGTGGCTCTGCCCGACCTTGATCAGCTACAATACACCAAGATTTGGAAGCAGCCCAAGTGTCCATCAGCAGATGAGTGGATAAAAAAACTGTGGTACATTCACATGATGGAATACTACCCATCCATAAAAAAGAAGGAAATCTTACCCTTTGCAACAGCATGGATGGACCAGGAGAGCCTTAGGCTGAGTGAAATAAGCCAGTCAGAGAAAGACAAGTACCATATAATCTCACTCATATGTGGAATCTAATGAACAAAATAAACTAACAAGCAAAATAAAGGACAGACTCATAGATAGAGCAGGCTGATAGCTATTGTGGGGAGCTGAGAGGCTAGGGATTAGAGGGATTGAGCAAAAGATAAAAAAAAACCCTCATGAACACAGACAACAATGTGGTGATTGCCAGGGGTGTGGGATGTGGAGGAAGTTGAAGGAGGGTATGGGGGGATAAATGATGATGGAAGGAAACTTGTCTTAGGGTGGTAAACACAGAATACAGTGTACAAATGATGTGTTGCGGAATTGTGCACCTGAAATCTGTTTAATTTTGTTAACCAGTATTACCCCAATAAATTCGATAAAAAGGAAAAGAAAATTACAGTGAAAGAAAAAAATGCTATTGATAATAAGCAATCCTAAAGATGAAATGCCTAGGTAAAAATGGAAAAATGTACAGGATCCATTTGAAGAAAACTCAAAAATTCTAAGTAAATAGAAAGACATGTGGTAGGCAGTTAGACATGAGCAGAGCAAGGACCAGGTACAAAAGGTCACCAGGGCAGAAAGTCCTGAGTACCTAGCAATGGGCAAGGGTGAGAAAACAAGGACTCTCACCCCTCAGGGTAACGTTTCCTTCCCTAGTATATCGCTGATCATGTGGTTTAAACCCCCTTCATATTGCTGGCCATGCAGTTTGAACCCTCCCCTGGCATGTTGCTAGTTATATGGGTTAGACCCCCTTAGAGGGGGAATGAACAAGGGGGCCCAGAATACCTTAAGCATTAAGCTCCCAGGAAAATGAGGTTCTGACTCACATCAAATACATCTAGGCCTTTGTCGTGTTTTAGCTTCAGGACCAGAAAAGCAGCAAAACCAGACAAGCAGTACCACAGCTGGCCTCAGGCCCAGCCACATGGACTAGTGACCCCCTGTCCTGGTGCTGATCAATCAGTAGAGAGCACAACCCTGAGAGGACACACCTGGAAAGCTGATGAATATTCTATTGAAATCCTCCCCTGGGATCTCCCCTAAAATCTTCACCCTTGAAAGCCTTTAGGAGGGAGGACTCACTGCTTTCCCTCTTGGGAACATATCTGTACCTTTCCTGTCTCCTTTCTCTTCCCTCCGGGCACATTACCTTTACCCTTCTCTCTCCTAACCTCCACAAGGGCCCCTTTTTTTGCCTGTTGAACTCGTTTCCTGAGCCTATTTCTTCTATGACTCACTTCTACCTCTGTGACTTTCTAAATAAACTTTTATAGTTTTGAGTCTTGGCTCTTGAAGTCTTTCTTAGCCAGAACTCAAGTGCCAAGGTTGCTGAACCAAGGTCCAATTGCTGATAACATTCTGGTGCCATTTTTGCCACTGCCAACAAACACAGTTTTCTCAGGAAGACTAGAGATTATAAAGATGTAAATGTTCTTTGAGTTAATCTACATCCAACTCAATTCCAATTATAATATCAGTAATTACTTTTTGACAGTTGAAAAATGATATTAAAATTCATCTGAAAAATAAAAATAGCTATGAAGGTATTAAGAAAAGACAAAAGGAGAAATGGTGGTAGGGGAAGGCAGAGAGTAGCTTTACCAGCTAAAACTACATTATTATGGAGCTACAATAATCACAAAGAAAAGAAACAGTGTGGCACAGAAGAAAAAAAGTGAACAGATCAATGAAACAACAACAAGCTCAGAGGTGAATTTAAATAATTGCTACCACAAGTTGACATTTCAAATAGGGGTCAAAGAAAGTATCACCATCAAATGGTGCTGGTACTACTGGCTAAGTGGTGGAGAAAAGACAGTTAAATACCACCTTTCCACTTGTACTAAAATATAAAGACTTTTAGTCATTCATGCAAATGAATGATAGAACAAAAAGACAAAAAAATTCAGCAGAAAGAATAGGTGAATTTATAAGCTTGTAAGTTTTTCTAAGCAGGAAAGAAAACACAGACATCAGGAAAGACTGACAAGTTAAACTACAGAAATACATAAAATATCTATGTAGAAAAAAATAAGTAAACCAAGTCAAAAGATCAGCCAAGAGGTGGGACAGTAGTTATTTACAACACAACAGACACAGGGCTAATTTCCTCATTTTTACAGAGTTTACACTAATTAATACAAAAAACAGCCCAGTATAAAAATGAGCAAAGGCTATAAGCAGGTTATTGACACTGAAATACAAATGGCCAATAAACATATGTAAGGATAAACTCATTCATAAATTAAAGAAACACAAATGGAGTAGCAAAGGAATACTACCTTGACAAGTCAGGTAAAAATTAAAATGACTGACAATAATTCATTAGGGCAGAAGTCTGGAGACACAGGCACTCTCACATATTGCTATGGGAATGTAACTTGACACCACCTTCCTGAAGGGAAATTAGAAAATATTTATCAAAACTATGTTTATGCAGCCATCAACTGTAATTTTTTAAAAAGATAACTGTCCATCCACAGGACTGGTTAAAATATTGGTTAAATAAAAGATGGTACATTCTTAGAACACATATGAAATACTTAAAAGTCAGATAGATGGACTATCATGCTGATAAATATCTCTAAGATTACATTTCTTCTGAGTATAATTCTTAAAAAGGATTATATATATTATATATATTATATATATATATAGAGAGAGAGAGCGCTAGGTAGAAGCAAAAAACTTTTTCTGGGAAAAATTCAGAAAAATTGTTAACACTGGTTACAGTAGTGGGCCTGGGGTAGAGTAGAGAGGTTTTCACCCTTCATCTTGTAATGTTCATGCTGTTTAAAGTTTCTAACCATGTATGTAAAAGAAAAACCAAGGATTTACTGAAGAATCAGATATTGAACCATTTTCTTTTCTTTTCTGCATTAAAAATAAATGTTTTTAGATATTTTCCTTATAAGCCAAACATTTTTAGTAATTATTTAGAAGTTTTTTAAATTTCATGGCTGGATATGAGGGCACTGAATTAGTCTGTCTGTAGGGTTAGCCTCTGCTCTTGTCAGCACTGCCAGGTGGGATAATAGCTACCTCATCCCATCTCCCTCCTACGAGAATATGACCACTGGTATTGTTCTACTTTGAAACCAGGCATCCAGTTACAGCTAAATGAATACTAATAATGTGAGAACACAAATTAAATATTATTAAAATAGTACTTTTCTACCACAAAAGAAACAGAGCATATCAATCTGTAGATACATTCCTCCTCCCTGTACCCCTTTTGGACCAGGATGATAAATGCCGTGCCAAGAAAGTTATCAGTATAACCAATCCACCAGGAAATGGAGGAGAATGATTTAATTTTGACAACTAAATGAGCTTTGACAAATGAATGAAGTGACACTCTAACCAAATTGCCCTGATAAAAATCAGGCTGTTCTTCTACTTTGATGAGAAAAATTCATTTTCACCCTACTAACATAAATGTTAGCACCCATCCAGGCTTGTTAGCACCCACTCCACACAGGCCTGCAGGCCCACCTTCCCAGTGGGGTCCTCTGCTGAACCTCATGCCCTTCCACCACCCCTGGATCTTTCTCCCAGGACTGTGTAGTATCTCTGCTTACACCACCTCATGAAATGACTGCACATTTGTAAGTCCCTCTGGGCACCAGGCCCTCCTCCTGCCTTACCCCCACTCCATGGAGCTCCTTTCCCCTCCAGCCTGTCAGGAGTGATATTATAACTGAAGAAAAGAAACAAGCTTCCACGAGGGAATGAAGGACAGGGAGAGAAAGGAAGGGCCTCACAGAAGACACTGGACAAGCAGGGTAAAACAGGAGGGAGAAGAGCAGGAAATTTGAGTTCACAGGTCTGGAATCCAACACCTGCCCCCCTTACATTCTGACCATCTCCTGGGAACCACCTCCCAAGGGCCAGAGGGGGCTCCCTTGTACTGTAAAGTCCAACCAATCCAGCACCTTATGTTTTAGTTCTGCAGACAACCCCAAGCCCTGCCTATGCGCTGAGTGCTAAGCATAGGAGAGCTCGTGAGGACTGGCGATGTAAGTCAAGCCTCACAGAGTCATGGGAGCTTATCGGGCAGAGGAGGGAGCTGAGACAAGTGTGTATACCTAAAGTCTGTCAGTGTGTGGGCACAGCTGGAAGCCAGGGCACTTTCACCATGCTACCAAGTCTCCAAAGTTTCCTCTGGCTTCTCCAACTCTGCAAAGTCCCTTTTAAAGCATGGTTCCAGTATGGAACACTACACACATGACATGATCTAACCTGGGGGCCAGCAGGTAGACTCTGACACATCTGCTGCAACCCTCCCTTTTGGGCAGACAATCACATCATCACCTGTGCTGCTGGAAAGTTGTGTCTCTCTATTCATGGAGCTGACTTGGGAGAAACAAACACAGAATTTTGTATTTATCTCTATTTAACTATAATACTCAGGTGCAAAATCCTGGAATCAGCTTAAATACCCTAGAAGAGAAAGTAATTTATAGTACATGCAATACTCCACTGCTTTTAGGAAGGAGAAAGGATATCATTAATGTGGGAAAATGCACAATTAATACAGTATAGTCCTATTTGTTTAAAAAACATTACATATCCAAAATTTCCAACTATCAAACTTCTTGGAAAAAGGTACTGAAGGATAGCACTCCACATAGCACTAGGATTATTTCTTTGATGTACACAGTATATACATACACACGTGTACACTGCTCTAAGGCACACAAAGCTTTGAATCCCAGCCACAACCATCTATTAGTGAAAGCTCCAGGCCAGCACTGTGACCCCTCTATTTCCCTTCCCATAAAACAGGGTACTGTACATTCCCTACAGTGCAGCTGTACAGATTCATGTGAATTTATGTACATTGCCTAGTACATAGCAGGCACTCCAGAAATGACAGCTATTTCTGTGACTGTAAATATTATTGCTGTGGCAGGTAGAGTAACAGCTTTTGAGAGGGGTACAGGTATTCACCCGTGGAACCTGTGGTATGTTATGATACACAAGGAGGCATTAAGGTTGCAGATGGCATTAAAGTCACTAATCAGCTGACAAAAAAAACAAAATGGAGATTATCCTGGGTGTGCCCAATGTAACCACAAGGGTCCTTAAATAGGAAAGAGGTAGCAGAAGAGTTAGAACCAGAGGGGGCCTCAAGAAAAAGACTTGATGACCCATAACTGGCTTTGAAGATGGAGGAAGGGGTCACCTGCCAAGGAATACAGGCAGCCTCTAGAAGTCGGAAAAGGCAAAAAAAGGATTGTCCCTCAGAGCCTCCAGGAGGAATGTAGCCCTGGGACACCTTTAGTCCAGTGAGGTCCATTTCAGAGTTCTGACCTCCAGAACTATAAGAGGATAAATGTGTGTTGTTTTAAACTACTAAAACAGTGGTGCCACAAATTCAGTGGCAATTTGTTATACCAGAAATAGGAACAGGAATAAGAAATTGATATAATTGCCAAAATAATATAGTTGATTCCATTAACTTGTTACATCATTCTAGCTTATCAAGATCTAGTAATGGGATAAAGGGCTATATTCCTGCATATAGTATTGAAGTCACAAATAGGAAATTAAAAAAAAAAGAAAAGGTTAAGATGAGGGAAATTCTGACACAGAAAGAAAGGAAGCTGGGAAGTGGCCAGAAGAGCTATCTCAGAAGTCTCTAGACCAGCTCTAGCACACACAGACTCAGGGCAACAATAAGAGCTGGGTCTGCTCTTCTGAGGAGCAATCCCCAACCCCACCAGTGAGTATCACCTGGGGAAGACAATCCCTGAAGCCACAGAAAGCCATGGACAGATTGTGCATGGCAGGAAAAGGCACAAAACCATGGTCCAGCCTACTCCCACAGGAACCACAGGGTGCTCAGATCACATCTCCAGAGTCCACAGAGCACCCCAATATTTTTGTCTTTTCTGACTTAATCCTCACAATAACTCTATGAAATGAAAGAAAGGACAGGTCATCTCTGTGAAGCAGGCATTATCAGCTCCATCTGAGAGATGGGGAAAGTAAAGCTCATAGAAGTGAAAGGATCATTACCACACAGCAAACAGCAACCAGACCTAGATTTGAATCAGGTCTATGTTCTTGGGTTCCCAATGCCCTTCTCCAAGCTTGCTCAGTGTGTCACGCTAGCACTCCACAAACAGTTCCTGAGCACAATGTGCCAGAAAACAGTGGTGACTCAGGCACAAGAGAGCTGATCCAGGGAAATGCCCCTTCTCTCCCAAGGGCAGAAGGTGATTTCTAGAACCTTGCATTAGCATATCTGGCCAAACATTGACCTAAACAGGAGGATCCCCACTCCCTGCATGAGAGCTCACAGGACAGACCTTCCCTCCTGCTCCAGGTCCTCCTGACCACTCCAGCTACTGGATTCCAGTAGACATGTCCCACTAGCATCTACCAAGTGCTTGAAGACATCAGCAGGGTCGGCCAGGGTGTAGTGGTCTAGGGTTTCCAGCCAAAATGAAATAAGAACCTGACTTGAACCCAAAATCTGGTAATGTGATGGGACTAGCTTCACAGAGTTGGCTAGAAAGAACCTAATTTATAATTTTATATGTTATGTTTATATGTTACATGTTTATAGGTTCACATTTTCAATTCTTCAAAAATGCATTATTTTATAGCATTAACAAGTCATTGGGAACAAGCTTGCAACCTGAGCTCAGAAAATAGGGTAGTCATAGGTATGAAGTCCTCCTCTGAGACCATGGGAAGAATCAAAATGAGGCAGGAATCTCTGGGATACACAGAGTAATTGAGAACTCAAGATTACCTTGGAGGTCATAGCAGCTATCATGCCAAGCTTCCCAACATGAGCTACTTTCCTCCCTGAGGCAGCCTCCATCCACCTGAAGTTTGGCAGGCTCTTTAACCTCTTCTCCCATTAATGAAACCAGAGCAGAGACCTTAATACAAAAGCAAAGATGGAGGCATTGGAAAAGTCTCCAGAAATTAGCTCCAGGAAGAGTTCCCCACCCATCCCCCCCAAAAAAATAATTCTACAGAAAGTTATCATCAAACCCAAAAGAAGGGAAAGCATATATCCTAAGCAGCTACTATGTGCTAGACTTTCAATTTATCTCAGTGAGCCCTCCAAATGCCCTTCTCCAAGCCTGCTCAGTGTGTTTCACATTAGGGCATGTGTGTCAGTGGGGAACCAAGTGACTTCACTGGCTGTCTTCCCCTCACAATCCCTGACCACTCCTCTCAGACCCTGGACCCAACAGTAAGGCCCAAGCTGGCATGTCTTTATTCCTCTGTGCTGCTCCTCCCTGGTGCACACCTCTGGTCTCCCAGGAGAATCAAGCTCACAGAGGTTGGAGCACAGAGGCCAGCACCATGCAGCTAACTCAGCAGGGTTGTCACCATCACCTGGGTAGCATGCTTGCTTTATTTCTTTTACAGAAAAGACTGCAGAAGCTTTGCCAGATCTCTGGGGTCCTGAGAGACCCCCCCCTCACCTGGGCAATGCAGAACATGAGATGAAGTTTTGCGACCAGAGGCACTGAAGGGGCCTTTTAGCAAATGTACACTTCCAGGGTGTTTTCTGCAAGAGAGGCAAGTCTCTCAGACCCTTTCAGGAGTACAAAGACCAATAGATCACCACAGTAAGATAACAGTTGTTGGTTGGTTGTTAGAGGGCAGAGGAATAAAGGGGTGGATGTGTGCAGGTAGAGCGGGGGAAGATGAAGGAAGGAAATGTTTGCTGAAGTGCCTACACAGATGTTCCTGACAGAAGAGGGAGCTCAGGTCCCACAGGTCATGCATGGCCAGCCAACAGGAGGCAAAGGTGTCTGAGGAAACAGGAAAACTCAGTTTTGCTGTAGCAGTAGAGGAAGGCAAGGCATTTCAGGATGGTCTTGAATGCTGCTAGACTTTGGGGTGACATATAGAGAAGGCAAGGAGGGTTTTTGGATGCCCAGGACAAGGTCAGAGGGGCATTCTATAGTGCTGACCACAAGAAATGGTCAGTTCAGACTCCCTCTCTCCCCTTGCCTCTACCCTAACTTTCTCCCTATGGAGGGAAGGGAGGTTTCATCCAGCTAGTTATATTTCAAGATCCTATGTGGACTACACTTTCCAGGGATGGGGCTTTGGAGGTTTCCAGAGCTAGGAAATCCCAGTGTGCCCATAAGGCCTGAGCTCAGAGTGATGAGATGTGACCTGCCCCTCAGAGGAGACATAGATGTCTCATGCCCTGCCAGGATCCTGTCCCCCAAAGGCAGCCAGGATAGTTCAGCCCTAGGGACCAGGACCAACTTTACCTCTTACTGTCTTTCTTCCTCTTCTGGCTGACAGGGTGTACTCCATTAAGGAAGAAAGGCAAAGTCTGCCCCACAGGCCAATGCACATGAAAGAGCTAAGAAGCAAGTGCTGGGGCTTGTTTTTGGCTCACTTCCCTCCTATTCCTCACTCTCACACTTCCTCTAGAGACTGTGTAGGCATGAGGATGGCAGGGCTAGGAAGGATCTGAGAACTTCCTGGGTTCCCATCACCCCACTGAGACTGCATACCAATGGAGAAGACAGGCCCCACTGCAGAGTTGTTCCTGCTGCATCCTAGGATGACTGCTGAATTGCTGTCTGCAACTCTACTAGTTAACACTGGGACTCTGATGGAAAGCAGCCTGGGATCATGTGACTTCACTTTCCCACCCCAACTTGAGGCCCAAGGAAGATTTAAAAAAAAATGATGACTTTAGAAAGGCCACGTTAAGAAATTTGGAATTATTTATTTTGTAAACAAACCAATGGCAATAATCTATGTTGAACTTTTAATAAAATGCACATCATATGAACTCTACATTTTTGCCAAAAAAGAAAAAAAGGTAGGAGGAAATAAAGAGAGGAAAAAAATGCCTTGAAGTAAAGATTACAAAAGGGGTTTCCTGTTATAAGATACGGATGCATTTCCTTGACCAAAAACAGATTGATCAAAATACCAAATCAAAAATTATGAAAACTACAAACAGGTGACGGATTCAAATTTGCTTCCTTTGCTGCCCAGACCCCCAGAGACAGCCTGGGCCCCCTCCAGCTCTTATAGTTGGCAAGTGCTTTGCCATTACTACAGGTGGCACCAAGGGGCTGCTCACTGCTGCCCGTGCCAAGCAAAAAGCATCTTGGGTGCCTAGAATCAGTTGCAGCTTTTTGAATCAGCCCCCTTTTGTGTCACTTGACTCTGGATAATCAAATGAAATAAATTCAGCTGAGCACATTCCAGTGCTGAAGAACAACACACACGGGCTCTAGCCAGCAAATACCCTGCACTGGCCTCTGCTGGCATGACCACAAATACCCTCCCAGGCATCACAGGAACCCCTCTCCATGACGGCACAAAACAGGCCTAGAGGTACATATGAGAGGCAATTCCTTGATCAAAATGGCAGCAACATGCAGCGGTACGATTGTTTGTTTTTTGCTTTTGTTTTATAACAATTATGATTCAAACAAAAAGTCAACTAAACCAGACTAGTCTTTGCTATTCCGTTCTTCTGGGTCTTTGCACATGCTGTTTACTCTGACGGGAACGCCCTTCCCTCATTTTTTCACCTAGTAAACTGTGGTTTGTCTTTTAGGGGCAGGTCATGTGTTCCTTTCCTCTCAGAGCCCTCCACATCTCCAAGAAAACCATCTAGTCCTTTCCTCCTAATCCCTCTCTTTCCTGGGTATGCTCCCAACATTCAGGTGCTATCATCATTCCTGGATTCTCTCTCTCTCTCTCTCTCTCTCTCTCTCTCTCTCTCTCTCTCTCTCTCTCTCTCACAGGTCCTGTGCTCCAGTAAAAGAGCTGGTGTATAACTTAGGTCTGGGTTCCTGCCATCAGCTCAGGGGAGGTACTCAGCACAACCACTAAAGACTTATCCTCTGTGCCTCAAGGAGAATTGACTTGTCATTTCTAGAGGCACAAAACTTCACTTTTTTTAAGGTTCAGATATGACTGGGCTGAATTCATTTTTCCCTACTAAGTTCACCTTCCTAGAACAAACTTTCAGAAAGATGCACACCTTCCTTTATGGACTTCAAATGCCAGGCCCCAGTGGAATCAGCAAACTATTCCTGAAAATCTTCAGTGGCAAAAGGGAGAGAATGTCCTCCTGCCTAGAGTTGGGAGAACCCTCTTGGAAGGAGGACTGTCTATTCACCAGGCATCCTGCTAAGGTACCCCAGCTGGGACCACTGATTGTTCTCCATCCCCAGACCTCATGTGAGCACTGGCACAGCCAATCTACAGGAGCCCTGGCTCTGTGCTGTTTCCTCTGGATGCCAAGGCTAAGGGCACAGCTACAGGCAGAGAGCAGCCTTCTCACCAGTAGCAGAACAATCACTCTGACTATAGCCCAAATGGAAGAAGTAGATACCTGTGCATGTAAGTTTTCCTAAATTCTCTGAGTGCTGCTACAAAAAAAATATCTACCATTTATAAAGCCAAGAACTATGAAGAAAGGCATTTCAAAAGGTATTCTCATCATTGCTTTAGAAAAGTTAACTGAGACTCAAAAAACTGAGGTCACTTGTCCAAGGTCATCAAGCCAGGAAGCAACAGTGGTGGCATTGTAAAGCAGCACTTTCTGACTCTGAGGCCTGACTCTGACTCTGTGATTCAAGGGAGGTTTGAAAAGGCTGCAGCAAATACAGATGCCCACTAGAAGCAGACAGACACAGAAGGAGAGGATGTCCTCACAGGAACCTTCTCTACTCTGAGCTGGTCCGCTACATACCCACTACTCCCCTCTCCTAGGCCACCAACACCTGCCATCATAGCTTGCCTCTCTATCTTCCCAGAGTCATGGTATAGGCCACAAAGTGATTTTCAACAAATTTCAGAGGACTGAACCATAAAAAGTTTGTCGACTGAACCATAAAAAGTTTGTCCTCTGACCACGGTAGAATGAAAGTGTAAGTCAACAACAAAAAGTTAACTAGAAAATCCTCAAATGTTTAAAAATTAAGCTATACATTTATAAATAACTCAAAGAAACTACAATAAAATTTTTGAAAGTTTTAATCAAATTATAATTTTAAAATGACACATCAATTACAATGGATAAGCTAAAGCAGTACATAGAGGAAAACTTATAGTTCCAAATTATATACCAGAAAAAGAAACTGGGTTGATAATTAGGGATTTAAGCTTTCATCTCAAGAAGCTAAGTAAAGAATAGCAGAGGAAACTCAAAGAAAGTAGAATTTTTTAAAAAAGATAATAAAGAGAAACAACAAAGAAAATCAAACAAGGCAGTTATTTTTAAAAATTAATAAAAATTGATTAACACTTAGCAAAACTGATCGAGAGAGAAAAAATACAAATTATCAATAAGAGAAATAAAATGGACATCACTACAGATCTCAAAAAACATCAAAAGATAATAGGATAATATTATGATTTTATTTCAATAAATAGACAAAACAATTCCATATAAAAAACATAGCAGACGCAAAAAGAAAGAAAAATGTACATAGTCACATATATATGTAATTAAACTGATAATTAAAAGCCTTCTCATAAAGAAAACTACAAGCCACTGGTGAATTTTTCCAAGCTGTTAAGCAAAATATAATAGCAACTTTGTAAAAATTCTTCCAGAGAATAAAAATGGTAGAAACTTCTCAACAATTTTTATGAGGCCAGAATAATGTTAATACTAAAATATGACATGGATATTGTAAGAAAGGACAATTATGGAACAATGTGTGTAATGAACATAGATACAAAAATGCCAAATAAAATATCAGCAAATCAAACCCAGCAATGTATAAAAAGGACAGTATTCATAACCAAACAGGATTAATTCTAGGAATCCAAGGTGGATCTGAAATTCAAAGATCGTCTTAACAAAAGACAGGAAAAAAGCATATGATCATCTCAATAAAAGCAGAAAAAAAGCATTTTAGCAAATTCAATACTCATTTGTGTTAAAAACTGTCAGCAAGCCCTGGCTGGTATAGCTCAGTGGATTGAGCGCGGGCCTGCGAACCAAAACATCATGGTTCGATTCCCAGTCAGGGCACATGCCTGGGTTGAAGGCTAGTTCCTAGCAGGAGACCCGCGAGAGGCAACCACACATTGATATTTCTCTCTCTCTCCTTCCCTTCCCCTCTAAATTTAAATAAATAAAATTTTAAAAAAACTGTCAGCACAATTGGAATATAAAGGAATTTCCTCGATCTGAAAGACAATATACTTGAAAAAAACCCATGACTAAGATAATTTTTTAACAGGCATGGAGGATGTTTATTGATTTTAGAGAGAGAGGGAGGGACAGAGAGAAAGACAGAGGGATCGAATCCACAATCTAGGTATGTGCCCTGACTGGGAAATTGACCCCACCACCTTTTGGTGTATGGGACGATGCTCTAATCAACTAACACCTGGCCAGGACCAAAGATAATACTTAACGATGGAATAGTAAACACTTTCCCAGTAACATCAGGAACAAAGCAATTAATGATATCTGTTCTCTCCACTTCTACTGATTATTGTACTGGAGTGCCTAGCAAGTGAATTAATGCAAGAAGAAAAAGGTAAAAATCACAAGACCTGGCTGTGCTGGTTCTTCATCTCCATGTATAGCTGAAGTGAGCGTAGTGGTTCTCTGGTACACCTAGGTCTCTGCTAGTTACACAGGGCACAGAAGTGTAATTCTGTGTTGCTTCCTTTCAAAAGGCATCTGAGTTTGTGATCCAACTCTAGAACCTATATCTCAGAAAGACTCTGGAAGACACTGAGAATGTGCAGAATGTAGAAAGAAAGGTGTGAGATGTAATGGCAGCCTCCAGGTCTTTGCGAAATAGCTCTTATACAGGGAAAACACGCATACTTGGAACTGTCCAGGAGCCAGCATTTGGGCCACTTGGGAAAATTCCAGAGGCTGACTGGTGTTTCCAAGAGAAAATGACAGCCAGAGAGCCTGACTGGCTATAGCACCGCTGCCTCAGGAGGGATAATAAGCAGACATGAATTGAAGAGCATCTATTTGCATTTGCAAGGAAGCTGCCCACATCTCCACCACCCATTCCCACTATCACACTCTGACCTCTAACCTTTGTAGGTCACTACTACAATTAAATATGCCACCACTTCAAGGGCAATCATGATCACCTTCCCTGAATAGCCCCATGTACTCAGGCACAAATGGATCCAAGAACTGCAAAGGTTTCAAATAGAAAATCCGTTGACTGCAAATAACATATTAAACCTCTGAAAAATGCCTGGGCTGTCTGCAATGGCATAGTCCAAAAGCACACACTGTGGAATCTGGCAACCATGCTGCTCTTCTCACAGAAACCTTTCTTATGATGAAGCAGACTACTTCCATTTAGAAACTTCAAGTGATGAAATAAACACCTGCACTTGAGAACTGTAACATATAGGCCTTCCACTCTAACTCCAATGCACCAACAGATTGCCATATCTTATGAGCACTTCCTGAAGCCAGTGGTCACAGTGTACCTCAAATCCTTAGACTGAGGGGTGCAGTTTGCTCAGTAAGGGGTTCCTAATACTGCTCTGGGCCTGATCCCATGCTGCGCTCCCAGAGATGAGTCACCTTGGGGACAACCCATCCAGTGATTTGCAGATCATCGTTAAATAGAGGCAGGAACTGTCTGTCTTTTGCTCTGATATATATGACTTATGTCTGTCAGGTCTAGAAAACAATAAAAAGAGCATGGTGTGGAGTCAGCAGACCCAGATTGAAGTTCATGTTTAGCACCTCTATGATCTTAAGCAAAACATCATTCGTCAGAGCCTTGATTTTTATCTTTGAACTGTCTGCCAAAGCCACCATCCAGGGATTCTGTGAAAATGTTTAACAAACTAAAATCCACTTACCTAAAGCAACTGAAAAAACACCATGTCATAAATTTACACTTTGAGACAAGAAAAAGAAAAATCAAGCAAAAGATTGAAGCAACAGAAATGCCTCTCTTTAGAATACTTGTAAAATGAATGAAGGTGCATCTCTACTGTCGCCATGGTGGCAATAAAAAGGAAAAAGGGCAGATCTTTTTTTTTGCTCCATTTTTATTTTTAATTTTTTTATTGTTGTTCAAGTACAGTTTTCTGCCTTTTACCCCCACCCCTCCCCAACACCCCAGCCCTTCCCACCTCCCTCCCCTGATTCTACCCCCCACCTTGTTATTGTTCAGGTGTCCTTTATAATAGTTCCTGCAAATGCTTCACTCTTTTCCCCTATAATCTCCTCCCCTCTCCCCTCTGGTCACTGTCAGCCTGTTCTCAATTTCAGAGTCTTTGGTTATATTTTGCTTGCTTGTTCATTTTGTTGATTAGGTTCATGTTAAAGGTGAGATCATATGGTATTTGTCTTTCATGCCTGGCTTATTTCACTTAACATAACGCTCTCCAGTTTCATCCATGCTGTCCTAAAGGGTAGGAGCTCCTTCTTTCTTTCTGCTGCATACTATTCCATCGTGTAAATGTACCATAGTTGTTTGATCCATTCATTTGCTGATGGGTACTTAGGTTGCTTCCAGCACTTGGCTATTGTAAATTGTGCTGCTATGAACATTAGGGTGCATAGGTTCTTCTGGATTGGTGTTTCAGGGTTCTTAGGATATAGTCCCAGCAGTGGAATTGCTGGGTCAAAAGGCAGATTCATTTTTAGTTTTCTGAGGAAGTTCCATACTGTTTTCCATAGTGGTTGCACCAGTCTGCATTCCCACCAACAGTGCACTAGGGATCAAAGGGGCAGATCTTATCTGTTCTCATATAGAAGACAGAGAATGATTATGGGGGAAAATGAGGTATAAAACAGTATGTATAATATGGTATCAATAACAAAGTAAAAATAGAGGGTAGGCAGTATACATGAATGCTTGAATATGAACAAACTATTTCTGGAAAGACACTACAAATGTATAAGTGTGGGAAACATACTTTACATCTTTTGTATAACTTTGATTTTTTTCTGACCATGAGAATGTCACACTCATTTTTTTAACAATTAAAAATTAAGTTAAATGCTGTAGTTATGGAATCCCCACTGGACCCCTCTGGCCTGTCAGCTAACTTTCTCAGAGAGCAATTCTCAGAGTCTAATCCAAGGAGAGCCTACCAACTGCATCTCTCCATGTTATCTCTTCCTCCTTTTGTCTACAACTAGCCATACTTTCCATAGCAGTAACTCCAGTGCATAATGGGGCCCTAAGGAAGCCAAAGCTAGTAGGAAGAAAGGTGCAGCTGTTAAATGGTGTCCACCCCCACCTGAGCCTCCTCTTTTCTCCTAATTATTATAATTTGCATGTGGGGTCCAAGGCTTCCCAGGACTTCCAGGCTCCATTCCTGATATTACTCCTTCCCTACCCTGTAGATGGCTTCTGGGCAACCATTCCACTGGCAGCACAAGCCCACCTGCTCCTTTTCAGTTGTAGCTCTATGAATTCTTCCTTCTGACCTCACTTCCTCAGCCAGCCAGCAAGAAAAGACACCATTTCACTATTTTATCTGCTATATTAGCCCTCAAGGTTTACTCCTCAAAATGTCTGTCTGAACAATAACTTTCCTGCTGCCAGAGATCAGGAGCTCAGGAACTTATGGGTGACCACAATAAAAAAAACAACCCTAGAATATCTGTAGTGCCAGAAAGTAAGAAAGAGCTCAAAAGGCAAAAGCATGGGGGCACATCAAGGGGACACAGAAGCCAGGCTGAAAGAGCTCCCAGTGGCTAAGGCTGGAATACTCTGATTCACAAACTATTAGTAGTACTGGATTATAACCCAAAGTACAAAATACAGGTTTCCAGCCAAAATGGAAGTGAAGGTAGATATACTTTGCCTCCTCACACAACCAAAAAAAGGATAATAACCAATTTAAAAACAAAAATAACAAGAACTGCCAGAAAATCGAACTCTATGGAAGTCTGATCACCAAAGAGTTAAAGAAGGAACATTCATCCAGACTGGTAGGAGGAGCGGAGACAGGCAGCTAGGGTGGAGAGGATGTGTGGCAAGGCAGTGGCTAGCCAACCGAGTGGGTGAGGTGGCAGCTGGTGGAACGAGCAATCCCACATTTGCATGAGGATAAAGTGGGAGAAACAACTAGGAAGTGAGAAAGACCGTGTAACCCAGGATTCCAGTGCCAGAAAATAAAGCCTCAGAACTTCTGGTTGTAAAAACTTGTGGTGGTTGCACCAGCAGAAGAAAATGCCACTCTCTCAGGAGAGTCCATTTGAGGGGCCCATGGGGTCCTAGAACATACAAAAGCCCACTCACTCGGGGAATCAGCACCAGGACAGCAACTGGAAGGGTGCCCATCACTTGCAGGAAGTGGGGAAGTCACTGAAAGTGGGGTGAGAGGTGAGCAACTGGCATTGTTCCCTCTCTGACACCTCCCCCACATATAGCGCCATAATGCAGCAAAGTGGGTTGCCCAGTCCTGGCGAGTACCTAAGGCTCTACCTCTTACAGTGTAAAAGGTGCACTGAGAAAAAGATATAGGGCCCAAATGAAAGAACAGATCAAAATTCCAGAAAAAGAACTAAGCAATGAGGAAATAGCCACCCAGCAGATGCAGAGTTCAAAACACTAGTAATCAGATGCTTACAGAAATGATTGTGTACAGCTGCAAAATAAAGGAAGAAGTGAAGTCTACACAAAGTGAAATAAAAATATGCAGGCAACCAACAATGAAGGGAAGGAAACCAGGAGGAAGAAATAAACATTCAACTAGAACACAATGAAGAAACAACAATTCAAAAAAATGAGGAGAGGCTTAGGAACCTCTGGGACAACTTGACACATTCCAACATCAGAATCATAGGGGTGCCAGAAGAAGAGGAAGAGCAAGAAATTGAAAACTTATTTGAAAAAATAATGAATGAGAATTTCCCCATTCTGACAATGGAAATAGATTTCCAGGAAGTCCAGGAAGTTCAGAGAATCCCCAAAATTTTGGACCCAAGGAGGAACACAACAAGGCACATCATAGTTACATTACCCGAGATCAAAGATAAGGAGAGAATCTGAAAAGCAGCAAAAGGAGACAGTTACCTACAAAGGAGTTCCCATCAGACTGTCAGCTGATTTCTTAAAAGAAACCCTGCAGGCAAGAAGGGGCTGGAAAGAAGTATTCCAAGTCATGAAACGTGAGGACCTACATCCAAGATGGCTCTATCCAGCAAAGCTATCATTTAGAATGGAAGGGCAGATAAAGTGCTTCCCAGATAAGGTCAAGTTAAAGGAGTTCATCATCACCAAGTCCTTATTATATGAAATGTTCAAGGGACTTATCTAAGAAAAAGAAGATGTTCAAAACTATGAACAGTAAAATGACAACAAACTCACAACTATCAGCAACTGAACACAAAAACAAACAAAGCAAGCAATTAGAACAGGAACAGAATCACAGAAATGGAGATCATTTGGAGGGTTATCAGTGGTGAGGGGAGACAGCGACAATGAAGGAGAGGTACCGGGAATAAGAAGCATAAATGGTTAAGAATGGTACAGGAAAAGGAGAAGTCAAAGAACTTACATGTATGACCCATGGACATGAACTAATGGAGCATGGAAATGCTGGAGGGAATGGGGATACCAGATGGCAGGGGATAAAAGGGAGAAAAAATGGGACAACTGTAATAGCATAATCAATAAAATATACTTAAAAAAAGATGGAAACTGCAAAAAAATTTTGGTACACACTTAAAAAAATACAAATCCATGGTCCACACTTATAAAAATAAGTGAGTGAATACATCAACAGGAAGAAGAGACAAATCTACAGTAAAGAATTCCAAATAATTTGTATAGATACTCCTTCCTCAGTAAGATGCAGCTCACTCACTCCCCTCTTGTTTGCCCCAAAGGAGACAGCTAGTATGTGCAGGAGTGTAAAAATGCAAGGAAAAAGCATAAATGCATTGTAATCGAGTCCTAATGGATACCACACAGTAGAAAGAATTCACAAATGAAAACTGTCCATGTCAGTAAAGATAAACCTCACGTCACAATATTGAATAAAAAGAGCAACTAGTAGGATGTGCAGAGGATGTTACCACTTACACACAACTTTCAAACATGTGATACAATGGAATATATTATTTGTGAATACAAACATATATGGGAGATCTATTTCATATCAAATTCCAGATAGGAAAAAAAAATAACTCACAGAGCAAACTCATAAGCTCATGGACATTATAAAATTCCCCTTTAAAAATAAATTTAAAATATTTTAAAGTGTTTTAATAAACTAACACAAAGTACAGGACTATACAGGTGATACAGAGAGATACTACACAGATTTGGGAAGGGTTATGAAAAGGGTTATGAAAGTGGGTGAATGGCCAAAAGTAGGGTACTTTCCATGAAAATGTGAACTGGCCCTGAGGCCAGACGGGAGCTAGCTTAGTGTGTGTGTGTGTGTGTGTGTGTGTGTGTGTGCATGCTGGGGTAGCTGGTCTGGTATCCATATGCTTGTACAAGGGAGGAAATCATGGCTTATTCTTAGAATGGGCTGCTGACTGGGAAGGAATAGGTATGTGCACAGGGTTGGGAGAGAGTGGGACAGAGGAAGTAGACATAACGTGGGCAGTGAGGAGGAGGAAGAGAAGGAAAGGGACATGATAGCCAGCATCCAAGACCTTGGTCTCCCACTCCCCTCTTACCTCTCTGGCCAGTCCTTCTCTTTTGCAGGCTTGTCCCCCTCTGCCCAGCCATTACATGTCACAGTTCTTCTAAAAGCAAGACCTTCTCCACTTTTGAAATTCGCCAGTTATCATCCCACCCCATGATTTCACTACCCAGCAATTAAGGATGACTTCCACTCTGGACATTGTCTGCTGAGCACTGTGTTTCCCACCCAGATGTCTCATGGGCATCACAGCCCCCATACCATGTGTACCTTCTCCCCACACCCTGGTCTTGGAACCCTCTGCATGACCACCCTTCTGTCATGCAAACCTGAAATATAGGAGCCCCTCTCACCCCTACTCCTTCTTCTTTCCAAAGTCCATGCATTATAAAGCCCTCAGGTCCATGCATGATAAAGCCTTACAGCATATTAGGTATATCTCAAACCTGGGCTGTTCTCTCCCAATACCACCCTACACTGAATCATCATCATCTCTTTCCTGAACCAAGTGGAGCTCCTCTGTACCCACTCTGCCCCCACCAAACAAACCTCTACCAAGTCAGGGTAGTTACTCCCCTACTTTCTGTTGCACCCTCTTCCCTTGTTTAAAAACTTTTCAGTGCTTCACTTTGCTCTGGGAGTAAAGGCAAATGGGAAGAGGGTTCACACTCATTAGGCAACCCTAAGGGTGCCTAGAAGCCCACTTGGACCCTTTGCTCACATCCTGGCCTCTGTGAGGCTCCTGTAACTAGGGAAGGAGCCCTGGTGGACTACACAGTGCCAGAACATCCTCCAACTGGACAGGCTACCACAGCACGCTAGGGTCTTCTGGCATGGAGCTATTTAGAGGAGTAAGCAAACCATACATTCACAGAACTCCAATCCTGTCATATCAAATGGTTCATCAAAATGAGTTGAGTCATCAAGAAAAGATGAAATTATATGCAGTACTCTAGGAAGAATTGTGTAGTTTGAAGGAGTATAATATACATTTTAGAACAATTCTTGAACTCAGATAAAACATAATTCTGTGCTTTACAGTCAGCTTCCTGACTACATGATTTCTATTTATTGAAAAGGAACAATGTCTAGGATGTGTGAGAGTGGAAGTGGTGGAGGACACAGCAGCATACACAGTACAATTCCACTAGTCACATTGCATGTGTGTGTCTCTGTATTTACTGAAGCTGTCTGTGGGTTATATGACAAAGGATATCCATGCTGCTCTCCAGGAGATGGGGCTGGAGGTCATTTTTACATCCTTTTCAATAGTATTGAATTTTTAATGATAAGCATTTTTATAACCTGAAAAAATATTAAAATGAGAGTTTCCCCACTAACATCTGGGGAAGACTAATACTTTCTCCAAATCCCCCAATATGGACACCATTGGTCTAGGGCTAGAAATGAAATAGAGGTTCCAGCAGGCCAGGAGTGACAGTAGCATCACATAGATGTCATCAGCCCAGAGTACACAGTTCTACTAAGGTACAAAGTGACTGCAGGAAACAGACCTGAGCTTGCCCCTGAGGACAGGTCTCTGACAATGGCACCTGAGTCCTGGGGATGCCAAGATTTGTATAGCATTGCCAGGAAAGAGAGACTGGACATAAGCTCAAAGAATAGTACCCTACAACAGCCCACAGCTCCCAGCTCCCACAAAAAGAAAAACTGTCTGAGGATGAAGTGATTTGCAACATGGCTAAGCTAAGAAATGTAGTAAGACTGAGTTCTGACAGCCTTCAGGCACTAGAGTCAGTCAGTAACACTGAAAGCAGGGGGACCCTGACTTGGTATTTATATAAGCAAATAAAATCCCTTTTGTTACATATATTTACCTAAGTTGGTCAAACATCAATGAGCCAACATACCTATCCCTCTGGGAATAGTGCCCTCTTTCAGGAGATACTGAGCTAGACCAGCACCCCCAACCTGCCAGCCTGGGATAGAAAAGAGAGTAACCTTGAGACTTCTGGACAAGATGGAGGTGTAGGTAGACAAACTGTGCCTCCTCGCACAACTAAGATAGGGACGACAACAATTTAGAAATAGAATAACAACCAGAACTGACAGAAAATTGAACTGTATGAAAGTCGGACAACCAAGGAGTTAAAACAGACAAGTTCATCCAGACCGGTAGGAGGGGCGGAGTTGGGCAACTGGGAGGAGAGGGGTCGCAGTGCAAAGAGCGCTGGGACCGGACATTTAAGGCTTCCGGGGTGCTCAAGACCCCGGCAGGTGGACCCTGGGTGCACAGGCAGCGGATAGCAGATCCCAGGCACGGGGTGGCAACCAGCCGACCCAGCGAGGTGGCAATTATGAAGCGAGGCACATTGTGCAAGGCGGCTGGCTGACCTGGAGGTCCCAGTGCCAGGAAATAGAGTCCCGGGGCACTGATTGAAAACACCTGTGGGGGTTGAGGTGCAGGCAGAGTCTCCCAGCCTCACAGGAGAGTTCGTTGGAGAGACCCACAGGGTTCTAGAACGTGCACAAGCCCACCCACACAGGAATTAGCACCAGAGAGGCCCAGTTTGCTTGCAGGAGGTGGTAGAAGGGACTAAAGTCCGACGGAGAGCAGAGCAGGCGCCATTGTTCCCTCTGGGGCCCCATGCCCACATATAGCATCACAACCCAGCAACTGGGTTGCCCCGCCCTGGTGAACACCTAAGGCTACACCCCTCACTACAAAACAGGCACAACAAGACAAAAGAAATGGCCCGAATAAAAGAACAGATCAAAGCTCCACAGCAAATACAACTAAGCAACCAAGAGATAGCCAACCTATCAGATGCCCAGTTCAAAACACTGGTGATCAGGATGCTCACAGAATTGGTTGAATTTGGTAGCAAACTAAATGAACAAATGAAAACTATCCTAAGTGAAATGAAGGAAAATGCACAGGGAACCAATAGTGATGGGAAGAAAACTGGGACTCAGATCAATGGTGTGGACCAGAAGGAAGAAAGAAACATTCAACCAGAACAGAATGAAGAAACAATTCAAAAAAATGAGGAGAGGCTTAGGAACCTGCAGGACATCTTTAAATGTTCCAACATCCAAATTATGGGGCTACCAGAAGGAGAAGAACAAGAGCAAGAAATTGAAAACTTATTTGAACAAATAATAAAGGAGAACTTCCCCAATCTGGCAAAGGAAATAGACTTCTAGGAAGTCCAGGAAGCTCAGAGAGTCCCAAAGAATTTGAACCCGAGGAGGAACACACCAAGGCACATCATAATTACATTAGCCAAGATAAAAATGAAG
>CM052547.1:50686303-50718262 GCA_028533065.1 Trachops cirrhosus | reverse complement strand
ATGACAGCAAACTCACAATTATTAACAACCACACCTAAACTAAAAACAAAAGCAAACTAAGCAAACAACTAGAACAGGAACAGAGCCACAGAAATGGAGATCACATGGAGGGTTAGGAACAGGGGAGTGTGAGAAGGAGGGAGGGGGAAAAGGTATGGAGAATAAGTAGCATAGAGGGTAGGTAGAAAATAGACAGGGGGAGGGCAAGAATAGAAGGGGAAATGTAGAAGCTAAAGAACTTATGGCACATGGAGATGAACTAAAGGGGGGAATGTGGGTGGGAGAGGGTGTGCAGAGTGGAGAGGAATAAAGGGGGGTAATGGGACAACTGTAATAGCATAATCAATAAAATATATTTTTAAAAAAAGAGAAAAGAAAAGAGAGTAACCTTAATCACTGTCCCTCTGTGTGTTTCTCAGGTACAATGGGCTCAGGGATCAAGGCAGAGTTCCAAAAGTCAGTTCCAGAAGAGGATTTTGAACAGCCCTCTGTGCATGCAGCAGGTGAAGAGGGAGATGTGTTTTCAGAAGAAATTCACTGCAGGACTTCAGGCAGGAAGTATCCATCTATCTCCACAAGAAAGGGCCACTCATTCAGACAGGAACCAAGACATAGAGCCCCACATTCTATTCCCTTGTCCTGTGCTAACAGCAGACAGCACTGCTTGCTTCCCAGAGCTGTCATCACTCACCTCAGGCAGGGAATCCTTACAGTGGCCTGTGAGGTGAGGTTAACCGGCCTTAGAATAGGAAGCCTTGTTGCCAAGATCCCACTCCAGCCAGCCTAATTCCAAAGCTACATCAAACCCAACAAGGCCTCTCCTAAGAGATTATAAACCCTCATTTCTCCCCACCTGAAATCCTACCATTGCTAACACTTAGAAGATGAAGATCTTCAAGCTACAAATCCGCAGTGAAAGAGGTGGCTTCCCCAGATCCCAGTCATAAGCCAAATACTTCCTAGGGCTCTGGACTATTCTCTGTAGATTCTGCGTGTGCATGTGTGCTCGTGCCCTGGCAAGCAGCTCAAGCACATGTCAACATGTGGGTCTGCTTTCAATTGTGCTGGAACAATCCTACCTGATAAACAAAAAAAGATCCAAAATAACCTTTGGCAAGCAGTATATTTTTAAAAGAAAGGGAAGGTCTGAATGAACTGGCAAGAGTAATGCTTAAGCAAACAAACTTGGTCCCGCCAAACATCCATTATATACATCAAAAACCCCTCAGAATGCTCCCTGTGAACCGAGGCCAGCAGCCAGGAAGGAGTTTGAAGCTGATGCACTCCTGGCCTGAAAGGGGACAGGCCACCGACTTCCCACCATTAGTCACTGGCATTTCACTCAAGTCATAGGACCAAACCACCAGTCAGGGCCAGGAAGCCAGAACTGCTCATAGCTGGAAAAGGGAGGGGCCTCTCCTTCCTCTCCAGCCAGGGATTCTTGCTCCAGATAGCCCCCTTCGATGGGCTCTGCTCAGCAGGTGACAGTGAGGACAAGTGGGCAGCATGGGACTCTGTGTCATGGGAGAGTCTCAGAGTCGCTCTTCAGTGAAAGGACCAAGTTCCCAAGGCATCTTCTGTCAGATATCCATTAAAGCCCAAGGGCCCAGACAGAACCAGATCTGCAACTGCCTGCTTCAGACCCACTGCCATCACTAATTCAACGGAACTTGCTTGCTTCCCACCCACCCTAAACTACAGAGTGCTGAAGGTCATAGAGCCAGAGTTGTAGCCTAGGGCCCCACAGCAAGTGATAAGGCACAAAGTCCCAGCATTGAGCCCACAGGAGAATACCTAATCACCTGTTGTAGAGGCTACTTAGTTGTCCCTAAACAGTTTCACAATCCAGGTCAATGAGAGCTCCAGGGGTGGGAACTCATCATCACTCATTAGAAGGGAGCTTCCAGAAGGGGACATTTTAGTTCCAGACTGAACCACCAGCTCTGCCCTTCCTGGTCCCTTCAAGAAGACATAGACCCACTCCTGCACACTCATCTCCATCTATGTATTTTGACAGTGAAAACCCTCTGACAGTTTCATGCCATCAGGTCCAAACCCCCCATGTGCATGGCTTCCTCAGGTTCTGAAACCTCCAAAGAGGCTGTTCCCTTCACTGTGTCACTTCCTTCCTCTACCCAACAGACACACAGCTCATATCTGTCCAGTAGGTACATTTTTGGGACACTATTCTTAACAGAACTGGGCTGGAATTGGCCACAGAACCCAGGCCACATACACCAAACCCTTCCTTCTCTCAAGGTCTCACAGGTTCAGCTTACACCGAGTGACCTAGGAGGTCTATAGGGACCAAACACTGCTGGCAGGAGAAGGGTAATTCCCAAGGAACCCCACAGCAGCATAGAAAGCTGGGATATAGAGGGCTCAAATCTGGGGATGGCTCCAAGGATGTTATAAACTGTTAACAGGCCCATAGGAAGGCACACGGACCAGGTGGAGAGTGTACACATTTTGGAGCTAGATCTACATCCAAAATATGTGAGCCTGGACAAAGGACTTAACTTCTCTGGGTCATGGTTTTTCCTTACCTGTTAAATAGGGAAGTATATCTTTCATGAAGTCATGAAGCAGAAACAGGAAAAAACCTGCTAAGATACCTGAGATACCTCTAAGATAGAGAGCAGGGTTGCTGCACTTGGAACAGGCAGAGGAAACAGACTCAGGAATCAATCCTCCTAGGAAGCCAGGAAGACACAGGCTTCACAAACCCCACTGGCAACCAGAAACTGATGTTGGCAGAGGGTATGCTGTCCCCCGGCATAGTGTGTCTGGAGAGTGTAGGAAGGAATGTTGTACACAATGAGTTCTGAAACTGGGAACTCGAATTTACATCCCACACCTCCCTCTGACCCTGTGGCCACCTTCTTCCTGAGAAAATGTCTCCCACACACTCATCCCTGGTTAGTGCCCCACTGAAGGAAGTGGTGTGTACAGGAAAGGCTCCTGAAGGGTGCAGGCCAGGCAGAGCCCAGGATGGGGCCAGGAAGCTGAGTGAGGCTACCTGATTCTCAACCACGGACATTTAGAATGTCTGGAGACAGTTTTGGTTATCACAACTGGAGGACTGTGCTTCTTCATCTAATGGGTGGAGGCCAGATATGCTACCAAACCTTTTACAATGCACAGGACAGAGAATCATTGGGCCCAAACATCAGTGTGCTGAGGGAAGGCCTACTGATGCCCAGCATGCAAACAGTTAAGCTGCCTGGCCTGCAAGGACTGCATTAAGCAGCCATGAGATGGTCCCCCACCCCCTACCCATGTGTGGTTAGTCTGGTTTGCATTAGCAGAGCTCTGCTTGGCAACATTCCCTCTGGCAAGCTGCCTTTCCTCCCTGCCCCAACTACTCTTCGCCCCAACTCAAAGGAAAATACCAGGATCCACATATAAAATCCACTCACTCCCCTACTGTCTCTTACCCCTGTCTTGAATAAAATAAGTTCTTAAACTCCTGACCTTCCGCCCAGTCACCCATTTGCATCCCAGCAGTGACAGCTTCAGAGAGGCTTTGCAGACCAGCACTGGTGGGGGCAAACAGGCCAGCATCAGGCAGGGCAGCTTCTCTCAAAGCCAGCCCAGGAGTCTGCGACCTTAAAAAACACAAATACTCCCCTTTTCCTGAAATGCCAGAGTCTGAGCTACTCAGACCCTCACCTTTAAGAAATGGAAAGGCTCCCAAGCCAAGAGCAAGGGGAGGGTTGGGAGCCTTTAAGCATCAAAACTAAACCTTAGATGAAACAGCTGAAGTTTGCTTTTTAAGTTCTCTTACCTGTCTTCACCAGAGGTCCCAACTGCAAAGGCTGAGTATATGAACAGCTCACAAACTCATGTCCTCCCCCAAAACTTTTAGCTTTAGACCCTAATACCAGTTTGCCACCTAGAGCTCCTCCCCAACTCAATACCCCCAAACACCTCTACCTTATCAAAATCCAACCCATGCTCCCCACTCTGCCTCCACATTCACACCCAGACCTTTCAGGCCTCCCCCTCACAGTATTGGCCCCACCACGAGTCTGCTACTCCAGCCAGAGATCTGGGAGTTGTCTTGGACATGCCTCTCCCATCTTCCTCAGGTTGACACCATCACCAAGCCTTGTTAACCCAACCTCTTGAAGACCCCCAAGTCCCACTGCATTGCTACCTCAGCTGCCAAGACTACTGCAAACAGCCTTCTAACTGGACCCCAGAAAGTTACTCTGCCCCTCTCAAATGCACTCCCCATACCATCTGCCTCTCCAGCATACAAAGAAATGCATATTTCCAAACATACCACACACACCATTCCATACCACCCTTCACACCACATGCATTATTAAAATGGATTAAAATCTTTAGCCTTTATGTGGTCTGCTCTCACCTACCTCTACAGTACCTCTCACCCCAGCTCTGGACCCCAGCCAAAATGGCTTTCTTTCTGGTCTTCAAATTCACCAAGATGTCTCCCACCACAGGACCTGCTGTTTCCTCTGCCTGAAACACGTTTTATACTCATATCAGCTCATCTCCTAGATAAGTCCTCCTTCTCCTTTAGACCCCAGAAGCTTGCTCTGACCCTCAGCCTAAGTCAGGTCCTTAGTTATCTGCTCTCAGAGAAATCTGTCCTGACCTGAAAAGGCCTTAACTCCACATGTTCAGGTGTACAGGGAAAGAGGAAGCTAGGCAATGAGGCTGGTAGGCAGGCTAATGCAATTATGTAGACTAGGGACTCATCCTCATCTAAGCTTCACTTATGTCTTTAAACACTGGTCACTAAGAGCAAGTCAAGGAGGTGGCTGTACAGGCTAATGGGGGCAGAGCCTACAACTGTGTCACAGACAGCTCCATACCATGGATGCTGGCTCAGACTCTGAATTACCCCTTCCTAGAATCATCTCATTTAAATACTTTGCAAAAGATAAAAAGCAACAACAACTTTAAATGGTTGAAATTTATTTTTAAATAAGAACATGTTATAATATAATATAAGGCATTTTAGCAAAACTTCAAACAAAAGTAGGCAAGTGCCTTTATTTTAAAAGATACCTCACTTGCCCTTTCCCCATGATTATTACAAGTTGAAGCCTGTGAACAATTAAAACAATGTTTATGGTATTTTTATTATTGTTTTATTTCCTAAAAGAAAGAATTATAAATGTTCAGTTTAAGTGGTGCATTGGCTTTATGCAAATTCAGGAAATACTCAATTTTCCTTTAACAAGAAAAATAAAAACAAAAAGGTCACAACAGAACTCCAGAAGGATGTCAGGGCCACAGATGCTCACCACAGGCTGCAGGTTGACCTGTTTCTCCCTAAGATGCCAAGTCAGAGGAGCTGGCAGGAGCTGGAAGAGGTACCCTAGTCAGCTTCACACTACTTCCTTCAGATGAGAGGAAGGGAAGCTCACAGAAGCTGAGTTCTGACTGTGTTCAAGTCAAACCCAGACACTGGCCATGGCCTCCAAGCCTCCAGACACTCTAAACTCTTGCCTATCCTTCCACTCTCTCCTGTCCCTCATAGCTATACATGCCCAGCACACTCCAATAATCTTCCCCATAGTTCTGGAAGAATGGATCATTTTTGTCCAGGGAGTAACACTCCTCAAAGAGATTTTTCTTGACCTAAAAAGCCCCAAGCCCCTGTTTTTCTTAATCACTTCACTGTAGGGGAAATTGGGTCATTTGTTTGCTAATATTCCTACTGTCATAAGGTGAATTCTGTGAGGACAGAAATTTGCCCTCTAACCTGCAACCTGACCTACCACCTGGCTGAATGAATATGCTGGCCACTTTATGAGAAGTCTTTCTCTTCTCCTACTCCCTTGTAAAGCAGGCTCTGTGTGTCACACCTTTTCACTCTGCAGGTGAGGAGCTGAGGCTCAGGGAGGGAATATCAGGGCCATGGAGTACATGGCGAATCAGGGATGTGAACCAGGCCTACCCAACTCTAGAGCCCAAACCCCAGCTCAGGGTTTCCCCAAATTGCCTGATAAGAATGCCTTTGAATGATTGACACAAACATTAATTCCCTGGCTCCTGCTGACTAGGATTTAGGGACTTGGGCTGGGACCAAAAATTTGTAATGAGCATCCCCTTACTCTCACCCCTATCAAGGGGAGAAGGGCTAGGAGCATAGGCTGAATGAGGGATTTACTCCAACCATTGGGTGAAAAACAGGAATCAAGCCTGGGGACAGAGCCCAGGAAGGGATGTGGGACAAGTCAGAGTATAGGGCAGAGCAGGGCACCAGGACCTACAGCTGGTTTGGCAAGAAGGAGTGAAGGTGCGTGGTGACCCTTGGAAGAACTCTCTTCAGCCTAATTCCTACTGTAGTGGTGCCTCCCTAATAGGACAAGGAGTGCTCTCAAGCCACAGGATGTGACCACGGATGTGACTCCAGCTGGAGACTCTTTTAGACACAGCCTTCAGAAAACTTTCCTACTGCCCAAAGCCCAGCCCTCTTGATAATCTGACCACTCCTCTGCCCAGACCACAGAGCAATGAACTTCATGTTTCCCTCACATACACAAGGCAGTCTTTTTCCTCTAGGCTTCACCACATGCTATTCCTTCTGCTTGGCATACCCTGGTGAAGCCTTCTGCCATCTTGAAACTCAGCTTTAGTACCCCTGTCTGGGGCACTCTAGAAGCCATTCTCACCCAGCACCTTCCCCAAATGGACTGCTGCTGCCTGCCCAGTATCCCTACACCACCCACCCCCATAGAAGGCTCATGGACAGCCCAGACTCTCATCTCTTTCAGTGACCTGTCCACAACACGAGATACACCACATCACTCTGGGGAGCCTGTAGGCAAGGTTGGCTTTGTGGGTGTGCAGCCTGCATGGTCACACAAGGCCTGTGCACCACCCTTTGTACTGAAACCAGAACTTTCTTCCAAGCAGAAAGAAAGCAATGAACCTCAGACACGCAGATCAAACATGCCTCTGTAGGCCAAAAGACACCTGTGCTTCCTTAGGCACAGCCCAGCAGCAGTCAACTGTCTGATAACTAAGCATATTCTGATTTTCTGCAGGAAGGCTGCTTCAGCTGGGACTTTGACCCTGGCTGGCCTCCCACTTCCTGAAAGACATGTCACCTTCCTGCCCCACCACAGTGTTCTAGGTTCTATAGTTCTCACCCTAGCCCCTCAATGACATGCTTTTCATGCTGGCTGTAGCCCACAATGAAGGAAAAAACTACAGCACCCCAAGAAGTCTCTGTAAGCCCACACTCAACGCAGCCCACTGCTCCACAATTTGCACCAATTACACTGGGGCTGAATGAGAGCTTCCCATGACATTTATGTGACTGCTGTGGGATTAATGGCAACTGTCTAAACTCCTCAGGAAAACTGCCATGTGAGGACTGTTCTTACTTCTCCACAAAGGTGGCCTGGCAGTCATCTTACTGTCACAAAGCATGTCAGAGCACTCTACATGTTCTTTGTAATCAAATCACCATCTCTTCCTAAAAACAATAAACTCTTTTAATTTCATTCAGAAGCTTTTGTACGTTAGAGAGGTTTCCACCTCTCTAAGGACTAGCAGGTGACGGCAGGGTGCTACAGCTGCTCTGTGGGTCCCACAATTTCCTCAGGAGATCCCCTCCTATCCCACATTTGCCACTCCATGACTGCTTACCTCCTAATCCCCCAGGCTCCACCTGGAGGGCAGCTGACAAGGGCACCAGGGGCACTAGGCTTCATGCTGTTGTAAGAACAGCAATGATTACTGAGCACTAACTGACCCAGGCATTACTCTAAGATGCTTAATCCTTTTACTCTTTACACTAACTCTGTGATGAAGGCAGTATTAATATCCCCACTTTACAGATAAGGAAGCTGAAATACAGAGAGGTTAAGTAACTTGTTTTAGGTCACAGAGCTGGTATATGGGGTGCAACACCAGGCCAAGTGACTCTGAATGCCCTGTTCTTCACTTCCTTGCTACACTGCCCCTCAGCTATAAGTGGCAGGGTACATCTAGAGAGTGGAGGGAGGCCTGCACTCAGATTTCAGGGTGGGCAAGGGACAGACTAGATCCTTAGGATGTCTATCCAGCCTAACAAGGGCTCCAGGCAGCTGCAGATGGGAAATGTCTGGTTCTGCCCTCAGGGCAAGTGCCTGGTCAGGCTGGGGCAGGGTTTATTTGTGGTGTTGGGCACTACAGTCCCATAAAAAGGCTGGAAGTGCTGCAAATCAAACTGGACCTAAATGGGACTCTTGGTGATGGGCACAAGGCTTAAAACATATACCCAGCACACACACACAGATATATTGTAGCCTTATAAGATAGCTCTCCTCAGCAGTAGGGACACAGACGCTCCTACTGTCACCCTCTCTTCAGAAGATACCTTTTGGGTTGTAGCAGCCACTTCTTTCTCACTCCAACCTTAATATGGCAGACCCAGGGTCATCTCTGCAGAGGACTGTGTGAAATGTTGAGGCCCCTTATGGTCAGAGACAGATCTACCATCCTGGGTCCAGGCCCTTCTTGTCACAAGAAGCTGGTTCTGACCTCTGCTGGGACAGATGCCCTCATGAGGGCCCAGGACTTCTATCTCTTTGAATGAGCCATGAAGAAGAATAAAGAGGATTGAAGCAGCACTTCTGAAGTCAGCTCCATGGACTTCTTGTCCAAGGGTCCCTGGATCACCTCCACAAAGACTCATTTGATGTGCAAGGGGCAGAACCAAGAGGCTCTGTGACTTCCTTACCCAGGGAGCTAGGAGTGGGCTCAAGACCACTCATCTCTGATTCTGGCTGCCAGAATTTGAACCTAGAGTCCTCTGCTGATTAGTTAGAATATTTTTTTTTTTTACCTTTTAAAGCTTTATTTCAAATCATGTAACTATGGCCCCTAGGGTCCCATTTTGAAATAAATTGGAACAATTATGGCTTGTCCACACATTGAGGGGCATTAGTCTGCAACTAGGGCATTATTGGAGAAATCTTTGCAGAACCAAACTGGTGATTCTCAGCAGTTGCTCTTTAATCAGAAGAAATGCCAGCAACAGGATCAACCTGGAGAGTGGATCGCTGGCCTCACTGCTGGAGGCTGGAAACCGGGTGGTCATGGCCCGGCCTAGGAGGATCTAGGGAAGAGTGGGCTGGGGGAAAGTCCGGAGGCACAATAGGGATGTCACTCCTTAAGTCCCCCACCCCCAGAAAGACCTCTTGGATGCTCTCCTCAAACCGGGTAGTTAGAATATTTTTATGTCCTTGTGTCAGTTCTATGCCTTATAAAATGTGAGACAGCACAGCTTTCACAGAGTTTTTGAAAGCAAAAGATGAGAACCTGAGAAGATCTAAGACCAGAGCCCAGCACACAACATTACTTGGCAGATATCCAACAAGTTATCCCACATCTGCTGTCCACTCTGGGCTCCTTCCCTGTGCTATGCCAATACCCCTTTACATTTCCAATTTCACACTTCTAAAAGCTGTCTAACACTAAACTAAGAGAGTGCTGGGCCCCACCTAGGCTGAACACGGAGCCTACTTCATCCAACCAACAGCACTAAGTCTGGACTGTGAGTACAGCATATCAATACCATCTCAGTGGACGGGCGCATCAGCATGAAAAACCATTCTCAGAAATAAAGGGAGACACACATACACAAAAAGAATGAAGGAAACAGGTCTTCTAGAAGTGGAAACTGCAGTAGATTCTTTGGGGACTAATGTCAAAGGGCACAGTAGATATTTGGGATTGAGAGCTTAGGACAAGTTAAAGGAATTCCACAAGAAAAGGCCTTCACAGAAGTAGCTTGCTGCAGCATACCGCATCTTCAGGATGCTGAACAAATGTCTTTGACAACAGCACCAGCACAGAGACATCATCCTGACTTCCCTGCCTGCTCTGAGATCAATCTCTGTCCTTGTCTATCACCTGTCCTTCCTTTGCTAGACATTGTTAAGGGAGATATCACAACTTGGCTGCTGGGGTGATTCAAATCCTCAGGCTAGCAGAAAGGCAAGGCAGAGGCAACAGTCTCACAGAGCCCTGGTGCTTGGGAGTGCAGGGTATGCTGGGCTCAGGCCACCACACCCCTCAGTCTCTGAATTCTGTGGGCCAAATAAAAATGCACAGTTAATGGGAAAAGATTCAGAGTGGCATATGACAATAAAAATGATAAAGACAGCAGTGCACACATGCAAGTGCCATTGCAAGTCCATTATGTCAATGTCCTTGAATCTTCATGAGTAGCTCACCAAAAACCAGGCTCTGAGTGACGAAGCAATTGCCCCAGCAAGTAAGTGATGGAGAGGGACTTAAGTTCAGCCTCTGTGACCAGGGTCCAGGCTACTGAGACATGGACACATGCAACCACGAAGTACGTAGATGCTTCAGTTTTGCTGACAACATCTATTTTCTAGTGATAGTACCCCAACTTCCTCTGGGAACCATTCTTCCCAAACCCTGCCCCAGTCCCAGGATCAGATATATCAGCTTGTCCAGACAGAGTGTAGCACTCGCCCTGGCCATAGGGATAATCTCCTTGTCCAGTCAAGCTACAACATCCCATTTCATAACTGTGTTGATAACTTCTGGAAAAAGAAGCTTTCTTCCTTCTATCCCAAGGACCAGACAAGCCTGGCTGAACAGTAAGGAAACACAATTTCTGTCCTAATAGCAAATATATCAGGGCTCAGGCACTGCTTTCAGGCCATTTTCCTCTTTCCTGAGGCCTGTTTTTGCTTAGCTCCCCCTCAGGGTGGTAACAAGAAGGTGGCTTACATCCTTAAGTCCAGGCCTCATGCCCCTCCCCACTCTAGCGTCCAGTTACAGGAAAAAGCTTGTCTTTTCCTGGGTTAATTTCATAAAAGTAACAACACCTCTCCCAAATCCCCAAGAGACTTCACATATCACTGGTGAAAACTGGGTAACCAGTCATTGACAGGGGAGGGGCAACCACATTGACTGGGTCCATCCTCTCGGTAGCTAATCACAAGGATATAGCCCAGTATACCCTGGACTTGAAGGGGAAGAAATGTTAAGCCAGGGCTGTGGGGACTAGGCCACAAAGAGTGGTATGCACAAAACACATCTTGAGGGAGGCTCCAGAGCCTTCCCAACCTCAGCTTCTCAGTAACTGAGCCAAGACACCCACTACCATATTAAGCCAGTCTCAGGTGGGTTTCTGTCACTTGAGACCAGAGGCTTGCCTTAATACAGAGGGATCGTGTGTGGCTCTGGAATAAGAAACTGGCCAGAGAGGTGACAAAAGTGAGATCATGCTCTTACCTTCTAGGTTATGCAAATCACTTTAGATTTTATCCTGGAGATGAAGGGAACCCACCAGCAAATTGAGGCTGGGTTAAAAAGGCTGGTGCCTACGGCAGAGAAGGGTACAAGATCTGGCAGTGGTCCCACTGGGAGTCAGGGGAGGCTGGACACAAGCAGTGCTCCCAGGGTAGGAGGGAAAGAACCTAATGGAAAGGCCCTCTTTGGTCAAATATTCAACTAACTTACTTATAAGTTCTGCTTTCCTTGACTAGTAAATCAGAAAATCATAAACTATTGACGTCAATAGGTTTGAAGAGTAGGCTGAGGAAAAACAGGTGCAGTCACAGTGGACCGTGAGGGACTATACAGAAATATGTTTCCATCTCAATAATTCACTATGGAATCCTGGTAACTATTTCCTTAAAACCCTGGAAAAAACCCTGCCATTTTCCACATCTGGAACCCAAAACAGAAATTCTACATGAAAGTCATACTGAATGGCAAAAGTAAAGATAACAACAGTATCAGTCTCCTATGTGGTACGAACTTGCCATTCATCATCCCAAGGCAGCACCATACCTTGGTGCCCCTCTTCCATAAATCCTGGACACTGGTCAACACACAGGGTATCTAAGTTTGTGAGGAATCAGTGAAACACAGAGAATCTGAGTAACTTGACTATGGTCCATCTGAACTCCCAGACCTCTCTCACTTTCTCCTTGCTCTCTCTTTCTCCATGGTCTGTGGTGGCTCTGATAGTTTCGGATGTAACAACCCTGATAGCCAGTTCATCAATGGAAATATCACTAGCCTAAAGTCCCAAGATCAAATCTTACCACAGGGATTTCCCAGGCTGAGGATCAGAGAGCCAAAAAGCCTGAGGAGAGGGTAGTGAATCTCAAGATGTCTGGCATTTGCAACATTCTGGGGTCTATTCAAATCCTATTTGGTTTTTCTCCTTCATTCCCCGTTCCCCAGCATTCCCTCAATCAGCTAATGGGTCCCAGCTGGGAATAAACATGGACAGCAGAAATAGGGGCCAGGGTCTGACAAGCCATGGCCAGGAGGGGAATGCAACCATTTATTTGAAATGGTTGTGTCTTGCCTCTAAGGGAGTTCAAGTGGTCAGATGTGTCCAAGTTAATTAATGAAATCTGACTGGGATGTCACTGGGTTTACGAGGAGGGCCTTCTAGTTTAAAGTCCTTCTCTATAATGTTCCCAGTGAATAACATGCACTGGCCACCAATTTGGTCTCTAGAGAGCAAGCGACAGAGAGTCAGAAGCTCAGAAGCTCAGGAGCTCCGTGAGCAAGGAGAGCTCCCAACAGGTTGTCCAGGGCCAGCTGCATGTAGTGTCTGACATAGGGCTGCACCAGAGTCTTTGCAAATTTACCTAATACATAGAACTAACACATCAAGGCAGCCAAATGGAAAGACAAAGAAACAGGCCCATAATGAAAGAACAAGAGAATTCTCCAAAAGAAAAGCTAAATGAAATAGAGGCAAGCAATTTATCAGATCTAGAGTTCGAAGTTATGATTATAAGGATGCTCAACAACATGAAAAGAAGACATGAAAACATAAAAAAGAACCAGTAAGAAATAAAAGATTGCAATTTCTGAAATAAAAAATATACTGGAAATAACAGGCAGTAGCTTAGATGAAGCAGAAAATCAAATCAGCAATTCAGAAGACAAGGTAGAAGACAACACCCAAACAAATGAGAAAAAAAAAAGAATTAAAAAAATGAGGATAGTTTAACAGACCTTTGGGTCAACTGTGAAGCATAACAATATCCACATTGTAGGGGTACCAGAACAGATTAAGAACATATTTGAAGAAACAATGACTGAAAACTTCCCTAACTTGCTGAAGGAAAAAAACACATAAATCAAAGAAGCACAGAGATTCCAAACAAGGTAGACCCAAAGAGACCCACACCAAAACATATCATATTGAGTAATTAAAATGGTAAAGCTCAAAGACAAGGAGCGAATCTTAAAAGCCACAAGAGAAAGGCAGTTAGTTCCCTATGAGGGACCTCCCATAAGACTGTCACCTGATTTCTCAAAAGAACATTTCAAGCCAGAAGTGACTGGCATGAAATATTCAAAGTAATGAAAAGCAAGGACCTACAACCAAGGCTTCTTTACTCAGTAAGGCTATCATTTAAAATTCAAGGAGAAATAAGCTTCCCAGATAAATACAACAAGCTAAAGGAGTTTACTAACTCCTAAACCAGTACTAATACCAAACCAGTACTGCAACACCAAACCAGTACTAACGCTAAACCAGTACTGCAACAAATATTAAAGGGCCTGTATTAAGAAAAAGAAAAAAACAACAGAGGAAAATAGTTTAAAAAAATAAAATGGTAATAAATGTGTACCAATCAATAATCACCTTAAATGTAAATGGTTTAAATACTCCACCAAAAACACCTAGGATAGCTGAACAGATAAGAAAACAAGACCCATATATTTGCTATCTTTAAGAGAACTACCTCAGAATGAAAGATACACAAAGATGAGAAGTAAGGAAATAGAAAATGATATTTTATATAAATAGAAATAAAAATAAGCTGGGGTAGCAATAGTTATATCTGAAAAATTAGGCTTTAAAACCAAGGTTATAGTAAGAGAAAAATAAAGACACTATATAATTGTAATGGAAACAATCCAAAAAGAGGCTATAACCCCAGTAAACATCTATGCAAACAACACAGGAACACCTAAACATATAAGTAACACAGGAACACCTAAACATATAAGTAAACCTTGATGGATGTAAGGGAGAGACTGACAGAAACACAGACATAGTAAGGGATTTTAACACCCCATTGATTTCAATGGATAGATCTTCCAGGCAGAAAATCAACATGGAGACAGCAGCCTAAAATGACACACAAGATCAAATGGATTTAATTGATATCTTCAGAGCATTTCACCACAAAGCAAAAGAACATATATACTTTTCAAGTGCACATGAATGTTTTCTAGGATAAACCACATGGTAAGATACAAAACAAGTCTCAATAAATTTAAGGAAATTGAAATCATATCAAGTATCTTCTCTGACCACAATGTTATGAGACGAAAAATCAATCACAAGAAAAACACTGAAAAACACACAAAGATATGGAAGCTGAATAACATGCTAATAAACAATGAATGGGTTAACAGTGAGATTAAGGAGGAAATGAAAAGATAACTTGAAACAAATGAAAATGGGAACACAACAACCCAAAAACAGATGGAGACAGAGAAAGTAGTCCAAAGAGGGAAACCCATAGCAATACAGGACTACCTCAAGAAACAAGAAAAAGCTCAAATAAACAATCTAACTTTACACTTAAGGAACCTGGAAAAGAACAACAAATGAAGCCCAAAGTGAGTAGAAGGAAGGAAATAATAATGATCAGAGCATAAATAAATGAAATAGAGTCTAAAAAAATCATACAGGACTTTCAGCTAAGATGGAGACGTAGGTAGATACATTTTGCCTCCTCGCACAACCAAAAGAAGGACAACAACAAATTTAAAAACAAAGAATAACTAGAACAGCCAGAAAACCAAACTGTATGGAAGTCCCACAACCAAGGAGTTACAGAAGAAACATTCACCCAGACTGGTAGGAGGGGCAGCTGGGGTGGAGAGGACTCCCAGCAAGTCAGATGCTGGAGGACCAAAGCAGGTAAGTCAGTGGCTGGGATAGCAGGAGATCCCACATTTGTCTGCAGATAAACCAGGAGGAACAACTGGAGAGCAAGACAGACTGCACAACCCAGGGTTCCAGCACAGAGAAATAAAGCCTAAAAACATCTCACTGTAAAAACCTGTGGGGGTTGAGGTGGCAGGAGGAACTCCCAGCCTCACAGGAAATTTCATTGGAGAGACCCACAGGGTCTTACAATGTACACAAAACCACCCACCTGGAAACCAGCACCAAAAGGGCTCAATTTGCCTGTGGGTAGCAGAGGAAGTGACTGAAAACCACCAAGATCTGAGCAAGAGGCACTGTTCCCTCTTGGACCCCTCCCCCACATACAGTGCCACAACACAAGGATATGGGTGGTTCTGCCCTGGCAAATACCTAAAGCTCCACCCCTTACTACGTAACAGGCATGGTGAGACCAAGAAATATGGCCCAAATGAGAGAACAGATCAGAGCTCTGGAAAAAAATACAATCAAGCAAGAAAAGATAGCCAACCTAATAGATGCACAGTTCAAAACACTGGTAATCAGGATGCCCCCAGAAATGGTTGAGTATGGTCAAAAAATAGAGGAAAAAGTGAAGGCTATGAAAAGTGAATCAAAGGGAACCAACGGTGAGGGGAAGGAAACTGGAACTCAAATAAACGTTTTGGAGCAGAAGGAAGAAAGAAAAATTCAACCAGAACAGAATGAAGAAACAACAATTCAAAAAAATGAGGAGAGGCTTAGGAACCTCTGGAACTACTTGACACATTCCAACATCCAACTCATAGGGGTATCAGAAGGAGAAGAGGAAGAGCAAGAAATTGAAAGCTTATTTGAAAACATAACAAAGGAGAATTTCCCTAATCTGGCAAAGGAAATAGACTTCCAGGAAGTCCAGGAAGTTCAGAGAGTCCTAAAAAGTTGAACCCAAGGAAGCACACAACCAGGCACACCATCATTACATTACCCAAGATTAAAGATAAGGAGAGAATCTTAAAAGCAGCAAGAGAAAAGGAGACAGTTACCTACAAAGGAGTTCCCATAAGACTATCATCTGTTTTCTCAAAAGAAACCTTGCAAGCAAGAAGGGGCTGGAAAGAAGTATTTGAAGTCATAAAAAAGCAAGGACCTACATCCAAGATTACTCTATCCAGCAAAGCTATCATTTAGAATGGAAGGACAGATAAAGTGCTTCCCAGATAAAGTCAAGTAAAGGAGTTCATCATCACTAAGCCTTTATTATATAAATGTTAAAGGGACTTATCTAAGAAAAAGAAGATAAAAAGTATGAACAGTAAAATGGCAACAAACTCACAACTATCAACAACAGAATCTAAACAAAAAAAACAAACAAAAAAAACAAAACAAATTAAGCAAACAACTAGAACAGTAATAGATTCACAGAAATAGAGATCACATGGAGGGTTGTCAGCGTGGAGGGGGCAGGGGGAGAATGGGGGAAAGGTATAGGGAATAAGAAACATAAATGGTAAGTACAATATAGACAAGGAGAGGTTAAGAATAGTATGGGAAATGTAGAAGACAAAGAACTTATATGTACGACTCATGGACAAGAACTAAGGTAGGAGAATGATGGTGGGAGGGGGTACAGTGTGGAAGGGAATAAAGGAGAGAAAAATGGGACAACTATAATAGCATAATCAATAAAATATATTTTTAAAAAATAAAATAAAAGTAAAGAATTAAAATTTTAAAATGATACAAAAGATCAATGAATCTGAAAGCTGGTTCTTTGAAAAGATAAAGAAGATTGACAAGCCTAACCAGACTCATCAAGAAAAAAAGAGAGAGGATCCAAATAAACAAAATGAGAAATGAAAGAGGAGAGGTAACAAATGACACTAAAAAAGACAAAGGATTATAAGAAAATATTACAAACAACTCTATGCCAACAAATTGGATAATCTGGATGAAATCGATAAATTGCTAAAAGCATACAATCTTCCAAAACTAAATCAGGGAGAATCAGAGAATCTGAATAAACAGATTACACCTAGTGAAATTGAAGCAGTGGTAATAAAAAAAACTCCTAACAAACAAAAGACCTGGAACAGTGAATTTTATCAAATGTTATGAGAAGATAACACTCCTCCTTCTCAAACTATTCCAAAAAATTCAATAGGAGGGAAGACTCTGAAGCTCATATTACGAGGCCAGCATTATCCTAATTCCAAAACCAAATAAAAACACTACAAAGAAAGAAAATTATATGCTAATATCCTTGATGAACATAGATACTAAAATGCTCAACAAAGTATTAGCAAATGGAATACAGCAATTAATCACAAAAGTCATATATCATGATCAAATGGGATTTATGCAGGGAAGAAAGGTTGGTACGATATCTGCAAATCTATAAACATGATATACCACATAAACAAGATGAAAGATAAAAATGTTATCAATAGATGTAGAAAAAACATTTAATAAAATCCAGTACCCATTTATGATAGAAACACTCAGCAAAGTGGGAATAGAGAGAACATACCTCTACTTAATAAAAGTCATCATATATGACAAAATCACTGAACATCCCACTCAATGGGCAAAAACTAGAGGTGTTTCCCTTAAGACTAAGAACAAGAAGACAGGGATGTCTGTCTTCACTGTTCTTATTCAACAGAGTACTGGAAGTCGTAGCCACAGCAATTACGCAAGAAAAAATAGAAGGCATCCAAATTGTAAAGGAAAAAGTAAAACTGTCATTATTTGTAGATGGCATCATACTATATATAGAGAACCCTAAAAATTCCACCAAGAAACTTCCAGAACTGATAAAATATTCAGCAAAGTTGCAGGATACAAAATTAATATCCAAGGACTTCCAGTCAACTTGGAGGCATAAGTAAACACAGTTCAACTCCTCGTACATCCTAGCAAAATTACAGCTAATCTACAGAACAAATATCACCCAGAATGGTCAGATAATTGAACTCTATGGAAGTCCAACAACTAAGGAATTAAAGAAACCACATTTAGCCACACAAGTAGGAGGGGTGGAGGGGCATAGATGCAGAACAGGCTAGTCACAAACCCATGTGTAGTGACTAAAAAATGATGGGATATCTCAGGAGTGACATATTCCAGCCCCACACCAGACCACCCAGCCAGGGTTCTAGTGCCAGGAAGATAAGTCCCCATAACTTCTGGCTGTAAAAAACCAGTGAGCATTGGGTCGGCAGAAGAAACTGTGGGATTCTCAGACCTCTTCTCTTAAAGGGCCTCATACTGCACATGGACTTACTCAGACTCACTCCCTCCAGGCTCTAGCACTGGGGCAGCACTTTGAAGGGCACCAGTTACATATGGGGAACTAAAGTGTCTGGCATCAGGGCAAGAGCTGACGGACAGCTCCCTCCCAGACATAACTGCAGACAGCAGCCATTGTACCTTTTCTGAGCCATTACATAAACAGAGCCAAAGTGTGGTGGCACCATATCTGATTCTCCATCAACTTGGCTCTCACAGTAAACCCTGTCCTGACAATTACCTAAAGGTCTGCCCCATCCAACTTATAGACCAGGCTGATAACAGTGGCTTTTCCATATGAAAGGCGAGGCTAGGCACAAGCTTGAGACCTTCCTAAATCTGCTCAAGCAAGCAACAGCTGAGCCCAGCCTGTACACTTCTCACTGAGTGGCCCTGGGCCCTGCACCAGCAGCAGTCATCTGCAGATTATTTTATAGCTTACACCAAGGGGCCCCAGACAAAACACAGGCCGGCACCACTCTGGAAACCTCAAAGTCTGTGCCTGCAGTGGACAGTTACAGACCATGTCAGAGTACCACCCAAACCACCTCCACAAGCCATGGAGGGAGGTAATTTCTGGCCAGGGGTCATACCCAGTTCTACCAGCTGTCTGGACTGGGTAAACCCCTCCCATTGACCTTCTGACAGCAATCAAGACTCATCTACAAGAGGAGGGAGTACTCAGCCCATGTGGAGGACACACCTTGAGTACCCAGCTTGGAAGATAGGGGAGGCTGTGCCATAGGACCCTACAGGACACACACTACATTAGGCCATGCTACCAAGACACAGAATCAAAGCAGCTCTACCTAATACATAGAAACAAACACAGGGAGGCTGTCAAAATGAGAAGACAAAGAAATATGGGCCAAATGAAAGAACAGAACAAAATTCCAGAAAAAGAACTAAATGAAATGGAGATAAGCAATCTCTCAGATGCAGAGTTCAGAACACAGATCATGAGAATGCTCAATGAACCCAATGGACAATTCAACAGCATAAAAATGACCCAATCAGAAATGAAGGAGACATTAATTAAAATGAAGAACAATTTACAGGGAATCAACAGCAGAGTGGATGAGGCCAAGAATCAAATCAATGATTTGGAACATAAGGAAGAAAAAGACATCCAATCAGTACAGCAAGAAGAAAAAAATCAAGGATAGTGTAAGGAGCCTCTGAAACAACTGTAAATGTTTCAACATTCATATCATAGGGGTGCATAGGGAGAAAGAGCAAGAAATTAGAATCCTATTTGAAAAAATAATAAATGAAAATTTCCCTAATTTGGTGAAGGAAATAGACATACAAGTGCAGGAAGCACAGAGAACCCCAAGTAAATGGATATAAGGAGGACCACACCAAGACATATCATAATTAAAATACCAAAGGTTAAAGATAAAGAGAGAATCTTAAAAGCAACAAGAGAATAGCACATAATTACCTACAAAGGAGTTCCCATAAGACTGTCAGCTGATTTCTCAAAAGAAACTCTTCTGCAAAGGCTGTCCAGCCTTGCCCTTGGTCTTTCACCAGAGCATGTTTTCTCACGGAGAATTTCCTACCTGTAGCATTCTTTGGAATCTGGAAAGGCCAAGAGTCTCCCAAATCATCAAGTGTTGGCTCCTTTTGCTAAGAGTTCCTTCTTCAATCCATTCCCTTCCTCTCACATATACTACAGGCAGCAAAGGAAAACAAGGGTACACCCTCCACACTTTGCTTGGAAGACTCCTCAGCCAAATATCTAAGTTCATTGTATCTAAGCAGTACAAGTTCTGCTTCCTTGACTAGTAAATCAGAAAATCATAGAGCTATTGACACTAAAAGGGTTGAAAAGTAGGCTGGGGGAAAACAGGTTCACAAAAGCAAGAGGAGCATTAAATTTATGTTTGCCAAACTCCTTCCACATATCCAAGTACTATAAATATGTAACTGGGATCTGATAAGCAAGTTATATCTTTATAAGGATAAGAAGAATACCAAAAGACCTCAGAACATGTCCCCACTCAAACATCCCTGTCTACTTAATAAGGCTGACTATCACAGCCTCAGCCCTCCCCCATACCCTTGGTCCTAGCATTGCAGTCACTGATCCTGTCATCACATATCTTTTCCTCCCTCTAGACTCTAGAGTCTAGAGCCTCAGGTACTACCAATTCAAAGTCTGTCTCCCACAGATCCATCTTCTGACACTTCCTTCCTACTACTAGCTGCTCTCCCAGGTTGCAGACATGTTTTCTCCCAGGGCAGAGGGATATTGGATTAGGGTGGCTGCAAGGGGTCTGCCTAAGGGAGCACAAGAAATAGAAAGAAATTTAGTATTTAATTGATTTTCTGTTCCAGCTAAGAATTAATACACAATCATTATTATAATCTTAAATTTGTTAAATATAAGTTAGGTTTATTTTCATAATTTTGTGCTATTATTTAAGGTTTATACTTTTAGTTTTTATACAACATAGATCTGATTTAATCCAGGACTAATGGTCTTCAGAGGAGGATACACAACAGCCAGTTGAAGAGGGAATGATGACCTACAGGGTCAATGAAGACCCTAGGACACGGAAGGGCAGGGCCTCACTCTCTAACTCCTGCTGACACATCAGGGAGTCCTGAAACCTGGCCAGTCTCAGGCGTACAAAAGAAGCTTTTCTTTGGTTGGTTCTCCCTGGTCAGGAGACTCTTCCCTGTTACCCTTAGGCCTGCATGAGGAAACAATAGTTACACTACCATAAAATAAGTGGAGGGGGAAGAATTAAACCTGAGATTTCCTTTACCTAGGGAAAGACCTGGCCATTCCTCTTACCCTTAAAATGCCCTCTCTGGATACTCTCTGGATGCCCTAGACCAGGAATGGCCAACACAAGGCACAGGTGCTCCTTTGCCCTCCCCTTGCTCAGGGAATATACTGAAATCATGGCCCTCCTTGCCCCGATGTGACGGTTAATTCTGTGTCAACTTGGTTGTGCCACTGAACCCAGATATTTGGTCAAGCATTATCCTGGATGTTTCTGTTAGGGTCTTTTGGGTTGAGATTAACCTTTAAATGGATAGACTGAGTAAAGCAGATGTATTTCCACTGTGAATGTGAATATAATCCAATCAGCTGAAGGCCTGAATAAAAAAACACTGACCTCTCCAGAAGAAGAGGAAATTCTGCCAGCCTTCAGACTCAAATTGCAACTCTTCCCTGGTTCTCCCTCTTGCTGGTCCACCCTATGGATTTTGGACTTGCCAAGCCTCACAATCATGTGAGCCAATTCTTTAAAATACTTCTTCTCTCTCTCTCTCTCTCTGTATATATATACACACACACACATAGTTTTGGTTCTGTTTCCCTGGTGGACCCTGACTACTACAGCTAGTGAACTGTAGAGCTGTATCAACGCAGCCCTCCAAGGAGAATTCCCATCATCGTGCAAACTAAGCTCATTCACCAAGGGCTGTGAATACATCCAGGTTGTATACACAGGGCCAAGTATGTGCTACCACTTCCCTGTACTCTAGATTCCTCTAGAACTAGAGAACTGCCCTGGATACCAAATTCCTAGTAGGGTCTTCTTACTTCTAACTAGCCTTGTTCCCTACCTTTGTTCCCCCTGAGTAAAGGGGGAATAAATGGGCAGTTAGGAAGGCTGTAAGTTTTTCTTCTCCTGTAAACTAAAACCATAAGAAAAGCCCAATGAAGAAGGTAAGCATCAAGGTCACTGGACATCTTTTAAACTGGAGCCAATCAAAAGTTGCCAGAAGTTTGGGGAAATGGGGAGACATCCAGCTGTACATCCTTCTCACAGGTCTCCAAAGAGATGACATGGCATCTGCCAGCTGTCACTAGGAGTGTGAAACTCATCTATATGTCTTCCAGTTTGCATAACTGAACAACACAAAATTCTAATTGTGTTTAATTTGAAATTTTTGTGATTAAGAGGAAGGTACCCAGGAATGAGTTCAACATGTACTTGCCATGCTGACACAGGGAGCTTATAAAAAGGGGATTCGCATCTAGTACCTCACTTGTTGACCACATAGTGCTGAGCCCAATGCACCTTCTGGGGTCTCAGTTTTGTTATCTATAAAGGACACCTACTTGGGAGGCTCATCAAGGCACATCATAGACCTCCAAAAGTGGGTGCTATTATTACAAATTAGGGGAATGGTAGTTCTAGAATCCAGTCAAGGCCTGAAAGTAGATGGAGCAGAGCAGAGCCAGCTGGCCAGCCCCAGGAAGCAGACCTAGCAGACTCAGCAGTTATAGACAAAGAGGTCATCCTTCTCCCTTTCCACTAGAGGAGAAAAGGCAAAAGAAAGAATAAGGTATAACTGACCTTGAGGGCAGGAATCTCCACACTGTCACCGAGGCTGATGGAGCCTGAGAGGATGGTTCCTGTCATCACAGTGCCCTGGCCTTTGATGGAGAAACAGTGGTCCACAGACATGAGGAATGGTCCTGAGGGATCTCTTGTTGGGATGGATATCTGGGACGTCAGGAGCTAGAAAAGAGATGCTGCTGCCACATTCTGTCAGAAGAAGACTAGATGGGGCAGGGCAGAGGAAGGCAAAGGATATGACAGTGCCCAGGCAATCTGCTTTTTCTTTTCTGCTGACTCTTTCCACATGCTTCAACCTTAACCTGCCTATTTTCCTCATGCCATCTATGTGCTTGGAGATGGTGTCAGAGCTAATTACCATTAAAAAAATGAAAATAAAGACTGTATTATTCCTTTTATTTTGCTACTTTCTGTCAAAAAGTTATTTGGTTATAAATGTTTCCAACTCTTACTCTTGTGATAACAACTCTTTTGGAAAAAGATTAGAAATTCAAAGCAGGCTAGGCCTGAGATTTGTGCAGAGGCTTCTTAAAGGAATACACAGCCCTGGCTGCTGTAGCTTAGTGGACTGAGTGCTGGCCTGCGAACCAGAGTCACCGGTTTAATTCCCAGTCCAAGGCACATGCCTAGGTTGCAGGTCAGGTCCCTGGCGGGGGGCACGTGAGAGGCAACCACACATCAATGTTTCTCTCCTCCTTTTTCACCTTCCCTTCCCCTCTTTAAAAATAAATAAATAAAATCTTTTTAGAAAAGGAATACATAAACATCTTTTATAGCAATATACTTGTGGATTTTGGTTTAACACACTTGTACCAAGCTCCCAGACCAGTGATCTCTGGAGTTGGTGAAAAAGTAACAAAAGCATTACCCAGAAAATACTGGTTTTATTAAGACAGCAAGATGAGCACCCCCGTGTAATTTCAGAAACAGTGGTAGCACACAGTCACACCTGATATTGGCTCTGTGGATCTAGGTGGACCCAAGAGCCCACCAAAAATCGAAATGGGTTTGAATCCTAACTCTACCACATACTTGCTGTAAGACCTTGGGCAAGTTACTTAACTTCTCTGAATCTCAGATTCTTCCTACATAAAATGGGGATGAATAATTTAAGCCTCCCAGGGTCACTATGAATATTAATGATCTTGTATGTAAAGAGCTTAGTGCAGTTCCTAGTATGTGATAATCATTCCTAACCATCATAGTAAACTGAATAGCACTTCTGATCACATTATACGCATTAACTCATTTAACCCTCACACCAACTCCACAAGAAAAGTGGTGCTATTATCTTCCCTACTTTCTAAGTGAGGGAACTGAGGCAAGGGAGAGCAGGTCATGTGCTGAAGGTCACAGAGAGAGCAGGAGGTAGGGCCAGCACTGCAAACCACCTGAGAGTCAATGCACCTCACCACCCCAGCCTTCTGAGGTGCCTCAAGTGCTCAGCAGAGGCACTGCAGACCCCAGTCTCATTGCCATTTCCACTGAAGCATCACTACCCCCTCCCCACCTGTACCATGCCTGCTGGCTGCCCTGCGTACCCTGTGAATGGCTGCCCTTCCTCCCTCTGTCTATCACTACCCAACCTGGAGGAACAGCCTCTGGCCCATGGCTTTAGAAGATGACGCCTCCACTGCTTTGGTAAAGGTCATAGGACCTAGGTGGCACTGCCACTGCTACTGAGCCCATCTCCTTCCTCTGTCTCATGGGCCCCCACCCAGGTGGGATACACTGGAGGGGCTGGAACAATCTGAAATACTGGAACAAATGACATGGACCCATAATTCCAGACTGACAGGATCTGCTTTGTCTGTGTGGAAGTGTTTGACAAGAGAAAGGAAAAAGAAAGGCTTAGAAGGGTGGAAGCCTTCAGTTCTGTTTGGGATTAACTTTTAGGTAGAATGTATTATAGAGTATGGAGGTGGTTTAAAGGAACCACCTCAAAGTCCTCTTGCTGAGGCTGTCTCTTTCTCTCTCAGGCTGAGCATAACAGAAAGGAACCTGCCTGAGCAGAGTTGGGGCAAGAGTCCAACCTGAATCGAAGTTGACAGTACCTCAATGAGCTCTGAGATGCCCTGTGGAGCTTCTGTTTCAGGGGCCTCTGGTCCCCCAGGCTTAGCTGCCACAGCTATAATCGGTGCACCTTGGAACCTGGAATAGAAAAACAAGTCCCACCATAGTTAGTTAGATCATTAGCATGAACACAGAACACAGAACACATAACACATCTGTGAATCACCTGGAAGATTGGTGAGCACTCTGGCTGTTCTCTCCTCTTTTCAGAAGCACCTAAATAGAGAATGCCACTGCATTCTACTTGGCAGATGAGGAAATGGAAGCCCCAAAGGGAAATGTCTTATATTAAACAACAGATTTTAAAAGGGTACTCCTGGGTTTTAACCTCCACTTTCAGGACCCTCCCTGAGGAGGCAGCAGTAAACCCTGGCCCCCAGGCCTCTAAATTAAAGACCCCTTAAAGAAGACCAATAAATACCTTCTAGCCTCCTGCAGAGACTCAGGTAATAATGGTGACCAAAAAGTCCCTGAAGATGCACCAGGGAAAGCATCTGTACCAACCCAGTCTAATGGAGGCCATTCCTCCTGGGACTTTGTCAGAGAGCCCTTTTTTCTTTAAGAAGAGATTTATCTATTCTATTGGAAAGAAAATGGAAAAGGGAAAATATACAACCCATTTTCCCATCACTGTGATGTGCTTTTCTTCTAACCTTGGTTTTTCAACACATTGCCAAGGAATTACATTTTTAACATTCTGGTTATAGTATATACACAATTTCATATCCTAGTTTATTTGCCATTATATCATAAATAATTTTCTGTTAAATGGCAGCAAATGCAACAATAACTAACTTGGCTGAGCCAAGCATATACCATGGACACTTTCACTGAAACCTCACACCACCACTATGAAATTGTCACCATTTTGTAGATGAGAAACCAAGGGTTAGAAAGCCAAATTAATTTGGTCCAACACACTGGCTATAAATCTCAAAGCCAAACTCCAATCCAGCCCATCTGATCCTAGAACCAAGGATCATAGTTTCTATGTTACCCTCCCACCTTCCAAGGCCTCCTCTTTCATTTTTAACAGCGGCATAACAGTGTGATCCAAAATTTACATGCTTTTTTCCTTACTGTTACTCATTTAGAACATTTCAAGTTTTTCACTATTATAAAATAACCCTATGATAAACATGGTAGACATAACTGACGCTTTTTTTTTTTTTTTGGCCTTCCTTTGGGATAAATTCATGGGGTATAAGTCCAAGACTCAACATACATTGAAAAATCAGCAAAATGCAAAATGGTAAAGACATTCAAAAAGCCTCTCCTCCAGAAAAGCAATCAGAACAGTGGCAAAATTATCAGAATAAACCTTTTCAGAACTCTAGAAATTAAACAAAGGCTTGTGACAATCTGTGGAATGTTTACTCAAGAAAAATCTGAATCTCAGTAAGAATAAGTTTTATAGCATTTTACTTTGCCTTATTCCCATTTACCCCTGCCCAATCAGCATCTGCAGAGTGAAAACCAGTAGGCTGAAGGTCACTAAAGAATGCATAATAGGTTTGAATTCCATTAAAGCCCCTCTCCCAGAGAACTGTCATTATTTTTCCTATCTGGCAGTTTGCTGGAAAACCCCACTTGCCAGGCTATCCTTATTTGACCTGCTTTGCAGGCAAACAGCTTTTGGGGGGGGGGCAATTGCCTCTGATTACTTTGTTGAAAATAATCAGAGGTAATTGTTTAACATTTGCCTGAGGCAAATATAACAGTTTGGCAAACAACAGGCTGACCATAAAGCTTAGATTTCTGGGACTCTAGGATACTTGCAGGCATAGGGCTGGGGGCATGCCCGAGGCACTGTGCATAATCAAAAAAGACTTGAGAAGTCCCTCAGCTCCGTTCACCTTGATATTCTATGCAAGCAAGAAGTGAAAGCGAAGGCAACATGCTATCTGCCTGCCTCACCATTAAAAGCATGCCCCAACATGCACATAGAGACCCTTGGCAAAGATTGGGAGACGTACTGGTTACAGACATTTAAGGAAATTTCTAACTATTAGTTGACAAACTAAGCTAACTGGGCAGAGGTTTCAGTGGTCACACATGACTTTACAGAATTAGTTTATAAAAGTTACTAAAGAAATAATAGCAAACTATGGAAATGTGGGAGAAGGGGAGAATCTGATTTCCAGTATTGCCATATTATATTATTTTAAATGTCAAGTTTTCAACAAAGTTCACAGTACATGCAAGAAAACAAGATTATGACCCATAGTCAGGAAAAAAAGAGTTCAAAGAAACTGTTCCCGAGGAAGCCCCACTAGACAAAAACTTTATACCTTTTTCAGTAAAAACATTTTAATAAATTTATTGGGGTGACATTGGTTAATAAAATTGTATGGGTTTCAAGTAAACAATTCTATAATAGATTATTTGTATATTGTATTGTGGGTTCACCACCCAAAGTCTAGTCTTCTTTTGTCACTATCTATCTGCCTTTACCCTCGTCTATCTCCCCCTACCCCCCAACCATTACTCTAGTAATCACCATACTATTGTTTGTGTAAATGAGTCTGGGGTTCTTTTTGCTTAATACTTCACCTTTTTCATCCAAACTCCAACCCCCCTCCCATCTGACAACTGTCAGCCTGTTCTCTGTATCTATGAGTCTGTTTCTATTATGTTGTTTATTTTGTTCAGTAGATTCCACATATAAGTGAAATCATTTGGTTTTGTCTTTCTCCAACAGTCTTCTTTCACTTAGTATAATACTCCCCAGGTCCATCCATGCTGCTGTAAAAAGTAAGGTTTCCTTCTTTTATACAGCTGAGTAGTAGTAATCCATTCTGTTAATGTACCACAGCTTTTTTTATCCACTCATCTACTGATGGGTACAGGGGCTGCTTCTAAATCTTGGCCATTGTAAATAATCCTGTAACAAACATAGGGGTACATATACTCTTTCAAATTAGTGTTTCAGGTTTCTTTGGATATATTCCCATAAGTGGAATTATGGGGTCATAAGACAGTTCCATTTCTAATTTTTGAGGTATCACCAGACCTCTTTCCACAGTAGCTGCACCAATATGCACTCCCATGAGCAGTGCACTAGAGTTCCCTTTCCTCCATATCCTCACCAACACTTGCTGTTTGTTGAGTTATTGATGATAGCCATTCTGACAGGCATGAAGTGATATCTCATTGTGGTTTTAATTTGCATTTCTCTGATGATTGGTGATGTTGAGTATCTTTTCACATGTCTATTGGCCATCTGTATGTCCTCTTTGGACAAGTGCCTATTCAGGTCTGTTGCCCATTTTTAATTGGATTTTGTTTACTTTGTGTTGAGTTGTATACAAGGTGGGAACTGCCCCCCAAAAATGGAATTATCTTCTGGAGGGTGGGCCCCTAGTAGTACAGGTTTCCACTACTGAGGGAGTGTTGTAGGAACTTATCTGTATCAGTGTATGAGCTGGTAGTGCTGTGAGAGGCTGTGTTTGGCTTCAGTGAATTTTTTTGAAGACTCTTTCAATCTGTTTGCCCATTTTATGATGGATGATTTAGGTGTGCACCTGTCCACACTGTACTGAGTGTTCAGCAGTTTTTGATAGAAACAGCATGACCCCTGTGTCCCACCCTCCCTATTCACCTGATCTCACCCCAAGTGACTTTTGTTTTCCCAGAAGAAAAATGTCCTCAAAGAGAAACAATTTGCAGATGTGGAAGAAGTCGAACAAAAAAACAGCAGAAGTACTAAAAGGCATCAAAATCAACAAGTTCAAAAATTACCTTGAGCAGTGGAAAAAAGTTTCAATAGGTGTATTGCATCAAATGGAGAATACTTTGAAGGTGACTGAAGTTTAAACATGTAAGAATAAATACACAATTTTTAAATAAATAAAATCTGGGGTTTTTGGGTCGCCCCCTTATAAGGTCTTTATACATTTTAGATATCAACCTCTTTTCAGATGTATCATTGGTGAATATGTTCTTCCATTAAGTGGGTTGCCTTTTCATTTTCTTAGTTCCTTTTGCTGTGAAGAAACTTTTCTGTTTGATGTCTCACTTGTTTATTTTTTCTTTTATTTAAATCAGCTGTTTTAAGGATGTTCAAAGAAATAAAGGAAAGTATGTCTAAAGAAATAAAGGAAAGAATAAAGGTAATATCTCACCAAACAGAGAATATCAAAAAAGAATTAGAAATTATATAAAAATGAACCAAATAGAAATTCTGGACTTGAAAAATATAATAACTAAGTTTTAAAAATCCACTAGAGGAGCTCAATAGCAGCTTTGAGCAGGCAGACGAATCAACAAACTGAAAGGTAGATCAATTGAGATGATCCAATCTGAGGAAAACAAAGAAAAAAGAAAGAAGAAATAAGAACACAGCCACAAAGATATTTGAGACATCATCAAACATAACGTAAGCATATGAGAATTTCAGAAAGAAAAGAGAAATAGGGGCAGAAAGAATATCTGAATAAACTTCAAAAACATCCCAAATTTGACTGTGAGATCCAAGATGGAGGAGGAGTAAGTAGAAGCTACACGAACCTCCTCCCAGGACCAGTCTGGAATTACAACTAAATTGCAAAGACATCATCCAGAATAAACAACTGAACAATAGTGAGAGAGAAACATTACAACTCCAGACAGACAGAAGAAACACCTGAAACACAACATGACTGGTAGGGAGTGCAGAGGAGACACAAGAGGGCTGGCTGGGCTCCCATAGGTGGCAGCTGAAGTGCTGGAGGAACACTGCAGCAGCTGGGGGTCCCCCCTGAGAAGTGGGGGTCTGAACTCTAACCTGAGGTCCCCAGCCTATAGCACCAGAGCCTGAAAAGAACCAAGACAACATCCAGCTGTGAAAAGTGGCAGGGTTTCACTGTGCCAGGGGCAGATAGCTAGAGTCATAGAGAGCCATTTAAAGGGCCAATATATAAAACTTCATTTGCAGCTACTCACCCTGGACTCCAGCAAAGGTGAGGCAGAGTGGACCAGACACTTCAGGAAAGACTGGGGACAGTGGCTTTGGGGAGAGAACTGAGAAAGCAGCCGCCAGGATCCCTGTGCTGAGTCTCTCTACCTTTATCAATCTTTGCTTGAAAGTTGTGGATAGGGTGGTTTTTGTTGCATTTCTTCAATTTTATCTCTAGATCTTCACTATTTTGGTATTTCAAACCTAAAATTTTACCATTCCCCACTCCTACTCCATTTTATCTCCCTCCTGCCCTTTTTTTTGTCTCAAATTTTAATTTTTCCCTATCTTACCCTGGTTTTCATTCCTCACTCTTAGTATTCCTTTTCCCTCTATCATCTCAAAATCACTTCCCTTTCCTCTAGATATCTCTTAAGCTATTCTTTCTTTCCTTTTCCCCCACTTTTTCCCATCCAACCTATATTACTCTTAGTTCATTTGTTATAGATAGTGCTATGGTAGATCTTATTCTCAAAGTTGGTTCCTTTTTTTTTTACTTATTTATATATATTTTTTCCTTTTTCTTTCTCTCTCTCTCACTATATATTTTTAAAAATATCTGTTTCAACCTAATACTGTATGCTTCCCTTCTCTTACTCCATTCTGGCTTCTTCATTCCCTTTTTCATTTATGATATAAATTTTACTTTCTTTCTTTGCCTTGACTTGATTCCCTACTCTTATTTTTGCTCCTTGGTCTACCCTCTCAAACTCATTTTTCTTTTATTTTTTTTATTGTTGTTCACTTAAAGTTGTCCCATTGCTCTCCCCTGCACCATCCAACCCCTGCTCCCAAAGACAATCCCCACCATTACCCTTGTCCATAGATCCTTTGTACATGTTCCCTTTCTTTCCTTCATTTACCCTCTTCCCACCTCCTCTCTGATCCTTCTCAGTTTTTTCTTTATTTCCATGTCTCTGTTTTGGTTAATTGCTCATTTGATTCTTTTGTTGATTAGAATCCTGTTATAGGTAAGATCATATGGTATTTGTTTTTCACTGAATGGCTCATTTCACTTAGCATAATACTCTCCAGTTCCATCCATACTATCTCAAAGGATAGGAGCTCCTTCTTTCTTTCTGCTGTGCAGTATTCCATTGTATAAATGTACCATAGTTTTTTGATCCACTCATTTACTAATGGGTACTTAGGCTGTTTCCAGCACTTGGCTGTTGTAAACTGTGCTGCTATGAACATAGTGGTGCACAGGTTCTTCTGAATTGGTGTTTCAAGATTCTTAGGGTATAATCACAGCAGTAGGAATCACTGGGTCAAAAGGCAGTTCCATCTTTAGTTTTGTGAGAAAACTCCATGCTGTTTTCTATAGTGGCTGCACCAGTTTGCATTCCCACCAAGAGTGCATAGGGTTCCCTTTTCTCCACATCCTCGCCAGCACTTGTTTATTGATTTATTAATGGTGGCCATTCTGACCAGTGTGAGGTGGTATCTCAATGTGGTTTTAATTTGCATCTCTCTGATGGCTAGTGATGTTGAGCATCCTTTCATATGCCTATAGGCCCTCTGTATGTCCTCCTTGGAAAAGTGACTGTTGAGGACCTTTACTGATTTTTTAATTGGATTGTTTGTCTTCCTGACATTAAGTCATATGAATTCTTTATATATTTTGGATATCAAATCCTTGTCTGAGGTATCATTGGCAAATATGTTTTCTCATATGGTTGGCCCCCTTTTCATTTTGATGATGTTTTCTTTAGCCATGCAGAAGGTTTTTAATTTGGTGTAGTCCCATTTGTTTATTCTTTCCTTTATTTCCCTTGCCCTAGAACAGGGGTGTCAAACTCATTTTCACTGGGGGCCACATCAGCCTTGCAGTTGCCTTCCAAGGGCTGAATGTAATTTCAACTCCTTGACAATTAAGGAGTAGTTACATTTCCATAGTCCTAAAATTATTTTGGCCTTTTGAAGGCAACCACAAGGCTAATGTGGCCCCTAGTGAAAATGAGTTTGACACCCCTGCTAGAGGATGTATTGCCAAAAATATTGCTGCATGGAATATCTGAAATTTTACTGCCTACGTTTTCTTCTAGGACTTTTGTGGTGCTGTGGCTTACATTTAAGTCTTTTATCCATTTTGAGTTTATTCTGGTGTACAGTGTAAGTTGGTGGTCTAGTTTCATTATTTTTTTGCATGTACCTGTCTAGATCTCCCAACACCATTTATTTATTTTTTAATTTATTTTTAATCATTACTCAAGAACAATTTCTACCCTTTACTCCCATTCCAGCCAACCCACACATCCCTCCCCTCCTCCCTCCCATTTCCAACCCCCCGAGTTTTTGTTCATATGTCCTTTATATTTGTTCCTGTAAACCGTTCCCATTCTCCCCTGAAGTTCCCCTGAAATTCCCTTACCTCTCCCATCTGATCACTGTCAGCTTGTTCTCTATTTCAGTGTCTTTGGCTATCT
>CM052547.1:50661244-50685803 GCA_028533065.1 Trachops cirrhosus | reverse complement strand
ACCCCAATGTTCATAGAAGCACCATTTGCAATAGCTAAGTGCTGGGAGCAACCTAGGTGCCCATCAGTAAATGAATAGATCAAAAACTATGGTACATTTACACAATGGAATTCTATGCAGCTGAAAGAAAGAAGGAACTCATACCCTTTGCAACAGCATGGATGGAGCTGGAAAGCATTATCCTAAGTGAAATAAGTCAGGTATTGAAAGACAAATACGATATGATCTCGCCTTTAACAGGAACCTAAACAACAAAACAAAGAAACAAGTAAAATATAACAAAAGACACTGAAATAGAGGACAAGTTGTCAGTGACCACATGGGAGAGGGGAGGGAATTTCAGGGGAGAAGGAAAGGGTTTACAGGAACAAATACAGAGGACACGGGGACAAAACTAGGGACGTTGGAAATGGGAGGGAGGAGGAGAGGGATGGGTGGGTTGGCTGGAATGGGAATAAAGGATAGAAACCCTATTGAATAAACTGAAATAAAAAAAATGCAAAAAAAGAGAAAAATACCAAATAGTAAAAAAAATGAAAGCATATACCATGTTCATGGAATAGGAGGAATTTACATTGTGACAATATCCATAATACCTAAAGCAATCCATAAATTCAATGAAATTCCTATCAAAACATCAATGGCATATTTTACAGAAACAGAAAAAAGAATCCAGAAATATATATGGAACCACAAAATAACCCGAACAGCCACAGCATTCTTGGAAAAAAAAAAAGGACAATGTTGGAGATATCACACTAGTGATATCAAACTATACTACAAGTCTACAGTAACCAAAACAGCATGGTAGTGTCATAAAGAGATATATAAATCAATGGGACAAAATGGAGAGCTCAGAAGTAAACCCACATCTATATAGTTAATTAATATTTGACAAAGGAGTCAAGAATATATAATGGACTAAAAAGAGTCTATTCAGTAAATGGTGTTGGGAAAAATAGATACATGTGAACAAAATTGAAATTAAACCATCATCCCACAGTACATACAAGAATGAACTCAAAATGGATTAAAGACTTAAATGTAAGACTCCAAACAATAAAACTCCAGAAGAAAACATAGACACTAAAATCTATGACTTTCTCTAAGCAATATTTTTTTCTGATATATCTCCTATAGCAAGGGAAACAAAAGAAAAAAAAAGAAACAAATGGGAAAACCAGGTTTGTAGACAAGCCTCAGTTCCCATTTCTGTTTCTTCCACATCAGTCCTGGATGATATGAAACTGAAGACATTTGTACAGGATATATTCTATTGATTTCAGAGAGAGAGAGAGAGAGAGAGAGAGAGACAGAGAGAGAGACAGAGAGAGAGAGAGAGAGAGAGAGAGAGAGAGATGCATCATTGTGAGAAAAAGCATCAATCAGCTGCCTCCTGTATGTGCCCTGTCTGCGGATCTAACCTACAACTGGAAGCCCTGTCAAGGCAGAAGCAGATCCTGCAGTAACTTGGTATGTTTACTGACACACTCCAGTGTTGATAAAAGCCAGCTTTGCAGAGCAGCTTGGCCCACCCTGGGAGCAGCCAAGCCTAGAAGAGTCACCCACAAACTGGATCACTTGTAGCTTTGAAAATGCAGTCAAGGGCCAGTGGACAGCACCTGACATTGAATCACACCAGACTGAGATATCAGAGTGGCATCCAAAGGGAAAAACCAGCAGAGAAACACCAAACTCTGCTAATCCATTTGATTATTTTTTCATTATTTTTCCTATTTTTTTCTTTTTCAATAGTCTTTATTATTTTTTACCTGTTTCTTCATTTTGTTTTTCAGTGGTCTATTTTTTCTTTTATATCTCCAATTTTACTCTTACCTTTGATTGCTGCATTGTTCTCTTCCTCTCTCTGTTTAATATTTATGTTACTTTTTCTGTGTTCTTTTCCTTGTTTTTCTCTTTCCAATCATTACTAGTATTAGTTCTCTTCTCCTTTCTCCTCTCATAATCACTTTTCTTTCCTTTGGTCTTCTCATATTCTCTTTCCTTTTCCCCTTTCTCTCCTTTCCCATTTCTCTTTCCACTTTTATTTTTTTTGCTTTCTTGTCATTTACACTTCTGTTGTTGTTGGGTGAGAGGGTTGCTTGTTTTTGTGTTGTTTTGCTTTGTTCTGCTAGCATTAATGCAACAGCATATAAGACTTGGTAGGAATTGAGCCTCTTTTCAGCAACTGGAGGGGAATTCCCACCAACAAACAGGCCAATAACAACCAAGACACAAATAAAACAAGACAGTCCACATAACCCACACAAAGGATATTCCTAGAGCATCCATATCAGGAGATCAAGGAGCCTGTACCAGAGGGTCCACTCCACAAGATAGAGAGTCAAAGCAGATCAATCTAATACATAGAAACAAGTACAAAGAGACAACTAAAATGGGAAGACAAAGAAACAACCCCCAAATGAAAGAAAAGGAGGAATCTCCAAAAAAAGAGCTAAATGAAGGTGAGGTAATTTATCAGACATAGAGTTCAAAGTAATGGTTATAAGAATACTCAAGAAACTTAGTGAGAACTACATCAGCATGAAAAAGAACATAGAAACCCTGAATAAGAACCAGTTGGAAATGAAGAATGCAAGATATACTAGAAGGAATTAAGAGCTGGCTAGACAAAGAAGAGGATTGAATCAGTGAGTTGGAAGACAAGGTAGAAAAAAACAGAGCAACAAAATGAAAAAAGACTGAGTAAGAATGAAGATAATTTAAGGGAGTTCAGGGGCAAAATGAAATGTAAGAATACTCACATCATATAGATATGAGAAGGAGAAGAAAGAGATAGAAAATCTGTTTGAAAAAATGACAGAAAACTTCCTTAACTTGGTGAAGGAAAGAGTCACACAAGTTCAAGAAGTACACAGAGTCCCAAGCAAGATGAACCCAAAGAGGCCTACTCCAAGACATATCATGATTAAAATGGCAAAATTTAAGGACAAAGAGAGAAGGTTAAAGGCAGCAAAGGAGAAACAGCTAGTAATATATAAGGGAGCTCTGATAAAGCTATCAGGTCATTTCTCAACAGAAACACTATAAGCTAGAAAGGAATGGCAAGAATATCCCAAGTAATAAAAAATAAGGACCTGCAACTAAGACTACTCTATCCAGCAAGGCTCTCATTAAAAATGGAAGACGAAATTAAAAACTCCCCAGATTAACAACAAAAAAAAGCAAAATGAATACATCTCTACCAAATCAGCATTTCAAGACATGCTAAAGGGACTGCTTTAGAAAGCAGAAGAAATAGGGAGAGGAATACAGGTACAAAGGGGAAAATGGCAATAAACAAGTATCTATCAATAATTGCCTCAAATGCAAACTGATTAAATGTTCCAATCAAAACACATAGGGTAGCTGAATGCATAAGAAAATACAACCTACATATAAGATGTCTACAACAGACCCACCTTAGAACTGAAGGTTTACTCAGGCTGAAGTGAAGAGATGGAAAAAATATTCCAAGCAAATGGACATTAGAAAAAAGCTGGAGTAGCAATATTATATCAGACAAAATAGACTGCAAAACAAAGGCCATAACAAGAGACAAAAAAGGTCACAAATAACACTTAAGGGAGAAATCCAACAAGAGGGTATAACCCTAGTAAACATATACACACCGAATACAGGAGCAGCTAAATATATAAAAAAAATCTTGGAGGACTTAAGAGGTAGACAGCAATACAGTCATTGTAAGGGTTTTTAACACCTCTGTAAACAATTGATAGATCTTCCAGACAAAAAATTAACAAGGTTATTGCATCATTAAATAACACTCTAGATCAAATGGACTGAATTGATATTTATAGAATATTTCACCACAAAGAAACAAAACATACATTTTTCTCAAAAGCACATGGATCATTTTCAAAGACAGACCACATAGTAGGACAAAAAAAACAAGCCTTAACAAGTTCAAGAAAATTGAACTCATATCAAGCATCTTCACAATGGCTTGAAACAAGAACCCAACCTCAAGGAAAAACCTCAGACATTCAAATACAGGGAGGCTGAATAACATGTTATTAAATAATGAAGGAGTTAACAATGAGATGAAGGAAGAAATCTACAAGTATCTGGGAACACCTGAAAGTGAAACACTACAGCCCAAAACCTATGGGACACAGTGAAAACAATACTGAGAAGGAAGTTCAGAGCAATACAGGCCTACCTAAAGAAGACAGAAATCTCAAACAACCTAACCATGCATCTACAAGAACTACAGGAGCAACAGCAAATAAAGCTCAGAGCAAGTAAAAGGAAGGAAATAAAGTGGTATCTCAGTACATGTCATTAATTCATTCCAGAACTTGAGAAAAGTGCCAAAACTGACAAGTACCGAGCAAGCAACATGTGATGAAGCAATTTCTCTTGCAAGGCAGTGTTGTGAATCATATAAGTTCTAGTATGTGTGACAAGTCCCAAACAAGTGACCAGTGTTGAAAATTTTTTTCTCATCAAAACGTGATGAATATATGGTCTGACGAGTTCAGAAGCTGACATGTACGGAGGTATGACTGTAATCAACATCAGAGCAGAATTAAAAGACATAGACACAAAAACACAATTAAAAGGATCAATGAATCCAGGAGCTGGTTCTTTGAAAAGATAAATAATATTGACAAACCTTTAGCCAGGTTCATCAAAGGGAAAAGAGAGAGGACCCAAATAAATAAAATCAGAAATGAAAAAGGAGAAGTAACAACGGATACCACAGAAATAAAAAGGATTGTAAAATATTACTATGAAGAACTGTTTGCCAAGTAACTGGACAACCTAGATGAAATGGTTAAATTTCTAGAAACATACAATCTTCTATAACTGAATCAGGAAGAAGCAAAAAAAAACCTGAATAGACTGATAACTAGCAACATTTAAGCAGTAATCAAAAAACTCCTGGCGCACAAGCCCTGGACAAGATGGCTTCAAGTGGAATTTTGCCAAACACTTAAAGAAGAACTAACGCCTATCCTTTTCAAACTATTCCAAAAAAACTCAAGAAGAGGGAAGACTTCCAAACACTTTTTATGAGGCCAGTATTATCCCAATTCCAAAACCAGGTAAAGACACAACAAAGAAAGAAAATAAAAGGCTAGTATCTCTGATGAACATAGATGCTAAAATCCTCAACAAAATACTGTCAAACCAAACCCAGCAATACATTAAAAAGATTATACACCATGATCAAGTGGGATTTATTTGAGGGATGCAAGGATGGTACAATATTCACAAATCAATAAATGTGATACATCACATTAACAAAATGAAAGACAAAACTCACTTGATCATATCAATAGATGCAGGAAAAGCATTTGATAAAACCCAGCACACATTTATCATAAAAAGATTCAGCAAAGTGGAAATTGAGGAAACTTACTTCAACAAAATAAAGGCCATATACGATAAACCTACTGCCAACATCATACTCAATGGGCAAAAACCAAAAAAGGTGTCCCTTAAAATCAGGAACAGACAAATGTGTCTACTTTCACCACTGGTATTTAACATACAAGGTCTGTCCAGAAAGTATCCATCCATGCAATATCAAAAATAGACATTTATTGAATAAGACGCAAGAGACAAGCAACATTGTACATATGACAGTGATGCTTCAGTCTCTTTCAAAGAGGGCACCATGGGATCTCACACAGTTCTCCCAATTGCCATCAGCAACTCTGTCGTATTTTCCTGAATCTCAGCAATGGTGTGAAATCTCTTCTCTTTCAAAGGTGATTTTAGTTTTGGGAAAACCCAGAAGTCACAAGGCACCAAATGTGGGCTGTAGGGGTCTGAGTCACCTGGGTGATTTGATGTTTCACAAAAAAACTCTGTGCGAGATGTGATGCGTAAGTAGTTATGTTGCCATGATGATGCTGCCAATCACCAAGCTGGCAGTTGCTCTCAGCCACAGCCTTTGGAATCATCCGAATAGTTTCCATGGAGGACTGTTGAAGCTTATGGCAAAATTTGATGCAGATTTGTTGCTCTATTCACCCATTTTGAATGCGATGGCCACACAGTATACACACTCACTCAATGGCGTCTACTGCCCCCACTGACTAGTACAGTGAAGTGGTCATTGTTCACACACGTGCATTCCAGTCCACTTTCCTTGGCTGCCAGGTTACATCGATGTTATGCAATCTGTTTGCATTACATTAACAAAGATTGGACTTTTTCCTGACAGACCTCATAGTAGTATAAGTCCTAGTCACAACAATCAGATAATAAGGAAAAATAAAAGGCATCCAAATTGGAAAGGATAAAGTAAAACCTTCATTATTCACAGACAACATGATAAGGTAATAGAAAACCTTATAGACTCCACCAGAAAACTACTCGACCTGAACGTAATTCAGCAAAGTAACAGGATAAAAAGTCAATATTCCGAAATTGATGGCATTTTTATACACCAAAAATGAAACATCAGAAACAGAACCTAAGGGAAAAAACCCATTTACTATAGCAACAAAGAAAATAAGGTACCTAGCTATAATTTAACCAAGGAAGTAAAAAACCTACACTTGGAAAACTATAGAACACTGAAGAAAAAAATTGGGGAAGATACAAACAAATGGAAATAGATACCCTGTTCATAGATGGGAAGAATTAACATCATTAAAATGTCCATATTACCTACACCAACCTATTAATTTAACACAATTCCTATTAAAATATCAACAGCACACTTCACAGATCTAGAACAAATATTCCAAAATTTTATATAGAACCAAAAAAGACCTCGAATGGCCACAGGGATCTTGAGAAAGAAGAACAAAGTTTGAGGGATCATAATTCCTGATATCAAACTATACTACAAGGCCACTGTAATAAAAACAGTCTGGTACTGACATGAGAACAGACACACAGGCCAATGGAACAGAATAGAGAGCCCAGAAATAAACCCATGTCTTTAAGGACAAATAATATTTAACAAATACAATGGAGTAAAGACAGTCTCTTGAATAAATAGTGTTGGGAGAATTGGACTGGTACATGCAAAAAATGAAACTAGACCACCAACTTACATCATACATGAGAATGAACTCAAAATAGATGAAAGACTTAAATATAAGTCAGGATACCATAAAAATCCTAAGTGGAAAATATAGGCAGTAAAATTTCAGATATCTTACATAGCAATGTTTTTGCTAATATACCTCCTAGGGCAAGGTAAATAAAGGAAAAATAACAAATAAATGGAACTACATCAATTAAAATGCTTCTGCACAGCTAAAGAAACCACCATCAAAATGAAAAGAGAAGAGACTGTATGGGAGAACATATTTGCCAATAATATATCAGACAAGGGTTTAATCTCCAAAATATATAAAGAACTCACACACCAGAAAGACAAACAATCCAATTAAAAAATGGGCAAAGTACCTGAAAGTACTTCTCCAACGAGGACATACAGAGGACCCTTAGACATATGAAATGATACTCAACATCACTAGTTATCAGAGAGATGCAAATTAAAACCACAATGAGATATCACCTCACACCTGCCAAAATGACTATCATTCATAAATCAACGAACAATAAATACTGGTGAGGATGTGAACAAATGGGAACCATGGTGTACTGTTGGTGGGAATGCAGACTGGTGCAGCAACTATGGAAAACAGTATGGAGTTCCCTCAAAAATTAAACTGGAATTGCCTTTTGACCCAGTGAGAATCCCAAAACACCAATTAAAAAGAATATATGCATCTCTATGTTCATAGCAGCATTCTGGGAATAGCCCAAGTGTCCACCCATAGATGAGTGGATCAAAAAACTGTGGTATATTTACAAAACAGAATACTATGCAGCAAAACAAAAGAAGGAATTCCTGCCTTTTGTGACAGCATGGATGGAATTGGAAACTATTATGCTAGGTGAAATAAGTCAGTTGGTGAAAGACAAATATCATATGATCTCACTTATAAGAGGAAGCTAATGAACAAAATAAACTAATGAGCAAAACAGAAGCAGAGGCATAGAATCATGGAACAGACTGACAGCTGTAAGAGGGGAGAAAGGAGGTGGAGCTGATTGAAAGAAGGTGAAGGGATTAGTCAAAGAACATATATGAAGGACCCACAGACATGCACAACAATGTGGGGATTGATTATGGAAGAGGGGCAGGTTTGGTGGAGAAGGGCGAAGGTGGACATATGTAACAGCATAAGCACTAGAAAAGAAAAGAAACAATGGGACTACATCCAATTAAAAAATGTTTCCACAGCAAAGAAAACCATCAACAAAACATAAAGAAAACCTACTGAATGGCAGAAGATACACCTGACAAGGACCTGAATAGACACTTCTCCAAAGAGGACATAAAGATAGAATATAGACATAAAAAGGATGTTCAATGCCACTAATAATCAGAGAAATGCAAATTAAAACCACAATGAGATATCACATCACACCTGTCAGAATGGCCATCAAACATCTGTTTGGGAAAAGGGAACTCTTGTGCATTGTTGGTGAGAATGTATATTGGTTCTGCCACTACAGAAAACAGTATGAAGGATCCTCAAAAAACTAAAAATGAAAAACAATCTGTAGTACAGATACACAATGGACTACTACTTGGCCATAAGAAAGAATGAGATCTTACCATTTGTGGTTGCACAAGTGGACCTAGAAGGTAAAATGATAAGTGAAATAAGTCAGTCAGAGAAAGACAAATACCATATGATTTCACTCATATGTGGAATCCAAAGCACAATATAAGTGAACAAACAAGTGAGAAACCTACTCATGGATACAGAGAACAGACTGATGTTTGCCAAAGGGGATGGGTGTTGGAGGAACTGGGTGAAAAAGGTCAAGTACAAATTGGCAGGTACAAAACAGTCATGGGGATATAAAGGACAGCATAGGGAATATAATAAATAATATTGTAATAATTATGTATGGTGCCAGGTGGGTACTGGGAATATTGGGGAGGAACACTTTGAAAAGTATATGATTATCTAAACAGCATGCTGTACACCAGATAACTAATACAAAATAATATTGAATGAAAACTGTAATTGAAAAATAAAAATATATATAATGACTTAAGATTCGCATACCACCCCCCAAAAAAGAAAGCATGGAAATTGCAAGAGGCAAATAGACAAAATTTATGGGCATAATTCAAACACACAAAAGCAAACTGTTTAAAATACTTAAGGGAAAATGTTCTATCTCAACAGTAAAGAATCACATATTGAAAGATGAGTAAAATACCATTTCTATCCTACTAAATTTGAAATATATTTTAAAATGATAAATCAAATTTAGGTGCTGACACCTATGTAAAATAGGACAAATTCTGTTGGGAAAGAATACAGTGATATACATTAAAAGATCTGAATAGGCCCTGGCTGGGTGGCTCAGTTAGTTGGAGCATTTTTCCATCAAAAAGTTAAAAGTTTGATTCCCAGGCAAGGCACATACCTAGATTATGGGTTTGGTCTCCAGTCGGAGCACATACAGGAGGGCAACCAATTGGTGTTTCTCTTTCTCTCTCTCCCCTCCGTCTTCTCTCTAAAATCAATAAACATATCCTCAAGTGAGGCTTTTTTAAAAAAGATTTAAAAGGACTCATATTCTTTGATCCAGCAATCTCACACTTCAAATCTGTAATGAGGAAAAACTGAAAATATGGACAAAAAGTTTAATGACAGTCAAAGATGTTCATCCCAAGGTTATTTATTTATAAAAAGAAAACCAAAGCCAGTACAATGGGTCAACAACAGTGAATGTTATATAAAATGTTAATAAAAGCAAAAATCAAAAATACAAAGACCTCAGGATTATAATTGTATGTTTAAAAGGGGAGAATTGAATTTATCAAACTTGCAGGATGGAAGATTAACATGCAAAAATCAGTTGTGTTCCTATACCCTAGCAAAAACAAGCCAAAAAAGGAAATTGAGAAAGGAATTTCATTTATAATAGCATCTTAAAGAATTAAACACTTAGAGATAAATCTAACACAAAGGACATGAAAGACTTATATACTAAAAAGTATAAAACATTGGTAAAAGAAATTAAAGAAAATCTAAATAAATGGAAAGGCATCTGTTCATGTATTAGAAGACTTAATACTGTTAAGACGGTCATACTACCTAATGATCTACAAATTCAGTGTAATCCCAATTAAAATTCCAAAAACCATTATTTGTAGAAATGGAAAAGCAAATCCTCTAATTCACATGGGAACTGCAAGGGGCCTCAAACAGTTACAATAATCTTGAAAAAGAAGCATAAAGTTGGAAGACTCAATGTCCTTACTTAGAAACTTATTTCAAAGCAGTAAACAAAGTAGTGTGGTACTGGCATAAGGACAGACACATAAACCAATGAAACAAAATAAAGAATCCAGAAAAAAACCCACACACATATGATCAACTGAGTTTTGACATGAGTGAAAGGGGAAAGAACAGTATTTTCAACAAATGGTGCTGGAAAACCTATATATCCATATGTAAAAGAATTGAAGTTGGGCCTTAACTTATACTGTATATAAAAATTAACTAAAAATAGATCAAAGACCTAAATAAACTTAAAAGCTAACAATATAAAACTCTTAGAAAAAAACTGAAGAAATCTTCATGACATTAGATTTTTGATAACAATTCCATGTATATAACACCAAAAGCACAGGCAACAAAAGAAAAAATTAATAAATTGGATTTCATCAAAATTAAAAACTTTCATGCATCAAAGGGTACTATCAAGACGTGAAAAGACAATCTACAGAATGGAAGAAAACATTTGAAATCATGTATCTGACAAGAGATTAATGTCCAGAATCTCTAAAGAACTCCTATAACTCAACAACAACCCAATTAAAAAAATGGGTAAAGGACTTGACAGACATTTCTCCAAAGCAGATAAATAAATGGCCAATAGTAACATGAAAAGATGTTCAACATCATTAGTCATTATGGAAGTGCAAGTTAAAATCACATGAAATACCACTTCATACCTACGAGGACAAACTACCTAGTGATCATTTTTAAATGCGAGGACAATTTTAAAAAGGAAAATAAGTGTTGTCAAGGATGTAGAGAAACTGGAACTCTTGTGCACTGCTAAAGGGAATGTAAAATGGTGCAACAGTTTGGTGGCTCTGCAAAAAGTTAAACATAGAACTACCATATGACCCAGCAATTCCACTCCTGGGGATGGATGCAAAGGAACTGAAAGCATAGATTCAAATAGATATTTGTACACCAGTGTTCATAGCAGCATTATTCGCAATAACCAAAAGGAAACAACCCAAGAGTCCATCAATAGATGAATGAATAAACAAAATGTGGTATATATACATACACAAGAGAATACTATTCAGCTATTAAAAGGAATTCTGACACATGCAACAACATGAATGGACCTTGAAAGCATCGTATTAAGTGAAATAAACCATATACATTAGGCCAAATATTATATTATTCTAATTATATAAGGAACCTAGAATAGGCAATTTTTTATAGACAGAAAACAGAATAAAGGTTACCAGAGGCTGGGGGAGGAGGGAGAGAAGTGAAGTTATTGTCTAATGGGTAGAGTTTATGTTGGGAATCCTGAAAAAATTTTCAGTACAGACTGTGGTGATGGGTACACAGCTTTGTAAATGTATTTGATGACATTGAATTGTACATTTACAAACAGTTAGAAGAATAAATATTATGTTACATATATTTTACTAAAATTTAAAAAGTGGGGGCAATATAATGAAAAGATAGGAATGAAATAAACCAAAATGTCAGCAGCTGCTATTTTGAGAAAAATCTTTGGGTGGTCTCCTCTTTCTTTCAGTCACTTTCTCTATTTTCCAAATTTTCTTTTAATTACTCTTTGGATAGGAAAAAACCCTGTTATGTCTTAACATTTTTTCAGGTTTTAATATATACATTGTTCACCAGTCCAAATTTTTCTCTTCCAGAAAGTTTCTTCACGTTTGAACCAGAATTTACAAAGGATTTACTTAGCTAAGGACCATAAGAAAAGGAAATAGTCACTTAAAATGATTTAAAGAAGTTCATTGTTGCACAGAGGTAAGAACTCATGTTTTCTTATGAGGGGGTCCACCTTACCCTGGCCACAGGCCCAGTGGGCCCACTAACTATAACCATCAAGGGCAGCAATCCTTTCCTTTATCTGAGTTTCTCTCCAGCCCTCTGAGCACTGAATAAGGAGAAGAGAGGTTTCAAGTCTCCTTGGACAATTTGACATTCGACCAATAAATTAAAATACAATGGTAATTTAAACATGCAAGTGAGGATTTTCCTTAAATTTAACTAACTGAAATAATTAATATTGATTCACCCTTAAAAGTACCCTAAGCCCTTCCCAGAAGGCCCTGTTTATATAGCCAAAGATACTGACATTGTGCTGGGTTTTTATGCAGGAGTCCAAAGGACCTGTTCTCTCTTTATGACAAATAAATAAAACAGTGGGGAATCAAATAACTCACTAAAAAAGAAGATATAATTTTTTATCTTCCTTTTTACAGTCTCATATCCACTTTCATTGGGAATAACAAAGTCTGAATTCTTATGCAACACTTATCTAAATGTGTCGATTTTATCGGATTGATGAATTTTGCTAACAAAAGGCAGCACTAGGAAATCTCTTTTATGACATATTTGGCCCATTCACAGGACTGCAGCTTTAATTTAATCAACTTGAGAATTCTGAGGGAGAACTGCAGGTGTTGGATCTAAAAAAGAAGTCATAAATGGGAAGGCATATCAATCTTTATGATGGGGAAACAAAAACACCCTCTACTTGCTTGCCCTCCACAGGCAGGAGGACAGGTGGAAGTAGCAGGATATTGTTTCAGGCTGCATAGCACAGTGAAAGCATTGCTGTGTCCTGGTGACCACTACTTAATATTGATCAAAAAGCGCTGGCCTGGAATGTAAGACAGAAACTGGTAAAATAATGAGATCTGTCAACACTGTGTGCTCAACAAGGACATTTTCTCATTTTCTCAACCACATCAGAATTAGTCATTCCCTTGGCCACCTAAGCAACCAGGTGGCTTCTGTCTCTTAGTCCGCACATCTCTCTCATCCCTACCCTACCTAGTCACACTGTCACCTTCCTGCTCCCAGGGACCTCTCCTATCAGAACGTGATGATTGTAGGCAGAGCCAATAGCTTGACAAGGCCTTCTGAATCTCCCTAGATCACCCTCCTCTCCTTCTACTACCTGAACTCTGAGCCACACTTCTCTTCCTGGAAAAACCACCATAACCTCTTCTTATCTGTCTCCCTGCTGCCTCCATATCCTCCTTGCCATGCCATCCTTCCACCTACAGCTAGTCATCTCTAGATGTGAGGGAAACCTCTTTCAGTCAGTCCCATGCACAAAATTCTTTAACTCCTTAATTTCTACAAGATGAAATTGTAAATTCCTTAGTGTGAAATACTACAAAGGTCCTTTTGTAATCTGACCTTTCATAGCCTCTCCTCAATAGCAATGTCCATTGGTCCATTCATCTGTCTATCCACCCAAATTTATAAGCCTCTATAACAGAAACATCCAGCCACCCACCAGAACTCATATCTCCTTTTGATGACCCAATTGTAGAAAAACAGTGATGGGACATATTCCTTAGCTTAATGAGCAGCTGGGACACAGTCCTCACCAACAGAATCTCAGTGGGAAGGGCATGCCCCTTTCAGGCGTAAGCCCTACACACTGAACCTTCCTGTAAACATGAACATAGCAGTGTCCGTGCCTGTGCCCGCTTTGCACAAACAAGGACACACCCTACAGTGGAGGGCCAGCAAGATGGAGACAACCTGGGTTTCTGAACACTGTGCAGACCAGAACCACCCACTGCTCCTGCCAGGAAATTACCTATAAAATCAGCTTCTTGCTTCTTTATGCCTCTAGACTGTTTGGCCTCTTGCAATAGCACCTTAACCTTTACCCTTCATACAAGCAAGGGCCAGGCGTGATCTTACGTACTGGGGCAACTGCCTGCCCAATCTGTGTACTCTGAAGCCTGCTTGTGCATGTAAACCTTCCATTCATTGGCAAACCTACTTGGTGTTCTCTAGGGTCTTCTGCATTTTCTTGGTCATTTTATCTATTGCTGCCTGTCTCTTCCCTTCAGCCAAGAGGTCCACCTTGTTCAGCACCACGATCAGCTTCTGGCAGGTGATCTGCCCAATCACAAGGCATTCTGCTGACTGGGTCTGCATCCCCTTGGTCACATCAATGACCAGCATCATTAGATCAATGATCTGGGCCCCTGGAAGAAGAAAAGACAAGGTTAAAAATGAAAAAGGGAGAGGTTAGCTCAGAAAGCTGCCTCATGCCCTGGGTCAGGCAAAATCAGCCCAATGAAACTATTAAAAGGGCGCAGAGTGGGAAATGAGCAATTACTACACACCTTCTAGCACGAGGCCACAGGTGACATGCTTTGACCTACATGATTTGACTGAATCCTCATAACCACCATAGAAGGCAGGCATTTTACACCATTGAGAGATGAGAAAACTGAGGGCTACAAAAGAGAGCTTGCCCAGACCACACAGCCAGCCTGCAGCAGGGTTGGGTGACTCCAAAATCCATGCCTTTCTATTGCACAATCCTACCATTTCATTCCATCCTACACAGGCAAAAAGAAGCGAAAAAAAAGCTCAGTGTTAGATAACAAATGCTTATGGACTTGCCCTTGCCAAGACAGAGAAAAGAAGGACTAAAAAAGTGAAGGAGGAGTTGGGGCAGGAGGGGGCATCAATGGCTCCCGTGTCTTTTCCTCACAGTGCTTGGAGTTTCATCGTGATCATCTCATGCTTGGCTGGACTCTATCTACTCACTTCTTCACTTCTTCTGTCCTTTCCGTTCTAGTTGGGGGGGGGTCCCTGTTCTTCCTAGGGAGGGCAGAGCAGGAGCACACAAAGTTCAGCTATATTAACATAGCATCATATGTGTATGTGCATGTATGTGTGTGCATGCATATATATGTATGTGTGCACATGCATGCCAGATTGTAAGCATGGCCTGAATACACAGCCACACCTGAGCTGAACAGCAGTGGATGGACAAATTACAGAGAAGTCAATGAAGGGGAACTGCCGTTAAAGTTCTATGTAAGGAAAACTAATGTTAGCCAGTGAAGTAACTGTGTTCTTTTAAATGGGATTAGGAATAGCTTCAATAAAAAAGGTATTATTTTGTGGATGCAAGAATATGCAAATATTTTCTCTTTGCCCCATGAGGGGTTTTCAGGACCAAATTATTGTCATGGTGAAGCAGAGGAAGACTCTTCTTTGGGTGACTCTTATGATAGAACCCTACTGATGGGAAAGGGAAGGCAAAGAGGAAGGGCAGTCTTTTTTCTTGGCACACTTACTGGCACACTAGTCAGCCACACATATTTTTTTAAAGCCCAGTATTTCAGTTGAAAGTGAGACTCAAAGTCATGGTGTCATTTGCTCTAGATCACGCAGCCAACTGAAACCAAAGGCCACCAGAAACCAGGGTGCCTGACTCCACTGAGGACGTATTCTTCCCTGGCCACCACTGACCTGCACAGCTCCTCTGGCTGCCTGCAGGAAAAACAGTATCTGTCTCTGACTCTAAGTATCCCAACACTTTTCCCTCCCTTCCATTCCATCCTCCCCAGCTCCCTTTCCTACCTTACCATATCGGCTGGGGACACAAGTGGAAGTGTGATACAAAGGGACCTGGAGGGGCAGGCCAGGTGCTCAGAGAAGCCCCACTTGGCATCTCCCTTGTCAAGTCACCAGGTAGTAGGACCCAGGTCTCTACTACAGCCATACAGAAGGGGGACATTGGTTCTATCATCTACCATGAATGGACAAATCGTGTGTAACAGATTCACCTTTTTAAACAATTGAGGCCTATAAAACCTCATCTGAAATATTCTCTCATATTTCTACTGAGTCACCAACTCAGCCCTGGAATCCATTTCTGTTCCAGCTCTAGTACCCATGGCCCATGTCAGTACCATGTCAGCTGTTCCCAAATGGATCCCTTTGCCTCCACTTGTCCCTCTAAAACCCATCCTCTAAACGACCTCCCAAAAGGAACTTTCTAAATATACATGTTTAATTCATATACTGTTGGAAAGGTGGGGGAATGGTTAAGTTAGAACAACCTCTATTTAAGGAAGGTCAGTTTGGAAACAGCTATGTATGTATGTATCAAAGGTATGTAACCTTTGACACAATCAAGCCTGCATTCATGTGAAATGTCCCTGTAGCATGCTTGTTGTAGCTAAAGTTGAAAACCATGGAATGTTCATCAGTAGAGGACAGGATTAAAATAATGCTACACTCATGAGACAGAATACTAAACAGCCATTAACAATAATGAAGAATTGCTTTCTATAGTACTCTGGGATGATACCCAGAGTGAAGTAAGAAAAGGAGAAGAACAATGTTGTATTAAAAGGAGAAAAAGGGTGTGTGTGTGTGTGTGTTGTATATGAGTATTTGCTTCTATATGCATAAAATATCTCTGAAGGAATACAAACAAAACAACTAACTTTTGGTTGTCTACTGGGGAGAAAGCTAGGTGACAGCGGATGGGACAGAAAGAAAAATCTTGACTGTAGATTCTTCTGTATCTTTTCTGTACCTGTATATATTTTAAACAGGAGTGTGTACTATCCATTCATAAATCTATAAAATTGTGTTAAGTACATAAATAAATAGTCAAATAAAACATTGATCTGTGTTATTCTACGGCTATGATTAAAAACAATCTCTGTGGTGTGGCTTTGGGAGTCCCCTTTTACTTCACAGTCCTGGAATGCTCCCCTGTGCTGAGCAGCACACTGTACTTCACAGAGCCTTTCTCTGTGCTCCTCGCTCTGCCCTGGGGTGCTTCCACACATATACACACACACACAAACACCACACATACTGGCCTGAACCCCACCCACCTCAGGGCTCTCCATAGGTTCACCAGCCACAAGCAAACCTGTTGCCAGTCACAGGGCTATGTGGCCAGGTTTTGAGGCAGTAAGAGGTTTTGAGGCAGCAGACTTTGAGTCAGCAGGTTTTGGTGAATAGTGAGAAGGTGCTCCCTGGGTTCTCAGCCTGTGTGCCATTCGCAGCAAAGATTTCACAGCAGAATGACCCCAGAGCCTGACCCAGTGGCCCCCAACTCTGGTGGCCAAAGCTGCACCCACAGACCCATGACTATTCTACCCCATGTGTGACTTAAGAACATTGTTTAAAGAGTAATTCCAACTACCTGGGCTACCTCTAAAACCTAAATGCTATTCCTTACCTCACCCAAACTATTATTGACCCACTTTACAGATGAGAAATTCGGGCTTGGAGAAGTTAGGTGACTGCCCTAGGTTCTTCAGCAAACAGTGGGTGGAGAAAAGATCTGAACTCTAGTTCATCCTCTTACTCACATGCCATACACTACCCATCCTTGCAAATGGGGCCAGCCCCTTTCCAGCCTCCACGTTATACTGAGAATCAAGACACAACTCATGCTAATTCACACCTCTTCCCTGCCTTGCTTTTTGCTCCTGCTCCTCTCTGCCCATACCTTAGTTGCCCTGATCCTTCCTTCCCTCCCCATCCCAACCCTGGCCCCTCCACACTGAGAGCTCACAGACCAAAGCCTAGGTTTTCAATCTGTATTTGCAGCAACCAGTATAAGACCTGGCTTGGGTATGGCTTAATCAATCTTTGTTGGACTGGTTGAGCAAATCATAGTTCCCCCTACATCTTCCACTTTCTTTACAGGAAATCTACTCCTTTACTCTGAGATTCAATTTCTTATTGGTGTATAAAACCATCAAGGAGTGCCCTGTCTTGGCCCAGTGGCTGGAAGGGAAGGATAATATATTCCAAGTATTTAGTCCACCTCCCATCTAATGTTTATTGGGATCCTGAGGATGGGAAATGAAAGTGAACTGACAAACCCAGAATGATTAAGTGCATACAAGACCCAAACCCTTTAAGGTCCATGGGGATTTCTTCTTCGGCCTCATTCTAACATCTACAAGCTGCCTTTGTTGCAGAGAGCACACAGCTATGATCCAAAAGGCCAGCCTCTGGAATAGACTGTTGCAGTGCAGTCAACATCAGAGATTTCCAAGGAGACGAGAGGTCACAGTGATTTGACTGACCCTTCTGAGAACCAGGGCACCACTGGAAACTGAGGTCAGCATCAGGCAACTACCTGCTGCCTGGAAGTAACTCTCAGTTACTCCATTTCTTCATCAAACTTTTGATCAGATGACAGGGAGTAACATAACTGGCCCATCTTGTCTTTTTCAAGATCCCTAGTATTGCTGCAATGAATCAGTGTCCTTCCCAATTACCATGAACCAGGAGTAGGAAATGGTTCTGAGACCAGAGACACAGAGTTAGTGACTAGATGGGAAACACGAGTCAAAAACTTGCAGTGTATAGATGACCCTCTATATTTCTCAATCTATGGGAACTTTTCATCTGGTTATACTGCCTACAGAATCCTTTAAAACAGCAATTTTCAACCCTTTTCATCTCATGGCACACATAAACTAATTACTAAAATTCTGCAACACACCAAAAAATATATTTTCTGCTGATGACAAAAAAAGGTATAATTTTGATTCATTCACACTGGATAGCTATTGTATTGGCTATTGTCATTTTATTTTTTAATGGACAATCTAAGGGAAAAGAGGTCAGTGCTCCTGAATAAATAGTCAGATATTTCATATTTTAAAAATTCTTGTGGCACACTGGTTGAGAATCGCTGCTTTAAAATTTTGCAGAACAATTATAACAGGGTGGAAGTTTCTCAGTATTTTTAAAATTTCCAATTCCATAGATTATATATTTTAATGTCAATAATAAAAATAAAGAAAAACTTACAAAGGTCAGCATTGAACAAAATATAAGTTATCTGTGAGATGTAATTTTACTTCGGGGACTGAAAGAAACGAAAGGTGTTCAGAAAAAAGGTTCAGCTAGAGAAGTAGAATGTAAAACTTTATTAAACATATTTTAGCAACTGCAAAATCAGAGAGTTAATCAAAATTTGATTTTTAATCAAAAGATATAGGCATCTGAAAACCAAATCATATTAAATTTAAAATAAAGAAAAATGCATATCAACTGATGACATTAAATATTTAATAAATGATGTAAATGCATTGTTATCAATAACAAATAACTGCAATGGCAATTTATATCATACTATTATTACAACCACTTGCTGTATGCAACAAATCTCCATGTGCCTCAGCTTCCTCATCTATATAAAGAGGACAATGATGGGCCAAGTCACTGGACTGCTGTGAAGAATAAATGAGACAACATATGAAGAAGGTTTAAAACAGCACCTAGGACACAGGAAATCCTCAACAACATTAACTAATATCATTGTTTTTCCTTCTACAACTATTACTGTGGTGTGCACAGTGGTATTCTATACATCTTCACCTCATTTAAACTGCATCTCAACTCTGCAATGTGGATACTACAGACAAAAAAGCAAAGACTTGGAGAGGTGAAGTAACCAAGTCAAGGTCAAGAAACAAGGACTCACAGTCAGAGGGATGTGAACCTAGGACACCTTGTTTCTACCATAGCACACTGCATCCCTGAGCAGTGATCTTGTGTCCAGTGTGAAAAACTTGTTCTGTTCATGGACAGGGGCATGTGTGCCAGCCCCAGTGGGTGCTGCAGAACAACAGAGCAGGTGTCAGGGGTCCCCCTCAGAGTGCAGCTCCTCAGAGTTCAGTAGAAGGAAGTACTGTAGCTCTATAATCCCAGGTGCTCATTATTGCTATCTGTATTCATTTATTCAATGTATTGCTTGTCTCCTCATTTTATGGGCAAGAAGACTAAGGCTCAGGCAGGTTAAATAACTTGCCCCAGGCCATCCAGCTTGGGTGAGAACCCAGTATTGGCCAGATTCCAAAAGGCTCAGTGATCCCAGACCTGACTCTTTGCCAAGAGATATCAAGACTTCCATCACACTGGGACCATTCTGCTGCCTTAAGGAGAATCCATTCAGGTGTGTATCATCAGTTTTATGCATTTTAGCTATCCTCCCTCTGACACTTTTCGCAAAGTAGGGTGACCCTGGCGTTTCTCTATCGAATGGTTCAGAAGAGGGTGTACCAGTGCACCAGGGATGTCTGTCCCAACCTCCTCAACATGGAATCAAAGGATCTGACAAAGAGAGTCATTTTGTAGTCAGGGATCCAAGGTCCAGGTGGGAAGAAGAGGAAGATCAGAGTTTGGGGGAGCTGGCTGGGCATGCAAATCATAGCCCTACCAGAGGCTGGATTTCCTCTTTTGTAAATCAGTGTCTAAACGAAGGAGCTCGCTGCAAAAGTTTTGGGGAGAATTTTGGGGCAAGGCCTGCTGAGCCCTTAGTAAATAGGAGCTGCACTGATGGCTATTGGTGCCAAGCCAAGCTCTCAGCTCTGGCTCAGCCTCAGCATTCAGGGTCCAGCTGTTCCCACTAACCCATATGGCCACAGGCACAAACATGTAAACAAAAAACTAAGGCTACTGACAGAGTGAGGGGTAGTGGAGGAGGAAGAGCAGGGGAATGGGCAGGCCCTGGGACCTTTCCTGCCACAGGCAGTGTGTCTGACTTGCAAACACTGCCTGATAGCCCTTCTCCTCATCCCTGCGCCTCCCTCACCTGATGCCAAACATTCATTCCATCTCACCCTACTACACAATCACCAGGGTCACATCATCTACTGTGGGACATGATATGACTTCAGCAATCTGGAGGCCCTGGCCAAGCCCAAACCCCCCTCAACTGAGGTGCCAGGAGGCCAGGGGAGGTCCAGGTAACTGGAGGAGGCTAACAATGGGATTTTGACACTTGTTCTTATCAGACAGTCATTTTCATGAACAGCTTTAGAGGAAGGACAGTTTCATAATACTATTTACCCTCTCTGAGCTCCAATTTCTCATCTGTAAAACAGGGTCATCTGGACCCTGAATGCTGACAAGTCCAGTTTGATTTCTACTGACCCCACTGTAATCTCAGATACAAAGATAGGAGTCAGCCTAGAAGGATGGTAGAGTCTGCTCTGGGACATGTGAACAAGTTAACGCCATGGAGAGGGGTGCTTCCCTTTAGTGGGAAGAATGTGACAGCAGCTAAGAAAGTCTACTTCTAATACCCTAGCAGACACACAGGGAGGCAAGGGAAGCAACAGCCTGGGGCCCAGCAGACCTGGCCAGGCCCCCAGTGGAAGCACAGCTCCACTCCTGCCAGCTGTGCAGCCTCAGGCAAATGCACCTTTTCACCTCTTAAGTCTGGATTCTTCCTCTGCAGAATGCTGATGCCAGAGACAACACTTGAAGGAGCAAGAAGGGTGTTAGCACAGCATTTGGCATATACTAAGATGCCCAGCATAGTAAGAGTTCTAAAAATGGCCGTGTCCTTCCCTATGATTCATATATACACAGAGGCCCCCATATCTTTTATAGAAGGAGGAGGAGGAAGAATATTAACAGCAATGTGGAACAAATACTATTTTGTTCCAACTAAACAAACAATTCCTCGCCCAAATCCAGTGGTATCCATGAGCCCCTCATAGGGGTCTTTGGTAAGTGCAAGCCAACAGCCTGGAGCACTGTATCCACAATGGGTAGGAAATCCTTATTGTTTTAACCCAGCCTACAAAGGTGGGATCCTCCACAAACATCCTGCTGAATTCCTCCAGACCAGCCAGGAGACACAAGTAGGAGAACCTGAGCAGGCAAGACTGGACAACATCCCAGGACATGTTAACAATGAAACCTCAGCTTCCTGTTCTCTAGATAAATGCCACACCAGCAAATGGACCAAAGGAACACATTTCAGTCATTCCAAATACCATAGGTGACATGCAAGAGTGGAGCTGACCTAGCATCCAGTGTAACCAGCATGTTGCTTGTCCAAAAAGAAACCCAAAAGATGTGGCCACACTCCAAACGACAGCCACCATGGATTGGGAGCTGGCCTGGAGCCAAACCATATGCTTGAGACTTCACATCACTGGTTGCAAACTGACACTTCAGATATGCAGAATTGGAAAAGAGTGTTATTTAGCTTGCGTGGTGTCCCTGAGAATATGAACATACTGCCAACACTTACAATTCAAGAGAGAGCACACAAAAATCTTTATGAGTCAGTAGATGTGACAGCACAGGGCCTGCATCTGAAATGGGTAAGAAGTTGCTGTCCCTTGAGAACACCAATATATCCCCAATATTACCCTGGTCCGCACTACTCCCTATGACCTGATACCCAGCATTTACACTACCAGACTGGCTCTTGATGGCAATATGAGCTTCTTACTTCTGCTTGACATGCCTTAGCTCTCACCCTCACCACAACTCCATGCATAGAGACCCTCTCATTTTAACAAAGATAAATCTGAGGTCTGGTCAGGGGCAAGGCTAGAACCTGGAACTGCCTGACTTCAAAATTTCTGCTTTTTCTATTGCTAGCATTTCTGAGTCCTGCATTCCTGAGTTTCCTGGGAATGCTACAGCATCCTGAAGAACAGATGAAAAGGCCTTGAAGACGTGAAGAAGAAGAGCAGACAAGGTGCAAAGGCAAACTGCCAGTGTTCTCCAGGACATCCCAAACCAAAAGTACTATCCTGTAGGAGGGAGTGAATGGACATTTATCGACCTAAAGAAACCCTGGAGGAAAACTGGAAAGCTACATACAAAAGAATGTAACCAGACTGCTATTTTTGATACCATACACAAAAACTAACTCAAAATAGATCAAAGATCTAAATATAAGACCCAAAACAATTAAATACATACAAGAAAACATAGGCACTAAATTTTTGGACCAAGGTCTTAGACTTATGAATTTGACCCCAACAGCAAAGGAAGTAAAGGCAAAAATAAATGAATGGGACTATATCAAATAAAAAGCTTCTGCACAGAAAAAGAAACCATCGACAAAAACAAAAGGCAACCAAATGAATGGGCGAAGACATTTTCAAATAAATAATACCTCCAATAAAGGGCTAGTATCCAAAATATATGAAGAACTTATATAACTCAACAACCAAAAAATCTAATTTAAAAAATGGCTATAGGACCTGAACAGACTCTTTTTCCCAAGGAAATATACAAATAGGCAACAGAAACATGAAAAAGTGCTCAACTTCACTAGCTATAAGGGAAATGGAAATAAAAACCACAGTAAGGTACTACCTTACACCTGTTAAATGGCTATTATCAACAAAACAAGAAATAACAAGTGTTGGAGATGTTGTAGAAAAATTTATATTGTTACAGCCACTATAGAAAACAGTATGGACTTTCCTCAAAAAATTAAGAATAAAATTACCATATAGGACTTCTGGCTAAGATGGAGGCATAGGTAGATACACTGTGCCTCCTTGCACAATGAAAAGAAGGACAACAACAATTAAAAAACAAAAAACAACCAGTACCAACAGAAAATTAAACTGTATGGAATTCCGACAACCAAGGAGTTAAAGAAAACACATTCATCCAGACCAGTAGGAGAGGCGGAGTCGGGCAGTCGGGGCAGAGAGGACTTGTGGCAAGGCGGCAGCTGGTGGGGCGGGTGGTCCTACATTCTCGCGCAGATAAACTGGAAGAAACACCTGGGGAGCGGGACAGATTGCACAACCCAGGGCCCCAGCGCAGGGAAATAAAGCCTCAAACCACTCATTGAAAACACCTGTGGGAGCTGAGGCGGAAGTGGGAGAAACCCCAGCCTCACAGGAGAGTTCATTGGAGAGAGCCACAGGGTCCTAGAACATATACAAACCCACCCACCAGGAATCAGCACCAGAAGGGCCCAATTTGCTTGGGGGAAGAGGGGGAAGTGACTGAAAGCCAGCAAAGAGCTGAGCAAGTGCCATTGTTCCCTCTCGGAACCCTTCCCCGTACAGTGTCACAACACAGCCACATGGGTTGCCCCGCCCTGGTGAACACCTAAGGCTACACCCCTCACTTCATAACTGGCACATCAAGACAAAACCAATATGGCCCAAATGAAACAACAGATCAAAGCTCCAGAAAAAAAATACAACTAAGTGACAAAGAGATAGCCAACCTATCAGATGCACAGTTCAAAGTACTGGTGATCAGGATGGTCACAGAATTGGTTGATTTTGGTCACAAATTAGATGAAAAAATGCAGGCTACAATAAGTTTAATGAAGAAAAATGCACAGGGAACCAATAGTGATGGAATGAAAGATGGGTCTCACACCATTGGAGTGGACCAGAAGGAAGAAAAAAACAACCAAATAGAAAAGAAAGAAGAAACAAGAATTCAAAAAAATGAGGAGAGGATTAGGAACCTCCAGGACATCTTTAAACGTTCCAACATCTGAATTATAGGGGTACCAGAAGGAGAAGAGAAAGAGCAACAAGTGGAAAACTTATTTGAACAAATAATAAAGGAGAACTTTCCCAATCTGGCAAAGGAAATAGACTTCCAGGAAGTCCAGGAAGCTCAGAGAGTCCCAAAGAAGTTGGACCCAAGGAAGAACAACACAAGGCACATAATAATTACATTAGCCAAGGTGAAAATGAAGGAGAGAA
>CM052547.1:50644316-50660744 GCA_028533065.1 Trachops cirrhosus | reverse complement strand
GCTAAAGAACTTATGACACATGGACATGAATGAAAGGGGGGAATGTGGGTGGGAGAGGGTGTTCAGGGTGGAGGGGAATGAAGGGGGGATAATAGGACAACTGTAATAGCATAATCAATACAATATATTTAAAAAAAGAAGATACGGTATGTGACTACAATGGAATACTACTCAATCATGAAGAAAGATTAAATTCTCCCATTTGTGACACATGGATGGATCTTGAGAGTATCATGCTAAACCAATTAAGCAGAAAGACAAGGTCATGAACAAAATTATTTCACTCATATGTGGGATATAAAACTGAAAGCAACAAATTAACAAGCAAAGCAAACAAACAAGCAAAAAACTCATTAACACAGACAACAGCATGGTTGTTACCAGAGGAGAAAAGGATAGGGACAGGTTAGAGAGGGTAAAGGAAGTTAAGTATATGGTGACAGAAGAAAACTAAACTTTGAGAGATGAGCACACAATGCAGCATACAGATGATGTATTATAGTACTTCACACTTGAAACTCATAATATCATTACCCAATGTCACCCCAATACATTTAACTTTTTTAGAAAAGAAACTCAGGAGAACAATGGGAGCAATGTTAGTGGTGCAGAAACGGAAAACAAGAGAGCCTATGTAAGAGACCAAAGGGAAAAATAAACAGCTTCAGATAGGACAGCCAACAGAGGTGCTGGATCCCTGCCAAAAGGAAGAAAGGTCGAAGCACAACAAACACTGGAGACTCATGGCAAAATGGCCTGTTTCCCTACCTACAGGATGAGAGAAGGCAATAATGAGGTTTGCTGGCTGCAAAATCCTGGCTAAGTAACCTTCCTTCTCTGAGCCTCACTGTCCACATCTATAAATTGGGAAAAGCATACAACAGTGACACAGGGACAGGGGGTAGTTGTCTAGATAAAACTAAAATCAAATCTCTACCTTACACATTGTACCAAAATAAATTCCAAATGGATCAAAGCTTTAAATGTGAAAATATAAAACTGGAAAAGTACTGGAAGAAAAACTATGACAGAATTTTTTGTACTTTCAAAAGTAAAAAACACCTATATAAGACAAAAAAAAGCCCAGAAACACATATTTCTTTTATAAAGGAAGATGGACCAATCTAACATAAAAACCAAACATTTTTGCATAGGGAAAAATGTTAAAGGCCAAAGATGATGGGAGAAACAAGCTTAAAATGCACACTACCCACAAAGGACTACTTTCTTTAATATTAAAACACTTTTTCAAATTGATAATATAAAGAGCAACAATTCATTCAAAACTAGAAGCAATATCAACAAACAAGTAACAACACATTCATTGAACTCCTCCTTGCCAGGACCCCACTGATGAGAACTACCCCTCCCCTGACAAGTGGGATTCACCAGTCGTGAGGTAAAGCCAAAAGCACGTAATACACCTAATTCATGAATCTCATGGAAGAGGAGAAGATGATAAGTGTCCTGAGGAAAAACCAGAGCAACAAAAGAAGGCTCAGGAATGTATGAAAGGCAGGCAGGCTGCAATTTCAAATTGGGCTGTCAGGACAGGCCTCACTGAGAAGGAGAGACATTTGAGACAAGACTCAAAGAGGAGGCTGGCAATTAACCAGAAGAAGAGCATTCTGGGCGGAGGGAAGGGCTGCTGCAAAGACTCTATGGGATGTTGGGGTATCAGACAATCAGCAAGGAGGCCAGGGTAGCTGAAGGGAAGTCAGAAAGGAAGCAGGACCAAAGAAGAGAAATACACAGAGCTCAGACATATAATAAGATGCTCTACCTCCCCAATAACAAGAAAAATGCAAATTCAACCTGCACTGAGATTCTAGTTTTCACCTAGTGAAATTATGGTCACAAAATAATTGTGAATATAATAAAACACGCTGAGGAGCAGTAAGTCCTTGCCCTGCCAGGCACTGCCAGTTACACTCACTGACTCCCGAAGTCCTCGAGACAGCCCTGCAGATGAGACCCATGTTGAGATGAGGTCAAAGGACTGGGATGAGGGGCTAAAATTCAAAGTCAAGCTATGCAGCCCCAGAGGCCACGCTATCCCTCAAAACATTTGGTAACCACTGATGCTATGGGTGTGGGGGAGACAGACAATCCTGTCCATTTGGCCTATATGCTGGCAAAACCTCTTTGAAGATCATCTTGCACCATCAAAGGTGCAAATGCATACACCCTGTGACCCACCCACATCCCACATGCAAATGAGGCACATGCAAGGACATCACTGCACTGTGTCTACAATGGCAATCACAATGGGGTCAGCCTGACTGCATGTCAAGAGGTTACACAGTTACCTATATTTCTGCTTATCCACACAACAGAATATTACACAGCTACTAAAATGCACAGTGGCTATATTTCCTGAGTGGTTATCTTACCAAAAGTGTGTGCACAGTACACCACCATGTCTACAAATTGTAGATGAGAAAGTATATGCTTGAAATCACTCTCCTTGAAATTCTTAGAAGAAACTGGTCATAGCAGTTTGACTCTAGGGAAGTAAACTCAGTAAGTAGGGACCAGAATGTAAGGAAGATACATCCACTTACTGTTTTCACTTCTATACCTTTTAAGTTTTGAACCATGTACATATATTACTGACTCAAAAACTATTTTTTAAAAGTAAAGCTTTGTATCACTTAAAAAATAATATTATTTACCATAAGTAAAAGAACTTTTTAAAAGTACAAGAAAAATAAAACATGGCTACTAAATTCTAGCCAGACACCGGAGCTAGGGGCTACAGAGACCTCCTTAACAGAATCTGAGAATTTAAAGAACCCTGAAGAAGGAAAGACTCTTTTACGGTAGTTAATATAATTTAATGCCATACCTGCACACATAAAATTATCTCAGGCACCATTCTTGGTGTGCATCTCTCCTGTTAGGAAACTCTGTAGAAGTTGGATTTGACCCTACAATCCAACTGTGGAGGTAGAAGAGAAATGAAAGTAGATATCCAATAATGTCTGTTTAAAGGTCATAAAGATATTCTGTTTTATCCTTCTGTAAGACCAATGTGGGACTACAGACTTATCCTCACACCACAGTCAGCCATGGTCAGACTTGCTAGAGATCAATTCCTAACTCTGGGTATACCTAAACCATGGAAACTACCTTTACCAGTATTTACTCATATACATTTAAATCAAGTCATTTTGTGAAACCAAACACATTTATATTAAAAAGAACTTTACATCAAAATAAATGTATTAAACTTGCCATACAAAGTTAATTGTAAAGATAAAACAAAAAGAATAAAATAATGTGATGCAATGTCACTAAAAGCTAAATAGATATGCTGCCTGCTGAAGCTCTGAGCATGAGGCATGCTCTCTGTTACAAAGGGACAAGAGCCTATAAAACACATACTAGCACTAAATCAAGTCTTTCTCTTCAACAAAAGGGGGAGACTGGATGAGAATTGCAAGAGGCATGACCTTCCAACCCTGTCAAGCAGGAATATTAATCACGCCAGGCACTGCCTCACACCATCCCTCAGCATAGGCATGAGGAGGCACTAGAGTGAACCACTTCCAGAGCCCTCCCTGGGAGAGGAGCAGAGGCAGACTCAGACATCACAGGAAAAGCAGAGGTGACCACGCCTCCTCAGATCAAGGGGGTGGTGGCTGTTGCTGTCTCCTGTCCAAGTAGAGGCAGATGCAGGCTTCATGGGCTATGGGCTGCCAACCTCACCAGGTAATTTGCCTTTTGCTTCTTTAAGCTACTGCATCATAGGCTATCTGGGGTAATCTTTTTAGCTGACTTTACACAACAGTACAACTCCTGTTCAAGAACAATGAAAAGGAACAGAAAATAAAATTTGAAATGTAGAAATAAAATAAATGTGGGCCATGAGCTGTAATTTGATTTCATGCTTTACAAGGAAATGAAAGAAGTCTTCCTTAAAATGTGCAGTTTCTGCTCTCCCCCTCTCAATCTCCTCCCTTGCCTGCTCCCCCCGCCACCCATCCCCTGCCTTTTAACCATTTTAGGATTTCCTCTAGCACCAAGAGAAAATAGGATTGTGGAAAATGTTCAGTTCTCAAGTGTCACTGCCACTCAAGGGCAAGCTTGATTTTACTGTGAACTTCCCATTCTGGGTAAGAGGAAATTCTTCAATTAATAAACCGGGTGTGTGGAGGCCAGTATTTAAAGTTTAATCAATTTCATCTGTACTTAGGATAAAAAGACTGACTATTCTACTTTTTTTCTCATTTACCTTCTTTAAAAAAATAATAAATGAATGTTTTATTTTAAACTCTTTGAGGTTCATATCTCCTGTTTCAGGAAATATTGTCTATCTCCTGCAGTGAGTTTAAAAACTTCCCCTTTCTTTTTACGTTTGCTAAGAATCTTTTTTCAAAAATAACTAAATTACCTGGGCTCTCATATTCTGTAACGGCTTGGGAAGTGATACAAATCATACAGAATTTTGGCAGACACCTCAGGGATGGGGAAGGGAAACAAATCACCAAATATAGATGCAAAAACTTCTCCTGGACAAAACTGTAAGAGGTGGACATGGGAATGTAAATTATGAAGAAATTCATCCTAGGACAACCTAAGCAAACTTCACAGTAAGTGATGTCTGAGAGTCCCAAACATACAACTCACCTAGGAAACAGATGCTGTCCATAGGCTACCCAGTCCCTCACAATTCTCTCAGCTAGGGTGGAAAGGAGAGGACAGCTCAGAATCTCAGAATGACACCTGGGAGCTCTCCCCAGCAGTATCCAATAGACATTAGGGCTTGCTGACCAACCTGGAACAATAGGATTTTGGCAGGGTTGGGGTGGGGGGAATAGCAGGGGGATGCAGAGAATCCTGAATCTTTGTTAAGTGCCCAGTTGACATTCTGGGTCCACTTGGATTCCTGGGCAGAGGTCATAGTCAGGCCCCACAGTGGAGAGTAAAGAGCACAAGCTTTTGGAAGGGTCAATACGAGTCTGAATCTCTGCTTCACTTAGCAGGTATTGTGCCTTTCATGAAATGTCTAAACTCTATCAGCCTGTTTATAAACAAAATGGATATGGAGGTTAGTCAAAACCACTACTAACCTTTTAGGAACTTATGTGATGCACCTAACACAGTGCTTGGAACAAAAAAATGTACTCAATCCATAGAAACAGGAATGCCAGGCCTTATACAAAGACTCTTCAGAGTAATCCCAGGTCTTCTCGGTGCTTTTATCAAAGTGCCTTGGGGAAAATGCTTTTTAAGTCAATATTTTTTCACTAAAACTCTGTAACTCCAGATCTCTGTCAATGTGATTTCCATAGTGAAAATGAACAAGAAAGTTTCAACTGTTCATAACAGTAGCTACTAATTAATTACCAAGGATCTAAACCTTGCTGTCAACTGTGCCACACAACAGTCCATCTACATATGAGAAATGTGAGGCTCAGAAGAATTAGAAACAGTGTTCAATGCACACTGAGTGCTCACTAAGTGAGAGGGAGGAGGGTAAGAAGAAGGGGAGGGAAGAAAGGAGTAACAGCAGGAAGGGGAAGAAGGCAGAAATGGGGAGAGGGGAGGGAAGGAGGGAAGAGAAGAGAGGGGACAGTGCAACTCAAGACAGCACAACTCCCACAGCTAGAACACAGTGGGAACCAGGAGCCAAAGCTGGGTTTGCCTGATCTGAGGCTCATTTTTGTTCAACTAGGCCTCCCCCTGAAGTGGCACCAAAGAGGATTTCTTTTGAAGACAGTACTCTGTTATCCCAAAAGGAAACTCTGAAGGAAATTTCACCAGGAGTCTTTCCATCTCTATGTGCAGGCAGCCCCTGGGTTTTTGGCCACATGCATCTTCCTTTTCAATGGAGAGGTGTGAAGAGAAAGACCTACAGATGTGCAGGCCACCGAGAGGACAAGGGCCAGATATGTGGGAGGGGAAACACATATGGCTTTGCAGGGAACACACTGGATCCTACTTCTGCTTTCCTACCTGAATGCCTAGGGACACCTGGTCCCAGGGCTCTACCTACTTGAGCCCTGGTGTCTTCATCTGCAAGACAGGGGTCATGTTATTCACAGGACAGTGTGGGGCTCATAGACCATGCATGCAAACCTCATAACCCAGAGCCTGGTACACAGCAGGTGCGTAATAGTGGAAGCAATAATTATTCTTGGACCTGAGTTCCCATTCTCACAAATTCTAGCACTGAACAAAGGCCTGTCCTAAAATGGAGGCAGAGGGGACCAGTATTTCCAAACATAAAAGCCTGCAGGGCCTGGTGAGCACCTGAACTGAGTGAGGTAGGCTAGACATAAGATGAGATGTGAAACTAGAGGAAACAGAAACTTCTGTGCCAGGCTGTAGGGGACAGTCTCTCCTCAGCTCCAGACCATAATGGCTGAACAGGAATGTGGGCCTGAAGTCACTAGATCTTTCAATTTTTTGAGAAGCTCAAAATCTGGATTATGTGAAATTTGCCAATTTTTAAACGTTGACAACCAATTCAAAGATATGTTTAAACTGTATGGTCCGAACAAAACATGTCTGTGGGCCAAAACTAGCCAGTGTGAGGTCTCTGGAGAGGGTTTTCTCTAGAAAGTTGGAGGCAACATAATAAACATCTAGCTTCTTTGGCTAGTACCTGTTTGAATCAGAAAAGCACTAAGGACCAGTTAGTTCGCTGAGCTCCAGCAGTTTAGCAGTCCCAATCCCTCTTGTCCCTATGACCCACATTTTAGCCTTGATAGGGGTTGAGAAGGTGGATGCTGGGAAGAGCTAAGCCTGCAGAAAAAGGGCAGTGGGCTCTCTGGAGTAATTAGGCCCCAGAGTGCTAGAGCAGGTGAGACCAGAGGCAACAGGCTTAGGGGTCTGACAAACCTGAGCTCAGACCTGGCCCCACCCTGGGCTATAGGGTATGCTCTCTCCCTCCCTGGCCTTGGCCTCTTCCAGGCAAATGAAGAGGCAGTGCTGGCTTCCCCACACCCCAGCATTCTGGACTGAGACCCTTACCTAATATAGCAGCAATGGTGCAGCAATTCAGTGCAGAACTGGGGTGACAAAAAGTGCCTATTTCATAGCACTGTTATGTTAATTGAAGGAATTAATGCATTATAAAAGTTCCAAACAGTGTCTGACATGTTATTTTCTCTCTGGTGGGTTTTTTCCCTACAGTTTCAAGCACAGACTTCCATACTGAATCTCAAAATACTTCCAGTAGCTAGGAAGTCCAATAATAACCTATGTCAATGATCTTTCTGGAAGAATGAAACAGGGACACCTCAGAGACACCAGGCTGGAATTATCTCTAGAACAAAAGTTATCTGTCCTCACTGAGTCCTTAGTATAAGCCCTTTCCACAAGAAATGAACATTATCTTCATAGCTAACACTTAATGGGTGTTTTCTATGAGCTAAGCATTGTTTTAAGTGCTTTGTATGCATTGGCTCATATACCTAAGACGTAGGTACTATCATCAATACCCCTATTTTGCAGAGGAACACATAAAGGCAAAGAGAGGTTAAATCATCTGCCCAAGAGCGAAGAGTTGGTCAGTGGCAGGACAGGATTGAACTGCAGGCACTCTTAGCCCAGAACCCTGGTTTCTGAAAGCACTATGTTACCCTGTGTGGAGAAGAGGATGGAAAGATCAGAGCTCCCACCCAGAGAAAAAGAGAAGGGTTCAGCCCCCACCTCCACCACCTTATCTCTCCAGCTTCATTACCACTCCCCATTTCTCATACTCCATGCTTCAGAACAGCTGACTTGTCTTATCTCCTCAATCAGCCATACTCTCTACAACCTCAGGACTTTGACACATAGACATGTGTTAAAGCACTCTTCCAAACCTGATCCTTCTCCTGGCACCTCAGCCTTCAAATTTCAGCTCAGATATCATCTTCCAGGTATTTTCCCTACTCTCCTTGGTTTAAACAAGGCAGCCCTCTCTCAGGCTCCCACAGTCTGTATATTACCCTAGTACATGCCTTTTTGTGATTCACTGGTTCCCCTGGAACCTCATGCACTGAGACAGGGGCCTGGGCTCTTTCCCACAGATCCCTCACATCTAGTAGCACAGGGTAGGTACTCAACAAACATTTAGGAAGTGAATGAAGAAATCTAGGAGGCCATAGGAGACTAAGCCTTTTACATAACTGAGAATGTTTCCTCCATTAACAATTAATAGAATCTTCTCTGTTAGTGGCTATACTCCACTCCTAATATACTCCAAAAGGTTATACGTTTTATATGTAGAAAGCTCCATGAAGATCAGGTAGCTCAGGTCTTGCAGAGAGGACCCAGGGGTTGCATCCACTTGGAGAAGACCCCAAACAAATCCCCCATGAGGGGGAAGGTTGGTCCAACATTTCCACTTTATAGATGAAGAAACTGAAACTCAGAGTATTAAAGAAACCCACCCAAGGCTGCACTGCCAGCAAGAACAGCACTGGGACTTAGACACAGATCTGAACAGCCCCTGGCCCCAGACCCTTTCCACCATCATGGAAGTGAGGTCCATCCCTCACAAGGTGTTGGAGGCAGGAAAACCAGGGCCACTCTTACCAGCTCTCACACTGTGGTTGTTTATGAGAAATAATGGTTGTTGCTGTGGCCTCAGACACAAAAAGACCCTCTAGAAATGGGTCCCCAGTGCACAAAGAGCCCCTCCTCTGAAGCAGAGAAAGCAAGTTGGGGCATTCTTGACTTATCCCAGCTGGAGGTACTAGATGGGCAAGGCCAGAGTTGCAGAGCCTAAGAGAATGAATTAGGAAGCTGTTTACTGGGGAAGCAAGAAAAAAAGGGGGGATGGAGGAAATCTACCATAAAAAGTAAGTAAAATCAGCAGAATTCCTTCATGAAAAGGGTGGAATTAGCATATGGCCTCAGCTGCCAAGTGAGGCCATTGAAGCAAGCAATGTAAATGAGTTCAAGATACAATTAGACATTTTTCTGGATGGAGACAGAAGGGATTGAAGAAGGCATAGCAGGTCACATTTCAGAAAGAGCAGCAGGAGACCATTTCCCTATGGAGCCCACCATGCATGCCCTAAGCAAATGACCACAGGGACAGCACAGAGGGCAGGCCAGGCCAGCATCCCAGGCAAAAATGCTCACCTTGGGGCTCTTCCTCCCCTTTATTAATTTTTTGAGGTGTCTTATACAGTACCTGCAAAGCAGCTATCCAGGCACTGAAATAAATGTTTGGTTCTGTTCCACTTCACACATTTGTATCTGCCCCTGGGCTGGGTCCCACACTTCAGAGTTGAATCTGACCTAGTCCCTGCCCTCAAGGAGCTCACAATCTGGTGAGAAGACACAATACCTGCAATATCAACACACAGAAATACATCGAAGTAAGATGAGAAGTTTTTTCTAAACAAGCACACAAGAGGGGAATTTAGCAATTGGAGGGAGGGAGGAGGCCAGAAAGCTGAGGAAAGAAGCTGTTCAGAGTAGAGGACACAGCAAAAGACCATGGGAGCCCCAGCTGCCAGCTCCTCATGAAGGATGCTGAGCATGCAGTTCCCCTAGATCTTTGGGGAGAGGGCCAAGCCACCTTGAGCTTTGTGAAAAGGGATGGAATGACCAGAGGCACCAACTGTTAGCCATGGACCAGATATGACTCAACTGCAACAATTCAGGACAGCTGTTCCCAATCTTCTCAACAGCACAGCACATGTGGCCCACCCAAGGAACAGAAAACATGGTACCTTGGGAGGGAGGGACACAATTTATTAGGCCCTCTCTACCCAAATGAGCTCTGATGCCCTCCTTTTTGTGACTCACTGCACAGGCTCACTTGATCCAGCTCCTTGGGCCCTGTTTCCTCCAAGGTGAAATATATGTTAACTCTAGTCACTCTAAACAAACGTTTCCTTTGTGTTCTTAGCATACTCGCTGGCATAGCACATTTCCATGGCCCCTGAACTCTTGCCCCAATTCTAAGCAGGGCTCTGAACCCTGCATATTGCAAGAGTCAAAACAATCTCTGCCAACTTCTTATATCAATGAACTGGGTCTCTCAATTTAAAATGAGAAATAAGCCTTAACATGCTGAAAAGAAAATGAGGCACTTCCCCCTGTGATCAGCAGCCATTCTGTAATGTGACATCACGCCAGACCTGGTGAAGGTATGATAGGACACAGGGCAAGTGCCAGGCACTGTCCTTCTCTTCTTTCCAAAACCCTATAAAGGCTGGATGCCTCGCCACCAGACAGCTTCCTACAATAGCAGAGGAGAGAGGAAAGGGATGTGTGAAGTCTTCCCTGGGCTAGGGAGGGGAGAGGGGGGCAGTGGCTGGTGCTGACTCAGTGCCCCACCCTCCTCCAGGACAGAGAGAAATGGCATTAAGCTCCCATTTATAAACAACCACTCTGTGCCTGGCACCAGGCTGGCGACACTTCCACCTACGTTCACATAATCTTCATAACAACTCTGCAAGGTAAGCACTGTAATTCCATTTTCCAAAGGCAGAAGTTCAGTCAAAGAGGTCAATTCCCAGGCCCAAACACACAGTGAGTAAGTGGAAGAGCCAACATCCCAAAGGCCATGCTCATCCATTATCCTGCAGAGCTCCCTGTAGCCAGGTGTCCTCATTTTAGGGTTTTTTTCCACTGCCCCTATCCCAGAAGAAGGTCCTTAAGAATAGACACAAAACCAAAGAAGAAACTACATTGGCCCAGGTCTGTGGATGGTTTTGACCCACCATGGCAAACAGCCCCATTTTCTAGAGAAAAACTGCTTTAGGCATTTAAGTGCTTCCTGGGGCAGCACTTATCTTCAGGTCTGCCTCTCCCCGCTATAGCCCCTACATCTGTGGGCCGAAGCTTTAGGATGAAATTAGATGCTTCATCCTACTTGGAGCAAACATTCTAGGAAGCCAAGCATTGGGTATAAAACGCAAAACTCAGAAAGAGGAAGAAACTCAAGTCCCAGTACTACTACCTGACCTAAGGAAGCAGATTCTCATCTCAGAACCTTAGGCTCCTCCTTAGGTACCATTATTGAGTACCTGGGGATACATGTGTCCTTATACCCCTTTTTTGGGCAGAGGTTAGGGGAATGGGGGAAAGAAGAAGAACCATACTTAAACAATATTTTTTTGGGAAAACTGGCAAAATTCTGAATGTGAATGGACTATTAGATAATATAAAATTGTTAGTTGTCATAATGACATTGAGTTATGCAAGAAATTATATTTTTAAGAGATGTATACATAAGTACTGGGGTAAAACAACTTGAGATCTTAATGAACTTGTTTTAAAATATGTCAGAAAAAAGGGGGGACTTGAAACAAGTATGACAAAATCTTAGTAACGGTTAAATCTGCATGATGGGTATATGTGAGTTCATTCTCATTATCTTGGGTATGTTTGAAAAGACCAATAAACAAACAAAAACTTCCTTGGAGAAGGAGTCTAGCAACAAAGACATGGGTCCAAATGAGAACCTGAAAATCAAACATCATGCACAAAAGGGCTGAGGGGACTAGGGACACCATGTAAACATAAAATCAAGTTAAAGAACTGTGATGCTTATTCTTTCATAAAGTTATGTGCCTATTACATACCAATTACATTTCTTAAAATCCTTGAAAGCACAGGTATATACTACAAATGATTTCACAAAAATTGACTTAGAAAAAACTGTGGCACAGAACAACCAAAATCAGGAGTAAAGGAGGATAACTCAGAGTAGGGATTCATTTCTGCAGTAAGTAGCTGGAGAAATCCAGGCTTCAACATCTGTATTAGAGACTTGAAAGTAACTGGTGGTAGAACCATTACTAGCTCTAAAATAAAATAAGCTATAGGTCTATGCAAATTAAAAAAATGAGACAGCCCTGGCTGGTGTGGGTAAGTTGGTTGAAGCATCCTCCCATACACCAAAAGGCTGGGGGTTAGATTCCCAGTCAGGGCACACACCTAGGCTGTAGGTTCAATCCCCAGTTGGGGAACAAATGGAAGGCAACCAATCGATGTTTCTCTCTCACATCAATGTCTGTCTGTCTGTCTGTCTGTCTGTCTCTCTCCCCTTTACTCCCTCTCTAAAATCAATAAACATATGAAAAAAATTTTTAAAGATTGAGAGAAGATCACAAATAACAAAAAGAAGAATAAAGCAAGGAAGCATAGACAACATTAAAAAAATAGAACGTGATGGCAAAAAAACCAAATGTATAATAATAATTGTAAAAGGGATAAACTAACCTATTAAGAGGATGAAGTTTTAAAATGTAATCCTATTTTGATGTCTTTGGTTGTATGGTAGCTTTTGAAATGATTTCCTCTTTCTCTTTTTTCTTTAGCTGCATTTTCTAATTACCCCACAAGGCACATGTATACATGCAGGTGCACATATGCACTTGCACATGGTCAATGGGCCAGGCACTGGTCTAAACACTATACAAAGATTATCATACAACAACCCTATGTTGTCACTAAGCTTCTATTTTATAGATGGGAATATTGAAACACAGCTAATAAAATCATACTTTTGTATGTAAAGTTTAGAAAGTAAATGGCGAGTTAGGTCAGATTCCACAAGTTCAGAGCAAGATTTCCAACAAGACTCCTCACTTCAGCCATCTGAACACTCAGGGATCTCAAGGCCAAATGCACTTTTGAACAACTGGTTGCAAATATGGGGAGCATATAGTTCTCACAACACCCCCCAGGTTAGATATTTTACTACAATGACTCGCAGAAGGAAAGCATTATACTTATGATTACAGTTTTATTATAAAGGATACAAATCAGGACAAGCCAAATAAAGAGACACATAGGAGACAAGGTCTGGGAGGGTACTAAATGCATACCCTCTCCCCATGGAATTAGGGCACGTCACCCTTGGCACATCAATTTCTCCATTAAACAGACAGCCCTACTGAGCCTTAGTGTCCAGAGTTCTGGTTAGGGTTTCATCACACAGGCATGATTGATAGAATCAGTAACCATGAGATGGAACTGCATTTCCAGCCCTTCTCCCTCCCCCAGAGGTCGAGAGGTCAAACTGGTGTTTATGGCCCAAAACCCCAACCTTCTAATCCCATGGTTGGTATTTCAGGCACACCAGACCATCCTGAGTCTTCCCTTTAGCATAAACTCAGTGTGGTACAAGTGCCCACCATGAACAATAAGGACATTCCTAACACTGAGAAAATTCCAAGGTTATTAGAAGCTCCATCCCAAGAACCCAAGACAAAGACCAAATTCTTTATTAAACAACAATAAGGCTAAAATATGTTTACATATCACTGACTTCCATTACTCCTTCCTCCCCTACTGCAAAAAAAGTCCCTACCTATCAATAGAGGCATCTCATTACTGGTGATCTACACTAAAGAACAATCTAAAATGCAAACAAATGCTCATCACAGTGTTATCAGAGTAGGGCATATTATACACAGTGTATATATTAATCAAGAAGAGATGAGAGCAAAGGGGTAAAGATGGCGGCAAGATATGTGGGAGTAGAGTCCACTTCCCCACGAGCATAGGTGAAACACCTAGCCGATCTTCTGAGGAACAGCATGAACAGCCAATGGTATCCCAGGATAAATGAGGATTAGAGGCCATAAACTGTAGAGGACATTGAAAAATCAGAGGGTAAGGAGAGTGCTTCAGGACAATGAGGTCCTTGGCACCAGCGCGAGGACCAGGGCAGCTGCAGCCCCAGGCCTGGCACCCGCCAGGTCTGCTGTAGGATTCTTGGAAGAGAGCCAGGTCAATGGCTACCTCCCCTGCCAAACAAGGTTTGAGCAGCACCAGGAGGGACCTGGATGCTTGAAGTCGCAGTGAGGGAATAAAGAAGTGGCAAACACACAAGGGTGGTGTACACCCACAGAGACTGTGGACGGCTGGGAAGAGTTGGGCAGTGATGGACCCTGACCCAGATAGTCCCCAGTCTGGTTGGAGAGTTGGGCTGTGTGAGATGCCAGGCGCTTGTTTGGAGCTGCAGGCTTTGAATAGGAGGAATTTTTCAAAAAGAAAAAGAAAAAAAGGGGCACTTAGCAGCTGTTTACAGAATTCTCCCACAGCAGCCACTCCCATCTCCCACACCTCTAACCACCCCCCACCCGCCCGCAGGGGCTGCCCATCCTGTCCTAGTTGTGGAGGTCGAGCACTCACACCTGCAGCCCCAGGGACAGAGGGTGCCTGACCCCTCCACCCAGAGGTACCTCGTGTCCAAACCCAGCGCCGCGAGTGCAGCAGCAGAAGAGGTGTGCGCCCATGTCCACAGCACCAGCCACTGCAGCACCCCCTGCCCTGCAGGGCTGACTGGCTCTCTAAGAGGAAGGTAGAGATGCTCCCCACAGAGGAGAGATGCAGGACTCAGGGAGTCAGCAATCCCCAGAAAGACTTAACTCAGTGATGGACAGAACTACCCTGAAGAGATACTGAGAGTCCCTAGAATCTAGGATAGCAAAGAGCAAAAAGGTGGTGTGTGAATTGCCCCTAATTGGTGTACCTCAAGGACAGTTCAACTGGTGGACTGAAGACTTAGGCTGGGTGCAAAAGGGTACTGGAGACCTTCAGCCAACTGAGGAACTGGGCTGGAAGCTGGGTAACTGCTAAGAGTGTGGCCCAGGAAGGGGGGGAAAGCGTAAACAATCCCCCCTCAGCCTGCTGAACCAGGAGGACCAGCAGAACTGGCTTAGCTGGTTTAAAGCCACAGGAACTACTATAAAGGACACATGGACAAAACCAAGGGGAAGGGTGGAAGTAAGGGAGGGAGGTGGGCTTAGAGGGTGTAGGTAGAGGGGTGGGGAGAGAACACGGACAACTGTAATTGAACAATAAAATAATTTAAATTAAAAAATAAAAATAAAATATATGTCCACAAAATAAACAAATTGTACAAAAAAAACCCTAAAGCCAGCAGGAGACTTTTTTTCTTTTTCAATTCCTTCTTCCTTTCTTTCCTTCTTTCTTTTTTTATTCCTTCTTCTTTCTTTTTTCGTTAATTCCCACAGGTGGGACAATAAAACCTGGAGCTGTGAAAGGACCAGAATTAGACCCAAAGAGGGGTCATCCCAACAATTGAGACAGTGAGACAAATTTCACTTTGCTACTCCAGAGAACTTGCAAGTTATTGGATATTTGTATTATGATTATTTTTTCATTATTCTTACACCTTTTATTTTATTAGTATTCTTGTATTTCTCTTCTTTCTGTTTACTCTTCTTTGCTTGGTTTGTTAAATTGCATTGTTTGATCCATTTCCCTGTTCTTTCCTTCATAATGTATTTTTAATTTTCAGTCTTTCACTTCACTTGTGCTCCAATAGCACACTACTCTAGGTCCTATACTTCCTAGTTTTGTTATTCAGATCACATAGATTCTGTCACATGATTGTCATTCCATTACTATGGTAAATAATTGTTGTTCCATACAATTGTAAATACTACACAACACCCCTCCCAGATCTTAGCTCACTTCACTCTTTCCAGAACTTTATTACTGTGGTGGTTAACTCTATTCTCTCCAAAACTACACCTATTCTCTATCCTTTACTCTCACTTTACCTCATAATCTCACTGCTTTCTAGATCCAATTCACAATCCTTCCCAGCCCCCAACAAGAGTCTTACTTTTTTCCACCCTTTCTAAAAAGTAGATAGTTGGGTGAAATATCACAGTTAACACTATACACATACAAAGGATCTCCTCTCTCTTCTCTGTGGGTAGGTACTTTAAATACCATAGACTACACTCACGCTGTCTTAAACCATTTTGCCTCCCCGCTCCAATTGATCACACAAAAGAGTAGGTGGAAGCTATGAACAACAGGATAACTGCTGGAAGAGGAAACCCGCCAACAATGGAACCACCAAAAGATAACGAAGAAGGTGAAGTGGGGAGTGGAAGCCACACTAACTTAACCCAGGACCAATCTGGAAATACAAATAAATGGTGGAGAAATTACCCAGAAAAAACACCTGAACAAAAGTGAGAGAGAAGCCTCAAAACCCCATATAGACAAAAGAACCAGCTTCAACACAACATGTCCATACCTGCACAGCAGAATACAAGACATGGTAGATGGAGTGACCCTCAGTTAACCAGATGGAGGGAAGAACCCACCAAAGAAAGACCAAACAACAATCAAAACCCAAAGACATACAGAGAGGCAACATAAATCACAGTCCAAGACCAGTGAGTTCAGGAGATCAAAGAGGCCACACCACTGAATCTCACAGGTATTCTACCATAGAACTTCACACCAGAAACCCAGAGAGGCAGAACACATCAATTTAAGAAGCAGAGGCTAACAAGAAGAGTTTCACAAACAATGGGAAATCAAAGAAACAATACCCAAATGAAAGGAAAGGAGGAAGCCTCAGAAAGAATGCTAAATGAAATAGAAGCAACTCAACTATCAGATTCTGAGTTCAAAGCAATGATTCTCAGGAAGTTCAATGAGCTCACAATGAGCTACCAGAAACTACAGGGAAGC
>CM052547.1:50615111-50643816 GCA_028533065.1 Trachops cirrhosus | reverse complement strand
AGTGCACTCTTGGTGGGAATGCAGACTGGTACAACCACTGTGGAAAACAGTATGGAATTTCCTCAGAAAACTAAAAATGGACCTGCCTTTTGACCCAGCAATTCCACTGCTGGGACTATATCCTAAGAACCCTGAAACACCAATCCAAAAGAACCTATGCACCCCAATGTTCATAGCAGCACAATTTATAACAGCCACGTGCTGAAAGCAACCTAGGTGCCCATCAGTAAATGAATGGATCAAAAACTATGGTACATTTAGACAACGGAATTCTATGCAGCAGAAAGAAAGAAGGAGCTCCTACCCTTTGCAACAGCATGGGTGGAACTGGAAAGCATTATGCTAAGTGAAATAAGCCAGGCAATGAAAGACAAATACCTTATGATCTCACCTTTAACAGGAACCTAATCAACAAAACAAAAAACAAGCAAAATATAACCAAAGACACTGAAATAGTGAACAGGCTGACAGTGTTCAAAGGGGAGAGGGGAGGGAATTTCAGTGGAATTTCAGGGGAAAAGGGGAAGGGTTTACAGGAACAAGTATAAAGGACACATGGACAAAAACTAAGGGTGGGTTCAAATGGGAGGGAGGTGGTGAGGGCTGGGTGGGGGGTCTGGGATGGGAGTAAAAGATAGAAAATTGTACTTGAACAATAATTAAAATAAAAAATAAATTAAAATAAGAAATTCAAAGAAAAAAGAAAAATCTATCATTTATCAAAAGAGAGGATGAGATGAACAGGCAGGAAAATTTTCCAGGTGATCTGTTGTTACCACCAGCCTACTATCTTTATTAGAAGTAAAACCTGAGGGTTCCAGAGATGATAAGCCCTGAAGTCAGACCATAAATTCATTCTGCAGCCACATGAACATCAAAAGTCTCTTTAGCACCCTTCAGAAATACTGGGGGTGGAGGGATGTTAAGGATCAATAGGAACGTCTCATCTGGAATTTTACTGAGCTGTCCATATGCTGTCAGTTATAATTGAGTAAATGCCAAATGTAAATTCTTAATGACAAATATAAAAATCTTTTTGAGCTACCACCCTGCATTCTAACTTCAAATGGAAATGTGGGCACACGACATACTGAGTCAAAGACCCAATTAACTTTATCCTTATTTTGCTTAATCCTGGGTGTGTGTGTGTGCCCACACAAGGGATGTATTTGTAGGAGAGGAGGTTTAGGAAAGGATGCCATGAGATTTTGACCCACTATTTCAGATCCCAACGTCTTGGACTCCTCTAGCCACCTCGAGTCCCAGCCTTCCTGGAAATTTGTGTTCATTTGATGTTAAAATCAAGCAAGGGTGAGCCTCTTCATAGTTCTCAGTTAAAATAAACCTCCCTGAGGGTAATAAGACAAAGTTGACATACTCCAGGGACTTGCTTCTAAAGAAACTTCCTGAATCCCCCACCCATTTTCAAGGGAAACTAAGATCAAAAGACAACTTGATGTCTAAATTGAAAGAAAGAAGGGAGAAAGATGGAGAAAGAAATATAGAGGGGGGAGAGAAGAAGAGAGAAAGAGAGACAGAAAGAGAGAGGAAGGACCTGCTATTTTTAAATACTGTTTTATAAGGCTCTTACTCAAGTCAAACAAGTTTGGTGTTTTAAAATTAAGCTAGAAACCCTGAGTTATGGTAGTAAAGGTAGTCTTCTTGTTCTGATGTTCAAAGATGCAATTTTCTTGAACTAGAGCTCTTGATACCTTTCAGATGTGAGACAGTCTAAGTGTAGAGAGCTGTGCCTATGTTAGGTGCAGGGACCTTGCTGCCCACCCAAAATTCTAAGACCTCAGGTGTTTCCTCCCACAGGTGGGCTTTTGAGTAGGCAGGAAAACATTTCTGTATATCTTATTCTATCTGTCTCCTGACCAGCCAAGAATAGTGCAGTGGAAAGTAATATGGTGGTCCAGTCCCAGTTCTGCACTTCTGTGACTCCATTTTCTCAACTATCACACAAAACAATACTGTAATAGTGAACTACCTAGCCTCTCTGACTCCATCTTGTTCAACCTGTTTTATTCCCATGGCTTTCTGGTTAATAGATTCTTGCATATAGACATGTTAAACATTAGAGGAACTCTGCTTCCTCTGATTCAAATGTTGAATTTTATAAAAACAGCCCCTTACTAGAACTACCTCTCCTGAGTAGATAAGGGAAATCGGTACAAAAATAATGATCGTTTATCAAAAATTTGTAGGAGCCTCATGACTGGAATCATATCAACTAGAGTCAACAGACTAAAAACAAAGAAGTTTTACAATCTTCCTTGGACCCCAACTGGTGCCCAGATGTCTGTGGTCATCCATCACCTCTTGCACCTCCCATTTTCCCTTCCCTTGACATAAAACAAGCCTGACCCTGTATTTTCTTTCTTAAAATAGATTTGAGGTACCACTAGGTCTCCCAGTTGGCATGTTCTTGATCAATAAACCTCTCTTCTTATTCCAAACTCTGACATTTTGAGTTTTGGCCTTTTGAAGTACTGGGCACATGAACTTTGGTCTGGTAACAATACCACCAGTCTTACACGATGAGGATCAGAAACAACACATGCTGAGGAACCAATTTTATCTCTGTCCCTCCTCTCTCCTAAGAGAAACTCAAACAGCTATTCCATGTTACACAACTTTTTCTATGTCATATCCTTGTCATCTTTTCTTCAGGTATGTGCAGCTTTCAAAACAGATGTGTTTTGTGCATATGTAGACAGAAGTGATTAGTGTGATCCAAGTCAAGTGAATTCCCACAGCACAGATGAAACATTTCCCATCATCCCTTCCTTTAAAGCAGCATTCAAAACATGCCTCATAAAGACAGATATTTTTCAAGGTTAATGGTAGGTCAAAAGCCTCCAAGCAAATCAACCACAATGAGGAAACTTCTGCCTCTTCCAGAGTTTACAATATTACCAGAAAGCCAAAAAAAAAAAAAAAAAAAAAAAAAGATGCTGCCTAAAGTCAATGAACCTAAGCATTCCAGCAGTCCTGTCCCAGAAAGGTGTTCCAGAATGCCTCACACAATCCAGCTCCATCATTCATAGTTTCATATTCCTTAGAACACAAGATACAAAACTAAATACCAGAGTGATTTATGATCTGCATTTATCCCTACATTGTTAAAATAGATTCTGAAAATCAGTATTACACTGCACTGTAAAATACTAACAGTTATTATGTTAATTTGGAAAAAGAGTGGAAAGACATGATCCAAATGGGTTGGTACACTTGAGGCACCCCACTCCCCAAATGTTCCACTGCCAGTAATATTTTACAAGAATAGTGTTTAAAAGGCATATAACTATAATGAACTACCAAATTCCTCAGCAGGCAGAGCCTCCTGAACTTATCTAACCCACCTCCCAATTCTAGGAAAACCCTCCCTGGCAAGACAGTGATCCCAGTCATGTAAATTAAGCCAGGTCTAAAGGGATAAGGATTCAGAATAAATTAGGTAAAAAAATAAGCCTCCAGAAAAGCAAAAGTTTCCAAAAAATGGAAGCGCATGCTTAGGGTCCTTCAGCATTAGTAAATGTAGAAGAGGCTAAAGGCTACTTAATGGTCTAATAAAATGTTTACAAGGCAAAGGATCCTTACAAATGAGATCAGAAGACCATCTGCTGAGGTCTGGGGACACTTTTTTAAGGCAGATTTGACCCTGATGGTATTAACTGTGCTGCTGGATGGCACCCTTACCTCCTCACTGCAATCAGCAAGAGTCAGGCCTCTGCTTGTCCCCTCTGTCCCCTCACTGGCTCAGCACTATCTCCCTTCCTGCATTGACAGGCTATTAAGCAGCACTGCAGCAGTGCTTTTGTAGCTGTCTCCCCACAGGCAAGGGGGCTGGCCAGATTCATCTGAGCCCCTGAGCTCTGGCCCCGAGGAGGCAGCCACCCAATGAATTCTGGATAAACAGATGAGTGCACAAACCAATGAACAAATCAATAAATGACTAAAGGGACAAATAAATGAACAGAGGAAGGGTTGCTATCCCTCATCTTATTTTTAATTCATTCCTTCAACTAACACTTCTTGAGCACCTACTTTATATTAAATTATACAGAATTAGGAAACAATGAACCCATCTGCCTAACAGCCTACAACTTTAAATTGAAAAAATCTTCCAGGGGAAGCCTATAGTGAAGCAAATAGAGGTTACCTAATGACAACAGAAGTGCAATAACTGTGATTGCTTTCTTTTCACCACTGTCCAAATAAATACACCTTTCACAACTCAGTTTTCCTCTGTTACCTGGTCAGGGAAAATCCACTGGATGGACTTCTCACTGAGCTCAGGAGTGTCTTCATGCACAGAATGCTTGGCATACTTAAAATGCACCTGGAGGGCAGGGACACCTTAGGGTAGGATCAGCTACACACTTTTTCCTTGTGCAAGGCTGCTTCCAACACATACATGGCAGTGGAGATGCTCTCAGGGAGGGATGGTAGAGAGTAATTTACCAAGGTCCGTCCAGAAAGTATCCAGCCATGTAATATGAAAAATAGAGACATTTATTGAAGAAGATACAAGACACAAGAAACATTGCACATAGGACAATGATGCCTATCTTGGGATCTCACACAGTTCTTCCAATCACCATCAGCTGCCCCGTAGTATTTCCTGAATCTCATCAATAGTCTGAAATCTCTTCCCTTTCAAAGGTGGTTTTAGTTTTGGGAAAAGCTAGAAGTCACAGGACACCAAATCTGGGCTGGAGGGGAGCTAAGTTACCTGGATTATTTGATGTTTTGCCAAAACACTCTGCACAAGACATGATGCATGAGCAGGGGCATTGTCATGATGAAGCTGCCAATTACCAGTTGCCCATAGCTGTGGCCTTCTGAATCATTCAAACAGTTTTCCGAGACAAATGTTCAAGTTTAACATAAAATTTGAGGCACATTCATTGTTTTACTTGTTCAGTCATTTTGAATGTGATGGCTACATAGTACAATGCTCACTCACTCAAAGGTGTCTACTGCCCCCACTGACTAGTACAGTGAAGTCTTCATTGTTCAAGCACGTGCATTCCAGTCCACTCTCTTTGGCTGTCAGGTTACATCCATGCCATGTAAACCATTCTTGTTACATTAATAATGGCTGGACTTTTTCCAGATAGACTTCTTATTCTTTAACAACAGATACTGATGCTCCAGAGCAGCTTCACAAGACCACCTGAGCATATAGCCCTGTTAGGCATTGTCACAAATAGAAAAAATCCTAAGAGTATTCTGCCCTGCCTCACACAAGGAGAAGTAAGGGAATACACAAGATTATGGCAATTCTTGATTAGGCTTAATAAGCTAAAACAGGCAAAGAAGTCCTGCCAAAGATTAAGAAACGTATCACAATTATACTACTACAAATAATAGTAAGCAAACCAGTAATAATAGTGAATATATATTGAGAGTTGGTTACACACCAGGCTTTGTTTTAAGCATTTTACATATTATTAATCTAAAATACGAGTGCTGTAAGTAGGTATGCTATTATTATCCCTAATTATAGATGAGAAAACTAAGGTACAAAGTGGTTAAGTTACCAGCCCAAGATCATAGAGTAAACAAGTGATAGTGCAGACCCAGGGAGGATGTATTGTATGAAGTCTGTCCTCTTAACATTCCTATTCAACTATATAGCCCAGAATTTTCCACATTCTTTCCTTATCAAAGTTAACCAGTCTACAAAGAATTTGTTCCTTGGGAATACATCATCTGACTTTATAATATGGAAGTCACTGAGAAAATAGGACACACCTTATAGATCTGCTCTGCAGCCTGCTTATAGAACCAAATCTTTAATGCAATAATTTATTCCCACAAATTAATAATTCTAGGGTTTCATTTACATTTAGTAACCATGTTTCACACCACAGATTCCTGGGATTACTGACACATTCTAAAAACTATGTTTTCCTATTTTATGGAGCACCAAGCTTGGCATGCAACAGGCTGAGTATAATTATTAATCAATTATTAATCTCAATTATTGGTCAACAAAGTAGGTGGTATCAACTAATAATTTATCCTGGGAACTCTATTACTTTATCCTTAAAGCTTAAAGATACACTCCAAAATTCAGAAATATGAAAAATAGAGACATATAATCTTATATTTCACAATATAAAAAGGTAGATGTTACCTGGGAAAAGTCCAAATGCACTGAAGTCTAGAGATCTGGGCTCCAGATCCTTTTCTGTCAGTACGTCACCTCTAAGCAATAATCTAATTCCTACAGGCCTACTGTTCCTTAGCTATAATGGACTCATGGGCCTTCAAGAAGATTAAATGAGTTAGCATGTGCAAGGCATCCAATCAGTTCCTGGCACACAAGAAGTGGTAGTGGTAATGCTGGTTGACCTCTATTTCCTTTAGTCCCAGGACTTACATCCATCCCCTTCCTATGCTATCTGCTAACACTCATCTTTCTCTACCCAAGGGGAAATAGTGAATAATTTTAAGAAGACAGTTTACTATGTATGATTCAAGACCATGAATTAGGGCATACCAAAAGAGAAATGTAAATGATATAGCCTTCTTCATAATATAAGCATTACTACAGGGCAAAAAATCAAATCATACTTCCCCCAACAAAGTCTACTAGAATGACAGAGATGGAACAAAGGCCCTGCCACTTCTGCTATTTCCCTATCTCAAATTTCCACCTTCTGGGCAGAACCATTCATTCTTCCCAGCTACAATCTATATTTTGCCTATCATCTTATCCATGGACAAAATAATCCACTCCTGGGGGAAAAAATCTATATTAACCCATTAAAACCATGTTGTAAAGCAATACTTCAAGGGAAATTCATAGCTTTTTATGTTTAATATTAAAAAATAAATCAGCATAATTTACCACAGTAACAGAAGAAAAACTATGATCATTTCAAAAGATGCAGAAAGAGCACTTGACAAAATTCAACAGTACTCATGATAAAGATACTCAGCACACTTGAAATAGAAAGAAACTTCTTCAACACAATAAAGGACATTTATGAAAAATCCATAGCTAACACCATATTTAATGGGGAAATACTGAATATTTTCCTCTCCACAATCAAAACAAAACCAAGAGGTCTACTCTCATTACTTCTATTCAACATTTACAGAAAGCTTTAGCCAATTCAATAAGACAAGAAAAAGAACTAAAAGGCATAAAGATTAGAAAGGAATAAGTAAAACTATCTTTATTCACAGGCAACCTGGTTGATTATTCATGTAGAAAATCCTAGACATCTACAACAGCAGTCCCCAACCCTTTTAGCACCAGTTTCATAGAAAACAATTTTTCCACAGGCTGAGGGTAAGGGGGTGGTTTCAGGATGATTCAAGAGCATTACATTTATTGTGCACTATATTTCTATTATTATTACACTGTAATATATAATGAAATAATTATACAACTCACCATAATGCAGAATCAGTAGGAGCCCTGCGCTTATATTCTTGCAACTAGACGGTTCTATCTGTGGGTGATGGGAGGCAGTAACCCCCAAAGTGTGTTGCTTATGTCCAGTCTACTCTGTAATCTCATTTTAGTTGCTGTCATAGCAGAAAACCCTGCTTCACAAAGATAAAATGTTGGAAATAGAAGCAGGCTTTTCAGTGCTTTTGTGGCAATCTCAGGATATTCTGCCTTTGCTTTAATTCAGAACATTTGGAGATTCGAAGTTGTCTCAAACATACTTTCAAGGCCACTGTCATTTGCTCTCTCAAGTAGTTGATCCTCTTCTAGCACGGACAAAGTTGATTCACTTGACATATATAAAAATAGGTTGTGGATCCATTTCTTTCCAGTTCAGGGGCCTTTTATGGTTGGAAGTAATGCTCAAACTCTTTTGAAAGCTGAGATAGGTGATCATGTATGAGCTTGGAGAAATAAGGTCCTGGCTCAGTCTCTTTCAAAATCTCTGCTAATGTTTGAAACATGTCAAAAATCCCAAAGTTCATTCACTGCTCCCATAATTTGTTTGGCTTTGAATGCAACCACTTTATCTGCTGACTTGAACACAGCTGTCTTTCTTCCCTAAAGGGATAGATTGAGTTCATTGAGCAGGCTGAATATGTCACAAAAGTAATCAGGTTTTGTGACCCATTCTGTGTCACTGAAATGTGCTGCCACTGGTGACTTTTTCTACAAGAAATCTCTGGAGCAGCTTTTGTAACTCAAAAACTCTGGTCAGTGATCTTCCTTTAGAAAGCCATCTCACTTCTGTGTGTAAGAGAAGACACATGTATTCTGCATCCATCTCCTCACAGAGCTGCGTAAACAGATGTGTTAAGGGCGTGTACTTTAATGTGGCTGATAATTTTAATTGCATCCCGTAAAAAATTGTTAAGCTCAGGTGACATTTTTTAGCTAGCCAGTATTTCTTTATGGATGACATGGTACATTGAGTCACATTCAGAAGCAACCTCTTTGACCTGAGTAGTGCAACCAGAAAGCCATCCAGTCACGGCAGCCACTCATTCCATGCATATACCAACACAAATGGAACAATCAGTTTTCCTGATATGTAATCATGCAAAGACTTGAATAGTTCTGCAGCTGTGGTGTCCATTGGCAACAAAAGTGCACATAACATATCCTCCTGAAAAATACACATCCTCCTGAAAAATATATCACACAAAAACAAGCATTTTTGCCTTGTTGTCAACATTGGTAGACTCATCAACCTGGAATGCGTACCATGGTGACTCATTAAACCTCTCTAACAATTGTACCTCAATATTCTCTGCTATTTCATCAGTTCATCTAGTTATGTTGCTAGTCGAAAGAGAAACACAAGCCACCTTTTGAACTACACCTTCTCCTAAAAGTTCATGACAAATGTCCTTAGCAGCAGGTAGGATCAATTATTCACCAATGGTCAAGGGCTTCTTAGCTTTAGCAATGTGGTTAGCCACTAAGAATGGTGTTCTGTGTGCAGACACATTTAATAAAGTGGTGGCCTTCAATAACTGCTTCTGTTCTTCATGTTCACCTTTTCTTTTGAAAAACTCCAAAGGCTTGTCTTTTAATGTGGGGTGCTTGGTCTCCATGTGGTGGAGCAGTTTTAAAGGTTTCATGGCTTTGTTGGATAGCTGGTCACCACATATTATACAAAGCAGGCTTGGAAAATGTGAATCACCTGTGGCAATGAAACTGTAATTTAAGTAGGACTCGGCATTTTCTTTTAAATGCAGCTGTCTTTTTGCTGGCAGTCTTAGAGTCTCCTGCTGTCTCATCATTGGGTCTTTCCCCCTTTTCAAAGAAGTACTCCAGCAATGTTTGTTTTTTACTCATTTTGGCTAGGGTTAGCATGTGGGCTTAACAAAACTTACTGAGACAAGTGTGTAATGGGGGAAAGGGGCACAAATGGCAGCGGTAAATAAAATAATGGGTAGGCCACACATGGACTAAAGTAAGTGTCAGATTCTGACTTAAATCCTCCCACCAGATGCAGCTTAATTGTCACTTTCCACTTATTGATAGGGTTCTGATATGAGTCTACAAGCAATTGATTTATTATGGTCTCTGTGCAGTCAAACCTCTCTGCCAATGATAAGCAGTATTTGCAGCGGCTCCCTACCACTAGCATCACTGCCTCAGCTCCACTGCTGAGATCATCAGGCATTAGATTCTCATAAGGAGTCCACAACCTAGATCCCTCCCATGTGCAGTTCACAGTAGGGTTCATGCTCCCATGAGAATCTAATGCCACTGCTAATATGACAGGAGGCAGAGCTCAGGTGGCAATGCAAGTAATGGGGAGCTGCTGTAAATACAGATGAAGCTTCACTCGCTTGCCTACCACTCACCTCAAGCTGTGTGGCCCAGTTCCTAACAGGCCATGGACCAGTACTGGTTGCTGGCCTGGAGGATGGGGACCTCTGGTATACAAAACAACCACTAGGACTAAAAGAATTCAGCAAGGTCCTTGCCAGTAGCACTCGGTTGGAGCATCATCATACAGTAAACTGAAGGGTTGTGGGTTTGATTCCCAGTGAAGGCACATGCCTGGGTTGTGGGTCTGATCCCTGGCCAGAGTGCCTATGAGAAGCAATCAGTCAATTTTTTCCTCTCATATTGATGTGTCTCTCTCCATCCCTTTCCCTCTCTCTAAAATTAATAAGCATGTTCTCAGGTGAGGATAAAAAAAGAACAATAACAAAATTGGAAGACTTTCACTACTTGACTTCAAAACTCACTTTATAAAGCTACTTAATAAAGACTGTGTAACATTGGTGTAAAGACAAACATATCAATAAATAGCACAGAGTCCAGAAATAAACCAACACTTAAATGATTATGATTTTCAATAAAGGCAACAAAACAATCCAATACAGAAAAACTTTCAACAAATGATACACAGGAACAACAGGAGAGCCATACAAAAAAAACTATATTCAAAAATTAATTCAAGGTGGACCACAGACCTAAAGTTTTTAATGTAGTAGTTATGTATTTACTTTAATATGCACTAAAGGAAAATGTAATTAGCATTTTAGAGCCATATTTCAGGGATAGTATTAATTAGTACAAGTTTAAATAAATGAGTCAATTTTAAGTAAAAAAAATTAGTAACAATAAAAGTGGTTTGTAGATTACATGAAAATTGAAAGGTTGGATTGTGAACACCTAGAACCATGGATCACCAAAATTCAACAAAATAATCAACAGTATATTGTCCCATCCCAGGGCTATGAGAAAACAGAACTTATCTCTTCGGGGTCCCTCCACTGCACAGTGAGCACAGACATCCTAATGGGGCACACAGAACCCTAACCCCACAAAACAAAAGTTATTCCCCAATAGCTTTATGGTTGATGTTGTTTTTGAGGGGGTGGGGGGGCAAGGCAGGAAACCTGTATCCTATTCATTTTGCACAAATGTATGCCAGCAAACTTAATTCTCCCATGCTCTATCCAAGAAACAGCTATAAAAACATGGCCACAAAGAGAGATTCATGATAGCACTCAGAGAGAGAATCTATTTTTTCATTATCATCATAGAATTGGAGGTCTGGCACACAGCAGGTACATAATAAGTAGATGATGAATAAATGAAAGGTGACTAATCTTGGAGGCTGAACTTTTCAAACTCAAGTTTGCAAACCCAGGTGTGTATGATGCTGTATCAGGGCACACAGGAATAAATGTCATCTAAAGACAAAAATTTTACAGAAAAAAAAAACTTTGCAGGAAAAAAATGTCATCTTGTGATTTTTAGACAAAGCCTTCATTTTCCCTGGTGGTAACACACTTAACATATTATTTTTAGACAACTAACATAATGAGTACAATTAGGAAGGCAGTTGGGACAGATCCGGCAATATCTATTAAAATTTTAATAGAATAACCTTTGTTATGTGTGGTCAGGGTTCTGTGTGCCCCAGCAATTTCCACTTCTAAGACAGAAACCCACAGAAAAACTTCCACAAGGGTGCAAAAAGGCATGTTCACCTACAAAAGGCAGACACCCTTAATGGACACCCTTAAAAGACTGGCTAAATGATTCATGCACACAAGGGGGCATCCTATATGCTTTCTGTGCCTAGTGCAGCCATGGCTCAGGTTCCCAAGAAGCATATGAAGTGTGTAGCAGCTCCAAAGCAATGGATGCTGTACACACTGACCAATGTGTTTGCTTCTTGGCCACTTACCAGTCCCCAAAAGCTGAGAGAGTGTCTCCCGCTTGTCAGTTTAAGGAACAGACTTAAGTATGCCCTAAGAGAAGATGAAGTAAAGATGGTCTGTATGCAGAGGTTTATTAAGATTAATGCCAAGGTCTAAATTGATAATAACATACCCTGCTGGTTTTATGGATGTGATCAGCAATGACAAGACCTGTGAGAATTTCCATCTGATCTATAACACCAAGGGTTACTTTGCTGTTCATCATATTATACCTGAGGAGGCCAAGTACAAGTTGTACAAAGTGAGGAAGATCTTTGTGGGCACAAAAGATATGCCTCATCTGGAAACCCATGATGCTTGCACCATCTGCTACCCTGATCCCTTCATCAAGGTAAATGACACAGAAATATATGTCATCTAAATGTCAGTCAGATTGATTTGGAGACTGGCAAAATTACTGGTTTCATCAAGTTTGACACTGGTAACCTGTGTATGAGAATTGGCATGATAACAAACAGAGAGAGACGCTCTACTTTTTTTTGACATAGTTCATGTGAAAGATGCCAATGGAAACAGCTTTGCCACCCAGCTCTCCAACATTTTTTGTTATTGGCAAAGGAAACAAACCAAGGATCTCCCTTCCCTGTGGAAAGGGTATCTGCCTCACCACTGCTGAAGAGAGAGTGGTGGCCAAATAGAATAGTGAGTGAAATGAGCTCTAGGTGACATGACTGGGAAAGTCTTTGTACTTAAAGAAAATACAGCATGAAATAAAGGGGTGGTGGAATACACTAAAATAGAGTATATCTGAACTATCTGAATGCATGTGGAAAATCTCCAAGACATTATTGAGTAGGGGAAAGCAAAGTGCAAAAGAGCAGGTGTACTGTAGCCCCAGTGTGAAATTTAAAAATAAATTTTAAAATGATACTAATACATTCATATAAGTATAAATATAAATCTGTATGAGAAAACCCAGCTTCATTAACATCTGAAAGGGGTGGGGAGTTTCGCACTTTCTCTGAAAGCATTTCTGAAATGCTGGAATGCTATGGAAACTTTGTACTCAGAATAGAGTTTGAAAACAAACAGGAAGTATTCCCATGTAAAAATGCATACAAAAAAAAGACTTCAAAAAATGTCTCCTTCCTCTGGGCCTCACCTTCAGACCTGTACCTCCAGGCCCAGGTTCTAAGCTAGCTCACTGACACCAATGGTGGGGCTCATCAGAAGAAGGCACAAGCAGCTGTCAGAGAAAGAAAAGTACTGCATTTGTAGGAAAGAGCATTCCTTTTGCCCACAGCCCAGCCTCCCCCATGTTGTCTTATGCTCCAGTATTCCCATAAGAGAGATGACATCCAAAGCTCTCCACAGGTCAGCTCATGGTCCTGTCTCGGGTTTTGACATTCAACTTTCTGGCCCACCCTGAGCAAGAAGACACTACAGACCCAAGTTGTTGCCAGAAGAGTTCCCTTTCTGAAATTGAAGATATTTTTATGTTCTATACTTTTTGGTTACATTTTAGGCAATTTGGGGTTATTAATAAATATCCCTTCTTGGGATTTTTACTTTTATTTAAATATGCACATACAGAATTCAACTACAAGAACTATTGCTTAGAAGGAAATGCTAAGAGACCAAGCAACTCCTAGATAGAACTAGTCTCTACCAAATTTAAAAATGGGGAGAGAATGGAATTGTAGCACTCACTCCAGAGCTATATAAAGATACTTTTTGCAAGTCCAATGACTGCTGGAGGCAAAGAGAACTGTTCTCTCTCTTGTTTTCTCCTTTCCTCTCATCTGTAGTCCTCCCTCCTCCTGCCTACCCTGAAATAACATTGCTTGGGGCTATGACCATCTGTAGCTGCCAGGGGAAGGCACAATACATTCAGAAACTCTTGGACCCACATATCCTGGAGATTGGAACTGCACAAACAAAGGGTTAGAGGAAGGGGGAAGGGGTAGAAGGAATAAAGACTTAAAGATTAAAGTCACAGGCAGAGACAGACGGCTCCGTTTTTTAATAACTGAAAACACGAGTTGAGTCTGAATGTGCTCATTGTTTAGCAGAGGGGGCAGTCTATGTAGGCAGGACTGGCTGGCGACAGGACTGCCTTCCCATCAAAAATAAGATTTACCAAAAGGGCAGGGTGGGGAAGAGGGGCTAGTAAGACTGGAGCAGATCTCAGCCCAGAGCTCCATTTACTGATGATGGCACAGAGCACAGAGCTCCATTTACTGATGATGGCACAGTCAGGTGAGCATTAGATGACTGCTATCCTGAACCACAGGAGAAGCAAAGGGGGTCTGGAAAAAAAAGATATCTGGCACATGGATTTCTCTCACACAGCTGTGCTTGGGAGTATAGATTGGTACAACCTTCTAAGAAGAAACTTGGCATTTTGGATCAGAGGGGTAAAAATGTGTATGCACTTTTGTCCTGTAATTCCATGTCTAGGATTCTAGCTCCAGGAAATAATCCAACCCAGGACAGACCTGTATGCACAAAGATATTCTGTACAGTATTATTTACAATTACAAGAAATTAGAAACAACCTAAATATCCAATACTATAGGGGAAGAGTTGTGTTTATTTCTATCTCCTTACTAAAAGGATATAAGCAACTTAAACAAATACACAGAAGAGGGAAATGCAAGAGAACAAATCACAGCAACAGAAAAAAGAATTTGTTTAAAAAATGAGGTCAAACCTGTGCTGCTGCTTCTTAATGCACACACTGAGAGCGCGCACAAGATAACACAGCCACTGTCACCACCAACAGTTACAGCAGCTATCACTGTTGAGTGCCCATTCTCACTGAGTCCTCTCAGCAACCCAACAAGGGACTTATTCTGTCCCCATTTTATAGCTAGGAAACCTAGGCTCCAGAGGTCACTCAGAGGCAGGAAATGACAGCACTGGTTTTGAACACAGGTTTTCTCTAAGTCAAAGCTTATACGCTTTCCACAACACACATGCTTAAAGGAGCTGTATATTCATACAACGGACTCCTGCAGGCATGAAAAACTGATGTTTGAAGGAAGTGATTAATGGTATGGGGAAAATACTTAGAAAATAATGTTAAATTTTAAAGAGCAGTGGAAAGAATTACATGAAATGTATAATTCCAATCATGTAAACCACATGATCATTTTCTTCTTTAAGTTTTGTCTATTATCCAAATTTTCCAAAATAGGTCTGTATTAGTTTTACAGTCAGAAAAAAAATAAGACTTTGTATTTAAAAACTATATAAAGGGCCACTGTGTTTTCACTTTATAGCACATATCCCATACATATGCACAGTAACTCACTTTTGTTTTATATAAATTCTACATATATAGTAGAATCAGAAAATATATATGCTGAGACCTGAGCTGAGGAAAACCTTATGTTTATGTCCATCGTTCTGTGAATCATAAATGAACAATTTCGTTCTGCTCAGAATCTTATCTTTATAAGTCATTTGGGGTTATACATGTCAAAAGACAATTATTATAAAAGAGTTTGGTATCCTTTTCATTTTTCTCTTTGGATATAGATTCTCATAAACAGCAGAGAGGCACAGATCAACTTTCTCAGGACTTCCTCCTGGCTAAAGAACAGACTCACCTATGTGAATATCAGGCCCACATTCCAGGCCCTCCAGGAAATCAACAAGGGCATCCTATCACCCAATTCTAGCCAGGCAACAACTGCTTCTTGAAGGCTCAGCATCCAAATACCTCCTGAAATAGTTATGTGCATTTTGCTGGGGAGAAGGGCCAGAGCTCTCCCCTGTTTCTCAAAGGGCTCTCTAGCCACTATCTATACATGACAGTCCCAGACTTCACAGCGAGAGTTCATGGCCATTCTCTTGGTTTTACCATCTAAACCCATGCCCGAACCCCAGCCTACCATCTAGGGACACACAGAAGGTTTAGCCAATTTTGAAAATGGACATGTGAAGGGGAGGCACTCTTATGCACATGAAGATAAGGAGACTGAGGCTCAGAAGAGGATCACACAGCCAGGATACACCTGTGTCTCTTAGGCCCCACACACCCTACCAGATAAAACAGACCTTGTAGATGGCATGTTCTAAGTGTGACTCTTTTTCTGTTGGTCACCAAATACTGTGCTCAGCAACAAGACACGGGCTTGGTTTTCTATTATGAGACAAAAGAATAACAACTTCCCAAGAGCTATTTAATCATTTCTTTAAAATGTGCCTTCTGAATTACCATGGAGTTAACAGCCCTCACTAGGAGCTGGCTTCCAGAACTGAGCAGCAGTGGAGAGTCACCTGTGCTTTGGTTATCTAAAAGAAGGGAAAAAATATTTTAAATGTTTTAACAGTTAAACAAACAGAAGGAACGCAGATTTCTTTCATGTTTCCTCAACTCCAAAAGCCACAGAATAGCTTGACCCCTAAACTTTGAAATGAGTTTAAAGTATCCTAAACTACCAATAGACTTTCAACAAAGATTGTGTGAAATATTAATTATAAAGCTGCTCCTGGGAACCAGCCCCCAGTTCTCAGAAAAGGAGCTGGGTGAACAAGTAGCATCAACTGACCATATCCTTTTACCTCAGCTACGCAGCTCTGAAAGAGGAATGAGAACTTCCTAACCAGAGCTGTGTTTTGGTTTTTATGTAACTGGGGAAGGAGAGACTATTAAACTAATAATGTTCATTACAGCAACTTTGAAAAATAATATTAGAAAAGAAAAAACCTTAGGAAAAATACCTTTTTTAAAAAAGGAAACTAAAAGTGACCTATATTCCCATCCCCTAAAGTTAGCCACTAATTAACATTTGATTTCTATATTCTTGGTATCTTTCCTGCTTTTTCACTTAACATTATATTTAATGTGGTTATGTTTTTAAATTTTCTTTATAAATATTTTATTGAAAGGGCAGCACAAATTACTTTAATTTGCTTCACTGGTGTGGTTTCCAATTTAGTGCTACTATAACTAATGCTGTGAGGAACATCTCTGTACATAAAGCTGTGGCTCACTTCAGATTATCTCCTAGAAGTTAAATTAAGAAATCACAAAGTAGAATTTACTTAAGGCTGTAGATAGAGTTTCCCCAATTAGTTCCCAGAAAGCCTGGGCCAAGCCAAAACTTTCTATTAACCTGTGGTTAAAATATGCATGGTATTCCTACCCAGCCTCTATTGGTACTTGCTGCCCCAAAGGCATCTGAACTACAGATGCCTCCTTGAGAGGCCTTCTCTGTTCTCCCTGGCGAGAGAACAGCCACAGCAAGATCATGTATTGAACTAGGTAAGAGGAAGTCCCAAAGGCTCAGACAATCAATCCCTGGTCTTGCTGTTCCCATTAAATACACCATGCAAGTACCCTGTGTGTTTCACGAACTGAAAAAATTTCATGTTCCAAAAAGGAAGAGAGGAAAAGGGTATGTAAAACATGAGCTCCAACACCAGGAATACTAGAATGTGCAGCCTGTGGTGACCTGGTTTTATGTGTTGTTTTGGGTTAGGTTTTTCTTTTTCACTCAAGCCCTGGAAGGCATCAAAGCCTCCCCACAACCCCATCCCAAACAGCAACTACATTACTTAGTATTCATGGCCCAGGCTCACTTAGATAAATGCACTATTTCCCTTCTCCTCTACCCTCCCATTTCAGGGATAAACCCATCTGCTTACACCAGATCTCTTCTTCCTTTGGGGAAGTGGCATAGGAGTCAAACAACCTATGTTCAAATCCTGGCCTGTCAATTTGTGTGGGTCTTTAGTTAGGCAAATGACTTTCCCTTGTTGTGACTGAGTAACAGGGAATGTTGTGAGGATCATATAAGAGAACGTGTGTAAGACACATAGGTATGGTGGCTGGGACAAAGCAAAAAAGTTCATTCATTTTTTAAATGATATCTTTAAATCATTATCATCACCCAAATGACCAAGTGAATGATCATCCAAATGCAAAAAATTAAATAGCTGAATTAATGAAGAAATGGAGAACAATCGCCCCTTTCCAACACCCAGGCTTGGGGGCAGAGAGAGCAGGTCCCTCCTGCAGTACCAGCAGATTAGCTCTGCCATAGCTCTGGGAACTCGCAGGAAATCTGCTGGATGGGCCCTGCTAGAAAAGGTAACTGTATCACTGGCCTCCTCCTGTTTCTCTTTTAGAGGCTGATGTGGAGAGGGACTACCTGACAATGTAATAGGACCTTGGGTGGGGGTGGGGGCCCACTAGTATTACAGAGTCCTTTAATCCCCCCATGATCTAACAGAACTTCAATGACACAGAAAGACAACAGAGTGAGGTGTTGGGGAGGAAAGCACAGAAACTCACCATCAGCAAGGGCCTCCTGAGTGTGGCTACCCCACTGGGCACTTCCGGTGCACCACACAGTGTAACCCTCACTACAGCCCTCAGAGGCAATGGCATCCTTGCCATGTAAGATCATGGCAGCTGGTAAGTGGTGGTGCTGAAATTCACACTTAAGACTCTGAGACTCATATTCTTTTTTTAAAGATTTTATTTATTTATTTTTAGAGAGAGAGAAAGGGAGGAAGAAAGAGAGGGAGAGAAACATTAATGTGTAGTTGCCTCTCACATGCACCTTAATGGGGCCTAGCCCGCAACCCAGGCATGTGCCCTGACTGGGAATCAAACCGGTGACCCTTTGGTTCCACTGAGGCACACCAGCCAGGGCACACAATCTTTTCTACAATTCCATGAAGTCCTTCATTAAAACAAGCAAGCACCCCCTACTCAAGAATTTGAATAGGTGAGAGACACAGCCTCTAGAAGAAAGAAAATGTCTGTTAGGGATCATTAAACATTACTAACACCTGTTGATGATTTCAACAATTCATTTCTTTCCTATCCAAGTCGCCTAAGAGTACTGGGAGAGAGAAGGATGACTTCTACATTTTAGGTGCCCCTGCTTCCACCTCTGAATATTTCAAAGCCATTTTTCCAAAGGAAGAAGAGATCTGGTGTCAGCAGATGGGTTTATCCTCTGTAATGGGAGGGCAGAGGGGAAAAGAAATAGTACCTTTATCTAAGTGAGCATGGGCATTGAATACTGAGTAGTGTAGCTACTCTTTGGGGGGAAGGGAGACTTTGATGCCTTCTAGGGCTTGAGTGAAGAAGAAAAATCCAACCTAAAACAACACATGAAACCAGGCCACCACAGACAGTACTGTCTGGTATTCCTTTGTTGAAGCTCTTATTTCACATTCTCCTTTTCTGATATCACAGGTGGTCAATAAATATTATGAAAAGTGTTAAGTAATTAAATGAAAGGAGTCAAAAGACATGGAATTAAGAAGGTGGGACAAGAAAAAAAACAAGCTACAAAACTGGCACAAGGGTGTAAGCACTATAAAAATACATTTGTAGGTATGAGGTGTTACCCATTGTGGTTTTAATTATTTGCATCTCTCTGATGATTAGTGACTTTGAGCATTTTTTCATGTCTATTGGCCATCTGTGTGTTCTCTTTGGAGAAGTGTCTGTTCAGGCCCTTTGCCCATTTTTTAATTGGATTGTCTGTCTTCCTGGTGTTGAGTTGTATAAGTTCTTTATATATTTTGGAAATTAAACCTTTATCAGATGTATCATTGGCAAATATGTCCTGCTATACAGTGGGTTGGTTCCCTTTTCATTTTGTTGATGGTTTCTTTAGCTGTGCAGAAGAGGGCATGTGAGAGGCAATTACATATTGATGTTGCTTTCCCTCTCTTTCTCCCTCCCTTTCCCCCTCTCTAAAAATAAATAAATAACATCTTTTAAAAAAAAAAAAGAAAATGTCTGACATCCTGCAAGAAGTGGAGGTGAGGGCATGATGAAGGTGGACAAAGAGGAAAAAATGGGGACAACTCTAATAGGGTAAACAATAAAAATAAAGTTAAAAAACACATTTGTAAAGTTCAGGGAGCTCCCTGACCATTTGGGCTCTGTTCTAGGGGTCAGAGTAGTAGGCAGCAATGGGAAGTATGTATTTAGGGAAACAAGACTCCAGGTTAGAATACCACATGCACACCCTTTAAGGAGCTTGCCGAGGAAGAACAGGTCCAGCTCCTGCAGCAGCACCGTGGTGTCTCCAGTGTCAGCAGTGAGAACCTCTAGGTTTCTCATACATGACCACATCAGAACCACACAGCAACATGAGGGGAAATGAAGTATCACCCCCATTTTACAGATGGACAAGCTGAGGCTTGGAGATAAAGTAATGGCCCAAAGCTACAGAGATGTTAGCTGGAGCAGACTGAGTTCTATCCAGGCTGATTAGACACTGCACTACTACATAAGCTGTCACTGCTGGCCAGCTCCAACTTTTCCACTATATCACAATGATACCCACACTGTTACTCAATATTTTTCTTTAAATAATTAATTTTGCCTTGTTAAAAAAAAACCCTACATTTTCCCTTAATGAAAAGTTTATCACTTTATCCAACAATTCTACTCTTAGGTATATTCCTAAATGAATTGAACAGATACTTGTATGCCCACATTCACAGCAGCATTGTTCACAATAGACAAAAGGCAGAAACAACTTGTGTCTATCGACTGATGAAGGAAAAACAAAATGTGGTGTATCCATACAATAGAATATTATTCAGCCTTAAAAAGAAGGAAATTCTATATGCTACATGCTACAACATACATAAACCTTGAAAACTTAATGCTTAGTGAAATAAGCCAGACACAAAAGAACTATATGATTCTACTTATTTGAAGCTCCTAAAAGAGACAAATTCATAGAGACAGAAGGTAGAATGGTGGTTGCCAGGGGCTGGAGGAGAAATAAATAGGAAGTTATTGTTTAATGGATATGAATTTTTAGTTTGAGGTAATGGAAAATTTTGGAAATAGATAATGGTAAGACTCTACAACATTGTGGATATACTTAATGTAATGAATTATACACTTAAAAATAGTTAAAATGGTAAATTTTATTATGTATATTTTACCACAATTTAAAAAAATACTCCTAAAGGAAACCTTATATGGCTACCAGAAATGGAAAACAATGACATGCCAAAATTAGAAGGTAAAAAAATACCATAAAAATGATAAAAATTAAATGATGTTGCTGTGCTTTTGCCTTCTGTGAGCTCATTGCTACTGGTCAGGAAGGAAAATTAGCAGTGTTCAAACAGACTATGGTCCTCTCTCTTTGAAAGATTGAAAAGGCAAGGACTCACTAACCAGACGATTCAATGTCACCTGATCTGAGTAGCCCCTAACACCATTGCTGATCTCACTATTGTCTTGGTGACCCAACTTGGGAACACTGCTCCTCAGGACTATCCCTAATGCCAGGCACTGGGTACCTTAGCAACCTTGCCCATCCAGCTCCATGCAGATCAACACATAGGGAGGGAATGGAAGCCATAGAGCTAAAACTGTCCTTTGCACACCATCGCCCATCACCCAGCTCCGAAGTGAGGAGGGCCAGAAGGACAGGTGGATGAAGCTGGGAGATAAACCAGGGCTTAGAGGAGCCAGGTGCTTGGGTAGGGGGGTTGCCAGCACACTTCACAGATGAGACAGCCTGAGTGAAGACGGGCTGCTGGCAACCTACCTTGCTTGTATAGTCAAAATGTAGAGGAATGTTTGGAAATAGTCCATTAGATGTGATACTGTGGAATAATAATAATACCAAAGTCTGAGTGGAACACATTAGCTATGCATTCCAAATACCTGATTCCAGAGCCAGGTCTGCAAGGCAGATATGCTCACCAACCAGCAAAAAGGGTCAATAATATCAAGGCCACCAAACCTTTGCTGGAGGCAACATGGCAACTAGCCAAGTATCCAAAACCTGCACCTGACTGGCATAAAATAAAGTCAAATAAAGCTCTTCATCTACCCCACAAATGAGGGGCCCTGAAGCTGCCACCCCCAGGCCTGCCCCAGCCCTGCCTGACTTCCAGGCCTCACTGCAGCAGAGTTCTGACCCTGTCCCACATCCATACCTCATACCCATTCTATTCTAACCACCCTCTCTCCTCCCTTCTTTAAACTATGCTATCCCCAAAAGGCAGCCAGTCCCCCAGTTTGAACAGTCTACCAACCCTAACTTGGGGTTCCTCCTCCCTTTACATCCCCACCTTACCACCTAATCTGCAGCCCCACCTCCAAAATGGTCTCCCAGCCTCTCATCCCTCTACTCTCCCTGCACCAGGGTTAGCTTTGTAAACCACAGATTCATTTCCCTGCTTAAAACCACATAAATCTCTGAGGTAGTCAATCCTCCATTTCTCACATCCAGAATCCTTCAGGCTCCTGAGCCCCTGTACACACAGTACCCTTCTCCTGAAACTCACAATCTCTCATGTACCTCCAGGGAGACTCCACACCACAACTTCACCTCCTCTGAAAGCCTTCCCTGATTATCCTAGAGCCTCAGAATCCCTACAGTGCTCTCTTGGTTCTTGCACATTTGCTATCCCCTATACTCCAACACAATGAGTCCTACCAGGCAGGGCCATCCTTTACCTGCCAGGGTATTTTCAGTGCCTAAGCATTCAGAATGCCCTGTTCCTGGTAAGTACAAAATGCACATTTGTAGAAAAAAAATGACATTCACCCTTCACTGCATAGGTCCATTCACTAAGATATTGATGAAGAATTTTTATCCTCACAAGTGACAGAAATTGACTAATTTTAAGCAAAAAAAGATCAGAGCTATGAACATTTAATGGCAAATTCACAGCTATCAATCATTGAATCTAAAAAATGAACTGAGCAAACAAGCAGAACAGAAACAGGATCATAAATATGAAGATCATTTGACAGTTTATAAACAGTTGGGTGGGGGAAGTGGGAGAATGAGGGAAAAAGTGCAGGGAATAAGTACAAATTGGTAGGTACAAAAAAAGACAGGGGGGTGTTAAGAATAGTATATGAAATGAAGTTACCAAAGAACTTATATGCATGACCCATGGACATTAACTCAGGTGGGGCTGGCTGCTGGAGGGAATGGGGGATACCAGGTGGACGAGGATAAAAAGGGAGAATCTGGGACAAAAGCAATAGCATAATCAATAAAGTATATTTAAAATGGTTTAAAAGTAAATTGTACATTATGTAGATTTTATCACCATTAAAAAAACTTGAAGGAAAATACCAGAAAACATTAAAGTAGTTGTTGGCGGGATTCATGGATGTTTGGAAGGCCAGACCAATTAAATGCACCTATATTTTTGCTGTGATGTCTCTCCATTTATTCTTACTATCTCTCTGGGAAACAATAAAAGAGTGGTGACAAAAGAAGCCCCAATCTGCAATGCTGGTCCTGCTGGCAGTGCATGCTATCTTCTCAGACAATACAGAAAGTAGTTAGACTTAAACTTCAAAATATGAAGTGCCCACTCCCCTCCCCCAATTAAATACTACTGTATATACAAACCCTTCCTACAGGGACATTGCACAGAAATTGACTTTACAGCAAGTCATTATATAAACACATTTGAGGAACCCTCAAATTCCCTCCAGCAGTCTATGAATTAACAAAAAGAAGAAGAAAAGAACCAACACATTAAGTGAGGACCTACTATTTGCCAGGCACTGGGCAGGGTGCTCTGCATATATCAGTCCTCATGATGACATGAGAAGATAAAGTATTACTATCCCTGTGGTACAGACATAAAAACAAAAGTACAAAAAGATGATGTATCTTGTTCCAGGTCACATTCCTAAGCATGGTAAGAAGCAAAACTTCAAGAGTCTTCCTTGGGAAGAAATAATCATCTCTGGGATGAGATATAATAAATAATGGGTATAATGGATATGAGATATGATTAACACAAGTTAAGGGGTTTACAACAGTGCCTGACACAGTCAAAACTCAATAATGCTAACTATTGGTAATGTTAAGTACTAGAAGGAGTATTATTCTATTTTCTCATACCTAATCTCACAAGTAGGTATTATAAGCGCCAATTTTACTCATTATAAAACTGAAGCTCAGGAAGATTAAATAAGTTGCCCAAGGTCTCTCAACTAAATAAAACAGTAGAACTAGAATTCAAGTCTGTGCCAGTGGGATTCCAGAGAAGGACAAAATGACAGAACACACAACAGGGAAAATGGAAAAGCCTCTCACTGTTCCGTCCCTCCAGCAAGGGCTCCTACTCAAACCACAGGCCCTCAGTAGTTAGCAGGAGGTAGGCCAAGAGCCAAACCAGGAGATGTCACCAGGTCTTTGTAGTCAGAAGGGCTGGTGGGAGCACCTGGCCAATCTGGGCAAGGACAACAGCACTAAACCCAACTGAGAAGAGAGTGATCAATGGTGTGTACACAGGCCTGCAAGTAAGAATACCCCATATCCGGGCAGAGTTCTGTCTCTAGGAACCTATCCTATAATCATGAACACAAATATAAAAGATAAAATAATCAAGTCCATTCAGTGTTGTTTGAAATAACAGAGTCATCCTTAGAGGGTAGGAGAGAAGACTTCCATTAAAAAGACTAAGATGAAACCCCAGTCCCTATGGTCAATTAATATTTGACAAAGGGGGAAAAAGCATAAAATTGAGAAAAAAAAATAGCCTCTTCAACAAATGGTGTTGGGAAAGCTGGACAGCTACATGCAAAAAAATGAAACTTGATCACCAACTTACACCATGCACAAAAATAAATTCAAAGTGGATAAAAGACTTAAATATATGTTGTGACACCATAATAATCCTTCAGGAGAACATAGACAGGAAAATCTCAGATATTCCACATAGCAATATCTTCACTGATATGTCCCCTAGAGCAAGGGACATAAAGGAAAGAATAAACAAATGGGACCTTATCAAATTAGAAAGCTTCTTCACAGCTAAAGAAAACAGCATTAAAATGAAAAGAGAACCAACTGTATGGGAAAACATATTTGCCAATGATACCTCAGACAAGGGTTTAATCTCCAAAATATATAAAGAATGCACACAACTCCACTCTAGAAAGACAAAGAACCCAATTAACAAATGGGCAAAGGACTTAAACAGACAATTCTACAAGGAGGACAAACAGAGAGTCCAGAGACATAGGAAAAGATGCTCAATATCACTAGCTATCAGAGAGATGCAAATTAAAACCACAACGAGATGCCACTTCACACCAGTCAGAATGGCCATCATAAACAAAGCAACAAACAACAAGTGTCGGAGAGGGTATGGAGAAAGGGAACCCTAGTGCATTGTTGGAGGGATTACAGACTGTGCAACCACTATGGAAAAGAGTATGGAATTTCCTCAGAAAATTAAAAATGTAACTGCCTTTTAGCCCAGCAATTCCACTGCTGGGATTATATCCTAAGAACCCTGAAACACCAATCCAAAAGAACCTATGCACCCCAATGTTCATAGCAGCACAATTTACAATAGCCAAGTGCTGGAAGCAACAACCTAAGTTCCCATCAGTAAACAAGTGGATCAAAAAACTATGGTACATTTACACAATCGAATACTATGCAGCAGAAAGAAAGAAGGAGCTCCTACCCTTGGCAACAGCATGCACAGAACTGGAGAGCATTATGCTAAGTGAAATAAGCCAGGCGGTGAGGGACAAATACCATATGATCTCACCAGTTTTTAAAAAATATTTGTATAGATTATGCTATTACAGTTGTCCCATTTCCCCCACTTTATTCCCCTTTGCCCTCCATGCCCCCTCCCAGCCGCATTCCCCCCCTTTAGTTCACGTCTGCGGGTCACACACATATGATCTTTGGCTTCTACATTTCCTATACTATTCTTATCCTCCCCCTATCTATTTTCTACGTGCCATTTATGCTACTTATTCTCTGTATCTTTCCTTCCTTTCTCTCCCTCCCCCTCCCCCATGATAATGCTCCATGTAATCATTTCTGTGGTTCTGTTCCTGTTCTAGTTGTTTGATTAGTTTTGTTTTTTTTGTTGTTTATATAAGGTTTGGTTGTTAATAGCTGTGAGTTTGTTGTCATTTTACTGTTTATATTTTTTATCTTCTTTTTCTTAGAAAAGTCCCTTTAACATTTCATATAAGGGCTTGGTGATGATGAACTCCTTTAACTTGACCTTCTCTGGGAAGCACTTGATCTGCCCTTCCATTCTAAATGACAGCTTTGCTGGATAGAGTAATGTAGGATGTAGGTCCTTGGCTCTCAAGACTTCAAATACTTCTTTCCAGCCCCTTCTTGCCTGCAAGGTTTCTTTTGAGAAATCAGTTGATAGTCTTATGTTACCTACTTTTTGTAGGTAACTCTCTCCTTTTCTCTTTTTGCTTTTAAGATTCTCTTTATCTTTAATCTCGGGTAATATAATTATGTGCCTTTGTGTGTTCCTCTTTGAGTCCAACCTCTTTGGGACTCTCTGAGCTTCCCGGACTCCTGGAAAGTCACTATTTTCTTTGCCAGGTTGGGGAAGTTCTCCTTCATTATTTTTTCAAATAAGTTTACAATTTCTTGCTTTTCCTCTTCTACTTCTGACACCCCTATGATTTGGATGTTGGAATGTTTAAAGATGTCCTGAAGGTTCCTAAGCCTCTTCTCATTTTTTTTTGAATTCTTGTTTCTTCATTCTGTTCGGTTGAATGTTTCTTCCTTCCTTCTGCTCCAAACCATTAATTTGAGTCCTGGTTCCCTGCAGATTTTTCTTTATTTTCACACAATGCAACCTTCATTGCTGCCTTGGTCTTTTTATGCTGTTGAAGTACCCAGTGAGTTCCTGGAGCATCCTGATAACCAGTGTTTTGAACTGCATCTGATAGGTTGGCTATCTTTGTCTCTTCATTGTATTTTTTCTGGAGCTTTGGTTTGTTCTTTCATTTGGGCCATTTTTTTTGTCAGGGCATGCCTGTTACGTAGTAAATGGTAGAGCCTTAGGTGTTCACCAGGGCGGGGCAACCCACTTTGCTGTGTTGTGATGCTGTATTTGCGTGGGGGCGGTCTGAGAGGAAACAATGTGCTTGCTCAGCTCTGCCAGTCTTCAGTTACTTCCCTGGCTACCCACAATTGAATTGGGCCCTTCTAGTGCTGGTTCCCATGTGGGTGGGTTTGTGTAAGTTCTAGGACCCTGTGGGTCTCTCCCACAACCTCTCCTGTGAGGCTGGGAATTTCTCCCACTGCTGCCTCAACCCCCCACAGGAGTTTTCAGTCAGAGGCTTTGAGGCTTTATTTCCCCACACTGGAACCCTGGGTTGTTTGGTCTGTCTTGCTCCCCATTTGTTCCTCCTGGTTTATCCGCACACGAGTGTGGAACCACCTGGTCCTCTAGCAGCCACCTTGCCTGGTCTACCAGTGCCACCTTGCCGCAAGCCCTCTCCACCCAGTTGCCTGTCTCCGCCCCTCCTACTGGTCTGCATGAATGCTTCTTCTTCAACTCCTGGTTGTTGGACTTCCATACAGTTCGATTTTCTGTCAATTCTGGTTGTTTTTTGTTTTTAAATTTTTTTTTGTCCTTTTGGTTGTGTGAGGAGGCACAGTGTGTCTACCTACGCCTCCATCTTGGCCATGATCTCACCTTTAAGTGGAACCTAATCAACAAAATAAGCAAGCAAGCAAAATATAACCAGAGACATTGAAACAAAGAACAAACGGACAGTAACCACAGGGGAAATGGGAGGGGATAATGGGGGGAAAGGGTGAAGGGTTTTCAGGAACAACTAAAAATGACCCATGGGGAGGACTTCCGGCCAAGATGGAGGCATGGGTAGACGCACTGTGCCTCCTCGCACAACCAAGACAGGGACGACAACAATATAGAAACAAAATAACAAGCAGAACTGACAGAGAATTGAAGTGTATGGAAGTCAGACAACCAAGGATTTAAAAATAGACGCATTCATCAAGACCGGTAGGAGGGGCAGAGTCCGGCCGGGCCAGGGACGCGGAGCAGAGAGCAGAGCAACCAAGGTGGCGCGCAGACCCACAGCAGGCAGACCCTGGGTGCACAAGCAGCAGTGCCTGGTGGGCCCTGGCCAGGGGGTGGCAACTGGCAGACCCAGCGGGTGGCGACCAGCAGACCCAGCGAGGCGGCCATTGTGAAGCAAGGCACTGTGCGCAGCTCAGGGTCCCAGCACCGGGAAATAGAGCTTTGGGTCACTGACTGAAAAGGAAGGTCCCGTAGGGTGCACAGGACCACCCACAGGGTAATTGGTGCCAGAGGGGCCCAGTTGGCTTTCGGAAAGCGGCGGAAGGGTCTGAGGTCCTACAGTGAGGAGAGCAAGTGCCACTGTTCCTCCTTGGACCCCGCCCCCACATACAACGTCACAACCCAGCCACTGGGGTGCCCCGCCCTGGTGAACTCCTCCTGGTGAAGGCCCCACCCCTCACTACAGGAGCTCGAAAAGACCAAAAAACAACAAAGAAAACAAAAACAAAAAACAAAAAAAAAACAGCAAAATGATGGCTCAAACAGAAGAAGAATTGAAAGCCCCAGAACCCATCCTTTTAAGCGACCAAGAGATAGCCAACCTATCAGATGCACACTTCAAAGCACTGGTGATCAGGATACTCACAGAACTGGTTGATTTTGCTTGCAAATTAGATGAAAAAATGCAGGCTACAATAAGTTTAATGAAGAAAGATGCACAGGGAATAAATAGTGATGGAATGAAAGATGGGCCTCACATCACTGGAGTGAACCAGAAGGAAGAAAAAAATATACAACCAGAAAAGAAGAAAAAGAATTCAAAAAAATGAGGAGAGGCTTGGGAACCTCCGGAACATCTTTAAATGCTTCAACATCCGAGTTATAGGGGTACCAGAAGGGGAAGAGGAAGAACAAGTGGAAAACTTATTTGAACAAATAATAAAGGAGAACTTCCCCAATCTGGCAAAGGTAATACACTTTCAGGAAGTCCAGGAAGTTCAGAGAGTCCCAAAGAAGTTGGACCCAAGGAGGAACACACCAAGGCACATCATCATTACATTAGCCAAGGTAAAAATGAAGGAGAGAATCCTAGAAGCAGCAAGAAATAAGGGGATAGTAACCTACAAAGGAGTTCCCATCAGACTGTCAGCTGATTTCTCAAAAGAGACCTTACAAGCAAGAAGGGGATGGAAAGAAGTATCCCAAGTCATGAAAGGCAAGGACCTACATCCCAGATTGCTCTATCCAGCAAAGCTTTCATTTA
>CM052547.1:50591327-50614611 GCA_028533065.1 Trachops cirrhosus | reverse complement strand
AATAAGTAGCATAGATGGTAGGTAGAAAATAGACAAGGGGAGGGTAAGAATAGTATGGGAAATGTAGAAGCCAAAGAATTTGTAAGTATGACACAAGAACATGAACTAAAGGGGGGGAATGTGGGTGGGCGGGGGTCTGCAGGGTGGAGGGGAGTAAAGGGGGGAAAATGGGACAACTGTAATAGCATAATCAATAAAATATATTAAAAAGAAAAAATAAATAAAAGTTTTCATTATTTGTAAAAAAAAAACTATGAACAGTAAAATGACAACAAACTCACAACTATCAACAACTGAACCTAAAAAAAAAAAAAAAAACACAAAAAAAACTAAGCAAACAACTTGACCGGGAACAGAATCACAGAAATGGAGATCACATGGAGGGTTATCAGTGGGGAGGAGGAAGAAGGAGAATGGGGGGATAGGTACAGGGAATAAGAAGTACAATTGGTAGGTACAAAATAGACAGGGGGAGGTTAAGAATAGTATAGGAAATGGAGAAACTAAAGAACTTATATGTACAACCCATGGCCATGAACTAAGGTGGTGGGGGAATGCTAGTGGGAGGGGAAGTGCAGGGCAGAGGGGAATATGGGAAGAAAAAAATGGGACAACTGTAATAGCACAATCAATAAAATATATTTAAAAAAATAAAATAAAGACAAGGGAATAGTATTAAGCATACCCTACCCCAAAACTGCTAAAGCATGTGTGAAAAGCTGCCTCCCATGTGAAAATAAAAAGAAAAAATATAGGCATAAGGATTCTGGCTCTGAACAAGGGGAAGTGGTTTATCAAAGAAATAACTGTTACTTCAAGCCAGGTCATTTGGCCAGGAAATCACACAGCATTTTGGATGGAGCACATTTGGATTTGTAGGACACTTGAAGGTTTAGCTACATATTGAAACCCTTTTTAGTTTTGTCTTTTTAAGTACTCAATTTGACAGGACAAAAACAACTTCTGTGCTTCAATCAGTTCAATGAATGATTTTTTTCAACAAAGAAAATTAAGTTTTCTCCCAACCCACATGAGCAAATAAGGAAAAAAGTAATAAAGGAAACTGGAAATTGGAATCTCCTCTAAACTAAGCACAATGCAAAATACAAAATAATAGGCCAAAAGTTTTGTTTTAATATAATTATTCCCTCTTTTGTTTTAGTGGTTAAAATCTGGCAATTTAATGTGGTCACTCTCAAACATGAACCTCAAACAATGGGTTTTATCTATCTTCTAAAAAGTATGGATCTTAGGGAAAGAAATTTTTTTTACCCTGATAAGACGTAATCTCCTACCTTGCTGACTCAAATGTACTTGCATATTAATTGCTTCAGACTCCAAAATCCCTGCTGAACTTGCTAAACTGTGGGCCAAATTCAATGATCCAGCAACCTCCCATTCAGAGCCTCACCAAGATAACTTCTCATGTTTAATTTAAAAGTACTGATGGCTTTTAAATGAAGTGCTAACGCAAGCCTATCTGCCCTGGCTGTGTCTGATGGGACAAACTGCAAGTTGGAGAGGAAGACTCAAGTCTGAGCAGTCTTTGAACAATGAGGTAAACAGCTAACATCTCTCTTCCCAATGGTATTTGTTTTCCTAAAATCAACCCTTTAAGTAAGACATGCCCTTTAAGTTAATTTCCCTGATATAGAGGCAATGAGATCTAGAAGCAGATACTCAAATATTATCTACACTGATTATATCTGAGTAGCAAGAAATACACAATCCTCTAGCCAATGTGAATGCCTATGCTATTTTTTTAGCTGATAGACCTAAGGCATTTTTTTCCTTTCTTTTTTGCAACTGTGTTTCATGTTTGACCCCACAAATTTATTTTAAATAGTTTTGCAAATAGCTTCCTAACCCCTTTCGTCCCCCATGCAGCCAGCATCTCACATTTCTCTGCACAGAACATTTTTTTCTGCTTTGGGAAGTAGAAACGGAGAGACTGGTTCAGTAAAATCAGATTCAGAATTAGGTCCTATTCATTCAAGAGATTAAAAGAGTATCAGGGGCTAATTTTTGTTTTACTTGAACAAGGCAGAATTAAAGCTGTGATTCCCAAGTAATAGAATTCACAGCAACCTTTGTATCATGTAAAATCAAAAATCTCAATCCCCAGTATCACAGTGAAAATGCCCTAGAAATATATATATATGAAATCCCTGTATGGCTTCATACTCAGCTAGCTTCTCTCACTCATTAATCACCATTAATCAAAATGCAAGGCTGAGTCTTTTCACAACACACACCCAAAGCTGGCTCAATAATAGTAACAACAATAATTATTACAATAAAACAACAATCACAAAATAACAGAGATTTGGAAATTTAACATAATAAGGTATAGCCAACTGTAAGAAGCAGCTTTTGGTCAGTGGTAAAGTAAAAAGGTTCTGATAGACTGTACAGGAGAAGAACATTAAGTCAATCTGAATTTATTTCCGGTCCCAAGCTTTTGGAATCACAAATATTCCATTGTAAGATTCAATATGAGTTTTGAAACATCAAACATTAAGTGAGTTTAACGGGAAAAAACGTCATTTTTGTCCTTGGATTTTATGTACTGCTTCTACCAATTTGCCCTCCCCAAAATGCACTAATCTTTAGAAAGTTTTATTTAGAAATTTCACTTTTAAATAACTTTGAGTGTGAATACAACAGAAGCAAAATTTAGAGAAAAAGATTCACTTGGTAATTTGTCTGGATGCTGCTGACTTCTCATAAAAAATGAGCTTCAGAAACGGAATTTTCTAGTGCTTCTCCTCAGTCCCCAAAATATGTTACTTATCAAAACTACTTCCAGTTTCACTTTATATGCTGAAACACTTTATGGGTGTGAGAGGTATTTAAATGTTTCTTTTACAGGAAAATAAGATAGTTTTTATATTTCAAATTTGCCCAAGAGAGACATTCCTTTAAGACAATTAAAAAGACCTAGTTCCAAAATAATAAAAACTTCACTGAAAATTACTTAGTCTGCTCATTTTTACTATATAACTCGTGACTCCAAGCTCTGTTTTATCTGCTTACATGCATTTACTGTTCTACACTATTTTGCCATGAGTTTCCACACATGTACCAAGGTATATATAAACCAGTCCAATCACCTGAAATTCACCTTTAAGTCCAGCGTGTTTGTATTAATGAGCATTTTTTTTTGAGAACCAGATAGCCTATCCACTTATATGAGAAATGTATAGCCATATTTTATGGTTGTGATTTCTCCAAATTCTAAGTGTGCCACATGTCATCTCCTGACTGCTACCCTTCATTCATTTCTTTGCAAATCAATATTTCTATTTATAAAAACAAACTTGAGCCTGCTCCTCTAAGATAAATTACACAAAATTAGTATTCTCTATATTTTTAAAATCCACAGCCAATTTCCCACTTAGTTTAAGTAATATGTACTATAACAAAATGCAAAACAAAATAATGTGGAAAGTTCTTTAAAGTTTAATATAATAAGATTTGACTAGATATGGAGTTCTTTACACTTTTGAAACAGAGGTATTTTCTGGCTCAGCTAGAGATGGAAAACATCCAGAAATTTCAGACTAGTACAAATCTTGAGGAAACGGAAAGTCAGCAAGACCTTTTTAATCCCTGGTAAAGGTCTCATGTTTTATTGTTAATCTAAAACCTTAAATTCATTTATATCTGATATATTTGGAAATGTGCATGCTCAAAAATAAATAGTAAATTCAAGGTGAAAAATCTGTTTCCCCAATTTAAATGAGGGCACCCCCTCACACACACATCTTTTAAAAAACTAAAGTTTTCTGAATTTTTCCCCAGGCATACACATAGGCCTCATTCAGGCTGTAAAAATAATAAACTACTAAGGTTTTTTTCTGTTCTGGTTTTAAAATAAGGAGTTAACGAAAAAGAGCTTTCCAAAACTTAGTCATAAATTCATTTATAAACCTCTCCACAGCACTGAATCAATACTCCAGTATATACAGTTATACATACTACAGAAAAAGTTATAGTATTTCAGGCAAGCCCACATTTATAGCTGGCAAAGAATTGTAGAATCACAAGAGACTGGGAGCCTTTATTATCAGGAGGAAAAGTAATAGTGATAACAATAACCGTGTTTACTAAAAGCTTATCGTATACCAGATATGTATTTCTTCTAATTCTTGAAATAGTTCTTTCCTATTTTGCAGACCCGGAAGTAGAGGGTCAGAGAAGTTAAGCTATCTGACCAAGATCATACAGCTAACAAATGTTGAGGCCAGGATTCAAATTCAATTAGACTCTAAACTTCAAGCTTTTAAAATTATACTATGTTTGCATTTATACTGTTTTATACTGTTTTGTGCTTTTTTTCTTTAATACTGATGAAAAATAGTTTAAAGAAAAGTTCAGTTCCATTATATATCTTTGGGTACATCTGCATTTAGCAGTGATTGGCACCTATCAGCTTCCAAACACAAAACAAGCCAAGGCTTCCTGCAAACTGATAGCTCCTGGTAGACAAAACATGCTGCTTTCTAATAAACCATCCATATTTCTCTTCTGATTTCCACCGTCTTTCCCCATTGTGGGCCTTCCTCTCTTCAATTCCAACTACACTCACAATTTTATAGCCAGATCAACACAATGAAGTACTTACCCTCTGGTTACTTCAAGCCTGTTCACTGAATTTCTTTCAACTACATTATCACCAATTTAAAAGCTGAAGTGAAAATCATATACTACACATGCTATCAGACACCATCCATCTAGCCTGCATTCCCAACAAATATAAGTAAGATTTCTGACAAATGATTTATTTTTATATAAAGTTTTTTAAAGATTAAAAATTAAATCATATTTAGTTGTCACGAGAGCTAACACATTATTGAGAACTTTATAGGTTGCAGACACTGAGATAAATACTACACATAACTTTAGGAAACCTATAAGGTAATTCTCCCCATTTTGAAGTTAAGAAAACTGAGGTTCGGAGCAGTGTATCATCACCATCACAAGCTAACCCAGAGTTGGGGCTTAAACCTGGGCCACCATGCCCAGCCCAGCTCTTTCACTACTTCTTATGAATAAGCATAGCTATAGGTGTCACAAGCCACTGTTAAGGAAAGAAGGATAAGATGCAAACACAGAACTTTTGGGCCAAGCACATCACCAGAATAACTAACTAGATGCCTAATTAGGTGGCTTACAACTGAACCTATGTTCTCCTGTTTCCTGAAAGAGAAATCCAACTGGTTCCTCCCAGCATTTAGTTTCCCAAAAGCGGGGACCCTATTTTTTTCATTTGGGCTTTTCAAAGCCTGCACTGTGTTGGACTGGCAGGGCCCATTTTGCTGATACTCGTTAAATGGTAAGGTGATGTTTTTTAAAAAAATGGTGAGGTGATGTTGAATTTTCTCAGCCCTCCCAGAGAACTTCCCCCAGCATCTGCCAGTCTCTACCTGGCCTGATACCCCAAGCAACCTTTATCCAAAAATCAGTCCAGTTTTCCAACCATACCCATCTTCCTCCAAACCTTGCTCACTCCAACATCACACTGTCACCACACCCACTGCCCTGGAACTGTGAGAGCATGTCCAAAAGCTCCCGAATATCACAGCCCCTCTTTAGGCACTCTTACAAGCCTCAAAACTAGCTTTGGGCCAGCACCTGGCACCTCTCTTTGAAAGCAACAGGCAATATTGAAAAAGACACCAAAGACTGCAAAACAGTAAATACTTCCTAGCATTAGAGGATCTCCAAAGCGTGAGATTTAATCCCAGGCTCAGAAACTGAGAATAACATGGAGCAAAGGGGGATTCTGTTGCAGTAAAAGGATGAAGAGGAAGAAGAGAAGTCGGAGGAAGGAGGAGGAGAATAAGAAGAAAAAAAGAAAAAGAATGTCAATGATGACATTAGAGAAGAGAGGCCAGCTTTGTCCTGCATCCTGTTGAACAGCCAACTAAAACAATGAATCTGTTCCCCCCCCTTTCTTTGCCTTAAAAAAGTTCAAGAATTTCATTTCTTTCTTTGAAACATAGCTCTTGCATAATCTCAATGCTCTTTTTAGCTGTCTGCAATGCTGAGGGAAAGGGGTGTCTGACTTCCCAGTGACTTATGAAATGGAGATATTCCTGTATCAGACTTTGCAGTGCTGGTCTACAGGCGACAGTGACAATGAGGGCTACTTCCATTTACTGAACTTCTTTCTGCCTTGCACCCAGAACCATGTTAACCATATCACAGTTATTACTGCTAATCCTAGCAGCAAAACCCAAATGTAAGTATTATTCCTTTTTTGAAACAGGTGAAGAAACTAAGGAAACACAAAATGTCCACAGTCACAGGATAAGCAAGCAGAAGAGGCAAAATTCCAATTTAAATCCTTCTGAACCCAGAGCCCACATCTATTGCACTGCACCTTCTTAACCCTCTGGGAAGTTCTATAAAGCAAAGTCTGAAACCTCCTCTGGATTTCCCAAAAGTAGCCATTAATTAGCAATGACAAGCAAAGTACCAAAATTTACAGTGTTAGTAAACTTAAAAAATTATACTGGTTCCAAAATATAGAAAGAAAACTGCAAAAACTGAAATTACTTAAAGTTGTGTTAAATGTCCAGTAAGAAGATATAAGAGAATGTCACCTAGCAACTTTGGAGTCAAGGCAGATATGAGTATGTTTACACTGTATTTCATGTGGGATGTCAGCACATTTTATTCATGTTCATCTGCATTCCAGGCTGTGGGTGTGAGACCTCAGGCCCACAAAGGTCTAAGAGCAGCCCTCAGTTTCTCTTGTCCTTCTAATCAAAGGATACTCCTACTAGGCCCATGGCAGACCCTGAGAAAACAGAGAGGGGAAGGCTTCTGAGAGGGCAGAGGCCAGATCAAACATTTCTCACGGGTGTCAGGAATAGTTTTCCCAGCCTCTTCATAGTTCCTATTCCTAAAAGATGGCTATACAATTGGGTCCACACAGTCCTCCTCTTCCATGCAGTGAGAGACTGCAATGAGACTGAAGCCAGACAGATAGGCTATCCAGTATCAGGTCAGGCCCATCAAGCCCTCCTACCATACACATATGACACATACCATACCCACATGACACATACCATATCCACAACACATACAACCCCTCCCTGCTATCCTCATTTGGGGACACCATTTTCAGCAGCATTTCTTCCTTTTCTAGTTCTTCTTCAGTATTGGTAAATATTGATAATTACCTCCAAATGCTAAAGCAAAGAAGCAGTTTGTGTTATGAAATGAGGATCATAATTCAAATTTGATGCTCACTTAAAAACCAGATAGGCTATGCAGAAATGTTTCATTGGAGGGACCGATAAGGAGAAGGGAAATAAAAATTATTGTATTTACTCAGCTGCAATGCTTGTGGAAGGAAACTCTTTTAAAGAGAGCACTTCAGAATGGTTATTCAATCTGAATTTTACAGATAGCATGGGAAATATTTTCTCATAGAATGTACTCTATCTCCACCATCATATCTCTCCGGTGTGTCATTCATGTCTTTCATTGCAGAAATTCTCACTCAATTTTGCTCCATTATGAGCTGATGATGACCCAGAGTATACAAGGCATTCAAGAATCTGACTGGAAATTACTACCAAGAAACATCTGTCCCCTTACCAATTCACCAACCGTGCCTTAAGGAGTAAAGATGGAGAACAATCCCAAAGCCACATGCAAAAAACAACTTTACATTCCTCTTACAAACTAGGCTCCTTTGGAAATTGAGAGCTCCAGTATTTTTCAGAAAGTATGTTCCTGGAAAAACATAGTATGAGTCTCTTTTGAAAGCCTGCAGCTCAAAAATCTTCCTTTCTTACCCAGACCCTTCTAATAAATGCCAGGACAGGAGCTTCATGGGGAAGCAAATAGGAAAGCCAGTCATGGATCTCCTCACTCGGTGCTGTCAAATTCAAATTATGTATTAAATACCACTGATCAATTAAACTATGTGAGGATGTCACACATACTAATACATTCTACAGCAAATGAGCATCTATCTTACATAGACACACTTACTTTGGAAGATTTATGTTTTGATTAGAAAAGAGTAGAAGATGTCTGTTTTCATATAGGGCTAAGCCTGAGAACCCAGCTATTCTCCTCAAGAGATATCTGAGGATCTGGCAACACGCAACCCCTACCTAGATTACATTTTGCCTTGCTGCAGATGCTCCCAGGGGCTGAGCAACAGACATGCTCAATCAAATAAAAGAACTACCACCCTATCTGTGTCTCTACAACCCCCCACCCATATGCTTATAACTTGGTCCAGGCCAGAAGGACCAAAATCACAAAAACTCCCTACTGTGCACCACAAGCTTTGTAGACATTTTCTCTAAACAACTACCCCAAGAAAGATAATCACCTGCATTTGAGGTGCAAATACAGGCACAGAGAGGCAAAATGAAGTGTCATTGCCACTGCAGTGCCAAAAGCCAGGTCTAGGCCATAACTGAGGCACAGCTCCTTTAACCTCACCACCATCTCCAGCATCTCCTCACGGTGCTGGACCTCCCTACTGCCTTTGCTATACATTAAGATCTTTTGGGTGTTAACATTCTGGAGGCATCTGAAATCAGTAGGTTTCAGGTGGGGTGGAGACGAAAAAAGGTGTGAGACCCCAATTCTAGAATAGTCTGGAAACTAGTAGGACAAGATTGTACACCAATATGCCTTTCTGGCCTGAAAGCTTCTACCAAAAAAAAAAAAAATCACCAAAGGAGAGTTGAAAATAGGCAAATCCTATACAAAAGCAGACATGGTCTATTTCACATAGCACATTGTACTCCAGAAGGCAAGGAGATCACCTTTTTTTCTCCTGGAAATTCTTTGCTTTGGTTAATACCATAAACTTGCAGAAAAAGAAAAGAGTGTAAGAAGGGCTGATGACTGAAGTCCATATCTTCAGATGCTTGAAAAGTGAAGTCAGATCATCTTTACACTGATACAAAAGGGGTAGAGTATACATTGGCCCATGCTTCAAACAAAAGCCTTCCCATGTGGTTTTTAATTAGAAAGTAGTTGTTCTGCTTTAGAACACTTTTTAACCTCTGCCACTTTTGGTACAATGCTGCAAACCGTAATTTCATTAATTTAGAAATAAAATGTTGAAAGAAACAATATTTTTCTTTTTAAGGAAAAAAGATAGCAAGCAACTATACTGTGGAGGAGTCAGGTGTTTAAAGGCATATAGGGAAGCCATTGTGACTGTGGCTTACAGTTTATTTTGTCTTGAAAGAGTCTGAGGTCATTCTAACTATGCTGACCTGATCATCTCCACCCGGGACTATAAGCAAACACTGCCCTCTTGTGCATCAAACAGTCCAGATGTCAGCATGGAGATGGTTTCCACCCACTCCCCACAGATGGCTTGCAACTGTACAGCTACCTATCTGGGGCCTGGAAATGTATTAGGGAAAGGATGACACACATCTGTCACCAGAGTGCTTGTTAAAATGTCCCCAGGTTGCCTTCCAGAACAGATTTTGAGATAAGAAGAACAGGGGAAGATTCAGCAGAAGAAATCAAAACCAAAAATAATTGACTCTTATCTTTCCTAGAAAACATTCATTCCTCAAAAAGAAACTTTATTGGTTACCATGAAAAGTTTCTTATTATGAACTTTTAAAAACTTTTAGAAACAACTAATGAATCTACAAGAGCAAGTATATAGTACTTATTTTTATTTAGGAAATATTTGCTAAGAAAAGAGATTCCATTTGTTTCTAGAGTGAAGAAAAAAAAGACAGGGGAAACCCAGCTTGCTCTTTCTCAGAGGAATCCCCTAAAGCTCAGTTATACATCCCTCTTCTTCCTGAAGAGCCCCTACCTAGTAGGATTACGTGCAAACATTCTCTCCTCCAACCTAGGGACAGGGCTCTGTCCCCAAAAGACCAAAATGGCATCTCACAAGAGCCTTAAAGAATATAACCTTATTAAAGAACTTGAGAAATTCAAAGGCATAAAAATATTCACTCAAGTCTGAGGCTAGGCCAGGCTAGGCCTGGCCTGCTTGGAAAGAACCTCCAGGGTAAGGCCTTGGTCTTCGCTAAGTCTCCAGCTCAAGTTCTGAACTACAAACCATCCAAATGTTACACCCGCTCCCCAACCCTTCTGGGCACAATCCAGACTGGACCACAGTGTCATGCCAAACTCACTTCTGGGGGAGAATAAAGGTAAAATTTTCCCCCAATGCCTTCAACCCAGTGGGAAGCTCCGAAGTAAAAGGAATGAAGAAAAAAAGTAGCAGTGTGTGCTCCATGGACTTTGATCAGTAGTCAGAAGGTACATTGGGTGCCAGTGACTTCAGCTACTTAACTTACCATTTCTGATGTCTAGTGCTTGGTACAGTGGTTCAGGAATATAATCTGAAGCTCTGCCTGTGAATCATAAGCAGTCAATGTGCTAATGTTAAAAGACCAAACACAGTCACAGAGAAGTGAAAACTCTGGTTCACTGTATGCCAAGATTATCTGCCAGCCCTTTCTTCACTTCAGGCCTTCCCTTGACTATGGAAAATAAATGAGGAGTGCAGTACCAGAAGCCTACAATACTATGGGTGGAAGAAGATCAACAGGATGGCCATGTTGAGACCAGACACCTCCAGAGGTTGGGTGTCTTCCTCCCTCGTTCTCTGTCCTCATATTAGAGTGAAAAGGCATGCAGTTGCTTTATCCTCCAGCAAAACTGAGTGATGTAGGGTCCAAATATAACAGCCCCATACCAGGTGTCTTTGTAAAACCATCTCTGATACATTCAGCCAGACTGCCCTCTTAGTTGTAGAACAACCTAATCTGTCTCCTGCCTCAAAATTCTCACATATGCCACTCCCTCCCAACACTTCAGTGACCAGCTCCTGTTTCTCCTTCAGATTTTATCATAGACTTAATTTCCTCAGAAAGGCCTCCCCTGGCCTCCAAACTATATTCTCCACATCTATATATCCCTCTCTGCACATCCTGTATTGTCCTCATAGCACTATCACAATCTATAATTCTACAAATTTCTGCTTATTTCTGTAGTCTGCCCCCACACTACTAGAAGTGAGGTACATAAAAGCAGGAACCACTGCTGCCCTGTTCACCAATGTAAACCCAACTCCTAGCATATAGTAGGTTGCTTGGAATTTCTTGACTGAATTAATATAATGAAACACCTTTACTTCTACAATGTCTAATCTTAAGGAAAAAGGCCACCTAGCCAAATCTTCAGGACACTAAGAATCTGGGGAGAAGAAATGAAAGAAAGCCAAGGAGCCAGACCAGGTGCTCAAACAGCCCCCCACCTACTGCAAAGAGTGAGTAACAAAACAAACAAGGAACTACCTAGAGAATCATTGGAGGAGTCGAGGACCCAAGATGCCAACCCCAAAGCCCACAGAAGCTTATAACTGTGGTGTCATACATTTTTCAGGTGTCCTTGGGTTTTTCTTTGAGAAAACACATGAAGAACTAAATGGTGAAACTAGCTAGCTGATGGAGATGAGCCAGAACCTAAGAGCAAGACAACAGGAACAGCATCATATCTCTACCCTCTTGCCTCTGGAAGCCTCCTCTCTTTCCCCAGCAGGCTTATTTTTATAATGGTAAACGAATCCCAAGTTCAAGTCTGGCCTCCCAAGTTCATAAGAACGTGGCACTCCAGAAAGTTTACATTTGGAAGGGACTCTAGGCCCAAAGCTTGACCATCAGAGACAGGAACCTCTTTTTGTCATGTCAAACAACACCTGGACAGAGCAGGGGGTCACCCACTAGACAGCAAATATGACCAATGTATCTCTGGAGGGCCTCCACTTCCTTTACCTTCATAGACTATTTGTAGAACAACCACTGGCACCAGTCACAGGCTTGCATTATGCTCATTTCCCTGACCCCAAGCTCTGGGGCAAGTTTAAAAGTCCTCGTCCTATCTCAGAATCAGGTCTGAATTAATACCCTTCCTCAAAAGAACTCTAGTAGCAAAGTGAAAACAGACACACTAGACAATGCCCTTTGAAAGACCCAGCAGGGAAGGCTGGTGACAATGCAGCCCCTGGCTCTGAAAGAAACCTTAAGGTTAAAGGTTCACAGAGGCAGAAGAATTACCAAAGAACAAGTTTGTTCACATTTCCTTCAGCAGATTTAAACAACCAGGGTCAAGCTGAGGATTGCCGGCAAAAAAACATATGAGAAAACTCAATCCCTTAGAACTATGTAGAGAAAGGAAAATATACGGTCTGGGAGGAATCTATGTTATAGCTTTTTAAAATGTTCTTGAGAAAGTCACCCCTCTTAATTCAAAATCAGTCTGTTGCAGGATGTTTGAAAACTGCTTCTCTACAACAGAGCTTCCAGGCCCTCAGTGTGTGAGGTGAGTTGGGCTGTGGTTGCCTGTTCCAGGCATTGGTGTGCTGACCCTCTGTGGGCCATGAAATTAACCATCAGCCCAGCAGAAATCTGCTCTGAGTTAAATTACTTTGCTACACAAAGTGGCCTGAAAATGAAATATGAGGATTGAATTTCCATTGAAAGATTAACTCATCTAACCTGGAGGCAGACTTCCTCCCCTATGAACTCTGTGTGGCCAGTGGTTTAAAGTACCACAGGAGGGTGGGTAATTGCTGCAGGCAGTGGGAAATTACCTCTTCATTCATTCATTTATTCATTCATTCACCCGTGTATGCATGTACCAAACATTTACTCTATGCCCTGCCCTGTCCTGGGCCCTTAAAGATGGAGTTGAATGATAATAGGTCCCTGCCCTCAAGCAGATCAAGTCCAGTGGAAACAAATCCAGTAAACGGAAAATGACAACAGATGGGGAGAAAATGAGATCCTAGTATGCAGAGGATGTTATAGGCCCACTAACGAGGGTTACCTAATCCAGGCTGGGGAGGGCCAACAGTGAGGCTTCCCACAAAAGTCCATGTAGCCAGAAGCATCTGTCCAGAGATCTGCAAGTAGTTCATTAAGCTTGGAGTCCAAAGAGAGAGAGAGACAGAGAAACACAGACACATCCAGAAGGGCTTTGTCAACCACACTGAGCAGTTTGGCATTTATGCCAATGGAGAACAATTGAAAATTTTTAAACAAGAAAGAAAAATAATTGTATTCGCAATTTAGAAAGAGTTCCTAGCTACATAGGAGAAGGTAGTTTTTAAGAGGGGGCTGGAATCAGAGACTGTGAAGGAATGTCTTATGCATCCAGTCAGGAGCTAAAGGAGGCCCACCCTAATGACGCAGCTATAGTTATGGAGACACTGTACAGGTTAGAGGACATGCAAAAGGGACAAGACCTGGTAACTGATTCATATGAAAGCGAAGGAGGGCATGCTGAGGATCATAACAAAGGTTGTGCCTTAGGAGAATGGAGATATCATTTCACTGGGAAGGTGAGGAAGTAAAGAGGGGAAGACTCCATATTTACAGATATGGAGTCTGAGGGCCTATGCTGTTCCCTGGTAGGGACACCAGCCCAATACGCAGTTAAATACTAAGGTCTAGAACCACCTATTCATTCTTAAATTAAATGAAATTAAAATTTCAGTTCCTTAGTTGCACTAGCCACAGAGCAAGTACTCAATAACCCTTGGCTAACAGCTACCATGTTGGACTATGCCACCACATAACTTTCCCAACATCACAGAAAAATCTGTTGGAAAGTGCTGATCGAGCCCCTACAGAGATTTTTTTTAAACACTGTCAGCCCTCTCTTAGCCATGGAGAAAGCTAATGGTAAACAATGTGCTGGCAAAAACCAGCTTTCCTTCCCAATCTTTTCTTGGTTGACTTCTCTGTGGACATCAAATAACAAGTGCTCAAAAAATGGAATCTGCCTTATGTAACATCTTTTTTATCTAGAGTATAAGTTCTGAGGATGATCTCTGAATGTGCCCTGGATCATTTTAGAGAATAGAGAACACTCAGTACTTATGCACACACACACACAAAGGTCTTTGGTGCCTATGGCATAAGGCCTAAAATTCACCTGCAAATGACCATGAACAGAGGTATTTTTTAAAAAGTGCCACACTGGGGAGGCAGAGCTCTAGTCTTGGTGTCAGATGACCAAGGACAAGCCACTGACCCTGCCAGAGCTTTAAGCAACCCAAATAAATCTATAGTAAAGGATGAAGCCACAAGGCCAGGCAGTACAGGTTTTTGAGGCCAAGCAGGTCAGTGCTAAGAATTCCAAGCACTAATTTATTTTTTTTTAAAGTCAGGTTTATCTTTCAGTAGCACCTGTGCAAATAAATATCCTCAGGAAGCAGGTTAGAGACAAAGGAAATTATTTTAGTCTTCCCCCAAGACAAGAGAGGTATCATCATAACAAGAGAGATATAGAAAGAGGGAAAGTCAACTTCTTTCTCAATAGCAAAACTTGTTTCTTCTCCTGCCAAGAGAGGATAAATGTGTTAACTATGTCCTTCCCACTCCCTCCCCATCCAACCAAGACCACTTCAAAGCAGCAGGAGCCTAATCACACAGCACAAGAAAATAAAAGAAGCAATTAACAAAAACAACTCAAATAATCCAGGGGAGAATGGAAGCAAATATCTTTTTTTTTATTGTTGTTCAAGTACAGTTGTCTCCATTTCCACCCCACCATGCCTCCCACCCCACCCATCCCCACCTCTCAACCTCAAACCTACCCTTTGACAAACTGACTCATCCATAAACGATTCCTCAATGAGCTTGGGACTAAGGTTGGAGACTGGCTCCTGGGCAAATCAGGTCCTCAGAAATCAGACTGGGTTAAACACCTGCTCCATTACTGGACTTTGGAGTCCCGTTTTTACGAGCTATGCAATATAGAGGAGAAACACCACCCTCAGGACCTAGCTTGGAGGGTGTAGTTAAATGATCAAGGGTCTAGAAGAGTGTCCAGCAGACAGTAGTGGTTCCCAAAACATCGATTCTCCCTCATACCTCCTTAGTGGCAAATGGCTCTTCAGCCTTTGCTCAGCCTCCCATATCCACACCCCAGAGCCACATTTTCCAACCTGATGGTGCCCTTCTGCCAGTGGTGTCACTCTCCCTCTCCTTCTCCCTCTTCCAGCAGATCTGAAAGCTATAGTAGCAATGGAGAAAGGGATGTCCAGCCTTCAGAACACTTGTCACATGCCCTCTTCTCAGGCTCTTCAAAAGTTACCAGAAAAGATCTCCCAGCTTAAAATCCACCCACCACACACACAGGAGGCTCTCCAAGCTCCTGAGCTCTGGGCCATACCTACCTCTGCAGCTCACTCACACCCTGATAGTTCTTCTGTGAACTTCATATTCCAGCTCTTCCTTCATCTTTGTTCTTTGTCTACTCCAACTCCTCTGGCTGGAAAGCATCCTATCTTCTCCACTAGCAAAATCTCAACCATCCTTCAAAGTCAGTAAGACAGCCCCTCCTTCTCATTTACCTCATGACTGATACCCGAGCTTCACCACCTCCCACTTCCACCACACTTGAAAGTGGCAGCTACTGACTGTTCCTCTTCTTTGGCCAGCTATACTCTCATACTGCTGACCACTCAGGTTTTGCCTTGGGTCAGCTCTGCCCTTTCTTTTTTACTGCCAGGAAACCTCTAGTTCACCCTTCTAGGGCATGCACATTTTATGTTCCTTTTCATAAACCCCTTAAAACTCAGCATCTTATCTTAACTGGCATTGGTGCTGCCCCTATTCTTCCCTCGCCTTGGGACTAGGAGGCTCCTTTAGCACAGGCACATACCCACGTGCCCTCATTTACAAAAATATATATATACAATATAGGTTTGCAGAAACTCTGAATAAGTGGTGAATACAAGCCCAGGTATCTCCAGGACCCAGATAGGTAACAGAAAGAAGAGACACTCTGAAGAGTACATACCCCTTCTATTCAGCCTCAGGCCATACTAAAGAATGGCTTTAGTATGAGAGTTTCCTTGTCTGCAGACAAGCCAGGAATCTTGGTTGTAATATGGGATCTCCTGATTTTTAAATGCTGGTGATGAGTTTTTTAACTTTTTAAAACTGTTGTATGAGCCATTAAAACATATCTGCAGGCCAGACCCTGGGCAAGACCCTAATGTGGGATGAGATCCTACAAAGGAAAGAACAGTGAGATGATCCATCTCCTGCCAGGCACTAAGGACATAATGGGTAGATCCAAGCAGAGGACAGAAGGGACCCTAACAGGCCTTCCAGAAACAAGCAAATGACCCTTGTTACAAACTTACCACACCCCAGATAATGTGTTAGGCACATTTAATCCTCTCAATATATATTCATTTATTTAATTCAACTCACCTCAATTATTTGTTCAACTCAAATATTATTGAGTATACATAATCCACAGAATGAGAGAAAATATTTGCAAATCATATATCAAATAAGGGATGGTGTCCAAAGTACAAAAAGAATTCTTACAATTCATTAATATAAACAGCCAAATAACTCAATTAAAATAGGGTAAAGAATCTGAACAGAGAGTTCTTTGTTCAGAGAATCTGAACAAAGATATACAAATGGCAACAAGCACATGAAAACATGTTAAGTATCACTAGCCACCAGGGAAATGAAATGAAAATGCAGTGAGATACTAACTCATACCCACTATGATGGCTATAATCCAAAAGACAAACTGATAACAAGTGTTGGTGAGGATGTGGAGAAATTAGAATGCCAGTGCATTGCTGCTGGGAAAGTACAATAAAATGGTGCAGCTCCTGTGGAAAACAGTCTGGCAGTTTCTCAAGAAGTAGAAATAAAGTTGCCCTATCAGCCAGCAATTACACTCCTAGGCCTGAGAGAGAGAATGAAAGCATAGGTCCACACAGAGACTTGTACACCAATGTTCACGGCAGGATTATTTATAATGCCAAAACATGAAAATAATACAGATGCCCTTCAGTGATGAATGAATTTAAAAACAAAAAAGTGGTCTATACATATAATGGAATACTATTCAGCCCTAAAAAGGAATGAAGTTCAGCTGGGGGGAGAGAAATGGGGAGTTACTGTTTACTGGGTATAGAGTTTCAGTTTTGTGAGATAAAAAGAGTTCTGGAGATGGGTATCACTGAATTATAAATATAAAAATGGTTAATTACTTCCGGCCGAGGTGGAGGCCTAGGTAGTCACACTGTGTCTCCTTGCACAACCAAAAGAAGGACAACAACAATTTAGAAACAAAATAACCAGAACTGACAGAAAATTGAACTGTATGGAAGTCGGACAACCAAGGAGTTAAAATAGACACATTCATCCAGACCGGTAGGAAGGGCGGAGTCAGGCAGTCAGACAGAGAGGGGTAAAGGCAGGAAAAGCAGTGGCACGGGGAGTATAAAGCATCCTGGGTGCACAAGACCACAGCGGGCAGACTGTGGGCTCCCAGGTGGCAGCTGGCAGACCCTGGGTGCAGGGTGGCAACAGGCAGACCCAGCAAGGCGCTGATTGTGAAGTGAGGTACTGAGCACAAGGCGGCTGACTGACTGGGTGGTGCCACATTCGTATGCACAGATAAACCAGGAGAAATTGGGGCTCGAGACAGACCGGGCAATCCAGGGTCCCAGCACCAGTAAATAGAGCCTGGGGAAACTGATGGAAAACACCTGTGGGGGTTGAGGCACAGGGAGAGACTCAAGCCTCACAGGAGAGTTCGTTGGAGAGACCCACAGGGTCCTAGAACATGCACAAGCCCACCCACACAGGAATCAGCACCAGAAAGGCCCACTTTGCTTGGGGAAGCAAAGGAGGTGACTGAAAGCCCTCTGAGAGCTGAGCAAACGCCATTCTTCCCTCTTGGAATCCACCCCCACATACAACATCACAACCCAGCAACTCGGTTGCCCAGCCCTGGTGAACACCTAAGGCTCCACCCCTCATACATAACAGGCGTGATAAGCAAAAAAAAAAAAAAAAAAAAATGGCCCAAACAAAAGAACAGATCAAAGCTCCACAGCAAATACAACTAAGTGACCAAGAGACAGCCAACTTGTCAGATGCACAGTTCAAAGCACTGGTGATCAGGATGCTCACATAATTGGTTGAATTTTGTCACAAATTAGATGAAAAAATGAAGGCAATGCTAAGTGAAATGAAGGCAAAAGCACAGGGAACCAATAGTGATGGGAAGGAAACTGGGAATCAAATCAATGGAGTAGACCAGAAGGAAGAAAAAAACAACCAAACAGAAAAGAATGAGGAAACAAGAATTCAAAAAAATGAGGAGAGGCTTAGGAACCTCCAGGACACCTTTAAATGTTCCAATGTCCAAATTACAGGGGTACCAGAAAGGGAAGAGGAAGAGTAACAAATGGAAAAGTTATCTGAACAAATAATAAAGGAGAACTTCCCCAATCTGGCAAAGAAAACAGACTTCCAGGAAGTCCAGGAAGCTCAGAGTCCCAAAGAAGTTGGACCCAAGGAGGAACACACCATGGCACATCATACTTACATTAGCCAAGATTAAAATGGAGAGAATCCTAGAAGCAGCAAGAGAATAGGAGACAGTTACCTACAAAGGAGTTCCCATCAAACTGTCAGCTGATTTCTCAAAAGAGACCTTGCAGGCAAGAAGAGGCTGGAAAGAAGTATTCCAAGTCATGAAAGGCAAGGACCTACATCCCAGATTGCTCTATCCAGCAAAGCTTTCATTTAGAATGGAAGGGCAGATCAAGTGCTTCTCAGATAAGGTCAAGTTAAAGGAGTTCATCATCACCAAGACCTTATTTTATGAAATGTTAAAGGGACTTACCTAAGAAAAAGAAGATAAAAAACATGTACAGTAAAATGACAGCAAACTCCCAATTATTAATAATCACACCTAAAACAAAAACAAAAACAAACTAGGCAAACAACTAGAACAGGAACAGAACCACAGAAATGGAGATCACGTGCAGGGTTAGCAACAGGGGAGTAAGAGAAGGAGAGAGGGGGAAAAGGTACAGAGAATAAGTAGCATAGATGGTAGGTAGAAAATAGACAGGGGGAGGGCAAGAATAGTAGGGGAAATGTAGAAGCTAAAGAACTTATGACACATGGACATGAACTAAAGGGGGGGAATGTGGGTGGGAGAGGGTGTTCAGGGTGGAGGGGAATGAAAGGGGTGTGTAGAATGGAGGGGGTAAATGGGGCAACTATAATAGCATAATCAAAATATATTTTAAAAAATGCTTAATTAAGATGGTAAATTTAATGTAATGTGTTCTTTACCACAATTAAATATAAAAATAGACTTTGAAAACAGGAATGAAGTATAATTCATGCCACAACATGGATGAACCTTGAAAGCATTACATTAAGCGCAAGAAGTGAGACACAAAAGGCCACATGTTGTATAATTCAATTTACAATATATGAAATGTCCAGAAAAGGCAAATCTATAAAGACATTAAGTAGATCAGTGTTCGCTTACGTCTAGGGGAGAGGAGAATGGAGAGTGACTGCTAATGGAGATGGGGTTTCCTTTTTTAGTGGTGAAAATATTCTCATATTGTACAATAGCAACACAACTCTAAATATCCAGGGGAAGGTAAAAGTAAATTTACAGTTGTGAGTACATGAAACACAGAGGTTTTTTTGTATTACTATTTAATTATTACATTATATATTTGTATTATTAGGCTTATTATTGTTGTTGTTATTTCATATCCTTACTTATGATTTAACTTTTAGGTAATGATGGCTGGTAATTTAACAAACAACTGTAAAACCACTTTTCCTCACCCCTGTACTGAAAACCACTAAAATGTACACTTGAAATAGGTGAATTTATGGAATGTGAATTATATCTTAATAAAAATGTTTTATAACATTATTGAATATCTACTATGTCTCTGGCCCACAGAGTGATTCACACATCTCTGTCTCTGTAATGCCCCCTGTGAGGCTAGTGGGAATAACAAGTAGAAGCCAGATAGGCAGAAGATGGCAGGGAGGTAGGTGGGAGCTGAATCCACTGACTCGTGCACCCAACTGGGACGCCTAGCTGATCTTCTGAAGAACAGAGAGAACAGTCAACAGAATCCCAGCTCATAAGAAGTTTGGAAGCCCAACATTGCGGAGGATGTTTAAAAGCACATGACCCTAATCACATACAACATAAGGTGGGAGTTGTGAATACCAGTAAATCCGCTGGAGGAAAGAACCCACCAACAAAGGAGCCACGAACAGACAAAACGCAAGTACAACAAGGGAGACCACACAAACAGAAGAAAGGGCAGCCCTAGAGCATCCAGACAAACACATCAAAGAGATCAAACGACTGAGTCCCACAGAACTCCTACCACAGAAGTTCACCAGATAAAGACGGCTAGCAAAGCAGATCATTGGGAATTGCAGGGAAAAAAAAACAAAAAGACTCACCTAAAATGGGGAGACAAAGAAAGAACCTGCAATCAAAAGGAATGGAAGAATGTCCGGAAAAAGGGCTCAATGAAATTGAGGCAAGCAAGTTATCAGACATAGAATTCAAAAAAATGCTTATAAGGATGCTCAAGGAACAAACAGACATCTACAAGAAACTGAGTGAGAACTATAACAGTATGAAAAAGGACACAGAAATTATAAACAAGAACCAGAAAGAAATGAAGAATACATTTTCTGAAATAAAAAACACACTAGAAGGAATTGTAAACAGGTTGGATGAAGCAGAGGACTGAATTAGTGAGCTGGAAGACAAAGTAGACAGAAATGGCCAGGTAAAGCAGTTAAATGAAAAAAAAAAAAAACTAAAAAAATACGAAGACAGCCTAAGTGAACCACAAGTCAACATGAAATGCAACAACATTCAAATGATAGGAATATCAGAAGGAGAAGAAAAGGAGTGAAGGATAGAAACCCTGTTTAAAAAAATAATGACAGAAAACTTTCCTAGTTTGGAGAGGGGAAAAACCATACAAGGGCAGGAAGGACAGAGGGTCACAATCAAGATGAACCTAAAAAGGCTCACTCCAAGACACAGCATAATTAAAATGCCAAGTTTCAGCCCTGGCTGGTGTAGCTCAGTGGATTGAGTGCGGGCCTGCAAACCAAAGGGTTGCTGGTTCGATTCCCAGTCAGGGCACATGCCTGGGTTGCGGGCCAGGTCCCCAGTTGGGGGCACATGAGGAGCAACCACACATTGATGTTTCTCTCCCTCTCTTTCTCTTTCCCTTCCCCTCTCTCTAAAAAAAATAAAAATAAAAAAAATGCCAAGTTTCAAAGACACAGAGAGAATCTTAAAAGCAGCAAGGGAGAAACAAGAAGTAACATATAAAGAAACTCCAATAGACCAGCAGCTGATTTCTCAACAGAAATACTACAAGCCAGGAGGGAATGGTAAGAAATATTCCAAGTAATTAAAAGCAAAGCCTCCAACCAAAACTACTCTATCCAGCAAGGGTCTCAATTATAATGGAAGGCAAAATAATGGCATTCCAAGACAAAAGAGAGTTGAAAGAATACACAACCAAACCAGCACTGCAAGATGTGCTAAAGGAACTGCTTTAAGAAAAGGAAGGAAAAGGCTGAGAGAAAGAGAGAGAAGAACACAGGTACAAGGTAGAAAAAATTAATTAGTACCTATCAATAATAACCTTAAATGTTAATCGATTAAATGCTCCAATCAAAACGTATAGGGTAGCTGAACAGATAAGAAAACATGACCCGCACATATGCTGCCTACCAGATACCCACCTCAGAACAAAAGACCTACACAGACTGAAAGTGAGGGGTTGTAAATAAATATTTCAAACAAATGGACAGGAAAGAAAAGCTGGGGTAGCAATACTTATATCAGACAAAATAGACTTCAAAACAAGAGCTATAAAAAGAGACACTGAAGGACACTTCATAATACTCAAGGGAAGAACCCATCAAAAAGACATAAATATTGTAAACATATATGCTCCCAACATAGGAGCACCCAAATATATAAGGAAAATTGTGGAGGAATTAAAGAAAGATATAGAAAGCAACACACTTATCGTACTGGATTTTTACCACCCCACTGTCAAAAATGGACAGATTTTCCAAACAAAATATCAACAAGGATATTGCAGCATTGAAGAATGCCCTAGAACAAATGGACTTAACTGATATATATAGAATCTTTCATCCCAAAGAAGCAAAATACACATTCTTTTCAAACATATATGAAACATTTTCAAAGACAGACCACATAATGACACAAAACAAGCCTCAACAAATTCAAGAAAATGGAAATCATATCAAGCATTTTCTCAGACAACAAGGGCCTGAAACTAGAAACCAACCTCAAATAAAAAACTCAAAAACACTCAAACTCATGGATATTGAATAGCATGCTATTAAACAATGAATGGGTTAAGGATAAGATCAAGGAAGAAATCAAAAACCGTCTAGAAACAAATGAAAATGAACACACAACAGTCCAACCCTTATGGGACACGTGATGGCAGTCCTGAAAGGGAAGTTCATAGCGATACAGGCCTACTTAAAAAAGATAGAAATATTTCAAACAAACAACCTAACCCTACACCTACAAAAACTGGAGAAACAACAAACAAAGCCAAGAGCAAGTAGAAAAAAGGAAATAATCAAGGCCAGAGCAGAATTAAACAACAGAGACACTAAAAGAACACTCCAAGAATCAATAAATCAAGGAACTGGTTCCTTGAAAAGATAAACAAAACTTACAAGCCTTTAAGCAGACTCATCAAGAAAAACAGAAAACCTAAATAAATAAAATTAGAAGTCAAAGAGGAGAGATTACAACTGATACCACAGAAATACAATGAATTGTAAGAAATTTTTTAAATATATTTTGATTGTGCTATTACAGTTGTCCTATTATCCCCCTTCATTCCCCTCCACCCTGAACACCCTCTCCCACCCACATTCCCCCCCTTTAGTTCATGTCCATGTGTCATAAGTTCTTTAGCTTCTACATTTCCATTCTTGCCCTCCCCCTGCCTATTTTCTACCTACCATCCATGCTACTTATTCTTCGTAACTTTCCCCCCTCTCTCCTCCTCCCACTCCCCTGTTGCTAACCCTCCATGTGATCTCCATTTCTGTGGTTCTGTTCCTATTCTAGTTGTTTGCTTACTTTTTGTTTCGGTGTGGTTGTTAATAATTGGGAGTTTGCTGTCATTTTACTATACATGTTTTTTATCTTCTTTTTCTTAGATAAGTCCCTTTAACATTTCATAAAATAAGGGCTTGGTGATGATGAACTCCTTTAACTTGACCTTATCTGAGAAGCACTTGATCTGCCCTTCCATTCTAAATGAAAGTTTTGCTGGATAGAGCAATCTGGGATGTAGGTCCTTGCCTTTCATGACTTGGAATACTTCTTTCCAGTCCCTTCTAGGTCT
>CM052547.1:50545006-50590827 GCA_028533065.1 Trachops cirrhosus | reverse complement strand
CTTTTCCACTTGTTGTTTTCCTCTTCTCATTCTGGTACCCCTATAATTTGGATGTTGGAATGTTTAAAGATGTCCCGGAGGTTCCTACGCCTCTCCTCATGTTTTTGAATTCTTATTTCTTCATTCTTTTCTGGTTGTATATTTTTTTCTTCCTTCTGGTCCACTCCATTGATGTGAGACCCATCTTCCATTCCATCACTATTGGTTCCCTATGCATTTTTCTTCATTTCACTTATTGTAGCCTGCATTTTTTCATCTAATTTGCGACCAAAATCAACCAATTCTGTGAGTATCCTGATCACCAGTGCTTTGAACTGTGCATCTGATAGGTTGGCTATCTCTTGGTCGCTTAAAAGGATGGGTTCTGGGGGTTTCAATTCTTCTGTTTGAGCCATCTTTTTGCTGGTTGTTTTTTTTTTTTTTTTGTCTTGTCGAGCTCCTGTAGTGAGGAGCAGGGCCTTAGGAGTTCACCAGAGCGGGGCATCCCAGTTGCTGGGTTGTGACATTGTATGTGGGGGCAGGGTCCAAGAAGGAACAATGGCGCTTGCTCTGCTTCCCGCAGGACCTCAGACCCTTCCGCCACTTTCCGCAAGCAAACTGGGTCCCTCTGGCACCAATTCCAGTGTGGGTGGGCCTGTGCACCCTGCGGGACCTTCCTTTTCAGTCAGTGAAAAGCTCTATTTCCCAGTGCTGGGACCCTGAGTTGCACGCAGTGCCTTGCTCCACAATGGCCGCCTCCTTGGGTCTGCTGGTCGCCACCCCCTGGCTGGGGCCCACCAGCCACTGCTGCTTGTGCACCCCAGGTCTGCCTGCTGGGGACTTGAGCGCTGCCCCGGTTGCTCAGCTCTCTGTTCCACGTCCCTAACCCAGCCTGACCCCACTCCTCCTACCGGTCTGGATGAATGCGTCCAATTTTAACTCTTTGGTTGTCGGACTTCCATACACTTCAATTTTCTGTCAGTTCTGGTTGTTATTTTGTTTCTATATCGTTGTTGTCCCTATCTTGGTTGTGCAAGGAGGCACAGTGTGTCTACCTATGCCTCCACCTTGGCTGGAAGTCTGTAAGAAATTATTATGAACAACTATATGCCAGGAAATTTGAAAACCAGGGTGAAATGGAATAATTTCTTGAAAAATATAATCTCCCAAAATGATATAAAGAAGGAACAGAGGGCCTGAACAAACCAATAACTGCTGATGAAATCGAAGCGGTAATCAAAAAATTCCCGGCACACAAAAACCCTGGAAGAGATTGTTTCATAGGAGAATTTTACAAAACACTTAAGGAAGAGCTAATTACTATCCTTCTCAGTCTATTCCAAAAAATCCAAGACAGAAGACTCTCAAACTCTTTTTACGAACACAGTATCATTGTAACCCCAAAACCAGATAGAGATACAACAAAGAAAGAAAACTACAGGCCAATTTTGCTGATGAACATAGACGCTACAATCCTCAACAAAATATTGGCAAACTGCATCCAACAATACATTAAAAAGATCATACATACACCATGATGAAGTGGGGTTCATTCCAGGGATGCAAGGATGGTACAATATTCATAAATCAATAAACATAATACATCACATAAAGAAAAGGAAAGACAAAAATCACGTGATCATATCAATAGATGCGGGGAAAAGCATTTGATGAGGTACAGCACCCATTTATGATAAAAACACTTAGTAAAGTGGGAATAGAGGGAGCATTCCTCAACATAATAAAGGCCATATATGAGAGACCTATAGCCAACATCATGCTCAATGGGCAAAAAAGTAAAAGCTTTCTCACTAAGATCAGGAACAAGACAAGGATGTCTCCTTTCCCCACTTCAACTCAACATAGTATTGGAAGTTCTTGCCACACCAGATAAGAAAAAGAAAAAGGCATCCAAATTGGAAAGGAAAAAGTAAAACTGTCACTGTTTCAGATGATATGATAGTATACACAGAAAATCGTATAGACTGCACCAAGAAACAGCTCAACTTAATAAGTGAATTTGGCAAAACAGAAGATTCAAAGTCAATATTCAGGAATTGAGGGCATTTTTTGTATACCAACAATGAAATACCAGAATCAGAAATCAGGAAAAAAAATCTCACTTGCTATAGCAACAAGAAAAATAATGTACCTAGGAATAAACCTTACCAAGAAGGTGAAAGACCTGTACTCAGAAAACTACACAACACTGAAGAAAGAAATTAAGGAAGACACAAATAAATAAAAGCATATACCGTGTTCATGGAATGCAAGAATTAACATCATTTAAATGTCCATATAACCCAAAGCAATTTATAGATTTAACACAATACCTATTAAAATACCAATGACATATTGAACAGATACAGAACAAACATTTCAAAAATTTATATGGAACCGTAAACAACCCTGAATAGCGACAGCAATTTTGAGAAAGAAGAACAAAGTAGGAGGGATCGCAATACCTGATATCAAACTATATTACAAGGCCACTAAAATCAAAACAGCCTGGTACTGGCATATGAACAGACACATAGAGCAATGGAACAGAATAGAGAGCCCAGAAATAAACCCAAGTCTCTATGGTCAATTAATATTTGACAAAGGGGGAAGAAGCATAAGATGGAGTACAAATAGCCTCTTCAACAAATGATTTTGTGATATCTGGACAGCTACATACAAGAATATGAAACTCAATCACCAACTTACACCATATACAAAAATAAATTCAAGACAGATAAAAGACTTACATATAAGTTGTGACACCATAAAAGTCCTAGAGGATTCCTAAACAAGGCAGGAAAACCTCAGCCATATTCCACACAGCAATACTTTCACTGATATATCCTAGAGCAAGGGACATAAAGGAAAGAATGAACAAATGGGACATCATCAAAATAAAAAAACTTCTGCATGGCTAAAGAAAACATCAGCAAAATGAAAAGGGAACCAACTGTATGGGAAAGTATATTTGCAAATGACACCTTGGACAAGGGTTTGATCTCCAAAATATATAAAGAAGTTATACAACTCCACCCCAGGAAGATAAACAACCCAATTTAAAAATGGGCAGGTGTTCACAGCCCTCATCGCTCTCTAATGCCAGCACCTCCTCCAGCTCACCTAGCTCCAGCTGAAGGAGAAGGGGGTAAGTAAAGAGGTCCCTAGACCATGGCTCATACAAAGCAGACTGCCCACAAATCGACTGGTGGTAAAGCACCAAGGAAGCAACTGGCTACCAAAGCCGCTCGCAAGAGTGCCCCCTCTACTGGAGTGGTGAAGAAACCTCGTTACAGGCCTGGTACTGCTGCACTTCGTGAAATTAGACATTATCAAAAGTCGACTTAACTTCTGATTTGCAAACCTCCCTTCCAGTGACTGGTACAAGTAATTGCTCAGGACTTCAAAACAGATCTGTACTTCCAGAGTGCAGCTATTGGTGCTTTGCAGGAGGCAAGTGAAGCCTATCTTGTTGGCCTTTCTGAAGACACCAATCTGTGTGCTACCCATGCCAAACATGTAACAATTATTCCAAAAGACATCCAGCTAGCACGCCGCACAGGTGGAGAACGTGCATAAGAATCCACTATGACGGGAAACATTTCATTCTTTAAAAAAAGAATTCTTCTTCCTGTTATTTTTTTATTTTTTTTAATTATGTTATTGTTGTTCAATTATAGTTGTCTGCATTTTCTCCCCACCTCATCCAAACCCACCTCCTTCCCTTGCTTCCACCCTCCCCCTTGGTTTTGTACATGTGTCTTTTATAGTAGTTCCTAAGAGCCCTTCTCCCCACTATCTCCTCCCCTCTTCCCTCTGGATATTGTTAGATTATTCCTAATTTCAATGACTCTGGTTATATTTACAATAGTCAAGTACTGGAGGCAACCTAAGTACCCATCAGCAAATGAGTGGATCAAAAAACTATGGCACATCTACACAATGGAATACTAGGCAGCAGAAAGGAAGAAGGAGCTCCTACCCTGTGTAAGAGCATGGATGGACCTGGAGAGCATTACGCTAAGTGAAATAAGCCAGGAGGTGAGGGACAAATACCATATGATCTCACCTTTAACTGGAACATAATCTTCTTCCTGTTATTGGCAGTTCTGAACGTTAGATACATTTTTCTCAATGGGTCAAAAAGGTACCTAAGTATGTTTGCAAGTGGAAAACAGGGAACAAATCAGGTATTGGCTGTTTTTCCATTTTCATTGGTGTGTGAATTTTTTTAATATAAATGTGGGGACATATGGCATTAATGCAAGTCAGGGTGTTTCAGTGAACAAGTTTCAAGCAGTTAAACTTTATAACAATATAAATAAACCTGTTAAATTTTTCTGAACCATGTCAGTATTTGGGTTTTTTTTTTTAACAAGTAAATTTCTTATTGATGGCAACTAAAAAATAATAATAATACAATAAAAAATATATAAAATAAAAAATGGGTAAAGGACCTGAACAGACACTTCTCCAAGGAGGACAGACATACAGAGGGGCCAGAGACATAGGAAAAGATGCTCAGCATCACTAGCCATCAGAGAGATGCAAATTAAAACCACAATGAGATACCACTTCACACGAGTCAGAATGGCCATCATAAACAAATTAACAAACAAGTGCTGGAGAAGTTGTAGAAAAAAGGGAACCTAGTACACTCTTGGTGGGAATGGGGACTGGGGCAGCTACTGTGGAAAATGGTATGGAATTTCCTCAGAAAACTAAAAATGGAGCTGACTTTTGACCTGGCAATACCACTGCTGGGATTATACCCCAAGAATCTTGAAACAACAATTCAAAAGAACCTATGCACCTCTGGGTTCATAGCAGTACAATTCACAATAGCCAAGTGCTGGAAGTAACCTAGGTGCCCACCAATAAATGAAAGGATCAAAAAACTATGGCACATTTACATGATAGAATACTATGCAGGAGAAAGAAAGAAGGAGCTCCTACCCTTCGCAACAGCATGGATGGGACTGGAGAGCATTATGCTCAGTGAAATAAGCCAGGTGGTGAAAGAGAAATACCATATGATCTCATCTATAAGCGGAACCTAATCAACAAAACAAACAAGCGAGCAAAATATAACCAGAGACATTGAAATAAAGAACAAACTGACAGTAACCAGAGAGGAGAGGGGAGAGAGATAATAGGGGAAAACAGGGGAAGGTCCATGAAGGAACATGTATACGTAGGAAAAGGACACATAGAAAGGACACACAGAAAAAGCCAAAGGGGGTAAATTTGAGGGTGGGAGCAGGGATGGGTAGGGCGGGGAGTGGGGGCAGCATGGTGAGGTAAAAATGAAGACAACTGTACTTGAACAACAATTAAAAAAAAAAAAAACAAGTAGAAACCAGCTTGCAGCAGAGGAGTCTAGGCATGAGGTGAAACTGGAGCCCAGCCCATGAAGGCTCATTTTGCTTCCCACCCCAGCCCACCCTGAGGCCACCTCGGAAGTGCAAGGCTCCACATCACCAGGACTGAAGCCTCTGGATTACCCAAAGCACCAGAGCTACATATACTATCATCTTCATTCAGCACAGTCTTCAAGTCATAAGAAGACTCCAGCCAACAAAGAATGACAGAGCAGAAGGGGAGGGGGAGAGGATATGTCCCAGCGCTTAATTTATGAGTTGCTTCCTGGGATGCCTCCTCAAATCTTATTTCAACCTGAATGGGATGACCTTGAAGGAAAAACCCAAGAAGAATGCTGAGAGAAAACAAAGAAGATGTTAAGTGAGAGGTTTAAAAACAATTAATTTTGCCCTGGCTGGTGTAGCTTAGTGGATTAAGCGTGGGCCTGTGAACCAAGAGATCACGGTTCGATCCCAGTCAGGGCACATGCCTGGGTTGCAGGCCAGTTCCCAGCAGGGAATACACAGGAAGCAACCATACATTGATACTTCTCTCCCTCTGTCCTTCCCTTCCTCTCTGAAGATAAATAAATAAAATCTTTTTTAAAAAAATTAATTTTAAATGATTACAGATTTACCAAATGCTATGGCTATGATTTCCTTCTGACTTTGATTATAACCTTCCAGCAAAAACATCTGCCTCAAGAAGCCAAAGTCTTTGCATTATTTTCCATTCCTAGCATGACTACAAAAATACTCTTTGATTTAACATTTGATAAGTTTTGTTCTCAAGGGCAAGCCCCATAAGAAGAAAAATGAACCCCAACAGAATGAAATATGACTACCTGTTGCCATTTTTCTTTCCTGTTGCTTCCTGCTCAAATATTCTGCATTAAATTAAACTCAAAGCTGCATCTCTGATGTGCTACTCCCACACTGTCACCCAAACTGAAATAAAGTCACCTGCTTTTCAACTCCAGGAAAAAGTGCTGCAGACCCAGCTCAACTTGAGTCATCTAGAGATAGCTAAAGGCACTTCAACATAGAAGGAGATCAGGTGGAGTCAAAGGCTGATAAAGTAGCAGACAAAACAGGAAAAGTTGCATTTGAACAGAAGTACACTCAGCACTGAGGGAGGCCAACTTCCTACTGGTCATAAAGAGGCTTTAAACAAGTTAACACAAGAGACACCAGTATTTGCCTCAGCTTCCCTTGGCAGTAGAGAACACTGAAAAAGTAGCACTGGAGAGCAGGATCTTCATTTATGGTGCGTATCTTTCAACAAAGAAGAAAAAATAAAAGGCAGCTTTTCCTGGGTGAACACAAAGGCTCAAGGAACCTAGGTCTGAACAGATTCGAGGAGCTAAAGAAGTTAAAGTTAAGGATGTATTTCCGCTTATATCTACTCCTTTAAATATTCAATATTAAATGCCTCAATATTTTAAGACAAATATATATGAATACCATAATGTAACCCGATATATTTCTATGCAGATTCATAAAAAGACTAGGGACAAAGAAAACCAGGTTGTGTTGGGAACCGCTCTGCTTGGTTTCAGAAGCTGTAATCCCCCATGGCCAAGGCTGAGTAAGAGACCTTGGGACCATAAGCCACTAAGGAGACAAAATTTATCTTCCTGGTAGGGGCACTGGTCTCTGCCCCCTTTTACTTCATCCTCCTTGGCCCCGGGCAGATGACTGGTTAGCCAATGATGGGGATTCCTCAAGGGAGGGACAACCTAAGACAAACATGGTCATGAAGGGGCCCTCAGGGAAGGACTTGGGGGCTATAGAAAAAGGGGGTGATGGGCCCTCACCCCTCAGCTTTGACACAGACTGAGTCCTCATTCCATTTCCAAGAAGTCTCCTAATCTCTTGGCTGCCTTACTTCCCTTGCCTGACTTAAACATAAAATGAGTTTGTTTCCCCAAAGTTTTATGGCCCTTTACCTATCTGACCCTGACTCAGAATAAGCCCTCATAGTTCTCCGTAAGCTATCTATTGTTTGATCCTTACTGCCTGGCAATGATTGATGAGCTTTACCTGTATTCCTATGCGAATTAAACCCAACAAAAGCCCATTGAGAAACAGGCTCTGGGCCCTTCTCCTTTGAGAATTTCAGCCACCTTTTCTCCCCAAGCAGATCATGTCTTGGTAGACTTATTCTCATCCATGGTGGCAGGGGGCCTCTGCACATGGAGACCCCCGACAAGGTTGGTTGGTTGGTTTTGCATAAGAATAACATCCAAATTCCTTGAGTGGTCAGGCTCCCAGTTTGTTATGCTGCTTGTGCTGTGCAGTTTTCTGGGCATTATGTACACATGCTTAAAGGTTAGTATAAAAAAATCTAGTTGAGGCCCTGACCAGGTAGCTCAGTTGGTTAAAGCGTCATCCCAATATGCCAAGGTTGCAGGTTTGATCCCCAGTCACAGCACATACAAGAATCAATCAATGAATGCATAAATAAGTGGAACAACAAATCGATGTTTTTCCCTCTCTTTCGTTCTCCCGTTCTCTCTCTCTCTAAAAATCAATTTAAAAAAATCTGATCAAAAACACATATTTGTTAACACACACAAAAACCCTGCTTCATGGGTGCAAAGAGAGTATTTCAGACAGACTGTAGGCATACCCCTTGATAAGACAGGACAAAAGGACAAGCACTTTCTCCACATTAGCACCAAGAGCTCAGAAAGCTGCTAAAACAGAGAAAGCAAAGTAGCTTGTTTAACAAAGAATGTTCTCTCCTGGGCTACAGAGACAAAAATCCCCAGGGGCTGATGACTTTTTTCCCTTCAAAGGAGCAACCATGAGTTAGACTTACAAGGCTTTAGCAGCTCTCATCAGCTGTGGCCAGGGGAATCTGAGAGTCCAAGCCACACAGGAAGCACCACTTAAATGGTAGGCACAGGAGGCAAGAGATCAGGACTACAAGTGGCGACAGAAGGGCTGCTATTCATTAACCACCAGAACAAAAGACCAGGAGACAATACACTGTTAATCCTAGCAGCCACCAGAGGATATAAATTGCCTAACCAATATACCAGCATTTTTCAGCTCTCCTGTTTCCTGCCAGAGTTAGATTAAGGATGGGTCCAAGTCCCTTATTCCCACCCAAGTCTTTAAAACATACATTACTGAATCTTTTTGAAGTCTTAACCCTGAAAAATTTATCCCCTAAAATGGATTAGAGAAAAATACTGCCCTGAAACACCACTACAGGGAACTGGAGGGGATAGGTACACTTTGTAATTCATATTGAGAATGCCTGAGTAGGGCTATGTAGTTAGATCAAACAGAACTCTTAACACTTATAACTGTTTCCTGACCTTTCTGAGCCCCTGCTTTTTCCATCTATAAAATGGGAATATCATGTCTTACCTCACAGAATTGCTGTGAGGGTTAAACAAGAAAAAAATAAGCATGAGGGAGGGTAGGACAAAATAAATGCTAAGTACTGCTGTCACTATTACCCATAGCACCACTTAGGAGTTTTAGCTATAGCCTTGTGAATCAAGAAAATAAACCCCAATTTTCTCTAAGTTAAGAATGAATTCTTTTTATACATGAACGTATTTGGGGGGAGCAACAGAATTAAAGAGAGCTGGCCTTAAGATATATTAAATTTCAGAGATATAATCAAGGAACTCAAACAATAGTTCTAATTTCCTTCTACTGAGAATAATGTATTCAGCAAGTGGTCAAAATTATCCCAGGTACAGTTGTGGTGTCTTCTGCTAGCAGGAGTTGCTGCCCAGTGATCTTGCATTTTTCTAAATCTTGGGCCTGATAATGTCACAAACCCACTTTAAAAGCCTTCCACTACCCTTAGGAGAAATCTAAACTAAGGGCCTACTCTAAGCCCAACACTTACCACTTTATAGGATCTGGCCCACAAACCCTTTTGTCTTCATCTTCAGCACACCTTCCTACACATCATGCTGATTTCCAGGTGCACCTAACTGCTAGCAGTTATCTCTGATTCTAAACAGAAAAGGCAGCAGGTTTAAGCCTCAGAGCCTTGCCCAGGTATTTTCTCCACTAAGAAAGTTCTTCTTCCCCTACCATACCCTATCCTCCCCTCTACGAAGTAAGTTATTCCTGCTTTTGTCCTATACGCAAAAAGCTCTAATAGGTTTTAGCTCTAACCTAAAATAGCTCTAACATGGAACAGTGCCCTCTCACCAGTTCTGTCAGGTCCTAGAAGGAGGGAAAAGAATCAACATGCATTATGTACCTACTACAAGCCAGGCCCCATACTGATTGCTTTCTGCTTACTATTAACAAGCTAGCCCAGGAGCTGATACACAGCTTCATTCATTCGGAACTTACCAAATGTTTACTACACCCCACGCTCTGGCCCAATAAGTTAGAATATGCTGTTGAACAGGAAAGATATGGTTCCTGCTCTGCTCTCATAGAGAACAGAGACAATCGACAAACAAATACAAAAAGTATCAGATAGTGAAAAGGGCTATACAGAAATAAAACACAGACATGAGAAAGTATGAGAGGGAGAGAGGTAGGGGCACTAGATAGGTAGATCAGAGGAAGCATCTCTGAGGTGACATTTAAACTGAGACATAAACAATGGGGAGCAGATGTACTAAACAGAGGGAACAGCAGGTGCTAAGACCAGCACATGCAATAAGTAGAACTGAGACCAGTGTAGCTGAAGGTCAGGGGAGGAAGGGATGAGGCTTAGAGGAAGACAAAGGCCAGACCATAAAGAAGGTCTTTCTTCCTGTGGCTATAAAGGAAGCTGTGTTTTACTCTAAGCACAATGAGAAGTCAATGGAAAGTCTTGAAGCTGAGGGTTGACATGATCTGATGAACATTTGTAAGAGGAGTACACTGCCTACTCTTTGGGGAATGAATTAGAGAGGAGTGCAAGTGGCCAGGAGAGGAAGAAGTTCAGAATTGTAAGAGTCCAGCTGCCACAAGCCAGGAGTTGTCCTCAAGAGAGATTTGAAGAAGGCAAAGATATCTACAGGTTTATGGGTCATGAGGATAACTAAAGGTATCAACCAGATCCAGGTTAAGGGCAGCAGAGTAAGGTTCCAACACCAGCCAAGTGTATTTTACTTTCCAAACTTCAGTATCCTCATCTGAAAAATAGGGCTAACACTCTCACGACATGCCCATTACTCGGGGTTGCTGCATAGAATCAAATTCTTAGCAACATGTCTGGGCCAGAGCAGGATCTAAAATGTGAATATCCTTCCCCTCAAAAGAAAAAAACATCTATTTTCTTATTTCCCTAAAAAGGAGGGTGGGAATCTGACCTATTAAGGAAAAATAGTAGCAGCCATGATCTCAACATTCTAATCTGCTCAGGTCACATTTTAATGCCTGTAAGAACGAAAGTCTCACTCAGGAGGTGAGAGAAAAGTAAAAAAAGCCACAACATACCTATAACAGAAAAGTTCCTCTTCTTTCTTTCTACAATTGTATACTTAGACCAGGACTTCACGAATTCTTGGTGGCACTGGGTGTACAGGATCAGACTAGTGCCTGAAACCTTTTTGTCCTATGAAGAGCTTCTCTATAAAAGTTAGAAGGGGATGGGAGCAGTATAAAGTGGCCTGGAGAAGCATGGGGGAAAAAACTCTATCTTTGCAATGAAACAGATCTGGGCTATGCTACTTACTAGCAGCCCCCTAAATTCCAATTTCCTCAACTGTTAAATGGTAACCACCACACTTCTTGTAGGGTTTGTCCAAGAAGTGGCAAACATGCCAGAAAAGCAATGCCAATAAAGAGCTTTGTATTGGGTTGGACAAAAAATTTGTTTAGTTTTTTCTGTACAATGGCTCTAGTAGTGCTTAGTTGTCTTTAACTTCATTCAAAACAATTGTTAGATTGTGTTGTGACAGCTGTCATATCAGCGTGCATTTAAAAAAACTGATCAAAACTGGTGAATTTTTGTGCAGCCATTTTAATATTGAAGATGGAAAAAGACACACAACATTTTCAGCATAGTGTGCTTTATTATTTCAAGAAAGTAAAAATGCAACTGTAACACAAAAAACAATTTGTGCAGAAGGTGCTGTGGCTGATCAAATGTGCCAAAAGTGGTTTGCTAAGTTTCATGGTACTACCAACATTTTGGCCAAGTAAGTCTTTGCTGTGGGGCTATCTTATGCATTGGAAGATGTTTCGCAGCACCTCTGGCCTCTATCCACTAGAAACCAATAGGAGGAGATGGCTGATATCCAAAATATTCAAATCAATAAAGTTATTGGTGAAAATGAAAAATGTTTATTTTATTTTACAGAAAAAATTAAACAGACTTTTTGGCCAACCCAATAGTTACTACTCTCTGCCAAAGTTTGGAAGGTCCAGAATTAGGTTCACAGGTCCAACAGTTAGTAAGGGTAAAAGCCTGGCCCCAAGCCCAGTTCTGACACAAAAGTACACCCTTTACCATTTGCCTATGCTATTTACTAAAAACACCAAGAATTTGCATTCTCATTTTTTTAACCTGTCTCTTTCACCTCCAACCTAGAATGGGTCAGAGTACATGTCTTAAAATGTATTTGGATATGACCAAACAGAATTCAGTTACAAGGGGAGGGCAAAAGAATGAAGAAGATCACATATCCCTTAACAGTCATCTGATGACTGAAATATGGCTCTAGTAGAAGACTTTAGGCAGCATGACCTTGGGCAGATCCCCTCTCCCCTTCGAGTCTCCATTTCCTCTACTATAAAATGGGGAAATTATATCAAACTGCCTACAGCTTGGAACAGTTAAGTGGTAACAATGATTAAAGTACTTAATATTCTCAACATTATATTATCGGACTTGGCATGTTCAGGGACTAAATAGGCTATTTGCCACCAGGCCAATAAAATCATCAACCCATGATGGACCACATCAGGGGTTCATATCAGAGTCTATGCAGAAAACAAGTTGGGATCTGCACCTGGTCCAATCAGTCCTCCTGAGAAAATATCTCTACAAACTCCCTTCAACCTCTACTGCCTGCTCTATAGCACCAGCAAAACAGCTGCCTGATGGTTGAGAGAGACCCAGGAGAAGGACATGCTCTATAAGGTTTTCAAGATGCCTGATGATGCAACTGGTGACACCTGGAAACCTGCACTGGCTCCACCTCCAGTTGCACCTGCTCATTCTCCTCCCCACCTGGAACCTTTCAAAATTCTTTGATTTATTTCAAATCTATGTCTAAATCACTGTTTCATCCTTTTAATTTATCTTTGAAGATGCTGCTGTTGTGGAACTGAGGAGAAAACATCTTCAATAAAAAAAAAGAATCATCTACCCAACATATATTCCCATATGTCCTTGTAGGTGTAGAGACTATCATTGAAAAAAACACAAGGAAATGGAAAACAGAATTTAACCAGGTACTTGGGTCAGCAGTGAGGAGACCTCTTTTAGCAATATGCCCTTTTGTGTCACTTGCTTTTTATCATTTATCATGTACTATTTTATCATTTTTCTCTAAAAACAAAACAAGTTTTAAAGCCCTGTCCATAGATTTAAGTGTAGTAAAACACGTTTGGAAAAGTAATCCACAAAGGGTAAGTGGCTTTCTCTGGAGACAGGAGGGGTAATTAAGGAACTTTTGTCTGATTTGTAATGTTCTCATTCTTCACAAGTAAAACATATTCGTGTACTACCTCTATAATTAAAAATAAATTAAATGATGCAGCTTAAGAGGGCATTTTGGCAATACACATGACTAAAAATACACATGCCCTCTGCCCCCACCAGTTCCGTTCTAGGAGTTTCACCTACGGATATAATAGCACACCCACTAAAGCCTTCTCGAAAATTCACTGAAGTACCATTAGCAAAAACTAGAAATGACATAAATGTATAACTTTAAGATATAGTTAAGATAATGTTGGTACAAATGTGCAATGGACTTTTATGAGAACTTTTAAAAAGAATGATGTGGTTTTATATGTACAGACGTATAAAGCTTCCTTTAGAGTTCAGTAAAATATTGTATATGTTACTACCATTTTGTTAATAAAAAGAGCGGGAAGAAAAATAATGAGGAGGGTATAGATATACAGATATGCTTGTCTTTATGTGAGTTTTTCTGAAATGATACACAAGAAACTGGGAACAGTGGTTGCCTCCAATGGGAACAAGGGGACTGACAGACAGGTGAGTGGAGATCTTTTTGTGACATTTTACCATACCCTTTTTGTAGTCTTTCAGTTTTCTCAATTTGTTCGTGCATTGCAAACACATCTTGATTTTTTAAAAACACACAATAACTTTTCTTTTTTAAGGAAAGTACCTTCCTGCTTGGTTGTGCTGGGAGGTAAAAGCTTCCAAGTCAACAGCCCGTGAGTTCAAGTCCCAAAGCCTCCGTTCTCTTGCTACCGGGACTTGTAAGACTCACGTCAGCCTCCAGGGGCCCAGATAGCCCTATCTATTCAGTGAGGTGATCTCCCTTCCCTGACAGAGGAGCCGGGCCGCTTCGCCCAGCACCCGCGAGCCTGGCTCCCGTCCCGGCCCGCGCTCACCGCCGATGATGGTCCGGATGAGGGAGGCGTGCCCGGGGCAGTCGACCAGCGTGACCTGAAGCTCCGACTCGCCGAGATCCGGACCGGCGTCCAGCGCCGGGTCGGGCGTCGGAATCGCCAACCGCAGACGCGCCGGTAGCGGCACCGAGAAGCACGAGAAACCTAAGTCAAGCGTGATGCCACGCTCGCGGCTCTGCGGTTGCTTGTCGAAGGCGGAGGTGGAGGCCGTGGTGCTCAGCGCCCGCGCCAGCGCCGTCTTGCCACTGTCAATGTGACCCAGCACTCCCACGTTCACGTTCACCCGCCGCCCTGCCATGCTACCGCCACCTAGAACACCCGCCGGTTCGCCCCTCCGGCAGCCGCCTCTGAGGTCCGACCCATTAAGCTGCCCCCTCCGCCACCCGCGCTCCGGGCACGCCCGTTCCGGCCCCGAAGTTTCCGCCTTCCAGGCACCTGCAGGCACCACTAGACACCACGCAGGAGGTGGGTGCCCCAGCGACCGGACTCCGCAGAGGGCACCGACTACAGGGTTGCTGTTACCTGGCTTCTCCTATGTTAAGCTTGGAGGAGCCCGAGGTTGAGGAATCTCATCCATCCATCCTGCCATTCACCCCATTCACCTCAAGAAGGTACCAGGCACTATTCATTGCGTTGGGAGTGGTAAAGGTCACAAACAAATAGGTGAACTAATGACTGAACCAGACCGGTTCAGAGAGTGAGAAGCCCTCTAGGAAAAATAAAAGCAGAGATTTAAAAGGACTGGAACACCAGGGGAAGGGAGGGCAGCTACCTTACAATCAATATATAGGCTTGTCAGAGTCGCTGTTTGAGCTGAGGCTCCAAGGATGAGAAGGAACCAGCCATGGGAAAACCAGGAAAGAGTGTTAGAACACAGGAGAGAATGACTCAGGAATTCTCACCCTCGGAGTCTATAGCCTGCCTCAGGATGGGCTACAAAGCTCCAAACTTTATGTAAAGTATTGTTTATGCTCATGTGCTGGAGAGAGAGTCCATAAATTTTACTAGATTCTCATAGTGTCTGGAACCACTAAAAGGGTTGTCATCAACAGATTTAAGTGTCTACACTGGCCAGGTGGATAACTCAAAGGAGAGAAATTAACAGTGTTTGAGATGTCAGAGGGCAGTGGGGACTGTGAAGAAGTGGAGAGCATGTCAAGTCTAAAGGGGGAAGCCATTGCTCAGCTTCAGTCAATTGATAACAGCCAGGACTAATAGCCTAACATTGCTGATCTTACCATTTTTCAGGAGAAGAGAGTGCTTCTATATGAAATCTGACCTTTCCATGTCAGCAACTAATTTAGCTTTTAATTTAAACACAATTGTGGCCAAGCACAAAATTGGTTCAATTTTGCCTGGCAGCCAGTTTGCCCTCTGTGACAAGCCAGGCAATGTTCTGATGTAGTCAAGCCTGTAGTAAGTGCTCCCTGATGCCTCCTGTGGTCCAAGCCTTGCATTAGGAGAAGGGTTCCAGAGATGAGCAGACACAATCCAGTCCATCCTGCAGCACAGGAATGAGGAGGGCACATGCTGAGATAGGTATGAGTCATGTGCTGCCACTTGACAAGAGGCTTGCACAGCATAAGATGAAGACTTAAGGAGGGGATTTGGGGAAGGGACACATGTTTTTTTGGCACATGGCACTCACTGATGAAAAAGTTGCTGCTAAGTGCATATACACACAATCCCTATACTAACAACAGTCCTACCTGGCTAGTATTCCCATCTTATAGAAGAGGAAACTGTCCCAGAGAAAGTCATTAAATCAATATATATTGAGTAGCTCTGTGCTAGGCATTGCACTAGAAGCACTGCACACCAAAAAGCCAGATATATTCTCTGCTCTCCTTGTCTAAAGGAGGTAACAAACAAGTCAATGCCATCACATAAAGGAAGCCAATAGGAAAAAATAGCCCAGACTTGGTGGTGAGGATGTGTCAAGGGAGACCTCTCAGAGGAAGAAACTTGTAAGTTAAATCTTGAACAAGGGAAGGACAGAATCTGGCTAGTGTTTACCAAGACATTTTCCTTTTTCACCTGGGAATTCAGCTAGACTGCATGTCTCAGACTCTCTTGCAGTTAGCAAAGCCATTGACTGCATTCTGGCCCATGGAAACTGGGTGGAAATAATATTGACTGCCTCCAGGTATTTGTTGGGCAATCTTCTACACTCTTTGCCCATCTGCTGGTTTAATGGTGAAAACTCCAAAGGCCAGAGAAGGGCAGAGTCTCTAGATGGAGGAAATCTGGGTCCCCATAAAGTTGTGGAACAGAGGGACATAAAGTTGTGTCCCATGCCCAATCTGCCAACCTGCATAGGTCTGTGGTGGGGTGACAAATACATTTTTTCTTTAAGTCACTGATACCTGGGGCTGTAGGTTATAGCATTACCATAAAACTGTCAGTTGGAGAATGGAGGACTCTCTCCCATCAGCCAAGATGTCAGCAGGGGGAGGCTCTTACACTGAGTGCAGAAAGTTAGAAATATCAATGGATAGGGCCCCAAGAATGCCAAAAGCTAGCAAAATAATTGAATAGAAAAAAGGCCCCCTACTCTCGTACCAGATTGGGGGTGTGACCAGGGGAAAGCAGGCACATGTGCCATAGAAGTCAAAATGACACAGGAGGAGGTACTAGATCAAAGAGGCCTATCAGTCTAGCCTGGGGAAAGAAGGGATTGGTTGGGAGGTGGACCCACCTAAAGCATGCAAAAGATTGGGAAGTTAATTGGCCATTTTGAGGGAGCCCCCAGTCTGTCCCAAGCTCAAGCTAATATAATCTCATGGTAACAAAGACGTTCTCCTGCCCACCTGGTGTTGCACTTGCCTGTGAGTTCATGTGCTCTCTCCCCCATAAGCATGTGATCATATGACCCTAGCCATGTGATTGTATGGCCCATGGTTGTGTGAGCTCCACACTCAGGCTCCAGGAGGGAGCCTGAAATGAACAGCAACCTGGAACAAGCTAAGCTACCTGGATGGGGACTAAGGCTGCTTAGCAGCTGCCTGCAGGCTCCAAAGAACTGTACTTTAAAATGTAGCAGGAACTCTGGCTTTTGTCTTGGTCTTGCTGAAGACATTGATGAAGTTTTCCATGACAGAAAGATGAGATGGTCTTTCAGACAGGAGTCCATCATTCCCCCAGATCATGCAGCACCTGAATAAAACCTCTTTCCCTTTGCACCAGTACTTGCCTCACTAGTTTGGCTTTTGTGGTGGCTAGCAATCAAACCTCCATTTTATTCAGTTACAGTAGCAGTTAACATGGCCTGTTATACCTAAGAGCTTCCCAGTGGAGGGACTGGAATTAACCTATGTCTTTATGTCTTCATCTTTAATGACCCTCCCTCCAGAGTGACTCCAAGACTGGTCCTGCTCCACCAGAAGCTTGGAGCATGAGCCCCATAGGGGGTCCAATGCTGTATCTAAAGGGTCAAGGAGATGGAAGCCCTGGGGTTATCTGAAAGTCAACCAGATTCAGACTATATCCCTGGGGTCAATGGAACAGCAGCAAGAAATTGGACAGGACTGGAAGATGCTGAGGCTTCCATGCTATGGGCAGCCTCCCCCCACCCATGTGTCTCCATTTCCCCATCTTGCAAATAGGAAACAATAAAAATATGTCTTCCACTTTTAAAAATTTAGTGGTACAAGCAGTAGACCTCTTCTTTTTTAATCTTCACCTGAGTTATGTTTGTTGACTTAGAGAGAGAGGATGTGAGAGAGAGAGATGTTGATATGAGAAACATCGATTGGTTGCCTCCTATACACAGCCCAACCAGGGATGGAACCCACAGTTAGGTAAGTGCCCTAATCAAAAATCAAACCCACAACCTTTTGGTATAAGAAATGATGGTTCCAACCAACTAAGTCACCCCGTCAGGGCTACACCTTTTTTGAGGGAGACTTAGTGAATAGGTAATATATTGGAGGCACTGTGTACCTTTGAAGAATATTTCCCACTGACCGGACTTGGTGATGAATTGGAGGTGCAATGAGGGAGAAGGGGGTATCTGGGATTATCCCCCAGTTTACACCTTTAGACATTCATTCCTTCATTTACTCAATCAGCCAACCAATATTAATTGAGTAACTGCTCTGTGGCAGGTATGCTTCTTGCCAGGGTACAACAGTGACTGAGACAACGAAATAAAGTGGTTGAAAATGACTGGTGGAGGGGAGTACACTCATCAACAAAGAGGCATTTGAGCTGACAAAGATGTAATGAGAAGAACTAGCCAGGCATAGAACCGAGGGAAATTGAAGAAAGAATGTGCAGGGGAGAGGGAATGGTGGGGAGACCTGAAGCAGCAAAAAACTGGGCCACATGGCATGGTGGTGAGATGAGAGGAGAAACTGCAGGAAAACCTTACTCTGAAAATGTCTTTCCTGGTATGATTTTAGCCTGACAATGTAGCCTTCTAGACCTGGGGTGTCAAACTCATTTTCACCAGGGGCCACATCAGCCTCGTGGTTGCTTTCAAAGGGCCGAATGTAATTTTAGGGCTGTATAAATGTAACTAATCCTTAACTAGGGGCAAGGAAGCTCATCCTGCCACCGGGTAGAAACAAAGTGCTGGGCCAGATAAAACAAGGTGGAGGGCCAGATTCAGCCCGTGTGACTTGTGTTTGCCACCTGTGTACTAGACCATCAAAGGCAGAAGCTCTGAAGGGCCTGTCAGAGGCTGTGATATTGTAGTTTATAAAAAAAATTATATATATATATTTGGTTTTCATCCCTGTTTCTGACACAGAGTTCAAAAAAACCTTGATTTTTCTTGTGAGGAAAGCAATAAAGATGTCTTTTGTCACGTTAATGAAACTTTGGGGTGGGGGTTCCTCTTTGTCTTTGGTTTTTTTTCAAGTACAGTTATCTCCATTTTCCCTCTACCATGCCCTCCAGGTCCATCCATGCTGTTGCGAAGGGTAGGAGCTCATTCTTTCTTTCTTTCTGCTGCATAGTATTCCATTGTGTAAATGTACCATGGTTTTTTGATCCATTCATTTACTGATGGGCACCTAGGTTGCTTCCAACACTTGGCTATTGTAAATTGTGCTGCTATGAACATTGGGGTGCATAGCTTCTTTTGAATTTGTGTTTTAGGATTCTTGGTGTATAATCCCAGCAGTGGTATTGCCAGATCAAAAGTCAGTTCCATTTTTAGTTTTCTGAGGAAGTTCCATACCATTTTCCACATGGCTGCACCAGTCTGCAATCCCACCAAGAGTGTACTAGGTTCCCTTTTCTCCACATCCTCTCCAACACTTGTTGTTTGTTGATTTGTTTATGATGGCCATTCTGACTGGTGTGAAGTGGTATCTCATTGTGGTTTTAATTTGCATCTCTCTGATGGCTAGTGATGCTGAGCATCCTTTCAAAGGTCTCTGGGCCTTTTGTATGTCCTTTTTGGAGAAGTGTCTGTTCAGGTCCTTTGCCCATTTTTTAATTGGGCTGTTTGTCTTCCTGGAATGGAGTTGTATGAGTTCTTTATATATTTTGGAGATCAAACCGTTGTCTGATGTATAATTTGCAAACTTTCCCATATGGTTGGTTCCCTTTTCATTTTGCTGATGTTTTCTTTAGCCGTGTAGAAGCTTTTTGTTTTGATGAAGACTTTCTGAAACTACCTAAATATGGGAGCTTTGTGCCAGGGGAACTAACCATGTGGTTCAAGTGTTAAAACTTTCAGTCCCACTCTTCTGTCCTCCAGGAAGTGAGGAGAGGCTAAAGGTCAAATCAGTGGTCAATGATCTAATCAATTGTGCCCTTGTAATGAAACTTCCATAAAACCCAAAAGGACAGGGTTCAGAGAGCTGTAGGCTTGATAAGCACATCGAGATTAGGGAAAGACTGGCATGCTTAGTGAGAGCATGGAAGCTTTGAACCCTTTCCCTATACCTTGCCCTATGCATCTCTTCCATCTGGTTGAACCTGAATTATATCCTTTATAACATCTAGTAAGTAAAATGTTTATCTGAGATCTGTGAGCCAGTGTAGCATATTAATTGAACCTGAGGAGGAGGTCATGGAAACCTCCATTCTATAGCCAGTTGGTCAGAAGCACAGCTGATAACCTGGACTTGTAATTGATGAATTAGAAGAGGGGAGTCGTGTGGTATTGAGTCCTTAACTTGTGGGATCTGATGCTCTCTCCAGGGAGACACTGTCAGAATAGAGTTGAATCTTATGACACCCAGCTGTTATGAAAGAATTGCTCGATGGTGTTAGAAAACCTATGCACAGGAATTGGTGTCAGAATTGTAAAGGCCAAGGCCAAAAGACTTTCCCAGAAAAAAAGAACTTCAGCAATGCTGAGATTTGTCTTCAATATTTTGGACCCATTCCTCAAGGGGATTGCTCTGAAAGCATTTTGGCCACCAGCCCTTTGTCCTTTTGGGCCCCAGAAATTGTGGTCTTTGTGAAAAGGCATGTTCTAGTATTTCTTTACTGTATTATTTACATTAAGAAAATATTGTAAATAAGTGTCCTGAAAAAGAGATTTTATGGTATGGTAAATTATATCAAAATAACAAGTTACCAAGAAACAATAACTTGAAAGAAGGGAAGCGTGTGGCTGTCTATATGAAACAAAACTGGCCATGAGATGACCATTGTCAAAGTTGGGTGATAGGTTTGAAGGTTTATTATATTTCTGCCTACTTTTTCTATATGTTTGAAATGTTGCATCATAAAAAATTTTAAACATATAAAGAGAAAGATTATACTATGTCAATACAGTGGAATATTATGCAGCTCCCAAAAAAACAAAGAAAATTTGTATACTGCTTGCGAATGATATCCAAGATATATTAGTAACTGAAAAAAAAGGTGCACATGTATATGTAGAGCATGTTTAGATTTATGAAAAAGGCATACCCTGACCCTGGCTGGTATAGCTCAGTGGATTGAGCACAGGCCTGTGAACCAAAGCATCACTGGTTTGATTCCCTATCAGGGCACATGCCTGGGTTGCAGGCCATATCCCCAGTATGGGGTGTGACAGAGGCAACCATACATTGATGTTTCACTCCCTCTCTTTCTCCCTGCCTTCCCCATCTCTCTAAAAATAAATAAATAAAATATTTTTTTAAACAAAGGCACTCCCCTTATATCTATACACACAGAAGCATAACAGTGGACCCAGGAAGGACCCAGGGCTCAGTGTTCTACTTCTTCTCTTTACACTCACTCCCTGGTGATCTTTCCTGTCTCATGGTTTTAAGAGCCATGAACTCTCAAATGTAGGTCTCTACCCAGACCTCTCCTAACTGCAGGCTCATACACACAACTTGGATGTCTAACAGACATCTCAAACTTAATGTCCTCACTCCACCAACTTCCCCCATCACAGTTAATGAGAACTTCATTTTCCCAGTTCCTAAGTCAGTAAACCTGATTCAATCCATGAGTCCCTTCTTCCTTTTATATCCCACATTCAATTCATCAACAAATCCCATTGGTTTCACCCTTAGAATGCAACCAAATCTCACTACCTGCACTGTTAGCACTTGCTTCAAGCCATCATCTCTTACCTGGATAACTACAACAATAGAATTCACTCTTTATGGTATATGATTCAATGAACTTTGGAAAATTCACAGAGTCATGTAACCACCACTATAATCAAGAGACAAAACAGTTCCACAACCCTTCCCTACAACATCATGTAAATGGAAGCACATAGTGGATAGGCTTTTAAGTCCATCTCCTTTTTTACAAAATTTATTTATTTTATTTTTAGAGAGGGGAAGGGAGGGAGAAAGAGAGGGAGAGAACCATCAATGTGTGGTTGTCTCTTGAGTGCTCCCCACTGGGGACCTGGTCCGCCACCTAGGCATGTACCTCGACTGGAAATTGAACCACTGACCCTTTGGTTAGCAGGTGGGCACTCAATCCACTGAGCCACACCAGCCAGGGTGAGTCAGTCTTCTTTCACTTAGTATAATGCATCTGAGATTTATCCATGCTGTTGCATATAACCACAGTGCATGATCCTTTTTGCCACTGTTTAGTATTCTATTGTATGGATAGATCATCATTGGTTTGTGCCTTCACCTGCTGAAGGACATTTGGGTTGTTTCCAGTTTTTTGGCTATCACAATAAAGCTGCTCTAAACACTTATGTATTGGTTTCTGTGTGAACATGTCTTCATATTACTTGGGTCAATACCTAGGGGTAGGATTGCTGGGTCATATGATAAGTATATTTTAACTTTGTAAGAACCCACTAAACTGTTTTCCAGAATGCCTGTTCCATTTTCCATTTCCCAGCAATATATGAGAGTTGTTTTAATTTTTACCTTTCTAATAGGTGTATAGTGGTAGTTCACTGATATTTTGATTTACTGAAATCATTTCTCTACATCCGCTCTTGCTTTCCTGCAGCCTATTCTCCACATAAAAAACAGAACAGTGCTTTTTACACATACAATTTATACCATGTTATGCTTCTCAAAACCCTCTACTGTCTCTCTATCTTGAGGCAGGATAGTGAGAAGCTAGGAAAATTTCTGGGCAAGTGGAATGGGAAAACTGAGACAAGATAATTAAACAGGCCAAGAATTTGAACAACTTGTAGCCAGCTAGTGAATCTCAAGACCTTATCTTCCCTTACCAAGGACACTTAAGAGTGTATACCTCTCCTCTTTAACCAGAGAATACAAGCTTAAATCACCCTGGTCAGGGAGATACAGAACAGAGACCAAATTAATGCTATTTGTGCCAGTTAAACGCAAGGACAGTTAAAGTCAGGGGAACAAATAACAAAGACCCAATTATAGCCAGATAGACCCGAGATATAAGTAAAATAGTAAAGCAGACCAAAGAATAATCCCAAATTCCCTATATGCTCATTCTAATGCATCAGCATATTAAAAATGCACCTGGAAAGCTGATGACTATTCTGTTGAAACCCTCCCCCAAGATTTTCACCCACAGAAGAGAGATAAAACCCCCAAGACAAAGACCAGATGCAGGCTCCCTAGATGCCCATAACCCTTCTTGGGCATGAACTTTTTACTTTCTCCTAAGCTCAAAGGGCCTCCATGAGACTTGTAACCAGGGGAGCAGTGGGCAGTGGCAGCTCATCCCAGCTTAACCCCTGTTCCTGTTTCCAAGGCCTCCTTTTTCTCTGACTTCCCAGTGAGCTGACAGAAGCCCTGCCCAGGCTCACTTCTTTCTATAATGTTTCTAGGGAGCCAAAACAGAGCACTGCCTAGGCTCTCTCCTAGTTGCTTCTTCTACCCTAAGTCCTTCATTTTACTATCCCCAACTTTAATAAACATACTCTCAAAATCATATGGACTAGTATTGTGAAGTTTCTCCTGCATCAAGTCAAGAACCCACACAGTATAGCCTGGCCCGAGGAAGACCCACTCTGGCCTGTCCCTGTCTGGTAACAATGTCACCCAGAGTAAGAGCCAAAGTCCTCACTGTGGTCATAGCAGTCATAGCAGTCACAGGGCCTTGCAGTCCTCACTCACCATGTTGTCTCTCTGAACTATCTCCTACTTTCTCCTGACTCCAGCTCCACTGTTCTCCTTGCTGTGACTCAAACCCATCAAGTATGGACCAACACAGCCTGGAACCTTCTCTATCTCTCTTATCTGCTCATTTTTCCTTTTGCACATATCAGCCTTTAACATACTTTATCATTTAGTCCCTTCTTATGTTCATTGTTTAATGTTTCCCCTCCAGGTGTTTAAACTTGAGATACTGAAGTACCCTAAGAGCACTGTCAGTGTACTACCTCATACAGTGCATATAGGTGGCACTAAATAAATATCTCCATGAGGGGAACCAGTAGGTTGGAGGGAGAGAAGAAGACATTTTACTTGAAACACATTGGTATTTTTGCATTCAAAATAATGTCCTAAAGGCATCAGTGGAACTAAGATCCATCAGTTTTTAATCCCTGGTGGGAAAATCATAAATGCTTTTCTTGTTGTTGCCTGTGAATAGATTTCTCACCGCAGTCCACACCATCACTCTCCTCTTGAGCCACCCTGAAACTGTGTAATCCTGCAAGTAGATAGTGCTGATCCACCCTGCCTTATACTTGCCCACTGACTGCTCTGTTCACCTGGCATGCCTTCTAGAAGATTCTTTCATGTCATATCCTACATTAGTTACAATTTTTTAGGGTAAATGACAGAAATCCAACATTACACTGACTTAAGCAAAAACAGAAACACACTGGCCCATGGTACAGTTAAAAGCACAGACTCTGGCAGCAGACTGCTTGTGCTTGAATCCTGCCTCCACCATCTGAAAACTATGTTGTCTTGAGCAAGTTACAAAAACCTTTTTGTGCCTCAGTTTCATCTGTAGAGTAGAAGAACATCATAGTTCCTTACTCACAGGGTTGCAAGTATTAAATGAACTGATCGTTGTGTAATACTTAGAACAATGCCTGGTGTATGGAAAGTGCTATATCACTGTTTGTTAAATTAAATAAATAAACCTAACTAAAAAGTCCAGGGGAAGACATTATTTCTCTCAGAGCCTCATCCAGGGCTCAGATGATGACACAATGGCACCAACTTTGTTTCTCTTCATGCCTATGTTCCTTCTTCTGCTAGGTTGCTTTCATTCCCAGGCAGGCTCTCTCCTCATGGTGACGAGAGGTGCCAGCACCTCCAAGTTTACAATTTCGGCAACTGTACATAATCCCCACTTTAAGTCATTATCTTTGAAGTTGTGTGCCCTGCACACAACCAAGCAAAGAAATACAATACACGCTCTGCCTAGCCAGACATGTCATAAGCTCACTCTGAGTGCCAGAAGGAAAGTGCAGGGGAGGAGAGGGACTCCCTGCAGAAACTAGAGTATTGTTGCCAGCAAAATCCAGGTCACATCACTCCCCTCCATTGTATCTTTTGTCTCTGTCCTGGCATCTATCACACTGAGTCAAGTTTGCTTTATACCAGGCTAGTGCTCTGGTGCTCTCTCCTAGCCTAGAAGGCTGAGAATCCCTTACACATCTTTGATTGCCTGGGGACTAGCACATGCAAATGCTCCATAACTCTTTTTTAAGTGAACTCACTCCCAAACCTCTAGCCCACAAATACCTCCTCTGCAGCACCCTCCTGGGTCCCATAGTCCCACAGGCTGTGCACAGTCCCTGAAAAATGATTGACAGGAAACCGTCTGCAGAAGTGTGATTATTTGGGATTTGTTCTTAATGGGATGCTGGTTCCTTTCTATTTCTTTAATGCCATTTTCATGTAGTTCAAAGTCCTTTACAAATAGCTAGTAATTAATTCAACTTCATTAAAGCCAATTAATCTAGGATTAATTATAAATTTGCCCAGAGGTAGTTATTATACTTCGCTCTTTGATTTGAGTTTTGGCTTTAAAGATTCTTTTAGGAGTGAAATGGAAATTTCTCTTTTCTCTGAGGATATCTACCTTGCCAGTGATTGTTAACCATGTACTTTCCTTCATATGTCCCATAACTAACCTCAGATAGGATTGTCACCCAGGTCACTAGCCATGCTTCATGGCATTTCCAGCATTAAACAGATTTACTGGTGCCACCTTAGCCACAGGATGAGGAAGATGATGTCCTGGCAAGAACTGGTCCCATGAATGTTCAAATCATGGCCCTACTTCACGGTGACTGTGTGACTCATCATTTCTTTCATCTGAGTGTAGATATAATCATATTTTACAAGATCATTATGGTCTATAATGGTCAGTATCCATTCCCTCTTCTTCTGTAAGGCTCCTCTATTCTCCTTGAAGGCATCTCACTTCCTTTCCTATAGGTCACTTTGGGTGTTGACTCCACTCTAGCTCCAGGGGTGAACCTGAGGAAATTCATGTCTTTATACCCCAAAGCCCTAATACCATTTTCTGTGGCCCTCCCAGTGCTAGAGCCTCTCATAAAGGGTCTCATTTAATTCTCTTAATAATCCCATAAGTGGTTGTTGTGACTGCTGTTTTATAGCAGAAGGATGTGAACCTACAGAGGTAACTGCTCAGAAAAGGTCAGATTTGAATCCATGTCATCTGTGCAAAAACAGGAGACTTCCATGCTGCCTGAAGCACAGGGCCCATTCGTTCCCTGCCAGCTGATCCTTGTTTTATGTTAGGTTTCCTCAATCCCAATGATAAACCATCTTTACAATTTATGTACTATCCAGGTATCACCTCTGACTTACTATTTTTCTTTAAATTGACCAGCTTTTTGACTCAAAGAAAAGTATTTACTTAATATGTAGAAAAACATTATCACTTGCCATAAGTAGCCAGAAACCACAATAACCTCAATTTCAGAGTCTTTAATAAAAAAGATTAGCAAGTGTTAGAAAGTGGTAAAGTCATACTCCACCCCCAATAGTTTCTGAAAGAGAAGTAAAAAGGCAATAATGTTCTATGTGGATCAATGTTATTCAATTTTATGTCTTTGTGCCAACTCTAAGGTGCCAGCAAAATCATCTGTCCTCAGAAATCAGCCTAGGGTTGATGAAACAAGCATGACAGTCTGGTTGGCAATAATCAGACAGGTGGATAATCAGAGCTGGTGAGGATGTGGGAACACAAGGTCACTGAATAAGCCACTTTAGAAAGTGACTCCTTTAATAGAAGTCTTTCTTTGGCTTATTTGATTCTGATTTGTTTGCATTTTGGGGACCATAGTTCTGAAGTACACTCTAGGCATTGGGAATTATCCTGTTTATAATAATCACAGTAGTCTCCCTAGTTTCCTGTATTCTCTCAAAAGTTTTAAATACATGTTTGCAGCCAGTAACCATCAAGCAAATGATCTTCCTAAGGCTAGAACATCAGAAATGAAACCAAGACAATGACCAACTCAAAAAATGTGACCCCAATGTCCTGATTTGTGAATACCAGAGATTCAGCAAAATGTTACCATGACCCATGAATACCACATGGGGATTCAGCAAAAAAGCTGTGAGAACTTCAAAGTGGTAGCTGGGAGTAATGCTAGTACCTTAAATTTTGATCACATCTCTCAGGTTGAGAGTCTGATTTAAAGGCAGGCGAGGAAGGAGAATTATGAAAAACAAGACAACACTTCCAAAAGTGAGTCACTTATACTAAGCCCCAAGTCATCAGAGACTTAACTTTAAAATTTTTTTTAAATAATTAACTTATTTTAGAGAGAGGGGAAGGGGGGAAGAAAGAGAGAGAGAGAAACATCCATGTGAGAAAGAAACATCAATCAATTATCTCCCTAAAGCACCCCAACCTAGGACCTCAGACCTAGGCCTGTGCCCTGACTGGGCATTGAACTGGGGACCTTTCACTTTGGGGGACAACCCCCAACCAATTGAGCCACACCAGTCAGGGCAAGACTTGACTTAATTACAGTTTTTGGCTCTTCCAAAAATGGAACTGTAAGCCAGTCAATCAGGAATTGACTGATAAGCACTAGTTAGGTAATCTTATTGATACACCCCTTGCAATCTCCTAAAGGAAATCCACCTAGCAATAGCCAATTTGCTTTTTTGCTCAGTATAACTTTCTGGTTCCTTCTTCCTTCTTTGTATAAAAGTCTTTTATTTTATACAGCTCCTTTCTATCTGCTACTTGGATGTTGCTCCATTCATGAATCATTGAGTAAAGTCAGTAAGATCTTTAAAATTTACTTGAATTTTGTTTAACATTACAAAGGATATTAAAAGATATGAACCAACATCCAGATGAAGAGATACATAGGGCAACAAAAGAGGAAAGAGCTTGGAGCTTTCATGTTTTCTGAGCATGCCACTCTCCCCAAATCTCCATGTGTTACCAACCTGTAAAACTCTCTCAACCCCATCCTTTTGGGTATTTATGAAGGCTTCATTACACTAGCTTGATTGATTAAATGATTGGTCACTGGTGATTGATTAACCCAACCTCCAGCCTCTCTCCCTCCCCTGGAAGTCCTGGACTGAAAGTTCCAACCGTTTAATTACATGGTGGTTTTTCTCTGGGCAACTAGTTCCCATCCTTATGTGTTGGTCCAAAAGTGATGTCATTAATATAATAGGAGATACCTTTACAGATCTCATCACTTAGAAAATTCCAAGGATTTTAGGAGCCAGAAACGGGGACAAAAAACACACATATATATTTCATATTATAAATTATAATATCACAGCTATTGTGAATAATGCTGCTAGGAACACTGGTATACAAATATCTAAGTCCCTGGTTTTAGTTCTTTGGAGTATATCTAGGCATGAAATTGCTGGGTTATATGGTAAATCTGTGTTTAACTTGCTGAGGATCCAGAAACTATTTTCCACAGTAGCTGCACTCTTATACATTCCTACCAGCAATACACAAGGGTCCAATATCTCCACATCCTTCTCAGTATTTCTTTTCTTTTTTTAATTATAACCATATGAATAAGTATGAAATATATGTCATTCTTTTTTATCCTCATCTGAGGACATGCCTACTGATTTCAGACAGAGGGAAAGGGAAAGAGAAGGAGGAGAGAAACCATGGTGTGAGAAACACTGATTGGGCGCCTTTCATATGCACCCCAATGGGGAACCAAACCTGCAACATAGGCATGTGCCGTGGCCAGGAATCACACCCGTGAGTCTTCCGTTTTCAGGAAGAGGCCCACAAACTGAGATACACTGGTCAGGGCTCATTGTGGTTTTGATTTGCATTTCTTTAAGGTGCATGATCTTGAGCATCTCTTCATGTACTTATTGGCCATTTGTATTTCTTTAGAGAAATGTCTAACAAGTCCTGTGCTCATTTGTTAAGTAGATTGTTCTTTTTTGTTTAAATGTAGTAGTTCTTTATATATTCTATACATTAAAGCCTCATCAGATGTATAATTTGCAAATATTTTCTCTCATTCTGTGGATTGTCCTTACAATCTCTTGAGAGATAGTGTCCTTTGATGCACAAAAGTTTTTAATTTTGATGAAGTCCAACTTATCTATTTTTTCTTGTTGCCAGTGCCTTTGGTGCCATATTTAAGAAACCATTGCCAAATCCAAGGTTATAATGATTTACCCCTAAGTTTTCTCTTAAGGGTTTTATAGGTTAAGGGCTTAAAAGCAGATTTTTGATCCATCTGAGTCAATTTTGTATGTTGTACAAAATAAAGGTCTAACTTCTTTCTTTTGCATAATATTCAGTTTTCCCAGACTATTTGTTGAAGAGACTGTCCTCTCCCCATTGTATGGTCTTGGCACCCTTGAAAGTATGTGAGAGTTAATGTCTGGGCTGTCTATTCCATTCCCTTGGTCTGTATCTCTATCCTTATGCTAGTACTACACTGTTTTGATTACTGTAGATATATAGTAAGTAAGTTTTGAAATCATGAAGTAGGAGGCTGCCAAATTTGTTTTTCTTTTACAAGATTGTTTGGCTTTTTGGTGTCTTTTAAAATTTCATATGAATTTTAGGATGGGTTTGTCCATTTCTGCCAAAACCAGCAGTGTGTATTTTAAATGGGAAAGATATTTATTTATATCCTGGTTTTTGTGTTGATTTTGTATTCAGCAACTGGGCCCTAACAGTTTGTGTGTGTGTGTGTGTGTGTGTGTGTGTATTCTTTAGGGTTTTGTATATATTGAAGTATGTTATCTAAGAACAGAGCTAGTTTTTATTCCTTTTCAATTGGGTCTTTTATTTATTTTTCTTTCCTAATTGTTCTGCATAGAACTTCTAGTACGATGTTGAATAGAAGTGCCAAAAACAGGCATCCTTATATTGTTCCTGATCTTAGGGGAAAAAACTTCAGTCTTTCATCATTAAATATATTTTAATATGAAAAAGATTGAGTATGTTTATATCATGTGGGGAATTATGAGGGAGAATAGATGGAAATATGGAAATGATCAAGGAGAATAGATGGAAATTCAGGAAAAGTAGGATAATGGGTAGAGTGAGGCCTCTGAGAGACGGAATGGATGCCAGATTGTTATCTGAAACCCAGTTAGTAGGGTTAGTTTAACTAGGGGGAAGTTCATGTCTGTTTTTGAGTCAGGATACAAGGATAAGCCATCAGTGGTTGGCAGACAGAAGCTCAGAACGAGGAGTAAGAGTTGTTTCCCAATGTATCTGCTCCCCTTTTTCACATAGGAATAGAATTTTTAGTGAGGCACATAACAGCTCAAGACTCATTTCCCAGCATCCCTTGCAGCTATCTGTAGCTATTTGATCAAGTTTGACCATTGGGATATGAATAGAAATGATGGTGCAACTTGAGGTCAAGGTTCAAGGAAAGGAGCATACCCTTCCTTTCTTCTTTTCTTCTTGCTGCTTCAAACATCTTTTAGGGAGCGCTTGAGCAATCATCTTAGACCATGGGATAGAAGGTGTGAGAATGGCACAGTAACAAGACAGAGGAAGAGAGGCCCTTAATAATTATAGAGCTCACCAGGTAGAATACCTGCTTGGACTTCATGTGAGAAAAAGTAATTTCTATCTTGTTTGTTAACTATTACTTTGTATCTCTCTGTGGCTGCAGCCAAGATAATATCCTAACTAATATAATAATAGTTGTGCAGCTCTGAGTGCTCAGCTGAAGCTAGAGACCATAACCATAAAATGGTTCCATGGAGCCACTGAATAATTACCTGCTGACGTATATAGCAGCCTTCATGAGGCAGTGGAGAAGGCAGAGGTAGGCTTGACCTGGGCTTGTGGGTTCAAAGGTCAGGTGTGAAAGAAGTCAAATTCAGGAGGGAGCAAAGGGTTGGAAATCAAGTGGCTGAGATGAGCTTACTTGTACTGGAGAAAAGAGGAGGGGATGGATTGGAGGTGAAAGAGCCAGGATCATGGGAATGAGATAATGAAAGAGTTTGCAGTCCTGGGGTTTTCACACAGCACAATTCTGGAATGTAGCAGTCCACCCAATTACTTGCATTTGTATCATTGTATTGATAAAGATTTTCATAACCCACAGATAAAAACCTAAATCAAACCATTTTAAGTCCCAATGTCAGTGCCATATTACATTGTTAGTAGGGCAAGGCTGGATCAGGGAATGTAAAACATTTTATCAGGAATTTCTGTCAGCTTTCCTCCTCTGTATTGGCTTCATTCTCAGGCACAGTCTTCCCATGAAGTAGGCAAAGATGACCTGGAAGCCCATGACCCAATATAAAATATAAAGGTGCCAGAACTGTCCTTGGACTCTCCACTCACATTCCCAAACCAATCTCCATGTCCAGGAGGATGGGATATTTTTATAGGCTAGGCCAGGTTCTCAGTCCATCCCTGAAACAATACTGGGGGTGGGGTCAACCCATTCAAACCACTTGGACTCAAAGTGGGGGAATGGTGGTTCTCAAAAGAAAATTAGAGTGATGACAACCAGAGGAAGTTGGTTGGATGCTGGGTAGGCAAAATAACACATGTCTGCTACTGCAGGCCTCACCTGCCCTTTATTCACCTGTGTATTTCAGACACTGGCCAACCATATAGACTTCTGTCTAAATAAAAAGTATTGTCTGGTTCTGTAACCAGGTCCAGCTTCTTTGCACACCAGATCTGGGGTCTGAGACTCTGTCACCCAATTGATCAATTTGTCACACTGGACAAATTCTATCCTCTTTTAGGGCCCCAGTTTCCTTATCTGTAAAATGAGAATGCTAAGCCAGATTAGTGATTTTTTAATTGTTCTTTAGCTATAAAATAATGGAACAGCTTTACTCTGGCTGATGTGGCTCAGTTGGTTGGAACATCATCCTGTAAAAGTTGCAGGTTCAATGCCTAGTCAGGGCACATACCTAAATTTGCAGGTTTTATCCCTGGTCCAGGTGATGCTTCTCTCTCACATCAATGTTTCTCTCTCTCTCTTCCTCTCTCTCTAAAAGCGATAACAAAAAAAAAAAATGTTTCCCTGTGAGGATTAAAAAAAAAAAGAACAGCTTTGGTGGAAGGGGATGTAGGGAATGGAACTGCTATCCTACACTCTCAGCCTTCCCCTTCTCCACTCATACTAGCAATGAATGAATTCTACAACACCAGGGAATGTGGTTTGAAAACCACTGAACCAAGTCCTCCAAGGGATTCCTCTGAGTTCCAGTCTTTATCATCCCACCTCCATGTTAGGATGGAAGGAAATCTCTCTCTACTTTGTTCCAATGTTGAGGCTTAAAATAAGGAATGTAATAGTGGTTTTCTCTCCAAACTGAATAATACACAAAGAAGTTAGTTCCATACAATGCCTCGCTTTGACTATTAGTTGGGAGAAAGGCTCCCTCATCCACAAGGTGAAAGGAATTGCTCCTCACCTATGGGTATGATCAGGAATAAGTCAATGAGATGTTAAGTGATCCTCTGGGGTGACTCAGAAGTGATAACCATAGGGTTGATGGATAGTAGGCCACAAGTAACAACCACAGCTTCCCAAGGCCTTACTTCTACTTTTTCAAGCTCTAAAAATGCCAAAAGTTTCCATTCACAGACAGAAACCATTACCAAATCACAAAAACACAGTGTGTAAAATACATGCAGCAAAACTGCATGATTTCAAATGTGTATGTGGGGTTCTAATTATTTGAATTCATAAGAAGCCTTGTGAGCCAGGCTGTGTGCCAGGCACTGGGGTTAAAATGATGAACAAGCCTAGCAGGGTAGCTCAGTGGGTCAGAGCATTGTCCTGATACCCCAAGGTTGAGAGTTCAATCCCAGGTCAGGGCACATACAAGAATCAACCAATGAACGCATAAATGGGACAACAAAAATCAATGTTTCCCTTTCTCTCTAAAATCAAATAAAAATTTAAAAAATGTTTACAAAATTATGAAAAACACAAATGTGATCTACACTCTCATAATGCCTGTAGTTTAGTGGGAGTGACAAAGATTGACCCAATAATCTTGCAAACAATTAGAAACTTAGATTCAAAAGTTATAATGGAGAAGTACAAGGAGACGTGAGTCAGGAACTACTGCAGCTAGATTTGAAGTCAGGAAGATCTTTCTCAACCCTAATGCAGGCTGTCCTAAGCTCTAGGCAAGTCTTTCCCTTTATCTGCACCTCAGGTTACTCATCTTTAACACGATGACATAACATGTGCTTCTGAGGAACTCTTACCCATTTGTGAAGATTTGACCCAGGCATTTTCACCTCATGATGCCTTCCCTGGCATTCTGGGCTTGCACACCAAGTGGGTGTACCTGTTCCTCCACATTTCATGTTGCAAATTTCCCAATTAAGGACTAAGCTGTCAAGGTTGGAGTTTGTATTTTATCTCTGTATTCCTAGTGCATTGTAGTATCTGGCTCATAGCAGGTGCTAACAAATATTTGCTGAATGACTGGATGGATAGGGAGAGTACACTGTGGAAACACAGAGTGTTAATATCATTATGAAACCTGACATAACACGTTTGCTGGCTAATTGTCTCATCTGAGGTCATAAGACTGGGTGAGAATCATATAGGCTGTGAAGCCATTAAGTCCTCAGCTGGTGTTCCAATTCTGATTATTTACTGTGCATTTTTGGGTAGGTTGTTGAACTCCTTTTAGCCTCTGTATTTATTTGTATTAGGAATTATACTACCTTACAGGGTTGTAGAGTTTTGGAAACAAAAAATGTTACTTACAGTCAACTTTATTTAAATAAAGGAGCAGATGGAGGCAAGGAGAACCAGAGGAAGGCAGTTCCCTGCAGCAGTGATTGGCTGGATGAGCTGGGCCACCCCAAGGAGACAGAAGGCTTAGGAGTCAGAAAACCGACTAAGGAAAAGTCCAGGCTTAAGCTCTAACTCTGTCTCTCCATCTCCAAAATGGAGGTGATAACTTGACCTTTGCTGAAGGATCAGACACTCCAGTGCAAGATGTATAGGATGGCACAAGAAAACCCAGACCTGGGGACTTCCACCGAAGATGGAGGCACAGGTAGATACACTTTGCCTCCTCACAAAACCAAAAGAAGGACAATAAATTTAAAAACAAAAAATAACCAGAACTGCCTGAAAATCAAAATGTATGGAAGTGTGACAACCAAGGAGTTAAAGAAGAAACATTGATCCAGAGAGGTAGGAGGGGCAGAGATGGGCAGCTGGGGAGGAGAGGACTCGTGGTAAGGCAGTGGCAGAAGGACAGGGGTGGGCGGGGTGGTGGCTGGCAGACCTGGCAAGGTGGCAGCTTGTAGAGCAGGTGGTCGCACATTTCCATGAGGATAAACTGGGAGGAACAACTGGGGAGTGAGACAAACCTCACAAACTCAGGGTTCCAGTGCAGGGAAATAAAGCCGAAAAACCTCTAAATGAAAAAACCTGTGGAGGGTTGAGGTGGCAGGAGAAACTATCAGCCTCATAGGAGAGTTTGCTGGAAAGACTCACAGGGTTCTAGAACGTACACAAGTCCACCCACCTGGGAAACAGCACGATAAGGGCCCAATTTGCTTGTGGGTAGCAGAGGAGGTGACTGAAAGCCCTCTGAGAGCTGAGCAAGCAGCATTGTTCCCTCTCAAACCCCCTCCCCCACATAGTGTCAGAGAGCAGCCAAGTGGGTTGCCCCGCCCTGGTAAATACCTAAGGTTCTGCCCCTTACAATGTAACAGGTATGCTGAGACAAAAAACTATGACCCAAATGAAAACAGAGCAAAGCTCCAGGAAAATACAACTAAGCAAGGAAGACATAGCCAACCTATCAGATGCAGAGTTCAAAGCACTGGTAATTAGAATGCTCACAGAAATGGTTGAGTATGGTCGCAAAATACAGGCAAAAGTGAAGGCTATGAAAAGTGAAATAAAGAAAAATGTACAGGGAACCAATAGTGATGGGAAGGAAACCAGGTCTCAAATCAATAATTTGGAGCAGAAGGAAGAAGTAAACATTCAACCAGGATGAAGAAACAAGAATTCAAAAATATGAGGAGAGAGGCTCAGGAACCTCTGGGACAACTTTAAACATTCCAACATCCAACATCCAAATCATAGGGGTGCCAGAAAGTGAAGAAGAGCAAGAAATTGAAAACTTATTTAAAAACATAATGAAGGAGAACTTCCTTAATCTGACAAAGGAAATAAACTTCCAGGAAGTCTTGGAAGCTCAGAGAGTCCCAAAGAAGTTGGACCCAAGGAGGAACACACCAAGGCACATCATCATTACATTAGCCAAGGTAAAAATGCAGGAGAGAATTTTAAAAGCAGCAAGAGAAAAGGAGACAGTTAACTACAAAGGAGTTCCCATTAGATTATCAGCTGATTTCTCAAAAGAAGACCTTATAGGCAAGAAGGGGCTGGTAAAAAGTATTCCAAGTCATGAAAGGCAAGGACCTATATCCAAGATTGCTCTATCCAGCAAAGGTTTCATTTAGAATGGAAGGGCAGCTAAAGTGCTTCTCAGATAAGGTCAAGTAAAGAAGTTCATCATCATCAAGCCCTTATCATATGGAATGTTAAAGGTACTTATGTTACAGAACAGACTGGGGGGTGGTGTATGATATATTACTACTGAAAGGACTCCCCTTTTTTCTCAGGGGGTCCTCCCACTAGGTTTGCTATGCCTGCTGCCAGAGGAAAGATGTTTCTGAATGCCAGAGATTTGTAAAAAGGAAAGAATTTATTTAAGAGCTATACAGACTTAGAGTAGTAACTTAATGTATTCATTAAAATACTAAAGTCCTTTAGAATACCCACAGACACACAGTCCATCCTTCTTCCTCTGCCCTAGTCTGGGGTACTGTATCTCAGGAAAAGAAACAGAAGTTCGTGATTTGGGCTCCTGTCACCATCAGCTGTGTCGCTGCCATAATCTCTAGTTAATCCAAAGCCATGTGGCACCTTCTCATGGCCCACCAGCAAGAGTCCTTTCACCCCTTTCCTTCCAGGCAAAGTTTCTCCTGCTTCCTAAGCCACATGACAAAAGGGAGCACCCCTAAGCTCGGGGTCCTGCCCTGATGTGGCTGCCATGCCTGGGTTTAAATCACAGCACCAGTCTTACTCAGCAGCCTCATTTACGACTCCTCTCACAATTGGTTACACCTGCCAGCATTCCCATATTCTTCTAGCTTTACTGGGCTGCCACAATAAGCCTGGGCAGGTGTGGCCCCATAGTATGCAGCCAATCTTCTCCAAGCTGTCACGCAGGTACTATAACCAGGGGGAGTTGCCTCCCAGATACAACTTGGCTGGAAGTCACTCCCATCCCCTGGCTCAAAGCATGGCTACAGCTATTTAACATATCTATAAAACCAGTTAAAGGTTATAGATATGTTAAATGACCATGCCAGACTTTAGCAGCAAAGCTATTGCTATACAACACAGCTCTGAATGGCCCTGCTCTGTGTCCCATCCCCCAGCTCAGACTTGTAGGGGTGAGGACATCCTATATATTTCTAATATTTCCTGGACACCTTGAGTTCTGGTGTGCCATTACAAATCCCTATTTGGGGGCCCCCCTCTTGGCTGCACCCTGTTACACTTATCTAAGAAAAAGAAGATCAAAAACTATGAACAGTAAAATGACAACAGACTCACAACTATCAACAACTAAACCCCAAAAAACAAAAACAAAAATGAACTAAGCAAACAACTAGATCAGGAACAGATTCACAAAAATGGAGATAACATGGAGGATTATCAGCAGGGAGTGGGAGGGGGAGAATGGGGGAAAAGATACAGGGAATAAAAAGCATAAATGGTAGGCACAAAATAGGGGGAGGTTTAGAATAACTTGAGAAATGGAGAAGCCAAAGAACTTACATGTATGACCCATGGACATGAGCTAAGGTGTGGGAATGATGGTGGAAGGAGGGGTACAGGGCACAGGGGAATAAAGGGGAGGGAAAAAATGCGATAACTATAATAGCATAATCAATAAAATAAATTTTTTAAAAATAAACAAACCCCCTCCACCCACCCTTCCTGGCAGCAGCCCAGCCCTAGATTAAACCTGGGCGTGGCCAGCTGCTCGTCCGTTACCACTGGCGCACCACTGTTACCACAGCCCTCCAGTGGCGCACCACTGTTACCACAGCCCTCCAGCTCTAGAGCAGAAAAGGGAACTTTGGCTGGGAGGGTGGGGGTGGAGCCCCGTGAGGGATGTTATCACTAGACGCACCGGATGTGGGTGGGCGGGTCCCCACAAATACCGCGATGGGCGCAGCCATTAGCCAATGGAGAGCAAGGTATTTCTTTTTCCGCCAATAGAGCAGCCAAGGCGGTCCCTGATAAACTGGCCTAGTAAAGGCCGCATGGTAACACTGCTCCTAGTTGTGGGTTACTCACTCCTGGTTTTCCTCGCTAGGCTTGGTTCCTGACGTCTGGAAGATGAAGATTGAGGAGGTGAAGAGCACCACGAAGACTCAGCGCATCGCCTCCCACAGCCACGTGAAGGGGCTGGGGCTGGACGAGAGCGGCTTGGCCAAGCAGGCGGCCTCGGGGCTGGTGGGCCAGGAGAACGCACGAGAGGTGGGGCTGGCTCTCTGGTGGGCCTGGGGATTGGGCCGTTGAGCAGGGTTGCTGCTGCAAAGAGCCGCTAAGGTTGGGGTTCAGAGCCGGGGATGCGCTAGGGTGTCCCGCTTAAGTTTCTTTAGGTCAGTGAAAATTGACTATGAGGCGAGGAGGCGCTTCACGGGACTGGGAGTGGGGCCATTCAGGCAGAGTAGGTGACGACCCAACGGGAGCTGTCTCATTGAAAGTATATCTTGAGTGAGTCCCCCCTCCCAATTCCCTCTGGTGCTCTGTTCGCGATGCTGGGTTCCAGCAGAGAACGAGGTAAGTAAAGTCCCTGCTTCTAATGGAGCTTACATTTTAGTATGGTGAGAGACAGACGGTAAATGTTTAAACCAGTAAATATAATAATCACGTATTGCTGGGGGCCACTTCCTGTGGGGCTTTACTGGCTAAGATAAGAAATTTGGATTTTTGTCAATTGTGTGGGAGACTGTGGGAGTTTTAAAGTATGGGAGTGATCAACCTTAAAAAGTTCACCGTGATTCACAGAACCTGGGAACGGAAGGAGGAAGTGAGTTACAAGGAGGAGCAGTCTATCCACACTCAGCGTCCTTTTGACGATTCCAATTCCATCCACTTTTATTGAGTGGTAATGATGCCAGGTTTTTTCATCTACATTATAATCACAAAACTATTCGAGCTCTTTGTGGTATTGTTATTTCTTGCAGATTAAAAATTGAGGGTGGGAGGTGTCACTTCACCTACCCACTTGCCACTCAGGTTAGTAATGGTCGTGCTGGGATTTGTACCCACGTATAATTCTGACTCCCAGTTTAGTGCTCTCTATGATGTTAGAGCCACCTGTCAGTTTGCTGGGTTCTAAGTTCAGATTTATGCCCCTTGGCCTTGCCATGGTTTCTTCTCCAGGACCCCCAACTGGGGACCTGGCCTGCAACTCAGCCATGTGCCCTGACTGGGGATCGGACCTGCAACCTTCTGGTTCGCAGGCTGGTTCTCAATCCATGGAGCCACACCAGCTAGGGAGACCTTGTTGCGCTTTAGCAACTATAGAAACCTTAATGTGAGGTTAAGACTGTTTCCTCCTAGGCTAATTGTGCTAATAGAAAGGGCCAAAGAAAAGCTTCTGGCTTCCATTTTGACCATCATCTTTTCAAAAAGGCAATATTGACATAGTCATGGTGGCTTTCACATTTCTCTTTATGCAACTTCTTCTTACTAAGGACCTATTACTGCAGATAGCTAACATTGGTTGAATGCTTGCTATGTGCCAAGCACTGTACTAAGCAGCTTTATCTCCTGTATGTCTTGTTTTTACCTCTAATAGGTGTCTCTATCCCATTTTACTATGACACTTTTCAGGCATACAAAAAAGTTGTAAGACTTGTGTAGTGAAAACTTGTGTGCCTAAATTCTATAATTAACATATTACTCTGTTGCTCTATCATACATCTATCCATTCATTTATCAATCTACCAAATCCATATTTGCATTTTAAAGTAAGTTGTAGACAGTAGTACATTTTACCCTTCAACCTTAACATGTGTGCCACTATTATGAATTCTGTTGTCAGATAATGAGCTTGTAGCTCACAGAGGTTGAGTAGCTGGTCCAAGGTCACTCAGCTGGTAATGTTAGAGCCAGGATTTAAACCCAAGTCTATTGAATCTAGAATCCATGCTCTGAATTCTGATGCTGTATGCCTTTGTACGACTATAAGCTTCCTGAGGATAGAGACAAGATAATATTAAACACCCAGAACCTGACTCATTATAGGGGCTCAGTATTTATTGAATTAATAGGCATCCCAGCTCAACTACCAGATCCTTGTATGATCTGGTCACATGTAATGTGTGACTGGTCACATTAGCTGTCTTGCTTGTGTTTAATATCCTCATCTGAAAAATGAGTTGGACTAGGTGATCTTTTAAAGACCTTTCCAGTTTTTACTTTCTACATTTTAGTATTCGCTGACCATAGCTCCCTGGAGAGAAGTTGGTGCTTAAACTGAGGAAGTTTAAATGGAAGAGGTTCTAGTGTGTGAATAAGAGCGCATATCCAAGGTTTAGGAAATCTCTTCTACCTCTTTTGAGTTTCCCAAAGACTTTCAGTGCTGAGGATTATGATATCACCTGGTTCAATGAAAAGACCATAGTGGCTTTGCTATCTTTTTAGACATGCAGCATCTGAAGAATAGCTTCTAGGCTCTATTACGGGCACTGTGCTTTTCCAACTGAGCCAGAAATGGAATAGAGCATGTCTACATGCATTCCTTGATCCCACAGTTTTTGATGGGCTGTTTTATGTGTGATACCAAGGTACTCTCCATAGTCCATGGAGAATAGTGGTAGAGGAGATAAGGTGTATTCACAACACCCTGCCAATAGGGTACAATGTCATAACTGCTCAGAGAGAAGAGCTAAGGCAAGAAATTGATCTTGAATATTTGAAAGGCATTCAGTGAATCTTGTGCCACAGGTTTAACCTCACGTGCAGCATTCTGGGACACTTAACTGATGGTCAACTAGTAGTGTATGTCATTGATTCTTAAACCTTAATGAGTTAATTTGGGAATCTGATGAAAGCTGTGAATCAAAAAATGCACATGTAATCACATGTGTAATTTTGCTTCCAATTTCATTTCCATTTTCAGGAAGTGTGTGGGCTCCTGTAGTCTATGTCTGGTCCCCAGACTAAAAGTCACTGCCCTCATTTGTACTTCTACTGTATCCACACAGTAGCCATCAAGATCTTTTTTAAAAGATTTTATTTATTTATTTTTAGAGAGAGGGGAAGGGAGGGAGAAAAGAGAGGGAGAGAAACATCAATGTGTGAGGAAACAATGGCTCGCCTGTCTCACACCCCCAACTGGGGATCTGACCTGCAACCCAGGCATGTGCCCTGACTGGGAATCGAACCTATGCCCTTTTGGTTTGCAGGCTGGCACTCAGTCCATTAACCACACCACCCAGGGCAAGATCTTTTAAAAACAAATCATCATAACATGATACATAGCCTAATACCTTTTCATTAGCTTCCCATTACATGTACAATAAAATCCAAACTTTAATGTGGACTCTTAACATTCTGTTCTGAGTTCCATCCTCTGCCCGACTTTTCAACATCATCTTTCCGTTCTTCTTGCTCACTGTACCTTGGTCACAGTATGTAGTCTTTCTGTCCCTTGCACACACCAAGCTCATATCTATATTTTGAATTTGCTGTTTCCTTTGAATGCAACACTACCTCTGCCTTGCTCAGAGCTTTGCATATCAAATATATTGTCACCAGAGAGGTCTTTCCAGATCACTCTTTCTACAGTAACCTCTGCCCCAGGTACTCGCTATGTCATTACACTTTTTTCTTTATGGTAGTGATCTTGTACAATGTCTTTGTGATTGTCTCCTCCACAGGGATAGGTGCTCCATAAGTACAAGGCTTTTCTGTCTTGCCCTCCACTGCCTCCAGCACCTAGAACAGTGCCTGCAGTGTATTAACAGTGCAATGTTAGTTGAATCAGTATGTGAATTGTTTGGCCCAGAGACTGGACATTTTCCCCCTGTGAAACATTTTAATACTGATTTATTATTTCCATTGTGGTGTCTAGGCTTGTGGTGTGATAGTAGAATTAATCAAAAGCAAGAAAATGGCTGGAAGAGCTGTCTTGTTGGCAGGGCCTCCTGGAACTGGCAAGGTACTAATTTTCTCTTATTTTTTTAATCTACCCAAAAGAATGATCCTAATGTCTAAACCACATTAAATTTGTGTCTTAACTAGTCTTTGTTTATCTAAATTGGTTATATGTATTTTTTAAAACTAATGTGCAGTAATACAACTGGGTATCTAAAATCCATGCTTCTGAAATCCAGATTATCCTGGATGACCTCCAGAGAAGAGAGAATGAAGTCCTCGGAGTGGTCTCTTGTCTTTAGAATTTGACTTGTATCTCTTTCAAGTCTGCTTTGCTCTGGAAATACATTTCTGTTTGTCTAGGGCTGCATAAAATCTTCAGAGTGACATCTTGAGGAGGGAAGAAAACCAATTAGCAAGCATTTTTCTAAATGCTAACTTTATCCAGAACTATTCTGGCTGTGTGAGAATAGTCTCCAATGGAGGAAAAAAGGAAGATGGAAGGAATTGCAGACATGATTTTTATCTTCAAGGGGCTTTCAGGGCAGAGAGAGGAAACTTTGACAGCCCAAAAATGCTTTAGTTGAACACTGATCCTAAATGCAATTGGAAATAGAGCAGGAGGCACACTAAGGGCTGGCAAAGCTGGACAGGTTGATTCTTGACATTTGTGTTGCAGAGTGGGGAGAAGAGTTGGCTTTGCAGGGAAGAAAGGGGCCTTGCAGGCAGAGGAGACAGTATGGTTGTTGGGATTCATCAGTGGAGTGGCTAGATACTTGAAGTGCCCTAAGTCCCCAGTCTGAGCCCTGCTGCTTTTTCAAAATGGCCACGTGGTACAGGAGAGAGTTGCAGCTTGGGATTGTGTTTACGAGGTTTGTTCAGAAGGTATCCAGCCATGTAATATGAAAAATAAGAGACATTTATTGAAGAAGATACAAGATAGAAGAAATAGTATATGCCCAACAGTAACACTTCAGACCCCTTAAAAATAGGCACCTGGGAACCTCACATAATTTTTCCAGTCATCATCAGCTGCTCCGTCATATTTTCCTAAATCTCATTGATGGTCTGAAATCTCTTCCCTTTCAAAGGTGATTTTAGTTTTGAGAAAAGCCAGAAGTCCCAGGATGCCGTATCTAGGCTATAAGGGGGATGAATCACCTGGGTGATTGGATGCCTAGTCAAAAAACTCTGCTCCATACGTGATGCGTGAGCAAGCGCATTGTTGTGATGAAGCTGCCAATCACCAGTTGCCTATAGCTGCGGCCTTCTCATTCATCCGAATAGCTTCCGTGGAGGAATATTCAAGCTTAATGCAAATTTGATGCAGATTCTTGCTCTACTTGCTCAGTCATTTTGACTGCAAGAGCCACACAATACACATGCTCACTCAACCGTGTCTACTGCCCCCACTGACTAGTACAGTAAAGTCATCATTGTTCACGCATGCGCATTCCAGCCCACATGCCTTAGCTGTCAGGTTACATTGATGTGGCTCAAACCATTCTCTATATTAACAATGGTTGGACTTTTTCCAAACAGGCTTGGTATAAAGAAATAGGCTTTAAATTCCAGAACTGTTGCTGACTTTCTACAAGACCTGAGAAAGGTCCCTTAGCCTTTCTGAAATAGTAGCACATGCCCTATTTCAGGCAGTTATTAAACTGGTCAGTTGTGAGGTAATGACTTTAATTATTATTTGAAATCATGAATTGATGGTGTCTCTTATATTGGTGTCTTAGAGGAAGAAGTGCTGTGTTTGTGAAAAAGTTTTTTTAAATTGTAACGTGCCATATAAATGAACTTTCATTACCTCTGCAAGCAATATTAGCTTGTCTAAAGAATTTACCATTTATTTGCTTTCTATTGCTTCTTACATCTTAGACCCTAGCACTCCATGTTTCTTCTTCCTAAAGTATATCATTTAGAAGTTTCTTCTAAAAGTTTATTAGTGACAAAGTAAGGGTTGTATTTGTTATGTTGCCTTTGTTTTGAAAGGTAGTGATGTTGGATGTATAGTTCAGTTGACAGCTATTTTTTCTTGGTACTTTTTCTCTCAATGATATCTGCTACCTGTTGTTTTCTATTTTTGCTTTTGAGAAGCTTAATTTTGAGGGCTTTTGGTTTTTCTTTCTTGGATGTTTTTAAGATATTTTTGGTTTCAGTGTTTGACTATGGCATGTTGAACAGTGAATTTATTTTTATTTATTGGGCTTAATATTAATTGTGCTTTTTGAGTCTATTATGTCTCTAATGAATCTTGGGAAATTGTCAGCCTTTATCTCTTCCGAAATTGCTTTTCCCTATTCTCTTAATTCTCTCTTCCTAGAAATTTAGTTCAGTGCCAAGTGTTACTGCAAAAGTTTTCAACCTGCGGTTGTTTTGCTACCACCCTACCCCACCCCACCCCTTTAAACCTGCCTGCCAAGGGAAATTTGTCTAGAGACAGTGTCTAGAGACAGTTTTGGTTGTCAAAACTTGGTCACATGGGCAGTGCTACAGGCACTGTAGACCCATGGATGTAGACTCCACCCATGGATGGAGACCATGGGTGTTGCTAAATACCCTACAGTGTGCACAGGGTAGTCCCTAAAACACGGAATTATCTGGCTCAAAATGTCAGTAGTGGCCGGATTGGGAAACCCTGGGCTAGAGCTTTTCATTTTGTCTTCTTTGTCTTGCAACCTCTTTTTCATATTTCTTATCTTTTTTACTTTGCTGCAGTTTACTTTGTTGTCGTTTCTTTAGACCTCCAGTTTAATTGTCTGGTAAGCTATCACTAAACTGGTGTTTAATCCAATTTGTTGAATATTTTTTCTTTTTCATTTTGAATATTTTGAAACCTACAAAAGAATAGAAAGAATAGTATGATGATCCTCTGTATTCCCTACACATAAATGAATAAATGACTAATTGTAAGTATTTTGTGGCATTTGCTTTTTGTCTACTTAATTCTAAACCATTTGAAAGTAAGCACAAGGACATTTTCCTACATTACCAGGATATTGTCATTACACCCAAGAAATTTGACCTTGTTAACACTATTAACAGATGTCTAATTTATGGTAAAATTTCTCCAAATTGTTCCAGTGTTTGGCTGTTCCATTTTTTTTCTATTTTTTTAAAGATATTATTTATTTTTATTTTTAGAGAGAGGAGACGGGAGGGAGAGGGACCTGGGCAGCAACCCAGGCATGTGTCCTGACGTGGACTCAAACCAGTGACCTTTCAGTTCTCATGCCAGCGCTCAATCCACTGAGCCACACCAGCCACGGCAGGCTGTTTCATTTTTTAATATTTTTAAATTCAGGGTATAACAAAGATCTCACACTGCATTCATTGTTATGTCTCTTTAGTTTCTCTTTATCTAGAACAGTTACCCTCCCCAGAATTGTTTTGTTTTGTTTTCTTTTATGACATTGACATTTTTGAAGAGTCCAGTACAGTTGTTTTGTAGAATATTCTACAGCTCTCCTACCGTGATTTTGTTAAACACTAGCACAACGTTGCACAGGTGATGTTGTGTCCTTCCATTGCTTTGCAATGGAAGGCTGATGCCAAATTCTACTGTGAAGGTACTGGTTCCCATTGTAATTATAGAGTAATCTGTGAAGTGACATGTTGAGATATTTTGAATATTTCCTCCTGTGGGTGTAGCATTCATTGATGGTCATTGCTTATCAGTTACCACATTGGTGGTTGCAAAAATGGGGTTGTTTTTATTATTAAATTTATTGGATGACATTGTTTAATAATATTTATTATATACATTTCAGGTGTACAACTTATGTAATATGACTTCTGTATACACTATTGTTTAGCCACTACCTGATGTCTAGTCGCCTTCTGTCACCATGTATTTGATCCCCTCTACCCTCTTTATCCTCCCTCTGTTCTCCTTCTCCAGTAATCACCATTCTGTTGTCTATATCTATTAGTTTGTTTTTTTATTTGTCTGTTTTGTGTTTGTTGATTTTTGTTTTATATCCCACATATGAGTGAATTCCTATGGTTCTTTTTTTTTCCATCTGACTTATTTAATTTAAGCATAATACTCTCAAGAGCCATCCATGTTGTCACAAATGGCATTTCATCTTTTTTATGACTGAGTAGTATTTCATTTTATGTATATATCATGTTTTTATCCAGTCATTCATTTTTATGTGTTGGCTATTGTGAATAATGCTGCAGTAAACATAGGGATGCATCTGTAACTTTATGAATAAGTGTTTTCAAATTTTTCGAGTAGATACCCAGAAAAGGGATTGCTGGGTCATGTGGTAGCTCTAGTCTTAATATTTTTTTAAGATTTAAAAAAAATGGTTTTATTTATTTTTAAAAATATTTTATTTTTTAAATATATTTTATTGATGATGCTATTACAGTTGTCCCATTTACCCCCCTTCCCTCTCCTCCACCCTGCATACCCCGTTCCACACACATTCCCTCCCTTTAGTTCATGTCCATGTGTCATACTTATAAGTTCTTTAGCTTCTACATTTCCCATACTATTCTTGCCCTCCCCCTGACTATTTTCTACCTATCATCTATGCTACTTATTCTCTGTACTTTTTCCCCCTCTTTCCTCCTCCCACTCCCCTGTTGCTATTCCTCCATGTGATCTCCATTTCTGTGCTTCTGTTCCTGTTCTAGTTGTTTGCTTAGTTTGTTTTAGGTGTGGTGTTAATAATTGTTAGTTTGCTGTCATTTTACTATACATGTTTTCTATCTTCTTTTTCTTAGGTAAGTCTCTTTAACATTTCATAAAATAAGGGCTTGGTGATGATGAACTCCTTTAACTTGACCTTATCTGAGAAGCACTTGATCCATCCTTCCATTCTAAATGAAAGCTTTGCTGGATAGAGCAATTTTGGATGTAGGTCCTTGCCCTTCATGACTTGAAAGACTTCCTTCCGGCCCCTTCTTGCCTGGAAGGTCTCTTTTGAGAAATCAGCTGACAGTCT
>CM052547.1:50509232-50538603 GCA_028533065.1 Trachops cirrhosus | reverse complement strand
AATAAGTAGCATAGATGGTAGGTAGAAAATAGGGGGAGGGCAAGAATAGTATGGGAAATGTAGAAGCTAAAGAACTTATGACACATGGACATGAACTAAAGGGGGGCAATATGGATGGGAGGGGATGTGCAGGGTGGAGGGGAGTGAAGGGAGGAAAATGGGACAACTGTAATAGCATAATCAAAAATTATTTAAAAAAAATTGCCATTGGTATTTTGATAAGGATTGTAATGAATCTTTAGATTGCTTGGGTAGTATGGAGATATTAACAGTAGTAATCTTCCTATGAGCACAATATGTACTTACATTTTTTTGTATCTTTAATTTCTTCAATTTTTTAACATTTTCTGAAAACAGGTCTTTTACCTCCTTGGTTAAAATTTATTTCCAGGTAGTTTTTGATACAATTGTAAATGAGATTATTTTCTTTATTTCTCTTTCTGATAGTTCATTTTTGATATATAAAAATACAAGCAATATCTGAATATTAACTTTGTATTCTGTTACTTTACTGGAGTCATTTGTCAGTTCTAGTAAATTTTTTATGGAATCTTTAGGGTTCTGTCTACTTAGTATCATGTCATCTGCAAATAATGATAATTTTACTTCTTCCTTTCCAATTTGGATGCCTTTTATTTATTTTTCCTGGTGATTGCCATGGCTAGAACTTTCAATACTATACATAATAAAAGTATTTAGGTGAACAACTCTGATTCCTATAAAGAAAATGGTTTTAACTTCTAGCCAAAAGGAAGGTATAGGTAGACTTGCTTTGCCTCCCTGCACAACCAGAGGAAGGATAACAACCAATCTAAAAACAAAATACAACCAGAACTGCCAGAAAATTGAACTGTATGGAAGTCCAACAACCAAGGATTTAACGAAGAAACATTCCTCCAGATGAGTAGGAGAGGATGAGAGGATGTGGTGTGGCGCAGCAAGGCAGCAGTCAGGCAGTGGCGGTGAGGCAGGGGCAGCCAGCTGTGGGTTGTGTGTGCCCTCCTGTTGCAGTTGAGCCTTGATTGCTATTGGCACATCAGTGGGTGGGATTGACCTTAGACTGACTGGCTGTGAGGCTTGGCCACGACCACAGTGTATAAACTGGGCTGGGACTAACCCCACACAGTGGGATTCTTCCATTGGGGTCCGGTACCTGCTAAGACCTCTCTTTGCACGGTCAACTTGTGGAGAAAATTGGGTGGTGCTGTTTTGGTCTGGAGTCACTCACCTGGTGTCTTGGTTCTGAGGTCTCATGGGATGAACACCAGTGCGGGTCAATGTCAGATGCTGCCTGTGACTGGCCTGGGGCTATCTGTTAGGAGTTACAAAGCAATCTGCATTTGATAGCTACAAACCCATCTGCTGGGCTTGGATGCACATGGGAGGGGCTGTATTTGTGAGTTTTTTTTAACTTTATTTATTTTTAGAAAGGGGAAGGAAGGGAAAAAGAAGGGGAGAGAAACATCAATGTGTGGTTGCCTCTCGTGTGCCACCTCTACTAGGGACTGGCCCACATCACAGGCATGTGCCCTAGACTGGGAATTGAACTGGCGACCCTTTGGTTCGCAGGCTGGCACTCAATTCACTGAGCCACACCAACCAGGGCTTTTTTTTTAAGGTTAAATTTATATACAGTCAAGTCCACTAATCTTAAGTGAGTTTTGACCAATGAAACCCAAACCTCTCAAGAATGTAACTGTCACTGCAGAAAGTTTCCTCATGCCTCTTTCCAATCTTGACCACACTAGATGGAAGAGTGTTCTGGTTTTTCTCATTATAGATTAGCTGTGCCTGCTCTAGAATGTCATAAAAATGAAATCATGTGGTATGTATGTACTCTGTTGTGATTTCTTTCAATCCACTTTGGACAGTGAGATTCATGCTCTCAAGATCACACATGCTGGTGTGTATCTTGCTTGTTCTTTTTGAAGTTAGGTATGAGGCGATTGTATGGGTGACCACCACTTTACTCATTCATTCACATGCTGTTCCCACTTCTCAGCTATTATGAATAAGCTGCAATGAACATTTCAAAATTTCTCTTGGGTAGGTACACATTGTTTCATAAGAAATTGTTAAATCTTTTCCTGATGCAGTCTATTTTTTTATCTCTACTGTGATCTATTTTAAAGCACAAATAGTAGTAGTATATACTCTTCTGCTTCTTGCCTTTTAAATTTTTCCTCAACATCACATCTTGGAGATTCTTCTAACTCAGCATGTAAAGAATGTCCTACTAGTTCCTTTCCAAAGGAGGGCAGTGCTGTAATTTAGCCAACTTTCTTCCGGTGGAGATTTGTGTTTCTAACCTCACTGAGCTGGGCTTTGCAGGACAGAGTAGGGAAACTGGGAAGGTCCAGATTTTTGGTGGATCCTGCAGAACCCCTGTTGCAGGGACATAGGTTTCTGAGAGCAGTAGCATCTCCTGACCCATTTACTCCCAGTGGCTCCATAATATGTGTTGAATGGAAAGGAGTGGGTGATTGTGTGGATGTGCTGCCAAAAGGCTCTGGGGCAGAATGATGGTGTGCCCCAGAGGGTTTGAGGCAGGGGAATGAGTTGAGCACTGCCACTAAGGGTGTACCTCTATGACTTTCCAGAACTAGGCAGTGGTGAGTGTTGAAGGTTTTTTTTTGTTTTGTTTTTTAAATGGGAAATTCATTTAATCTTCTAGGTATGTAATGACATTGTGAAAGTGGTGTCTGTGGTATCAATCGGTAATCATCTTTTGAGTGTTGAAGTTTTTTGCACTGGGGCTGTTGCTGACACTCAGGTGGTGTCACAAACCTACCTACCCTGGCCCTCATGTCAAAAAGACACGCTCTTCCCCGGGCATAGGTGAGAGGCTCAACCATCTCCCCCACTGCACATGAGCTTCCTGAGGACTTCTTCCCAGTGAACTGCACCCATTTAGGGCTTTCAGCAGGAGCAGGATGGGGAAGGGCATAGGAACACAGCAACAGGTAGCATGGTGAGTCTCCTTGGAGTGGGTGGTTTCCTTGAGCCCCTCATTCCTTTCCCAACTAGGCCCCCATCAGAGATGCCTGCAGACAGACCCAGCAGTCAAACAGGATCTTGAAGTAGGAAGAGGACCTTGAGTATTTTGTCCTGGCTCTGCTCCTAAGAGGCTGTGTGACTTCTGGCCACACTATATTTCTGCATCTGTAAAACAAGGACAGCTTCTTCCCGTGGCCTATAGTAGCTAGAGGGTGGTGGTGGTAGATGAGATTATGTGTAGGTGGCTGTCGCAGTGACTGACCCCACAGGAAAAAGAAGAGTGTTATTCCCATTATGAGTGGGAGGCACCGCTCAACTTCTAGTGCACATTGGGAAGTGAGGTGCAGAGGGACCAGCCTGGCCTCACAATGAGCCAAGGCTGGGCCTCACACCCATACCATATATGTGTCACCTCAAATGTGGGCTCCTTTGGCTTTACTCTCAGGTGAGGTTGGTCTGGCTGCAGGCAGAGGCAGCAAGAGAAGGTCTAGTGCTTCCCTGTTACAGGTTTTCTGAGTTTTTTGGAGGACCAGAGCACTCTGCCTGTCTCCACATTTTGCAGAGCTTGCTTGCTGGCTCCTGTTCTGTGTCTCTGAGCCCACCCCTTCGGCTGGTAAGTGTAGAGGGAGTGCAGGGCAGACTGGCTGCACATCTTGTCGTGGTGCAATCTCAGAGCACATTGCTGATGTATGGCTTCTGTAGGGCCATGCCCCAATATGGTCCCTCAAGTGGCCCCAGAGGGACATCTTACCCTGGCCAACACTATCTCAGTGAGCCATGATGACAGGTGGGCAGGACCTTCCCCCTTAGCTAGGCTCCTACCTCAGTGCCTCCATTTTGGGTCACTGAGGAAGCACCAGGCAGGGAGTCGGGATGGAGGGCTTGGGGTAAGCTTTGTTCAGGACAAGCATGTCAGCTTTGAAATCTGGGTGAGTGGGAAGTTTTTTTTCCTCACTTTACCCTGGATACATAGTCTTTAATTTGACTCTGAGTAAAAGCTGTTAGAAGACTTTCCTGCATGGCACACTCTAGGAAAGCAGTCACCATGCCTGCCACTGCTGTCCACATGATGCTATGGTCTAGGGTGCAGTGGAGACTTTCCTGGTTTACCTACAGTTCTGGCCAAGGCCAGCCTCATGATCAGTGACTGGAAGGGTACTAATGCCCTATAGTCATAGCCAGGGGCAACAATACCCCTTAGACTGGACTTAAAGGGCTGTGAGGCATGGGGCCATAGGCTTCTGTCAGGAAGATTCTGCACCTCATAGGACACACTGGTCCACTCCTGAGGTCCTAGGAGGGAATCAAATAGCCAGCACACAAGCCCAGTACCAGGGCTTCTGCTCAGACACTTGCATTTCAAATTACCAAAAGCCTGAGTGTGTGGTTAACTACCACCAGAAAGAAGTTTTCCAGGCAAAATGTATTTCTAAGGAGGAACTTGTACCTAGGGAGACCTCAGGATCCTGTACAAAATCAGGACTGAACCAAGCCTCAAGTGTCTTCTCTTAATGGCCTTCTTGGAAATAAAATGGGAATTAAAAACCAAAAGAACACAAGCAAATGGCTTGTAAAAAGTTGGCTTTATTTGTTACATTTTCACCTTATCTCAGTTATGCCATTTTGGCGTCCACAGTGACAGTCCCTGGAAGCTAGAGTCAGCCCCCATCCACTGTGGTCATTAACCACAGAGCATGAGCAGGAGCCTCACAGCCCCCACTGATGATTACAGGCTACAGGCAGGGCTCTGGGGGTCCTGATGAGGCCCAGCACTCTCCAGATCACAGCCCAGAAGCCTGGGTACTGCTGCCCTGCCAGCCAGAGGCTGCAGCATTCCCATGGGTCGAGCTGAGAAGACTAAGTACAGGGAAGGTGTCAGGTCTCGGCTCAGGACTGGGTCTGACAAGGCCACATGTGGTATGGTTGTACACCCTGGACCGGGGGTGGACAGACAGACCAGCCAGGCCCATCCTGGTTCTGTGGCTGATATGCTGGGTGGTTTTAAACAATTTGCTTCTTGTTCCTTGGTCAGTCTGTTTTCTAGTTAACAATGCCAGTGAGGACTCCTAGGAGCCCTCTTGACTAGGTGTCAAGCTTGCCACTTCTACCGAATTATGACCATGTCTCTGTGCTTTGGAGGCAACTGTGTACCTGCTATTGGTGGGACATCTCTCTCCAACAGGGCTGCACTTACCCATGGTGCTCCCTTCTTAGAACTGGGGAACCCTCTAGCAAGAGTCCTTCAGGCTTGCAGTGCCCAACTCTGCTGCCCCTGCTGCCAAGCACTACCAGGTTCCCGTCCCCTGAGAGGGACCTCCCAAAGGCCTTAGAAAAGATTCTAATTCCTCCGATCTAAATCACCTGTTCTTTCAAACAGAACTTATTTTACACATAATTGTGAGTCTTTTTATATCAAACATTAGAACAGCTTACAAAAAAACACAAGCTCTCTGGCCCTGACTGCATCACAGCTCTAGGGCCTGCACCCTTCTCTTCTCGGGAAGTTGAGAGGAGATCGGTGACATCATGTCATTTACCGTACTTGCATTTGGTCCGAAGCACAATAAAAATAACTCCTATAGAGGTCATTCTGCAATCTGTTCTAAAAAATACAAGTGGGAAGTTTTCAGTCTAGAGGGTAGTGGTGGCCTGTGAACATCAAGTAAGTCACTGTCTTTTCATGTCTGGGCACCTGCCATGGTGCCTCCTTTTGCTAGGGCTGAGTTAGGAGTCAAGGAACTACAGACGACCAGGTCCACTGACAACTGGACAGACAGACATCACTTCAGGGGTCTTCCACATGTTTGCCTAGTTTGGCCAGGCACAATTTTATAAAGCTAAAGAATCCCAACCTTACCAGAGGAAAAAGGACCAGATAGACCGAGAGTGTCTGTAATGAAATTCATCCCTCTCTTTTAAAAGTAGTTCTGGCCTAAAAAACTACTTTAAAAAGGGAAGACAACTAACTGTATCTTCCAGAGAACAAATTTTAAACAGTTGTTCCTACCCCTGACCATGAGGCAACATGCTAGTGAGTCACCCACATCTACCAGAAAACACATGGTCTACTCCCAGCCTCACACCCTGCCAGTACAATCAAACCTAGTCCTTTTAACGTTTGTGCTTCTAACCAATAAGACACTCCCTTGTTGGGGAACAGGTGGGATCACCACAGCCACCTATGGCACTGAGAAGGAGCAAAGGTTAAAACAAATGTTACATAGACACACGAAGACAGTCATTTATCCTTCTAATCCCTGGCCATTAGCTGAATAAAACCTCACTTCTACAGTTAGATTGCCAATGCCAGAATAAAAAGCAAAATTTCAAACTGGAAATTTCTAGCACTTTACAAAGTGGAATGAAAGAATATGAAATAAAAAAAAAAATAAATGAAGGTCCACATGCCACAGCAGCACCCCATGATGGATTCATTTTTCCTCCTTCCTTGGCAATTCCATAGCATGGCTCTTCCTGGTCCAGGGGAGACATGGCTCAGAACAGAAGGGCCCCCATGCTGCCGACCTCACTCTGTTCCTTTACAAAGATTTCGAAGTACTGGTAGATGATTGTGACCGCCAGCAGGATCCCAGTTCCAGATCCGATGGCACCCAGGAAGTCAGCCAGGACGGAGAGGGCCCCAATACATAGCCCCCCGAAGGCAGCAGCAGTAGGGATGTACCTGGGGAGCAGGAGATTGGTCAGCAAGGTGCCACCATGCAGATACCTCTAGCATGGCCCACCCTTGACTCAGGCCACCTGCCTGTAGGGCCGGGCACTCTGACATGCTTACCACTGATTTAGGAACCTAACTCCTGTAGAGGTCACTCCACTATCTCCTTGAAATTTCACCTACTCACATACCTTAATGGTCCAGACTAGGGCTGCTGTCCAATTAAGTGGCCATATAAGCCACATGAGGCTAGTGAAATGTGCCTAGTCCAGGATGAGATTAAAGATGCCACATGAGATTTTGAAGATAAGAACATAAAATATCTCATGGTATTTCTTACATTAATTACAAATGTTTACTTTTTTAATGTGACTACCTGAAAATTTAGGATTTCATATGTGGCTTGTATTTTATTTCTCCTGAATCTAGAGGCTTCAGTGAATTCTCACCAGGAGAATGATCAAAATTGCCTAATGCCCTGCTAGGGATAGGAAAAACAATCTGAAATTTACAATGCTGATTTTCTTGTGGATACAGGAACCTTTTCTATCCTGTAGCCAAGGACAACATTTAATTAACCAGAAATCCATAAGCCCTATCAAGATGCTTGAAGTGTAAGAAAACCACAAACAGAAGAAAACCAGTGGGACCTAGGGAGAGCACTCACCGGTTGAGTTCATGGACCATGGAAGTCTCTCGGTGGCCCCTCATTACCATCTGCTGCTCCTTCAGCTGCTTTGCAACCTGCATGATGCCAGAGGAGCAGACAATGGTCAATTTTAAGTTGGAAATTGAAAGCCAGGTAGACATTTTATGGTGGCACTAAACACTACAGGTTCCCTTTTTTTAGTATACTAACAATATTTATATAGATAACTTAAAAACTGCTGCAAAGAAATCACACAACGAAGTCTAGTTTTAGTTTGGCTCCAGCTTCCCAGGCAAACACTAATTACTGTTAGACTCCATTTACGGCCATACACACTTTGGCCCAATGAGGAGGAAACGGCTGTGTGTGTTCACAGACTACTTTTTTAGGAAGAGGTGAAACGTTGAGACCCTTTATACCAGTGACGGGTGAGAACTACTGTTTCCTGGTTTAAGTACATTGTAATTTATACTTACATCTTTGGCAGAGGAGCCTGAGACCTCTATCCATGTTTTGGAGAAGAATGCACATGAGCCCAGCATGAATACTATGTACACAACAGCATGGACAGGGTCTTCTAACACGGAGCCAAAGGATTCTGGAGGGGACAGGTAATAGCAAAGGCCACCAACTGGATAAGCACGTGCTGGACCCCCAGAAGATGTATCCTGGGAAGAATACACAGGAAGTCTGTGAGTGCTGTTTCATTATGCCTTAGCATAAGGACAAAAGTAGTTCTGAGCAGATGAGAAGAAATACAATTTTACTCAAGTGTTCATAGTGCAGTTTTCTTAATATTTAACGTGCTGAATTTGTAAAAGACATGATTAAAAAGTAAAATGTTTGGTCACAAGCAAGACATATATATGCACACCACTGCACAGAATTCAAACTGATTTCTTCAAGCAGCCATACTTACAGACCAAGTGCCCAGCAGGCTGACCAGCAGGTTGCCACTGAAGCGGGCTGACAACATCTGGGAGATGACATACAGGTTGGACACCAGGGCAGACTGCAGGATGATGGGAATGTTGGAGGTGTAGAAGAGCTTAATAGGGTAGGTGTTGTACTGGCCTCGGTAACGAGCCGACTTGATAGGCAGGTCCACTCTGAAGCCCTGAGAAGCCAAACAGAGCAGGGTGCTCTCAGTGCCTCATTCCAGTGTCTGCACAAACACAACCCAGCTGGGGACAGCCAGGCCTACATTGATTCCACAGCTCTTATGCCCCTTCCTGACCCACCACTGTGCTTGGGGTCACTTTAACAGAGGGTTCCCAGAAAGACAGGCTTAAAAAATGCACCAAAGCCCAGCATACTGAAATAATCCCGTTTTTATCAAACAAAGTCTACCACATTAAATCTGCATCAATGTGGAATATACAAAAGCCTGAGGGACATATACCCAAGTAAGTCTTAACAGTGGTTCTCTTTGGTAGTTCCTCTCCTATACTTTTACAGTGGCCCCAAGAAAAGGACACCATGGCTTCCACCTCACATCCCAGAACAGCTCTTTACAATGTTTTAAATCATAAACAGAAAAGCTAAGCTTTTGAATGAATACAGCCTCTCCCTCTGAAATCCTTGGAGAATAGAAAGGTTTTCTTTTATTCTTACAAACTTTCAGTGCATAGAACAGGACTCAGAATATAGAGGATTTAAAATAAAATTTTAATGATCTAACCACAAATACCCACCAGGCTTATTAATTAGGCATCTGACTAGAAGTCTCAGCTGAAGAAACAGACCTGTCTTGTCCTCAGAAAAAGCACTTGGCTGGTACACAGTACCTTTCCACAAGCACTAAACAGTCTTCTTCACTGCTATCCCTTCTTTTCGATAAATATCAGAATGCAAACTGGCTGATGAAAAAAATACAAAGACTAATGCAACTACAGAAAAGCAACTGACAGGTCAGGTCTCTTATTCAGAAGAGACACAAACTAATAAATTTGAGAGGTAAGAGCTCTTAAGAAGAAGAGCCTTTTCCAAGAAGACACTACCTACAAAGACTCTATAAATTTTGGGAAGATGGTGGTGAGGCTTTAGAGCTTAAGATTTTTCACTTCTCTCTCTTTCTTTTTAAAAAGACTTTATTTATTTTTAGAGAGAGGGGAAGGGAGGGCAAAAGGGGAGAGAAACATCAATCTGTGGTTGTCTCTTGTGCATTCCCTACTGGGGACCTGGCCTGTAACCTGGGAATGTGCCCTGACTGGGAATCGAACCAGCTACCCTTTGGTTCGTGGGCTGGCACTCAATCCACTGAGCCACACCAGCTGGGCCAGAGATTTTTCACTTCTCTTGAACAAAGAACTTAAAGATGAATCTTCTTTATCTGCTGCTGGGCCCAACCCAAAGGAGCATAATTTCAGAAATGTTACATCTGCCTCAGTTTTGTTTGAGTTTAGGCAGGTCCCCATGACTCAACGGAACACACATATCCAGCTCCCATGGAAACTTGCTCCTTTCAAATACCATCCCACCACTTCATTACTATATGATGATGTACACCAACCCTGGGGTTGTGGGTGGGGGTGTACACACGAAGGCATTCCAAAAATTAAATGTGGATCATCAGAGCTCACCATGGTGGGTCTGGACGTACCTGGAAATAGATGACCACTGCAAAGACAAAGATGGTGGCAATCAGATTCATGAGGTTGGGTAAGTTCTGGCGGTAGAAAGCCTCTCGAAGGGCTCGGACCTTGTCAGTGCGTGTGGCCAGCAGATGAAACAGTGCAATGATGGCACCTTCAAATTCCATGCCTGTTGGTGAAGGAGGGGACACGTGGTAAAGAGACAAACAACTTCTTAGTGGCCAGAGAGAGTGAAAAACAGAATTATTTTTAAGATTCACAGTGTCTCTACTCCTATAACCACAGGGGTACAGTGGTATTTTCTCATCTCTCATTTCTATTTCTTCTGTAGAGATTTCAACCTGCAGAAACAGGCTCTAGTTTTTTGAGTTGGCATCTAATTTTGTTGGCATGTATGTCAATGGACACCAGATATGTGGAATGATTATCAATTATAAAATCACAAGAGCAGGATCTGCTGAACTCCAGCTGAAGGGGTCCTACACTGAAGAGCAGGCTCAGAGCTGCTCCATTCATTTCCCTGGAAAACCCCCAGCTCTGATGTGCAGGCTGCCTCTGACAAGACGGGGCTTGACCTCTCTGCTTCTTTCATTGATGATCAAGCAGAAAGGATAACATGCATGCCCACCACAAGGCCTGATCCACACCCCTATGAAACAGTGCTGAACACAGTCAGGAAAACATGGCCAGGAAGCAGAGCAGCTTACTGAGGGACTGAAGGAATCCAGAACAAGAATGGGTGCCAGACCTGAGGATTACGCAATAGAGGGCAAATGAGAGGCAGCTGGGAGCACAAGGCATTCATAAGGCCTAGAAGTCTTACAAATTTTCAACAAATTTATTGAAGTTAAAAAAAAATACCCCCCAAGCCTCAGCTCAAGTAAGAAACAGGAGCACTTCATGTCCTTCCAGGGTAGTGTAACTATCCCACAACAAAAGTTTGGCCACACACAGGGAATCAGTGCTATGTCCAGAGCTGTGTTCTATGGGCAGGTGAAAGGTCCTGGTATTAGTACTGTGAAGTGCACCTATGTACTATTGCCCTTCGAGGGCATTTTCCTTAGGTTTCTAACACATGACAATGGAACTACCTGCTGCTTCTCCCCTGGGCTGTTACCAGACCATTTGGAGATACTGGCATCACTGCTGATTTCTTTTGAAGCCTCCGGGATGGGGCTTCTGTGGAAGTACTCTTTCCTAATTACCAGCACTTCCTCAATTCCCATCCTCTCTTCCTTTTGATCAGGTGACAGCACTGGCCTGTTCATAACCAATGGACAGAACTCAGGTATCTTAAAGCTGAAGCCAGGATAAAGCCTTATTTCATAGAGGATGACACCTGGGTTGCCCGGAAAGGAAGAGGAGCTTGTTCATGCTCTGCCAGCTCTCAACATTCCCACATTACCTCTGTGATCTCAGCTGACTACTCTCCCCCTTGCTCATTCTGTCACAGCCACATACACTGACCTTGCACATACCAAGTATATTCCTACTTCAGAGCCTTGTACCTGCTGCTTCCCCCAAATGAAACATTCTTCTCCCAGTCATAGGGCTCCCTTCCCTCTTCAGGATTTCAATTACCCAGACTAAGTCTGTATAACACTCTTGGTATTTCCATCTTCTTCCTCTGCCTTGTTCGCCTTGGTACCTGCAATAATACCTGACATACACATAACACAGGGCTTACTCACTTTGTATTTCCAGTGCCTGGCCCTTAACAGGCACCTGATAAACATTTGTTGAATGAAAGGCAATGCCAGGTTTAGGCTCTAGTTCTAATTTTTCACAAAATTTCTTGAAATTCAGTATTTGACAATACAACAGGGCTTCTAAGTGTTAGTTTTACTTCACATGGCTGTAGAATCACCTTTCCTCGTGGCACCTTCTCTCCAGGCAGTTCTCAAACATTGCCAGTTGACATCATAATACTGCATTCTCTGTCTTCCACTCCAATCTGGGGTGAATTCTTCCATCCAGACTCTAGTTCCCCTACCTCACTGGCCTGCTCCTAAACAGAAGTGGTTGCTTGGCTCCATCCTGGCATCACTTCCTCCTAAATCAGGATGTCCCCCACACCAGCTATAGTATGATCTTGCCATATACATGAACTCCTACCCTTTATCCTCCTGCCTTTCACACCCATTCCAGAAAAGCCCTGCTTTCTGGCCCCTAGTCTCCCCATTTGCTTTGGATTTCCTACAGTTCCAGGAAGTGCCCAGGGAGGAATCAAATCTCGTTTTGCCCACTCTTCTCTGACATTCCCTCTTTTCTTTGTAATCTGTTTGGCACTTGTGGTCTTGATGTGCCCAGGGACCTATTTTGAGTCTCACTGAGATTATATGGTCTCTAGAGCCAAGTACTCTGTCTCCAGCACTCAAATCAAAGAAAACACTCAAATGTGTATTAATATTTATTTCTCAAAGGAGTCTTACAAGGAAATAACATATTTAATGATGAAGAATGCTGACTGCCTTTCCTAAGAAGTCATACTTTTCTGTATGTTTAGAAATTATTAAAAACATCTCTGAAACAAGATGTCCTTGGCCCTCTTTGTGGGTATTAGCACAGAATGCTAACATTTTATAGGTATCTACTATGGGCCTGGTATCATGTCACTTCATGTTATTTCTCACTTCATCCTGGCAAATAAGGCTCAGCGATAGAGGGATTTGCCCAAAGCCACATGTATACTACTAACAGGAACAGCCAGGAAGTGAACTCCAAGTTCAGGGCTCTCTCACAAAGTTGCCGCTTGCATGACCAAGGACATTGGTTCGGTGATTTCATTTTTAGAAACATATTCACTGAGAGCTACTGCCAAAATACATAACCAAGAATTTATGAGGCTGTTCACTGTTTTGTAATAACAACTGAAATTAGAAATGTCCTACAAGTACATCAGAAGACTGGTTAAATAAATGCTGCTTCATCCTTGCCATAAAATGAGGCAGGATTCTGTATTCTGGCATGGCAAGTATCTGTAAAATACTCTGACATGGAATATGTAAGTTATGTACCATATGAGCAGAAGCCTGTCTGTGTTTAAGAAAATTCTGCTGATGTACACAGACACATCGGAAGTAATGCACCTAAAATGGAGGTGATTTTTCCCTGAATGGGGGAACCTTCATTTTCTGCTTTGCACATGTCAGTACTTCTTACTAACTCCTGTCCCCAGGAAAACCCAGGGCCCTTACCTCGGCCAGTGTTGACAGTGGTGGGGCTGAACGCTTTCCACACAATGGTCTCACAGATGTTAGTGGCAATAAAGAGGGAGATACCAGAGCCCAGGCCATATCCTTTTTGCAGAAGTTCATCCAAAAGTAGGACAATTAAGCCAGCAACAAAAAGCTGTAAAAATTAAAAAAATAAAAGAAACCCAAGTAGACTTCATTCCTTCTCCCTACGGGCATGGCTCTTCCCTTCATTAGTAAGGGGCTTCTCTGATATAAATGCTAAAGACTGAGTAGACAACAGACAGTAAAGCTGTCTTCTGGTGACTTTAGAAGAGTCAACATAGGTGGTTTGGCTCCTTCTAAGTAAAAGTTTCTTTTATGTGTGGTTCAGGTTTGTTATTTGGAAAGTCTAAGTGAGTATGAGGAGCTACTCAGAAAGGGCAAATGTTAGCATAATAATTACCTGAATGGTGATTAACAGGCAGATTCCAGCACCCATTTCAGAAGGGTCCCCGTACATTCCTGTCATCACATACACAATGGACTGGCCAATGGTAATGATCATGCCAAATACTAGAAATAAAAAAAAAAACCAAACTATGTTCTCAAAGTGGGACATTATACAGTCATAGAGGAAACAGTTATTGAACACCTACTTTGTGCAAGGCACCAAGAACAAAAATGAATATTAACAGTGCCTCCAAGGAGCTTGGTCCAAGAAACACCCAATAGTCAAAGTACACAATAACTCAAATGCCTGTTAACACAAGGTGAGCTCCTTAATTTCACTCCTAAATGTACTTTCCTTTCAGTGATGGGAAGAGAAAAGAGTTGGAATATGACAAATTAGTTTTTATGGAAGACAAATCATGGACCAATATCTACTGAAGACAGCATGCAAACTCAGATCAAGCTGCTTGGTTTCTGGAGAGCTCCTGAGTTTGAGCTACATGCTTGGGCCACCTCTACAGGCTAAGTCCAGAACACAAATGTTTAACTCTGGAGTAAAGAGATCTTTTCCCAGTTCGTATGTAATATTTTTTAAAGAAAAAAAAAAAAAAACCCTCCATGATGGCATCAATATAGTCACTTGCCCCATTTTCAGAAGTTTTCTTTTTGTAGACTGTTTTTGTTTTTTCTATCATTATGTTCAGTACCTCATTGTTAGGCACAATGGAACTGACACATTTTTATTGGTTCCACAATACTAAGTCAATCTCTAAGTATGATTATGGGCTTCAAGTTCGGCTTTTCTGTTTAGTTTGGCAAACCTGATTAGTAGAATAAAATTGTACTCCAGAGTGCCCATGAAATGTAGTCCCTATTTGACTTTTAAAAAGTTGCTCAATGACACTGAATTCTTAAAGCAGAAGAAACTGAAAAAGCTGTCAAGACCAGAGAAAAAACAGGCAATTTGTGCTTTTGTAAAATAATTCATGTATATATTTTAAAACCTTGATTTGTGCCTGAAACTTACAAGTTTAAATTAGATTAATTTGTTTCTGCTCAATTATTTAACCTATTAACTTAAATAGATTTCTTCCACATGCTGGTGTGGAAGAAAATAAGGCTGGGTAGAAACCTCAATCACATTCTAATTAATATATTTCAGTTCAGTCAGAGGCTGAACATGAATCATTTTGATGATTGGTCATTGTTACTAGTGACAGTTATTTGCTCTGAGGCAAATATTATTATTCCCACTTTTACAAATGAAGAAACTGAGAGGTAAGAGCTGTCATCTAACTTTGTCCAGAGTTACAAAGCTAGTAAATAGTAGAGCTAGGTTGAGAGGATCACCTTTCCCCTAAGTTGAATCTTTTTAAACTCCCAGAAGAAAAACAACACCTGCACAATACCTATTATGTGCCAAGGACAGAGAGATGCTTTACAAATGTGCTTCCATTGAATTCTTATGACACCTCTGAAGCACACACCATCTCCTCCTAGGTGGTTAAGGACATGTGGCTGGTGGAGGAAGACTTCCAAGACCTGCTCCTTCCATGCAATTGTGGAGCCTTTGGAACAAGGGACATACTCCCTACTGCCTTGTCCAGCCTATCCAAGTACCAGGGCTCTTCCAAAAGTTCTCTCTCTCTCTCTCTCTCTAGTATTTATAAATTCATAATTGGGAAAACATCTTGTCAATTTCAAGAATTAGCACCTCTAAAACAGAATAATCTACCTATGTATATGCTCTAATAAAAGACTTTCCCTTCTCAACCAGTTTTGATACCCAAAACGGCAGCTTTGGTAACTTATCAGCTGGCTTAATTGTTTGCTGGGAACAGCATTAAGCTCAGATAGGGAACACCTTGGCTTGTAAGTTTCCAGCATTCACAACTTTTAAACAGTCTCTCACAGTGCTCATTTAGATCACCAGTAATGTTTTTGGTAAAGATGAAATAGTCTGGGCATAGAACCGAATCATTAGTTTTGTTCTTTCCATTGTTTCAGCATTTCCCCAACCAGACTCCAAATTACCAAAAAAAAAAAAAAAAAAAAAAAAAAAAAAAAATCCCACCCATTTCCCTTCCCACCCACCCCCAAATAATACAGTAAGAACCCAAAACTATTGTGCATCCATGCTATGCTGTTAAAATGCAGTTAACACTATTGGGAAGAAGGCTGTGGGTTGTGGAGATGCTCTTTGAAACTACAATATCTTTTTGCTCTCCCACAACCCATAGAAGGCCCTTTGCTTTCCTGACCAAAGTACAGAACAGGTTGTTTGAAACACTTATCTTCCCTCCCCTCCACTGGGATGGGTGTGCAAACTCTACTACATGGAAGAGCTTTAAAACACTTGGCCTGTTTTAGGGCACAGAAACTATACTGGTTCTTTCAAAGGACACCTTTCTCAAGCTATCTCTATTGTGTCCAGGCAAGTAGAACTCCTTCCCCTCCCCACCCGAAACCCACAGTCAGATGAGACAGGGGCTGGTACCAGAAGAGTTAATCCATGCCATCTTTCTTGTCATCATCTTCTGAGAGCTAGCAATGTCATGTGAGCCTTTCTTCACATAAGGATATGAAAACATGGGGACATTTAATGCTGGCCTACTTGTTAGGGAACAGATCAGCCTCATCAAAGTTTTTCCATTTCATCAGGAACACGAGTTCTCCACTGGATTCTGTAGCTCCCATAATCCATCCCAGCTCCAAACCCTGGGCAAAGCCTCATGGCTGTTCTGACTCTTCTTTCTTTTTCTTTGGTTTGCTCTCCTCTTCCTATCTTCAGCTTTGCACTTGCCTCCCTCTGATTTATCTGTCTTATGTGCTATTTTTTGTGACTGTAGAAACTCAACAATGAGGTCAGGACAATCCAGGTTCTCTTCTGGTTCCCACGTGTTCTCATCTGAGAACACTTTCCACTTGAGGAATTACTCCACTTTGCTCTTTACCACTCCATGGTTGAGAACTTTTCCCACTACATATTCCTCTCCTTTCTTTTTTAGCACCTACTCCACTTTGTTCTTGTTTTATTTTTTTCCCCATAGTTCCCACCAGTTTTCTGGTATAAAAAGAGGGCGCTGTTCAGAGCAGTGCCCAAGAGCATGAGAGGAATTGCTGCCATGCTACTGGCATGTTGCATTAGGCAGGATGGAAGAGTGGTGCCCAGAAAAACAACAGGCCACGTGACCACAGTCAAGCCCCTCACTGAAGTGGTATAACACAGGTCCTGGCTAATGGCCATCTCCCTGAGAAGTGCTCTGTTGCTAACACAGGCCTAGGAGCACCTGCAGGATTGGTGGGCCAAAGAAGTTACACTGTACAAAGAAAAAACTGTTCTGATGCTCCGAACTTTATAGCAAATTCAAATTTTCAACTACAGAAATTCAAACATCATTCAAAATCTCACTTACACTTTTGGGCTCCATTAAAGAGGGCTCGGTCTTTTGGGGTGTCACCAACTTCAATTATTTTGGCGCCAGCTAAGAGCTGCATGATGAGGCCGGAGGTGACAATGGGAGAGATACCCAGCTCCATCAATGTGCCTGAGGACAGGGGAGGCAAAATACAGTCCATATTATCTTGGAAAAACAACACATTATTAAGAAAATAAATGAGCAAAATCTGTGTACTTTTTTAAAAAGATTTTATTTATTCATTTTTAGACAGATGGGAAGGGAGGGGGAAAGAGAAGGAGAGAAACATCAATGTGTGGTTGCCTCTCGCACACCCTACACACTGGGGACTTGGCCCACAACCCAGGCATGTCCTGACTGGGAATCGAACCGGCAACTCTTTGGTTCACAGGTCAGCACTCAATTCACTGAACTACACCAGCCAGGGCTGACTGTGTACTTCTTATACAAATCCAGTGTGCTTTAATTTGCTAGCAGCATTTAATTTAGAGACTAATCCCAAAATATTGGTGATTATAGTATAATTCATTTCATTCTGTTCAGTCTGCCAGGCCACATCTTAATTCTGTTTTGGATATCATATGGCTTTTAAACAGACAGCTGCATTTAAATTCACCATAAACAGATTCATTCTGGTTTTACAGAGATAAGAAAGGTTAGTCTCGTTAATAAAAAGGCTAACATTCAAATATTTTCCAGAGTTTGAAAAGGAAGCCTGTATAATTATATCCAGTTGTGAATAAACTACTTCCATTATGCTAACATACTTCCAATTGATTTGAAACTTAATTTGAACTATATTTAAAACATAAGTTAATCAAAAGCAGTACTGCTATAAACATTCAAAATTCTCCCCAAGGTAATTAGAGCATATAAAACATTCTGTTATATATCTTTGACACATATGTGTAACCTACAGATATGAAAAAGATGCAGGTGAGAAACAAATTACATATTCTAAAGGTTATCAAAGCACAAGAAAAGATAGGTAGAAATATTATGATTTCATTGTTTAAAAAGTATTCTAGTTTTTCTGTTTTTTTATTCTGTTAAGATACAGACTTATGGTAATCTTGTTATTACAGGCCTTGTACTGCATTCACACTCAATTCTGAATATTCTATGCCTTGGTGCTGAATTTGGCATTTACTAAGGCTATTCAGTACAGCACACTAACATTCTTCCCAAACACTCTCTGAATTCCACATAAAGCCAAAGCCTGTAATTTAACTAAAGGAGGTGAGTCAAGCTCACATTGTACAGAAAGAGGTGCAGCGAGCCAGAGTTCTACCTCTGTTAGAAGCTAGAATCACTCTTATCCAATAGAAAGGGTCGGCAGAATCTGAAGACATGATACCAAACAGGGGGATCTGGAAAAAAGCAGAGAGAAAAGAAATCAGCACACTTTCTTCAGCCATTTCTGACCCCCACCTCCATATGAGAACAGGAAACCTGGGCTTACCTGGCAGCATACCAAGAAAATAAAGAGAGTGATAGCAGTCCACAGCACTTTCTCCTTAAACTGAATCTATGTAAAAGAGAATGGATTAAGTAAACAAGTTTTATTTTCATAAGCAAATTAATAGAAATGGACTCAGATCAGACCCCTTTGCCTGATCACCAGAAAACTAAGTCTTGAACACTTCAAACCAGGTACCAAATGTAAGTTCCAAAATAAAAGAACATGCACTGCAGGCTTTCTATGTACAAGACACATATGCAAAGACCTTGATTTGCATCGTCTCATTTGATCCTTGCACCACATAGCATTATTATTTTTATTTTACAATGAGAAAACTGAATCTTAGAAGAGACAAGTAATTTGTCCCAAATCCCACAAATGAAGTGAATTTGAGTCCAAAGTGTGTGCTCTTAACCACCAGCATTAACAGTTTAGGATCAGATCCAAGATCACAGAATATTGTGATAGAAAGGGATTCTTAAACCAGATAAGCCCTTACAACATATGAGTTATCACCATTCATTTGAAAGGATTTTGTAACGGACAAAATCTTACTCTGGAATCAACTAATTTGGAATTTGTGATTGTTTAATATGTAGTATATTTTCTATGAATTAAGGGTAACAATATATAATAATAAACAATGTGGGGTGGGAGGGCAGGAAGAGTTGCAAATTTAACCTACTCACTAATAGCATCTAAGACTTTTCACATCTCTTCAGGTATGTAAGTAGGATAGGTTTACACTTCAGAATCATTTTACAGATGACTAATAAGAATGATTAGAAGTTTAGATGCCCTGTCCAAATCCCCTCTGGTACTAAGCAGTAGAGTGGGAATTCTTCTGGGTTTTCTGCCTCTAAAACTCAGCATCTCCATTAATACTTGCTGCCTACAATGCAAGAATAGCTTTAAAGGGCTTAACAAACAGTTATATTGTGCAGACTAAAGATTTTTATGTGGAAATGCCTTTAGAGTAACAGTATTAAGTGAACAAAACTGTGTTCTTAAAATACTTTTTAATTTGAAGGAAAGAGAAGTCTAAGCAAGCACCAAGCCAGAGTCCTGGCTCTCTGGTCAGAATAGAAGTTCTAGTCTCTGTCTACCACTTTAGGCCATGATAACACAACCATACAAAGGTGGTGTTAATTCCATGTCCAGATATTCCATGTGAAGTTTAGTGAATTCACAGAACTCTTTCTCCTCTTGAGAATGCTCCCCTTTTCACCTGCCATCACATCACAGCAAGGAATTAGGAGACCAAGGGAAGGCTAACCAGTAACCTAACAGGCTTGTACTGAAATAATTCTTCATAGGAAAAAAGAGTGGACAATTTTTATAAGACTCCTCATTTGTTAATAACCTAGTCTCTCCTGTATGCAGCCAAATTCAACAGCAAAACATCAAAAGTTGTATCTAAGTCTTTTCTAACTCTACCTTTTAACGATCCCCTAAATCCATCCTTATCTCCTAGCCTACACCCATAGTTCACCCTCTAATGCAAAAGCCTCTAAACCACTCCAATCCTCTACCCTACTTCCAAAGCAATTTTCTAATCTGTTTGGCTTATTCCTTTCCATTTACTCTTTATGTTCTTCTCAATTCTGAACTATACCTAACATTCTCCAGCCTGATTGTCTTCAGTGCCTTTGCACATTATATATTCCTTATGCCTGGAGTTCCTTTCCCTTACTTCAAGGAAATTTCTATTCTTCCTTCAAAACCATCATCAGATATCACATCTTCCAGAGTTAATCCCTTCTGAAGCCACTGCTATACTCCGCACATATTTTCACTGCTCCATCTATCACACTTAAGCTACAAGGCTAATGTCACAGCTATTAAAAGGCTGAGTAAAGGGTGGGTCCCAGGCTTGCTGGTCTCCAGAGCCACACGTGCCCTTTCTACTATGCTGGGGGGTAGAGCAGGGGGAAGAGCTTTGCATATTAGCCCATCAAAGGCCGTACATATGTGGATTATTTATACAATATAAAACAGTTTTACGTCCAAAAAAAGAAAAAAGAAAAGGATGCTCCAAGAACCTAAGTGTCCATGTTGATGTCAAGTACATATATATAAATGCATAAACAATACTCTGAGAAGAATGTGAAATCACAATATATTACTATTCTTTAAGAACCCAGTGAGCCCTGGCTGGTGTGGCTCAGTGGTTGAGTGCCCACCTGGAAATCAAAGGGTCACCTCTAGGGCACATGCCTGGGTTGCCGGCCAGGTCCCCAGTTCGGGGTGTGCGAGAGGCAACCACACATAGATGTTTCTCTCCCTGTCTTTCTCCCTCCCTTCCCCTCTCTAAAAAATAAATAAAATCTTAGAAAAAAAAAAAAAAGAACCCAGTGAAACTTTTCTTCATTGTCTGACAGTTTACTTACTTTGGCATCACTCACTATCTTGGCCTGTAGCTACACAGCAGCAGAAATTGTGACAAAGATTCAATGTAAGTTTACATTTCTGTTTTTCCATGTTTTAATGTGCCTGCTGTAAAAAGCAGGGTTCATAAAATGCCTTTACTTTCAGCTAATTTGGCAGCCTTCATAAAGCTCATTTGTACAGAATAAAGTGACTGCTCTTAGCTCCTTTTAGCAGCTGGCCACAAAGAGCATCTCCTATAAAAATCCAACTCATGATTTGTTCCTGTTGGAGGTGAAGATGGAAGGGTAACTCAAGTGAGTATCCTGAGGCTTTTGAGGCCTTATTCATTCACTGCCATAATAAATTTTGGGGACAAAGCAAACTCGAAGCTTTGTTCACTGGATGAACAGTCACAAAAGATGCTCAGAGTACATCAAGATGATTTAGGTGGAAATCCCCACACAAGAAGGTCACCTCTCGACAAAGCTCAGGAGTACACACAACTGCACTCTAGGGGAAAAAGAAGTGAGAGAGAGTTTCCATTGGCGTGTTGAAGCCATTTTTAATTGTACTGTAAACATCAAGTGCCCAGAGTTTTACGAAGCCTCCTTTATCAGCGATTTGGGGAACTCACCTTTCTTTCCGGCTTCTGAATTTCAGGAAGGATGACACAGAAGGGCTTGATGACTTCCAGAAACTTGACTTTGATGAGAGAAACAAAAGGAGAATTAGAGCTGGGAGAACCTTTCGGCACCACCCAGGCAAGCCCTTCCGCCCAGATTGTGTTAGGGCAAGGGGCAGGGGAGCAGACCGAGTACTGAAACGCTTGGGGATTCCGAGGAGGGCCGGGGATCCCGAGGAGGGCCTGGGACCCAAGCAGGCCTGGAGAGCGGACACCTGCCCGGACCGGTGAGGGGAAGAGGGAATGTGATACACTCCGGCGGAGCAGAGACTGCCCCGAGGAACTCACTCGCCATGGCGGTGGCTGCTTGGGTTCCGGGTCCCGCTTCTGCTCCACTACACTCCGCGTGAGGCGACGCTGGCCTCGGCCCAGCTTGCAAAGGGGCGCAGCACCTCCACAGAGAGACACGTCAGTGATAGCGCTGAGGGGCTCGGGGCAGGGCGCGGCGGAAACCGGACCGGTGCAGGCCGTAGGCCGTTTCCGCTTCCTGCCACGCACTGAAAGCTGGCTCGAATACCACACCGCCGCCGCGGAGACCACAACTCCCGGCATGCAGCGGGGCTCTCGAGGTCTGTCTTTAAGGAGGACCTCAGCCGACGTGGCGGCGTGTCTAGGACTGGGAGTGTGTAGCCGAACAGTGTTGACAACACAGAAGCGTATGGGGCTGGTTGCATTTCAGGAGGTGGAAGCAGTGCTGACTGGTGGAAAAACGGACACAAATGGTAGATGATGCCTGCGCCCTTAGCTCTGCAAGCGAGGCAGAGTCCCTGGTCACTTCCATTCTTTTTACTGCACTTACAATATTGAATAGACTGTAAGGTCCTTTGAGCAGGCTTTGTTCCAGCGTCGACCACAGTAGCGGCACCTAGTAGGCGCTCGGCTCCTGGGGTCGACACACTCGTTAGTCGAGTTATTCAGCCTCTCCTGGGCCCCGATAGTACCTCCTGCCGAGCCCTGCCTTCTGAGGACTAAAGGGATGAGTGCACGGAGAGAAAGACGTCGGAAGAGCGAGGTCAGCTAAGGAAATGGTCAGGCCCCTTAGGCCGTCCCGGAAGGCTTCCTGGAGTAGTTTAGTTAGTTACTTTTGTCCCAAACCCAGACTGATGACGGCGAGAAGAAATGAGGAAGGGCGGTGATGTAGGTTGAGGAAACCGTTGTGAGGGAGACGTGGTGGTGTGACAACTTAAGGTCTGTGGGTAAAGGAGGCCTATTTGGCTGAGGCAAAGGTTAGGTAAAAAAGAACAGTAAGATTTAGTGTTGGTGGAACAATGGATAAGAGTCAAGGGATGCTAGGTGGACAGTTTGGATTTATTTTTGATGCACCTAAATCAAGGGTAATATGTAAATAATATATTTAAAAGACAGGGACTTAATGCTGTGAACATTAGAGGAGGAAGTGGTGGGCGCTACGGGCTGGGGAATAGGGAAGATTTTATGGAGCTAAATCCTGTCCTGGACCGGTAGAAGTTGGAGACGCAGATGTGTCAAGACTCTGTTTTGCAAAAATAATTTGGGGATTGTTTTTCCTATTTTTCCTTTAACTTCCATTTCTAGCAGGTAGCCAAGATTTGTAAATCTCTTTTCAGGATTTTGGTAGGACAAGAGGTCTCCCTCTCTCTTTTTAAGGTTAAAAAGATCTTTTTCCTCTTCTTTTCTCTTAAAAATTAAATTTTAATATAAACTTGCTGGTTTGTACTGACAGTTTTAGGATATAGTACCATAGAAAATGGGCCTCCTGTTGTAGTGACATTTGAGAAACATGCCATAGTTTGGTCTGTGTCACTTTAGGGACTCTGGCTAAGTTGCATGTGTTAACAAAACACTAATTGCTTTAGGAAAATAAATTATTACAATTTATTTTATAATTATAATTTAAATAATTTAAATTATAAATTATTATTAAAATAGTTTAGTTAGTACATTGAAAGAAATTTAAAACAATTTCATATATTAAATATTTGAAAACTTAAAACTCCCCAAAATGTTATTAAAGTGAGAATAAAGCAATAAAAAAGACTTAGAAGGTACTATTGGGATATATAAGTAAGTATAATTAAGCATGTCCACAAAAATACTTACTAGAACTTCTAAAGGAATAATTATGGACAAGGGTACTATGGACCCACTTGTTACAGAACAGATGTACCTCAATGAGAAAACTTTTTGGAAAACATAATCAGGGCAATACATTTTAAATCATCCTCAAAGATGCTTCATTGGTTTCACATAAAAGTGTTTTCACCCTGATGGGTGTGACGTTCTGGAAGGTGATGGGTTGCCGGTTCAATTCCTAGTCAGGGCACATACCTGGGCTGTGGGTTTGGTTCCTGGTTGGGACATGTATAGGAGGCTACTGATTGATGTTTCTCTTGTGTCGACGTTTCTCTCCCTCTTTCTTCCTTCCCCTGTCTCTGTGAGCAAATAAGTCTTTGAAGAAAAAAAGTTTTAGTATTTTGCTTAATCTTACCATCTGCAACAGCATGGATGAACCTAGAGGGTATTATGGTAAGTGAAATAAGTCAGACAGAGAAAGACAAATATTGTATCATATAATTTCACTTATATGTGAAGTCTAAAGAACAAAAATGAACAAAATAGGAACAGACTCATAGGCACAGAGTACAGACTGACAGTTGCCAGAGGGGAGGGGGTTTGGGGACTGTGGGGGAAAAGGGGAAGGGATTAACCCTTCACCTTTAGTACAGATTGGTAACACAAAATAGTCATGTGGATATAAAGTACAGCATAGGGTATACATCGTCAGTGATATTGTAATAACTGTACGGTGCCAGGTCAATACTGGAAATAGCGGGGAAAGCGCTTTGTAAAGTGTATGATTGCCTAACCAATATACTGTGTATCTGAAACTAATACAAAGTAATATGGAATGTAGACTGTAATTGAAAAATAAAAATATTAAATAAAAATAATTTGCTTAAAATACAAATTTCAAGATTTTGAAGATAACCGTTTTTGTTGACCTTATGGCACTTAGAACCACGTTTAATACAATGTATTGAACTTTTGCTGGTGGGCCAAAAAAATTATATTTCATTGAAAAATATTTCCATAAAAATGTCATTGGGATATTTTACAACAATTTTAAAAAAGTCATTGATTTTGTATAAAAAGTGCCAGTGTTAATGCTAGAGAGAATCTTGAGTTTTAGCCAAAAGTTTAGAAAAAATTTGAATGTTTGAATTTGGCACTAACTTATCAAATTTAATTAATTTTGGATAAAGCAGTATAAGACCTAAGTCAAGTAATTCACATTTTTCTCAATAAACTACTTACTATTATACATAAAAGAACTGCAAATTATGTAATGAAAAGTGAACCTTGATGGACAGCTTGAAGTGCTAGAACTGCACAAGCAGTTTGAAAATCAGTAAGTTCTGTATGTTCACTGTAATAGAAACAGAAATGGAATGGTTAGCCATTTTGAAAAATATTTTCAAGAGTTTTATACTTTATAAATGATGTTTTAATGGAAATGTCAATACTTATTTTAGGGTTATGCAAAAAATGTTTATTAGAGCTCACATTATTTTGATGCACTATAAAATGATTGAACATATGTAAACTGTTGTAGTTTGTTTAGGTGGCTATAACAATGCCACGGACTGGGTGATTTATAAACAAATTTATTTCTCACAGTTGTGGAGACTAGAAGCCAGCAGGGTTTGGTTCTGGTGAGAACCTTCTGGGTTGTAGACTGCTGACTTCTTGTGCCTTGACATGGTGCCTAGTTTCTATAAGCATTTTGACTGTGGCTCCTGCCTTAGAGTTTTGAACATGGTGGACTCCCAGCAGGATGGTTGTGTCATTTATTCCATTTACTAAACCAAGGAAATCAGGATGAGAGTAGGTGGTCCACTCTGACCCCCATAGTGTGTGTGTGTGTATGCATGAGAGAAAGGTAAAGAGAAAGAGGCAGAGGCATAACTGTGAGTTTGATTTTAAATATACAGAGTTTGATGTGCTAGCAATTGATCAGACAAGACAGGTCACATAAGCAGAACTGGTGCTGAGAGATGAGTTAGGCTTAGAGGAGTGTGAAGTCATCTTCTATAAGGATGGATGTGATTTCCAAGGAAGAAACTATAAGGAAAGACCCTGGGAATGAGGGAGGCATCCATGTTTAAGGGCAGGAAGGAGGAGAAGCAGTCAGGACACTCAGTGGTTCAAAAAGTAGATGGTTAAGTGAAGTGAGTTATTCTTTTGATAAGCTTTGAGGTATACTGGCTAGGATGAAAATTTGTACATTGCTGTAGAGATTCCAGAAATTATTATAAACCAGATGAAGTCCAGGTGACAATATATTTTATTGCTCCCCTCCCCTAGATGTGGTGCTGTGGCCCACAAAATCCAGTATGGCTCATCACCTTTCTACATTTTGTCATGCCTTTCCTTTTAATGCAGAACCTGTAAGCTGAACACATTACTTCTGTTGACATATCATTCATTGGCTATAACCTTGTCTATGACCACACGTTTGAAAAAAAAGGCTGAGAAATGTAGTTTGATCCTGGAAAGTTACATGTTGGTTAAAAATACAATTACCATTGGAAGAAGAACAGCATTTATTTAGATCAATGAGAGTAACTATTTGGGCACACTGATTCAGGCAGAAGCCCAAATAGTATTATGATTAAGAGACAAAGGCATTGGATATTTATGAGAAAGGAAAGGGGAACAATTACATCAACAGAAGGAAGGTATTTCTATTGGTGCAAATAAATTAACAGTGATATTCTAAATGTTTTTAATTTTCTGTCCAGTAGTTATTAGTCTGATAGTTGTAATATTTTCTTTTTTGTTATCTTTGTAAACAGATTTTATTGTTGTTGTTGTTGTTGTTGTTTGGCAAGACACAAGGTTGCTTAGGCCCAATCCAAAGGTTATTTTGACTCTGTGTTTAAAACATTCTAATGATTTGATGTATGAGATACATGAGGCAATTCCTCTGGCATGGCAGCTGTGGCTCCATTTTAGAGTGGTTCTCTCAGTAGATATAGGCATTCTGTGTTTTTGAGGCAGAAACCCTTCAGAAGGAAGGGAAGGAAATTAGGAAAAGAAAGGCATACAGGAGGAGGGGATCCTCCTTTGATCTCTGATCCCCAAAGTGATCCTCCCACTTTGGGAGAGATCAGAGAGTACCCAAGAGACACTCAAACCATGACTGTTTGGATTAGCCAGGGTTCTAGCAGAACCAGTGGGATGTCTGTCTGTCTGTCTGTCTGTCCATCCATCTACATCTAACTATTGAGAGAGAGAGAGAGAGAAAGAGAGAGAGAGAGAGAGAGAGAGAAAGATCATTTCAAGGAATTATTTTATATGATTGTGGAGTCTGGCTGGGCAAATGTGAATTCTATAAGGTAGTCAAGCAGGCAGGAAACTCTTGGGCAGAAGCAAGGAGGCAATCCACAGGAACTATTTATACTACCACAGGGAAATATCAGTTCTGCTCTTAGGGCCTTCAACTGATTGAATAAGGCCCACTTACATTATTGAGGATAACCTTTTTTAATGAAAGTAACTGCTTACAGATGTTAACTACATCTACAAAATACCTTCACAGCAACACCTAGGTGAGTGTTTGATTGAATAACTTGAGTACTCTAGCTGAACTCTATTGACACATAAAACTCACCATTACATTGCTTAGTCCAAATTCAAAAGCCTGGACATAGGATGTTCACATGGGAATTACCACCAGATACAAATCCAGGAATTAGGTTTTGGATTGCAGAGGTACCAAAGAATTTTCATTCTAATAGACTTACAGGAAGTTCAGGAAGCTCAGAGAGTCCCAAAGAAGTTGAACCCATGGAAACACACACCAAGGCACATCATAATTACATTACCCAAGGTTAAAGATAAGGAGAGAATCTTAAAAGCAGAAAGAGAAAAGAGGACAGTTACCTACAAAGGAGTTCCCGTTAGACTATCAGCTGATTTCACAAAAGAAACCTTGCAGGCAAGAAGGAGCTGGAAAGAAGTATTTGAAGTTATGAAAGGCAAGGACCAGCATCTAAGATTGCTCTATCCAGCAAAGCAGTCATTTAGAATGGAAGGGCAGATAAAGCGCTTCCCAGATAAGGTCAAGTTAAAGGAGTTCATCATCATCAAGCCCTTATTATATGCAATGTTTAAGAGACTTATCTAAGAAAAAGAAGATGATCAAAACCATGAGCAGTAAAATGACAACAAACAGTTACCAACAACTGAACCTAAAGAAAAAAACAAACACAAAAACAAACTAAGCAAACCACTAGAAGAGGAACAGAATCACAGAAATGTAGATCACATGAAGGGTTATCAGCATGGAGGGGGAGGGAGGAGAATGGGAGAAAGGTACAGAGAATAAGAAGCATACGTTTTAGGTGCAAAATTGACAGGGGAAGGTTAAGAATAGTATAGGAAATGGAGAAGCCAAATAACATATGTACTCCCCATGGACATGAACTAAGGCATGGGGCGGGGTGGGGGGGGTGTTGCTGGTAGGTGGGGGTGTACAAGATGGAGGGGAATAAAGGGGAGGAAAATGTGACAACTGTAATAGCATATTTGATCAATATATCTAAAAATGTCCATTTTTCTCAAGTTAAATAAAAAAGCACATAAAGATTAAAAGAACAAAATCTTTATTCTCACTACCCAGAGTTAATATTGTTAACAGATTGCTTAGAGACAGGGCTTGGTACTTAAATGTATTTAAGAACTCCCTGTATTACTTTTTTCACTTGTCTCAATCCATCAGGATTCTCTCAATTGTACATGACAAAAATAAAAAATAACCCAAAACAACAACAACAACAACAACAACAAAGCACAACAGTTTGAATAAGTTTGAGAAAAAATACTGGAATTATTTAGCTCACGTAGATCTAAACAAAGATTGATCTAAGGGCTTAGAATATGTCAGACCCAATTTCTATCCATCTATTTCCTACTGTCTTTTGAATATAGCACCCCTCCTCAGAATGACCCTCTAAAGCCCCAGTCTTCATAGTTTAAAATCTAGCAGGAGAGATTCCCACAGTCCTTACAAAATTCCTTTCCACAAGACTTCTGGCCAAGATGAAGGCATAGGTAGACACACTCTGCCTCCTTGCACATCCAAGATAGGGACAACAACAATTTAGAAACAGAATAACAACCAGAACTGGCTGAAAATTGAACTGTATGGAAGTCAGACACCCAAGGAGTTAAATTAGACATGTTCATTCAGACTGGTAGGAGGGCCGGAGTTGGGCAGCCGGGTGCAGGTCGAGGAGCAGACAGCAGAGAGCCTTGGGACCGGACATGTAAGGCAACCTGGGCGCACAAGGCAAGGGGAGGCAGGGTGGTGCAAGACCACAGCGGGCAGACCCTGGGAGCACAAGCAGCAGCTGGCAGGCCCCGGCTGAGGGGTGGCGACCAGCAGACCTGGCAAGGCAGCAATTGTGAAACAAGGCACTGCGCACAACTCACGGTCCCAGCGCCTGGAAATAGAGCCTTGGGGCACTGATTGAAAAGGAAGGTCCCGTGGGGTGCACAGGCCCACCCACACGGGAATTGGCCCCAGAGGGGCCCGGTTTGCTTGGGGGAAGCAGCTGAAGGGACAAATCCAACAAAGAGTGGAGCAAGCGCCATTGTTCCTTCTCGGACCCCACCCCCACATACAGCATCACAACCCAGCAACTGGGGTGTCCTGCCCTGGTGAACACCTAAGGTTCCACCCCTCATACATAACAGGCCCAACAAGACCAAACACACAAACAAACAAAAACAAAGATGGCTCAAACAGAAGATCAATTGAAAGCCCCAAAACCCATCCTTTTAAGTGACCAAGAGATAGCCAACCTATCAGATGCACAGTTCAAAGCACTGGTGATCTGGATGCTCACAGAATTG
>CM052547.1:50485881-50501381 GCA_028533065.1 Trachops cirrhosus | reverse complement strand
AAAGAACTTATGACACATGGACATGAACTAAAGGGGGGAATGTGGGTGGGAGAGGGTGTGTAGGGTGGAGGGGAATGAAGGGGGGGAAATGGGACAACTGTAATAACATAATCAATAAAATATATTAATTAAAAAAATTCCTTCCCACAGTCCATACAAAAATCCTCGGATTGAGTTTAATCGAACTGACTTGGGCCAAGTGTTCACCCCTAAACCATTACTGTGACCATACGGTACAGAATAAACCGACTGGCCATTAGTCTTATCCAAATCACATTGATTGAGAATGTCCAAGGGAAAGTTCTATCTATCATGGGAAATGAGGGTGCTCTTTCCAGGAGAAGGAAGAGTAGATGCTGGGTGGGCAAAAAACAATGCACCAACTTCCATCCCACTCACTGCTGCCACCTGTCTGCTGCTTGCCATTGTGTAAAGAGCATTGAATATAGAGTCCAACAGATTCACGTTCTCCATTCTGTTTCCATTCTAGCTCAAATATTTAACAGTCATGTAATTTATATAAAAATCTCTGAGTCTGAGAACTTCCAGTCAAGAATGAGGTGGACATAAACATGCTTTACCTCCTTGCACAACTACAGAAAAAATTAAAACTAGACCTTGAAACAACACCCAAAACCATCAGAAAACTGAGCTGGATAGAAGTCGGACAACCAAGGGTTTAAAGAAGCCACATTTCATCCAAATGCGTAGGAGGGTCAGAGATGTGGAGGTAGGTGGAGAGGCATGGAGACATGGTGTGGCACAGATAGGCAGTGGAACAGCTGGTCCCACATTCATGTGTGGTGGATAACAATTGGGAGGGATACCTTGGGGGTGAGGGATCCAAATTCCAGGCCAGACCACAAAGCCCAGGGTTCCAGTGCCAGGAAGATAAATCCCCATAACTTCTAGCTGTAAAAACCAGTGGGGGTTGTAGCAGCAGAATAAACTAACAGATTTTCAGGAGAGTCTGCTTAAAGGGCCTGCAGGGACTTAGAACTTATGCAGACCTACCCCCTCTAGGATTCAGCACCTGGGCAACAGCTGGAAGGGCACCAGTCACATACAGGGAGTACCACATTTTGCCATGTATAATATGCTCCTGTGCACAATGTGCACCCATGTTTTTGTGCACATTATACATGGGATCATTATACCCATTATTGTACCCATGGTATGGAATTATTATACCCAGGTATAATGTGCATCCTTATTTTTCCCTAAAAAATTTGAGCAGAGAAACCCTGTGCATTATACATGGCAAAATATGTTAAGTGAAATGAGTGGAAACAGGACAAGTGCTGGGCAAACCTCTGGAAGCTAGGCAGTGGCCCTCTCCTCTCTGTGCCCTCCCCCAACACAGAGCCACAGAATGGTGAAGCAGGTTGCCTGGTCCTGGTGATTACCTGAGGCTCCACCTCAAATAACTTACTGGTGCCTTTTTTACAATAGGCCATACTACTAAGACAGGGACTCAAAGCATCTCTACCTAACACACAGAAACAAACAGGGAGGCTGCCAAATTGAGGAAACAAAGAAATATGGCCCAAATGAAAGAACAGAACAAAACCCCAGAAAAAGAACTAAACGAAATGGAGAAAACCAACCTATCAGATGCAGAGTTCAAAACAGTGGTGATTTGTATGCTCGAAGAACTCATTGAGTACAGCAATAACATAAAAAAGACTAAGGAAGAAATGAAGATTACATTAAGTGAAATAAAGAAAAATCTACAGGGAACCAACAGTGGAGTGGATGAAGCTGGGATTCAAATCAACGATTTGGAATATAAGGAAGAAATAAGCATTCAACTAGAACAAGAAGAAAAAATTTAAAAAACATGAGGATAGTATAAGGAAATTCTAGAATATCTCTAAACATACCAACATCCAAATTATAAGGGTGCCAGAAGGAGAAGAGGAAGAGCAAGAAATTGAAAACTTATTTGAAAAAATAATGAAATAAAACTTCCCTAACTTGGTGAAGAAATACACATACAAGTCCAGGAAACACAGAGTCCCAAACAAGTTGGACTCAAAGAGGCCCATACGAAGACACATCATAATTAAGATGCCAAAGTTTAACATAAAGAATATTAAAAGCAGCAAGAGAAAAGGAGACAGTTACCTACAAAGGAGTTTCCATAAGACTGTCAGCTGATTTTTCAAAAGAAACCTTATAGGCAAGAAGGGCCTGGAAAGAAGTATTCAAAGAGATGAAAAGGAAGGACCTACATCCAAGATTACTCTATCCAGCAAAGCTATCATTCAGAATGGAAGGGCAGATAAAGTGCTTCCCAGACAAGGTCAAGTTAAAGGAGGTCATTATTACCAAGCCATTATTTTATGAAATGTTAAAGGACTTATCTAAGAAAAAGAAGATCAAAACTATGAACATTAAAATGGCAACAAATTCACAACTATTAATAACTGAATCAAAAAATAAATTAAGCAAACAACCAGAACAGGAACAGAATTGTAGATATGGAGTAATCTATTAATCTGGAGTAGATTTTGGAGAGTTATCAGCTGGGAGGGGGAAGGGGGAGCATGGGGGGAAAAGTGCAGGGATTTAGAAGCATAATTAATAGTTACAAAATAGACAGGGGATGTTAAAAATAATATAAGAAGTGAAAAAAAATAATATAAGAAGTGGATAAGCCAAAAAAACTTATATGTACAACCCATGGACATGAACTAAAGTGGGGAGATTGCTGGAGGGGTGTGTGTCTGTTGAGCAGGGCAAAGGGAAAAAATTCAGACAATTGTAATAGCATAATCAATAAAATATATTTTAAAAAATCTTTGAGTCTTAGTTTCTTAATCTGTTAAGGAGAGGTGATAATATGGAGTTGTGGTGAAGATTAAGTGAAATAATGCAGATGAAAGCACCTAGAAAAATTCCTGGTCTGGAAAGTGTAATTAATGTTTGCTAATTTCCTTTATGTTATTAAACCAAGCCTCTTTGAAACATCCAAAGGCAAATTTGCCTTTATTTCAAGAAAAAGTTACCTTAATAATAATTGTTATTACAGTAGCTACCATTTATTGAGTGTTTGCTGTGTGCCATATGTGTTGTTAGGTAGGACTGTCTAGTATGGCTGGCTATTCAGACTGTGCTGCTGCACAGCTCAACTCTAAGGGATCTTAGAATGATCTAAGGGATCACACAGAATCTAATGAGGATGTTGCCACCTAGGGGTGGCAGTGCAGCAGTCCTGTTTGACAGGTGCTAATTCAGTACTCACATGGACACTATGATGAAAGCACTATTAATCCCATTTAACAAAGAATTTTGTAACTTAGGTTAAGGAATTTTCCCAAGGTTATTTAAGCATCAAATGATGAACAAATGAAAGCCACACACATCAGGGACACTTCACTGTGGTGTTTTAAAAATAACTGATCTTGCCCTGGCTGGTGTAGCTCAGTGGATTGAGTGTGGGCCTATAAACCAAAGGGTCACTGGTTTGATTTCCAGTCAGGGCACATTGCCTGGGTTGCAGTCTGGGCCCCCAGCAGGGGGAGCATGAGAGGCAACCACACATTGATGTTTCTCTCCTCTCCTTCCCTTCCCCTGTAAAAATAAATAAGTAAAATCTTTTAAAAAAAAGTATCCATTACTCAAAAAAAATAATAACCTCAAGATACAGAATTACTATAGTCCTCCTGTGGGGGTGGGGGCATAGAATCCTGGAGCTGAGAATACCATCAGCTGTCTCATTTACTATCCTTAGAATCTAGGAAAGGGACAAAAACATAAGCAGTCTGGAGTATCTTCTACCTCTTCCAAATAATTTGAAGCAAATACAACATCAGATTTCCAATCTTTGAAATCATATGATTTATTCATTTACTTGATAGATAAGGTCTGAATGTGATAGCAGAAGTTTCTTCTAGGGTCCTGTCAAGGTCAGATGGGGGTTGTTTCTTGGATTTTTCATGTGAAAATAAACATAATTCTGGAAGGGAATTCAAGAACTTCTGTTCCAACTACCTTGGCCTCACGTTGAGTTAGTTGTCTTCTGTGTTTTGCTGTAGGATATTTTGATTATGTTGCAATGCCTCTCTAAAGGCTACATGAGCCCTAACAAAGTTGTTTTCTTCAAAATCATTAATTTTGGATACTTTAAAGAAAATATTTTATAATTCACAAATAAACCAAATTTTCCATTTGATAGGCTTTCATGACGGATTTTGCCCAAATTTGCAGTAGCTATTTGTGGTCTTCAACACTGAGATGTGGAAAAGCATCCACTGTCACTATGTCAGATTCAGGCCAGTATGCTGTGCATGATACTTAACATTATTCTTATAAAATACTCACTGTGACTCCTCAATTGTTCAGCTCACTTAGTGGCAACTGCAGCTATCAAGAGTACAGCTGAGGTTAGTAAGTCACAGGAGACCATCAGGTTGCCATAACTGCCCTAGTGTTAGCTCCTGAAAGAATAATTTCAGAACTCATTTGCTTTTATAGATGTACAGTTGTGTGTATGTATTGCTTGTTTTGTGAGATTTCTGAATTCAAATACCATAAAATTCACCAATTTAACTATACAATTCAGGGGCTTTTAGTATATTCGCATGTCTGTTGAAACATTATGACTATCTAACTTTAGAACATTTTCATCATCCCAAACAGAAACCCAATACCATTAGCTGTCAATCTACCCTCACCCCTGACCAACTTCCAGCTACTGGCAACCATTAATTCTGTCTCTATGGCTTTGCATTTTCTGGATATTTCATATAAATGGAATTATATAATATCTGGTCTTTTGTTACTGGCTTATTTCACTTAGCATAGTCTCTTCAAGGTTCATCCATGGTGTAGCATGTGTCAGTCTTTCCTTCCTTTTTATGGCTGAATCTTATTCCATTGCATTAAATATTTAGCAGTGTGTTTTACTCACCTTTTTGTGAGCTGGTGGACATTGGGTTGATCCTACTTTGTCACCACTATGAATAATCCTGCTTTGAATATTCATGTATAGATTTTGTGTGAATATTTGTTTTCAGTTTTCTTGGATATATATACGTAAGTGTGGCGTTGCTAAGTCACATGGTGTCTCTATGTTTAACATTTGAGGAACTGCCAAGTTGTGTTCCAAATCATCTGCACCATTTGACATTCCTAGCAACAATGTACAGTAGTTTCAATTTCTCCACATCCTCACTAATACTTGTTATTTTCTGTTTTTTTTTTATTATAATCATCTTAGTGGGTACAAACTGGTATTTCACCTGGTTTTGATGTCCATTTCTCTGATGGCTGCTGATTAAGCACCTTTAATGATATTGAGGATTTTCTTTTTAATGCTTATTGTCCATTTTATTTGAAGAATGTCTATTCAAATTCTTTGCCCATTTTTATTTATTTATTTATTTTAGAGAGAGGTTAAGGGAGGGAGAAAGAGAAGGAGAGAAACATCAACATGCAAGAGAAACATTGGTTGGCTGCCTCTCGCACTACCAAGAATGCAACCCAGGCATGGGCACTGATGGAAAAGACCTGGTTCACAGGCCAGTGCTCAGTCCACTGAGACACAGCAGCCAGGGCGAATTCTTTGCCCATTTTAAATTATCTTTTTATTGTTGAATTGCAAGTTTTTTTAAAACATATTCTGGATACAAGTTCCTTAACAAATATATAATTTATAAATATTTTCTCACCTGAGTGTTGTCTTTTCTACTTTCTTGATGGTGACCTTTGAAGCACAAAAGTTTTTTAAGTTTGAAGAAATCCAATTTATCCATTTTTCTTTTGTTGCATGCGCTTTAGTTGTCATAAGAAATTCATGCCTAATCCAAGGTTAAGAAGATTTATATGCAGTTTGTCCCAAGAGTTGTATGGTTTTAGCTCTTATATTCATTTTGTGTTAATTTTCATATATGATGTGAGGTGGTGGTCCAACTTCATTCATTTTTTATTTTCTAAAAATTTATTGTTGTTCAATTATAGTCCCACTTTTTTCTATGTTGCTCTCCCCTGCCCTGCCCCGCTATCTTGCTCCACAGTCAATCCCCACCCATGGGTCAGTGCCCATGGGACCCTCTATAACAGGGTCCCCATTATGCCCCTTCCCCATCCCCTCTGGTCACTGTCAGTTTGTTCTTTATTTCCATGTATTTCATTCTGTTTTGCTCCTTTATTTTTTTTTGTTGATTAGGTTCCCCTTACAGCTGAGATCATATGGTATTTGTCTTTCACTGACTGGCTTATTTCAGTTAGCATAGTACTCTCCAGTTCCATCCATACTCATGCAAAAAGTAGGAGTTCCCTCTTTCTTTCTGCTGCATAGAATTCCATTGTGTAAATGTACAACAGTTTTTTTTTAATTTATTTTTTAATCATTATTCAAGTACAGTTTCTATCCTTTACTCCCTTTCCAGCCCACCCACCCATCCCTCCCCTCCTCCCTCCCATTTCCAAGCCCCCTAGTTTTTGTCCATATGTCCTTTATATTTGTTCCTGAAAACCTTTCCCACTCTCCCCTGAAGTTCCCCTGAAATTCCCTCCTGTCTCCCCTCTGGTCACTGTCAGCCTGTCCTCTATTTCAGTGTCTTTGGCTATATTTTGCTTGTTTCTTTGTTTTGTTGTTTAGGTTCCTGTTAAAGGTAAGATCATATGGTATTTGTCTTTCACTGCCTGGCTTATTTTGCTTAGCATAATGCTTTCCAGCTCCATCCATGCTGTTGCAAAGGGTAGGAGCTCCTTCTTTCTTTCTGCTGCATAGAATTCCATTGTGTAAATGTACCACAGTTTTTTGATCCACTCATTTACTGACGGGCACTTTGGCTGTTTCCAGCCCTTGGCTATTGTAAATAATGCTGCTATAAACATGGATTATATGGGTTCTTTTGGATTGGTGTTTTAGGATTTTTAGGGTATAATCCCATCAGTGGAATCACTGGATCAAAAGGCAGTTCCAAACTGAGGGTAAGAGGTGGGGATGGGTGGGGGGGGGGGAGTAGGAGGGGGAAAATGGAGACAACGGTACTTGAATAGCAATAAAAAAGAAAAAAAATAAATTTTAAAAAGGCAGTGCCTATTTTAGTTTTTTGAGGAAATTCCATAATGTTTTCCACAGTGACTGGACCACTCTGCATTCCCACCAAGAGTGTACTAGGGTTCCCTTTTCTATACAACCTCATCAGCACTTGTTTGTCTTGTTAATAAAGGCCATTCTGACCAGTGTGTGAAGTGGTCTCTCACTGTGGTTTTAATTTGCATCTCTCTGATGGCCAGTGATGTTGAACATTTATTCATGTGTCTTTCGGCACTCTGTATGTCCTCCTTGGAGAAGTGTCTTTTAGGTCCTTTGCCCATTTTTTAATTGGATTGTCTGTCTTCCTGGTGTGGAGTCATGTGAGTTCTTTATGTATTTTGGAAATCAAACCTTTGTACAATGTATCACTGGCAAATATGTTTTCCCATATGGTTGGCTCCCTTTCCATTTTGTTGATATTTTCTTTAGCCATGCAGAAGCTTTTTAACTTGATGTAGTCACATTTGTTTGTTCTTTCCTTTATATCCCTTGCCATAGTGGACATCTCCGTAAAAATATTGCTGTGTGGGATATCTGAAATTTTCCTGCCTATATTCTCTGCTAGGACTTTTATGGTGTCATGACTTATACTTAAGTCCTTTATCCATCTTGATTTTATTTTGGTGTATGGTGTAAGTTGGTGATCAAGTTTCATTTTTTTTTAATGTAGTCATCCACATCTCCCAACACCATTTATTGAAGAGGCTATATTTAGTCCATTTTATGCTTCTTCCCACTTTGTCGAATATTAATTGACCAGAGACATGGGTTTATTTCTGGGCTCTCTATTCTGTTTCATTGATCTGTGTCTGTTCTTATGCCAGTACCAGGCTGTTTCAATTACAGTAGCCTTGTAATACAGTTTAATGTCAGGTACCGTGATCCCTCCTACTTTGTTCTTCTTTCTCAAAATTGCTGTAGCTATTCAGGGCCATTTATGGTTCCATATACATTTCTGAAATATTTGTTCTATGTCTGTGAAATATGCTACTGGTACTTTAATAGGTATTGCATTGAATGTGTAGATTGCTTTGGGTAGTATGGACATTTTGATGATGTTAATTATTCCAATCCATGAACATGGTATATGTTTTCATTTGTTTGTGTCTTCCTTAATTTCTTTCTTAAGTGTTGTGTAGTTTTCTGAGTACAGGTCTTTTACCTCCTTGGTTAGGTTTATTCCTAGGTACTTTATTTTTCTTTTTGCTCTAGCACATGGGATTTTTCCCCCTGATTTCTGTTTCTGATATTTCATTGTTGGTGTACAATAATGCCTTTGATTTCTGAATATTGACTTTGTATCCCACTGTTTTGCCAAATTCACTTATTAGGTTAAGCAGTTTTTTGGTGGGTTCTATAGGATTTTCTATGTACACTATCATATCATCTGCAAACAATGACAGTTCTGCTTCCTCCTTTCCAGTTTGGATGCCTTTTATTTCTTTTTCTTGTCTGATCACTGTGGCTAGGACTTCCAATACTATGTTGAATAGAAGTGGTGAAAGTGGACATCCTTGTCTTGTTCCTGATCTTAGTGGAAAAGATTTTAGTTTTTTCCCATTGAGTATGATGTTGGCTGTAGGTCTCTCATATATGGCCATTGTTATGTTGAGGAATGCTCCCTCTATTCCCATTTTGCTAAGTGTTTTTATCAAGAATTGATGTCATACCTTATGAAATGATTTTTCTGCATCAATTGATATGATCATGTGATTTTTGTCTTCTGGTTTTTTTATATGATGTATTACATTTATTGATTTGTGAATATTGTACCATCCTTGCATCTCTGGGATGCATCCCACTGGATCGTGATGTATGATCTTTTCAACCTGTTGCTGGATGCAGTTTTCTAATATTTTATTGAGGATTTTAGCATCTATGTTCATCAGCTATATTGACCTGAACAATTCTTTCTTTGTTATGTCTTTATCTGGCTTTGGGATTAGGATGATGATGGCTTCATACAAAGAGTTTGGGAGTCTTCTGTCTTCTAGGATTTTTTAGAATAGTCCAAGAAGAATAGGGGTTAGCTCTTCCTTAAATGCTTTGTAAAATTCTCCTGTGAAAATGTTTGGTCCAGGGCTTTTGTGTGTTGGAAGCTTTAGATTACTGCTTCAATTTCATCAGCTGTTATTGGTGTATTCAGGCTTTCTGCTTCTTCTTCATTGAGTTTTGGAAGATTATATTTTTCTAGAAATTTGTCCATTTCACCTAGGTTTTCAAATTTCTTGGCATATAGTTCTTTGTAGTAATTTTTTACCGTCCTTTGTATTTCTGTGGTATCAGTTGTAATCTCTCCTCTTTCATTTCTGATTGTGTTTATTTGGGTCCTCTCTCTTCTTTTCTTGATGAGCCTGCTTAAAGGCTTGTCGATTTTGTTTATCTTTTCAAAGAACCAGCTCCTAGATTTATTGATCCTTAGAATTGTGCTTTTAGTTTCTATGTCATTTAATTCTGCTCTGATCTTGGTTATTTCCTTTTTTCTACTTGCTCTGGACTGTCTTTTTTGTTGTTCCTCAATTCTTGTAGGCATAGGGTTAGATTGTTTGAAATGTTTGTATCTTTTAGGTAGTCCTGTATCGCTATAAACTTCCCTCTCAGTGCTGCCTTCACTGTGTCCCATAAGTTTTGGATTGTCGTGAGTTCATTTTCATTGGTTTGCAGGAGGTTTTTGATTTCTTCCTTAATCATATTCTTGACCCATTCATTGTTTAGTAGCATGCTATTCAATCTCCATGAGTTTGAGTGTTTTGGGATTTTTCCTTGAGGTTTTTTCCTAGCTTCAGTCCCTTGTTGTCACAGAAAATGCTTGACATGACTTCAATTTTCTTGAATTTGTTGAGGCTTGTTTTGTGTGCTATTATGTGGTCTACTTTTGAAAATCTTCCATGTGCATTTGAAAAGAATGTGTATTTAGCTTCTTTGGGATGAAAGTCTCCATATATATATCAGTTAAGTCCATTTCATCTAGGGCATTGTTCAATGCCAGAACATCTTTGTTGATATTTTGTTTGGAAGATCAGTTCATTTTTGACAGTGGGGTGTTAAAATCCCCTAATATTATTGTGTTGCTGTCAATATCTTTTTTGAATCCTCCAAGATTTTCTTTATGTATTTGAGTGCTCCTATTTGGGTACATATATATTTACAATGTTTATTTCTTCTCATGAATTTTTTCCCTTGATTATTATGAAATGACCTTCTGGGTCTCTTTTGGAGGCTCTAATTTTGAAGTCTATTTTGTCTGATATGAATATTGCTATCTGGCTTCTTTTTCCTGTTCATTTGCTTGGAATATTTGTTTCCAGCCCTTCACTTTCAGTCTGTGTAGGTCTTTTGTTCTGCAGTAGGCAGCATGTGTGTGGGTCATGTTTTCTTATTCATCTGTTATTTTACGTCTTTTGATTGGGACATTTAATCCATTTGCGCTTAATGTTATTATTGATAGGTAGTTATTCATTGCCATTTTTTTGTATCTGTGTTCCTCTGTCTCTCACTGTTTTTCTTCCTGTTCTTAAAGCAGACCCGTTAGCATGTCTTCCAGAGCTGGTTTTGAGGAGGTATACTCTTTGAGGCTTCTTTTGTCCAAGAAGCTCCTTATTTGGCCTTCCATTTTAATTGAGATCCTTGCTGGGTAGAGTAGTCTTGGTTACAGGCCTCTGATTCCATTACTTGGAATATTTCTTGCCATTCTCTTCTGGCTTGGAGCGTTTCCATTGAGAAGTCAGCTGCTGACCTTATTGGGTCTCCCTTGTATGTTACTTCCTGTTTCTCCCTTTCTGCTTTTAAGATTCTTTGTCTTGGAATTTTGCCATTTTAATTATGATGTGTATTGAAGTGGCCCTCTTTGGGTTCCTCTAGACTGGGACTCTCTGTGTTTCCTGGATTTGTGTGACTTTTTCTCTCATCAAATTAGGGAAGTTTTCCATCGTTACTTTTTCAAACAGGGTTTCTATCCCTTGCTCTTCTTCTTCTCCTTCTGGTATCCCTATTATATGGATATTATTACATTTCATGTTGCCCTACATTTCCCATAACGCCTCTTTGTTTTTTCTGAGTCTCTTTTCCTTTTCTTGCTCATTCTGAGTCTTTTTCTCTTCTTTGTCCTCCAGCTCACTCATCTGGTCTTCTGCTTCATTGATCCTGCTTTTGACTCCTTCTACTGTGTTCTTCGGTTCAGAAAGTGTATTCTTCATTTCCTCTTGACCCTTGATGATAGTTTCTATTTCCTTTTTCATGTTGATATAGTTTGCAGTGAGTCCATTATAGTTTCCCCGTAGTTTCTGGTAATTCTCTGTGAGCTCATTGAGCTTCCTTATAACCATTGCTTTGAACTCCATATCTGATAGTTGACTTGCCTCCATTTTCTTTAGCATTCTTTCTGAGGCTTCTTCCTTTCCTTTCATTTGGGGATTGTTTCTTTGTTTTCCCGTTGTTTGTTTGTGTTTAGTTGGCGGGGAAAGGCAAAATTGTTTAAGACAGCAGGAGCATATTCTATGGTATTTAAAATACCAACCTATAGAGAAGAGATAGGAGATCCTTTGGATATGTATAGTGTTAACCATGATATTTCACCCAACTATCCACTTTTTAGAAAGATTGGAAAAAAATAAGACTCTTGTTAGGTGGGGGGAGGACTGTGAGTTACAACTAGAAAGCAGTGAGCTTGTGGGAGGTCTGAGTGAAAGTAAAGGATAGAAAATAGGTGTAGTGTGTGAGAGAATAGAGTTAACCACAACGGTATTGAAGTTCCAGAAACAGTGAAGTGGGATAAGATCTGAGAGGGGTGCTGTATCATAATTACAATTGTATGAAACCACAATTATTTACAATAATAACGGAGCGACAATCATATGACAGAATCTATGTGATCTGAATAACAAGAATAGGAAGTACAGGACCTAGAGTAATGTGCTATGGGAACACAAGTGAAGTGAAAAATGGAAAATTAAAAATACACTATGAAAGAGAGAACAAGGGAAACCAGTCAAACAATGCAATTTAACAAACCAAGCAAAGAAGACTAAACAGAAAGAAGAGAAATACAAAAATACTAATAAAATAAAAGGTGTAAGAATAATGAAAAACTAATCATTATACAAATATCCAATAACTTGCAAATTCTCTGGAGTAACAAAGCGAAATTTGTCTCACTGTCTCAGTTGTTGGGATGACCCCTTTTTGGATCTAACTGTGGTCCTTTCACAGCTCCAGGTTTTATTGTCTCCCTTGTGGGGTGTGGGGGAAAGGAAGGAAGGAAAAAGGAATTAAAAAAAAAAGAAAAAGAAAGAGCCCTGGCTGGTGTACCTCAGTGGACTGAGCCCCTGTGAACCAAAACGTTGTCGGTTCAATTCCCAGTCAGGGCCCATGCGTGGGTTGCGAGCCAGGTCCCCAGTTGGGGACATGTGAGGGGCAAACATACACTGATGTTTCTCTCCCCCTGTTTCTCCTTCCCTTTCCTTCTCTATGAATAAATAAATAAAATCTTAAAAAATAAGAGGTCACCGAAAATTATATTAAAAAAAGAAAAGAAGGAAGAAGGAATAAAAAAGGAAAGAGGGAAATAAAGTAAGAAGGAATTAAAAAAAAAAAAAAGGAAGCCTCCTGCTGGCTTTAAAGAAGTCAAACCAGTTCTGCTGATCTTCCTGGCTGCAGCAGGCTGAGGGGGGATTGGTGGGGTTGGGTGCGAGGTGCCTCTGGGCAGCGGGGTCAAGCTTGCTCTATCCCCAGGCTGTGGGCATGAGAGCTGGGCCTCCACAGCTGGGGTGGGACTGGCAGCCGTCAGGGCACGGGTTCGGGTGTGCACCATCCCTGGGGCTTCGGATGTGTGTGCTCGCCTCTGCTGCTGGGGTGGGATGTGCAGCCACTGGGCTGGGGGTTCCTGTGTGCACTGTCCTGTGGCTGGGCTTTGGGTGTGAGCTTGTGGCCTCATTGTTGCTGAGGCGGCGGGGTTAGTGGTGCACCTCTGGGGTCATGGATGTGGTTGGGCACCCTCTGCTGCTGGGGCTGTGGTTAGGGGTACAGTAGAGGTCCTGGCAACTGCTTATGTGCATCCAGGGGAGGTGGAAGTGGCTACCCCAGGAGAATTCCCCAAATAGCCACTGAGTGCTTCTTTTTCTTCTTTTTCTTTTTGAAAAATTCCTCCTGCTCAAGCCTGCCACTTTAAACAAGCGCCTGGCCTCTCACACAGCCCAACTCTCCAACCAGACTGGGGACTATCTGGGTCAGGGCCTGTCAAGGCCCAACTCTTCCCAGCCTGTGTCCACGGTCCCAGTGGGTGCACACCGCCCTGTTGTGTTCGCCAACTTGTCAGTTATTCCCCCAGTGACTTCAAGCATCCAGGCCCATCCTGGTGCTGCTCAAACCTTGTTTGGCAGGGAGGGAACTGTTGACCTGGCTCTCTCCCAAGAATCCTGCAGCAGACCCATCAGGCACCAGGCCTGGGGCTGCAGCAGCCCTGGTCCCTGCTCTGGTCCCAGGGACCTTATTGTCCTGAAGCAGTCTTCTTACTGTCTGATTTTTCAATGTCCTCTAGTGTTTTGGCCTCCAATTTTCATATATGCTGGGATACTGTTGGCTGTTCACTGTGTTCCTCAGAAGATCTGCTAGGTATTCTACCCATGTGCAGGGGGAAGTGGACTCCGCTCCCACCTATCTTGCCACCACCCTTCAAGCTATTTTTGTGATTTAGCATAATATACTCCAGGTCTATCCATTCTGTCACAAAGGGTAAAATTTTCTTCTTTTTTATGGCCGGGTAGTATTCTATTATATAAATATCCCATAGATGTTTTATCTTCTCATCTACTCATAGACACTTGGGTTGCTTCCATATCTTGGCTATTGTGAATAATGATGCAATAAACATAGGGGTGCTTATGTTCTTTTGAATTAGTGTTTTGGGATTCTTTGGATATATTCCCAGAAATGGAATTGCTGGGTCAAAAAGCAGACCCAGTTTTAATTTTTTAGGTGTTTCCATACTGCTTTCTACAAGGTTGCACCAATCTGCATTCCCACCAACAGTGAAAAAGTGTTCTCCTTTTTCCACAGTCTTGCCAGCACTTGGTATTTGTTGATTTTTTGCTGTTAGCCATTCTGACCAGTGTGAGGTGATATTGCATTGTGGTTTTAATTTGCATTTCTCTGATGATTAGTTATGTTGGGCATATATTTTACCGTAAAATATATTTAAATATATTCTATTGATTATGCTGTTACAGTTGTCTCTATTTACCCCCTTTGCCTTCTCTACCCATGCCTCCACATTCTCTCTGGCATCCCCTCTCCTTAGTTTATGTCCATGGGTCATGCATATAAGTTCTTTGTCTACTCCATTTCCTATACTGTTCTTAACATGTCCCTGTCTATTCTATCCCTACCAATACGTACTTCTTAATCCCTGTGCCTTTTTCCCCATTCTTCTCCTTCCCCCTCCCAACTGATAAACCTCCAAATGATCTCCATATGCATGATTCTGTTTCTATTCTGTTTGCTTGCTTAGTTCATTTTTTAGTTTCAGTGGTTGATAGTTGTGAATTCATTGCTATTGTCATGTTCATAATTTTGATCTTCTTCTTCTTAAATAAGTCCCTTTAACATTTCATATAATAAGGGCTTGGTGATGATGAACTCCTTTAGATTTACCTTATCTGGGAGACACTTTATCTGCCCTTCAATTCTAAATGATAGCTTTGCTGGATAGAGTATTCTTGGTTGTAGATCCTTGCTTTTCATCAGTTTGAATACTTCTTGCTAGTCCCTTCTAGCCTGCAAAGTTTCTTTTGAGAAATCAACTGACAATCTTATGGGAACTCATTTGTAAGTAACTTTGCTTTCATCATGCTGCTTTTAAGATTCACTCTTCCTCTTTAACCTTTGGCATTTTAATTATGAGGGGTCTTGGTGTGGGCCTCTTTGTGTCCACTTTGTTTGGGACTCTGTGTTTCCCTGACTTGTATGTCTATTTGCTTCACCAAACTATTTTTCAAACAAATTTTCAATTGCTTGCTCTTTGTCTTCTCCTTCCAGCATCCCTATGGTTCAAATGTTGGTACATTTGAAGTTGTCCCAGGGGCTCGTACCATTTCCTCATGGTTTTGGATTATTTTTCCTTCTTGCTGTTCTAATTGAATGTTTTTTCTTCCTTATTTTCTAAAACATTGACTTGATTCTTGACTTCTTCCCCTCCACTGTTGGTTTCCTGAAAATTTTCTTTATTTCTCTTTTATTTTCAGTGTAATCTTCATTTCTGCCTGGGTCTTTTTTCTTTCCATATTGTATTTTCTATTAACTATTTTTTAAAAATATATTTTATTGATTATACTATTATTGTTGTCCCAATTCCCCCCTTAATTCCCCTCCACCCTACACACTCTCTCCCACCCACATTCCCCCCCTTTAGTTCATGTCCATGTGTCATAAGTTCTTTAGCTTCTACATTTCCCAT
>CM052547.1:50455725-50477897 GCA_028533065.1 Trachops cirrhosus | reverse complement strand
GACCAGAGGGGAGAGGGGAAGGAATTTCAGGGGAGAATGGGAAGGGTTTACACAAACAAATATAAAGGACACATGGACAAAAACTAGGGGGGTTGGAAATGGGAGGGAGGAGGGGATGGATGGGTGGGTGGGCTGGAATGGGAGTAAAGGATAAAAAACTGTATTTGAACAATGATTAAAATAAAATAAATAAAAAAGAAAAAAAAAATAAAAAAATAAAAAAAAATAAAAAACTGAAGGTAAATGGGTAATGGGTGGAAATAATTTTAATAATCTGTTTTATCTAGCTCAATATATCTGAAATATTTTCATTTCAACACATAACCAGTATAAAGTTATTAATGGATATTTTACATTTTCTTTTTCATAGTAAGTCCCCAAAATCAGCATATATGTTGTACTTATCACATTTATGTCACATTTTAAGTGCTCAATATACTTAGTCATTCCTCTAAGACAGCTATTTTCATTTCCCCCACACACTAAACAATACAATAGTGCCATGTACACACATCTCTTCTAAGACTAGTGTGAGCACTTATTCTCTGGTGTACCTAAGGGAAGGATGTCTTGCTCATACTCAAGTAGCCTGTGTTTACCAGCTCCTCTGCTCTATGGCTGTGCCCACACCATCTCCAGCAGGCACTAAGGTGTCACTGACTACCCACCACTCTAACTTCCGGCATTACCCACCATTCTAATATTTGTCAGTAGGATGATTGTAAAATGATCCTATGTTATTTTTTATTTTTTATTATCATTTTTTATTTTCATTTCTCTAATATCTAATCAGTTTCAGCTGGGCTACATTTAAAATAATTTTTCCAACCTAAATGAGCATTAAAAACCGATTAGCTAAATAATATGTTACACCACTTAATGAACTAGTATAGAGCTGTTAAAAAAAAGGGGGAAGAAAGAATGAAGTCCATGTGCAAAAGCCAACTAAGAGAAATCATTAAGTGGGTAAATCAAGGTGCAGAACAGAGAACAAACAGGGAGGTACCCTAACCCAGAAGTAAAGTGACAACAGTGCACGTGCAGAATGTCCCAGCTGCTAGAGTTTCCATGCTGCAGGAATTGTATTATAGGGCATTTTGCACTTACTAGTCCTATGCCTGAGTGGTTTCCATTCATTATGTGCACAGCTTTTAAATCAGAATAAAGAAATTAAGACACAGCACATACACTCTCTAATTACCAGTGCTCCATTAAAGAAAAAAAGTTTTCTGTCTCAAAAACAGGCCCACCCTAGTACCACCTCCTGCCCAATCTCACACTCTGGCTTCCAGTTCAGTAAACTGGCACACATAGAGGGGCCTGAGGACTCCTAGTAGCCATTATCCCTGTCTGAGGCTGGGATTGCAGCCCAGCAGGGAGCCCTGCTCTGAGGCAGAAGCAAATCAGGCAGGTCTGAGTGAGCAGGGTCTTTGGGTCACCAGTTCCCATCCCAGACCCCCAGACCCTAGCTGTGTAGCCTTGGGCACTTCTCCTCCTCTCTCCCAGCGTTGGAGTCCTTAGCTGGACAGTGACTAATAATTCCTACTTCACTTGCAAGGATATTAGAAAATTGAATGAGAGAATTGAACATGGACCTCCCCTTGTGGGATAGCATTCCCCAACACTCAGGGGCAGAAAGAGCCCCTGAGTGCTGATCCCAGTAGCACCAGGGGCTCTTTCTGCCCACAGCCCTCTGGGGCCACATCCAGTACCACCCCCACTCTGCCAGTAACTCACTATGTGACTCAAAACCTCTCTGTGCTTCAATTTCTCCATCTGCAAAAAAAGGATAAGAATAATATCTTTCTCATGTGATTTTTGTGAAGACCAAATGTGTTTAGAGCTATGAAGAGATCAGAACACCACCTGGCATATTTTATTATTCTGATTTCTCCAGCTCTCCATTCACAACACCAAGATTTTTTGCAACATAAACTTTTTGAGTATTTATCAGTTCAGGCACTGCTCCAGGAACTACCCTCTTTAGTCATTTCAGAACATAGGAAGCTAAGTAAAATGAAAATATAAAAATGAGAAGAAAAAGAAAGAGGAGGAGGTGGTGAACAAAATTATTAACTGCAGAGAAAATAAACTTAGTAAGAGAGAAAAGATAACAATAGGTTATTACATGGCTCAGCTATAACTGGTGTTTGCATCAGTTTACAATAATATGAACTCTGAGCCAGAATTAACAACCTAAAAGAGAGGGTGAATGGAGGGGAGGGCAAAAACATGAGTGAGGATGAGAAAAACAAACAGATACCCTCCATGATCATAACACCATGGGTTCTCCATTATTTCTAGAAAGGACTTCCACACTTGAACCACTGAAGGAGATTCAGGGTGGGACTCAGGTCCCCAGAAGCTAATGGGAAGGCAGATCTAGGGACATCTGAACCAGCAAACCTTAAAGATAGCTTTGGCATAACACAAGCTCAACTCCCTCAACCACCAGAAGAGGCAACCCAGGCCAGAGAGGAGCTCACTCCAGGAGTTGGCAGCCAAACCAGACACAGTGGTCCAGTGTTCTTTCCTTTGGCCTTCCTCACTCATTCCCCTGGATGAGGCTGATTAAATGTCATGGTATACACAAAGAGTGGAAAACCTTGGCTTGCTCCCTAAAGACAATAAAGCAGCACAAGTTGTGTGGCTTTGGGCTTCTTGGGACCCTGTTGCTCCATCTGTAAAACTGGGACATAGTAGTACTGCACATACCTCTTAGGGCCTTAGGGATAAGAATGTGAGGGTTAAATACATTAATATGGGTAAATTGCCTAGGTGAGTATTGGCCCACAAAATGTTAGGGGTCTGCATTACCATTATCTTCCCCTCTACTGAGAAGAGACAACCTCTGTAGTATGTCAAGTGAAAAAGGCAAGATAGAGAATTAAGTACATAAAAGATTCCATTTGTGGAATGTAGACAAGATCATCAAACCCCCCTCAACAAACACACTATGTGCATACGTATATACTCATACACATGTGTGTATGTCCATGAATATATGGGTGTAAGAGAGTATATGAGTGACTATTGTGTAAATATATAGATGTATATATGTAGGTATATGTGTGTATATAGATGCATGTATATATGAATGTGTATATGTGTGTATAGGTATGTCTCTATGTGTCTGCATGTGTATAAGTATGTGTATGTGTGTGTTCATGTGTGTGTGCATTGCAATGTGTTATACAAATCTATTTTTAAAAATGGAAAATTCTTTGGTGCAAAAAAATAAATAATACTTTCTCCCCTTTAGTATTTCCTTTAGAAAAGCTGAAACTTGAAATGCTATCTCTGTTTCATTGAGTTGTATATAAATCATTTTTAAAAGCTAACTGAGCTTCTTGCCAGTTTTGGATCCCAAGACTGGCTTCCTCAGAGGCCAAGGACCCTTCTCTAAAATGTCAACATCCAAAAGTGTAATGCCTGTCTTCATCTTCTCAGGGGTTTAAAGCCCAGGCCCCAAGATGCTACTTCCTGCTTGTCAATACAAGTTTCATTTTTCCTTGGGATAAAGACAACTAGCATGTGTGAAGTAGATTGTGTCTGCCAGGCCATATGAAAGGATAAGCATTTTTTTTCCTCTACAATCTTTCTAGCTGATTGCTTGTGATGCTCACTGAAGTCTGGTTCAGTGCTTATTCATTCACAAAACTTTTCTTTCTCTTCTACCTTTATGGAGAGGTTTTCCAGGTTGGCAAGAGGTTTTAATTATATTTCTAACAATATGTGTGTGTGTGTGTGTATGAGTGTCTGCATATATGTAGGTATGTGTATGTGTGGGTGTGTTGGGGTGGAGGGGAGGTGGCAAAATTCCTAAAAAGCTGATACAGTGCAACCCTCCTTGACTATCGGAACTAGGAGACCATATTTTTTTTCTATATATTCTGTGTAGCGAGTGAACTAAGCACATATATTTGCCTTAAAGAAAAATACATAATTCACATCACTTTGTACTATCTTTTGGAGGTTTTTCTCTATGTGATGAATAATTACCATATTTCCAGACCACCTGTGGCTGGCTCCCAGTAGATCTGCAGCTCTCAACCCAATACCTTAGCTCTCTCTGCTCAGAGCCACCCAACCAGACTTTCCATGTCTAGGATTTCAGGCAACCTGGCTCCCCAGAGCTGGGCCCAGCTAAGTACACCAGCAGTAGCTGCAGTTTAGACAGGAATCAGCAGCCAGTAGGATGTGAAATTTACTGAAGTAAGGACTCCAAAGCCAAGAACACCCCTCCCCTGGAGAGGGAGGTCATGATGCCAGGATTACTCTTTCATTCATTTAAAATCAGGAAGGGTAAAGAATGACAGTATATTGAGCAGGAAAGCCTAAGAGCTTCAGTGAAAAAGCTCCTCCCGCTAGTGGCTGGACCTGACAGCAATTCCTGCAGTGAAGTGGTGGCCCAGCCCTGACACCAAGGGACTTTTGCCATCTTAACAATATTAAGTCTTCTGACCTTTGGACACAGACATCTTTCATTTATTTATATATTCTTTCAGTGAAGTTTTGTAGTTTTCAGTACATCTCGCACTTGTTTTTAGTTAACGCTATTTTAAATGGAATTGTTGCTTAGTTTAATTTGCAGGGTGTATATTGCTAAATTATAGAAATACAATTGATTTTTGTATATTATTTCATATTGTGAAATCTTGCTGAACCCGTTTTTTAATTTACTGATTGCATGTGTGTATTTCTTAGGCTTTTCTGTATACAAGAGCATATTTGCAAACAGAGATAGTTTTACTTCTTCCTTTTCATGCTGGATGGCTTTTGTTTCTTTTTCTTACCCAACACACTTGGATGGAAGCTCCAGTGTGATGCTGAATAGCAGTGATGAAATGGACATCTTTGTCCTGTTTCTTCTCTTAGAAGAAAAGCCTTCCGTCTTTCACCATTAAATGTGATGGTAGCTGTGGATTTTTTATAGATGCCCTTTATCAGTTTAGTCCTAGTTTGCTGAGTGTTTTATCATGAATATTTTTTTCCAAATGCTTTTCCTGTGTCTATTAAAATGATCATTTATTTTTGCCCTTTCTGTTTTGAGTCTATTTCATTCATTGTTTTTTCAAGTTAACCAACCTTGCCTTTCCAAGATAAATCCCACTTGTAATGGTGTACAATCTTTTATATACATCGTTGGATTCAGTTGGCTAGTATTTTGTTGAGCATTTTTATATCCATACTCATTAGAGATATTGGACTTTATTTCCCTTGTGATATCTTTTTGTGGTTTTGTTATCAGGGTAATACTGGCTTCATAGAATGGACATGTGTGCCCTTCTCTCCTACATTATGGAAGAGTTTGCAAGAAATAACTACTAATTCTCTAAATATTTGGTAGAATCCACTAATAAAGTCATCTGGGTCTAGGCTTTTCTTTGTGTGTAGTTTCTTTATTACTAATCAACCTCTTTTCTTGTTATAAGTTGATACACATTTTGTTTTTTTGGTCAGTTTCAGCACTTTGTGTCTTTCTAGGAATTTGTCCATTTCATCTAAGTTGTCTAATATTTTGACATACAGTTTTGCATAGTATTGCCTTATGATTTTTTTATTTTTGTAAGTAATGTTCCTTCCTTGATTTCTAATTTTAATAACTTGAGTCTTGGCTGTGCTGGCCACGCAGAGCTACCCAATGGCCCAAAATATGAGATGGCAAAAGTGGAGGAGACACTGAAGCCACTTCAAAGCCACAGGGGAGTGCAGGGAATCATTTTGGTGAACATAAAAAGCATTCCCATTAAAGGCACCATGGACAGGTTCCTGCTCCATGGACAATTCCACCACCATACAGTATGCCAATTTCATGCACAACTTTATCTTGAAGTCCTGGAGCATGATGCATGAATCAACCCCCAGAATGACTTCACCTTCCTTTGAATTCACTACAAGAAAAATGAAACCATCAGATAAAGGCTATATCCTGATTGGAATTAAAAATCCAACTGAATAAGCCACTCTCTTTAATCCACTATCATTCCCTCATTTAACTCCCCCAAGAATAATCATGTAAACTGACTGGCAGATGGAAATGGCCTTGGAGTTCATGCTGACCAATCCAGTGATCAAGGTGGGCTGCAGCTCTACCCCATCCCACCAAAATCATCCCTCTATTAACCACTGCTCCTAAGTTCCCAGTAGGTCATTCTTTCAAGTCCAGGTTTTGGAACAAGAGCTTGTGAGAAGCCCACACCCTGCTTCCTTCTGACCTTAAGTTCACTTTATTGCCCATGAAAAGGATATTTTCCCTTAAATAAAAATAACTGAAATGAGGGTGGTAGAGGAGTAAGTGGAAGCAACACTAACCTCTTCCCAGGACCAATCTGGAATTACAACTAAATTGCAGAGAAAGTATCCTGAGTAACCAATGGAACACTAGCTAGAGAGAAGCCTTGTAACCAAGAGCAGACAAAAGAAACCACTCAACCACAACAAGACTTGTAGGGAATGTGGAGAAGGTATGAGAAGGCTGACTGGGCTCCCACAGGTGGCAGCTGAAGTTCTGGGGGTGTTATTTCAGAGACCAGGGGTTTCCCTCTGAGAAGTGTAGGCCTAAACCCCAAGCTGGGCTCCCCATCCTATAGCAACAGAGCCAGAAAGGAACCCAGATAACATCCAGTGGTGAAAAGTAGCAAGGTTTCTGTCTGCTGGGGAGAGATGGTTGGAGACTCAGAGAGCCTCTTAAAGGGCCAATGCACAAAATTTTACTTGCAGCCACTTACCCTGGGATCTGGCAGAGGGAGGGCAGAATGGACTACAGATGCTTGAGGAGAATCTAGGGTTGGTGGCTCTGGGGATAGAACTGAGGGAACAGCATCCAGAATTCCTGTGCTGAGTCATTTCCCATACTGCATAAGCCACCTTTCTAAGGCAGAGCACTTTTTCCTGAATGGCCTCAGCCTGAGGAGAAGCAATAGCCCCACCCACAGGAATTAAATGCTCCACCCTGTGTAGCTTAAGCTGGCAGCTGATTACAGCTTGATTAGTTCCACAGTTGATTGACTTAAAATTGATTAGTTTAACAACTACAGTGAAACATACAAAGAAGCAATAAAAATGGGAAGAAAAATAAACAAATCCCAAATAAAAGAATTCTCCAAAGAAGAACTAGATGACATGGAGGCAAGCAATTTATCATATAGTTTACAGTGATAAGGATACTCAACAACATGAAGAAAGACATAGAAACCATAAAAAGGACCAGTTGGAAATACAGAATGCATTTCTGAAATAAAAAATGCACTGGAAGGAAAAAAGAATAGGTTATATGAAGAGGATTGAATCAGTGATTTGGAAGGCAAGGTAGAAAAAAAACACTCAGGCAGAGCAGCAAAAAGAAAAAAGAAGTTTTTAAAAAAGGAGAAGAGCTTAAGAAACATTTTGGACAACATGAAGTACAACAACACCCACATCATGGAAATACCAGAAGAAGGAGAAAGCAAGCAAGGGATCAATAATCTATTTGAAGAAATCATGACTGAAAACTTCCTTAATCTGGTGAAGGGAAAAGACACACCAATCCAAGAAGCTCAGAGTGCCAAACAAATTGTACCCAAAGAAGACACATCATAATTAAAATGACAGGGCATAAAAACTTGGAGAGAATCCTAAAAGCGACAAGAGAAAAGGAGGTAATTACATATAAGGGAGAACTAATTAGATTGTCATCTGGTTTCTCAACAGAAATATTTCAGACCAGGAGTGGCATGAAATACTCGAGATGATGAAAAGCAATGACCTACAACCAAGGCTACTTTATCCAGCAAGTCTATCATTTAAAATCAAAGGAGAAATAAGGAGTTGCACAGAAAAGAAAAAGCTAAAGAAGTCTGTTAACTCCAAACCAGTACTGCAACAATGTTAAGGTCTTGCTTTAAGAAAAAGGGAAAGAAAAAAACAAACAAAAAAAGAGTCTAACAATAAAATAACACTACACATGTATCTATCAACAATCACTTTAAATGTAAATGGTTTAAATGTTCCAACCAAAAGATATAGAGTAGCTGAATGGATAAGAAAAACAGACCTATATATATTTTGCCCCCAAGAAACTCATCTCAGATCAAAAGATACACACAGACTGAACACGGGTACTTAGGCATGGACAGGTGTGTCCTTGGGATTAGAGAGTGGGACTTCGGCTTGCGAGCGGGAACGTCTGTGTTTCCCCCAAAAAAAGAGAGATTTTAAAATGGGTGATGTTGAGAAAGGCAAGAAGATTTTTGTTCAGAAGTGTACCTAGTGCCATACTGTGGAAAAGGGAGGCAAGCACAAGACTGGACCAAATCTGCATGGTCTATATGGGCGCAAGACAGGTCAGGCCCCTGGATTTTCTTACACGGATGACAACAAGAACAAAGGGATCACCTGGGAAGAGGCTAAACTGATGGAGTATTTGGAGAATCCCAAGAAGTACATTCCAGGAACAAAAATGATCTTGGCTGGCATTAAGAAGAGTTCAGAAAGGGCAGATTTGATAGCTTATCTGAAAAAAGCTACTAATGAGTAATAGTTGGCCACTCCCTTATTTTTTACAAATGTCTCGTGACTCTTTTTATATCTACCATATTTAAATTGATCTCATGCACCAGAATTCAGATCATGAATGGCTGATAGAATGTTTCTTTTCTTTTCTTGTAACACAAGTTTTTTTAAAATTGTTGTTCAAGTACAGTTTTCTGCCTTTTACCCCCATCCAAGCCCAGCCCCCTCATCCTCCCCACCTCCTTTCCATTTCTGCCCCACCCCTTGTTATTGTCCATGTGTCCTTTTTCTTGTTCCTGCAAACCCTTCCCCTTTTCCCATGAAATTCCCTCCCCTCTCCCCTCTAGTCACTGTCAGCCTGATCTCTATTTCAGTGTCTTTGGTTATATTTTGCTTGTTTGTTTGTTTTGTTGATTAGGTCCCTATTAAAGGTAAGATCATATGGTATTTGTCTTTCACCGCCTGGCTTATTTTGCTTAGCATAATGCTTTCCAGTTCTGTCCATGCTGTCGCAAAGATTAGGAGCTCATTCTTTCTTTCTGCTGCATAGAATCCCATTGTGTAAATGTACCATAGTTGTTTGATCCATTCATTTACTGATGGGCACTTAGGTTGCTTCCAGCACTTGGCTATTGTAAATTGTGCTGCTAATGAACATTGGGGTGCATAGGTTGTTTTGCAATGGTATTTCAGGGTTCTTAGGATATAATCCTAGCAGTGGAATTGCTGGGTCAAAAGGCAGATCCATTTTTAGTTTCCTGAGAAAATTCCATACTGTTTTCCATAGGGGTTGTACCAGTCTGCAATCCCACCAACAGTGCACTAGGGTTCCCTTTTCTCCACAACCTGTCCAACACTTGTTGTTTGTTGCTTTGTTTGTGATGGCCATTCTAACTGGTGTGAAGTGGTATCTCATTGTGGTTTTAATTTGCATCTCTCTGATAGCTAGCAATACTGAGCATATTTTAATGTGTCTCTGGATCCTCTGTATGTCCTCCTTGGAGAAATGTCTGTTCACGTCCTTTGCCCATTTTATAATTGGGTTGCTTGTATTCTTAGAGTGGATTCCTATATGTTCTTTATATATTTTGAAGATTAAACCCTTGTCTGAGGTATCATTGGCAAATATGTCTTCCCATACAGTTGGTTCTCTTTTTATGTTAATACTGTTTTCTTTAGCCATGCAGAAGCTTTTTATTTTGATGAGATCCCATTTGTTTATTCCTTCCTTTACGTCCCTTGCTCTAGGGGACATATCAGTGAAAATATTGCTGCATGAAATATCTGAGATTTTCCTGCCTATGTTCTCCTCTAGGATTTAATGGTGTCACAACTTATACTTAAATCTTTTATCCACCTTGAATTTATTTTTGTGTATGGTGTAAGTTGGTGCTCGAGTTTCATTTTTTTGCATGTAGCTGTCCAGCTCTCCCAACACCATTTGTTCAAGAGGCTATTGTTACTCCATTTTATGTTCCTGCCCCTTTTCAAACATTAATTGGCCATAGAGACAGGTTTCTTTCTGGGCTCTCTGTTCAGTTCCATTGGTCTATGTGTCTTTTTTTATGCCAGTACCAGATTGTTTTGATTACAGTGGCCTTGCAATGCATTTTGATATCAGGTATTGTGATCCCTCCTACTTAATTCTTCTTTCTCAAAATTGCAGCAGCTATTCAGGATTGTTTATGGTTCCATATAATTTTTTGAAGTGTTTGTTCTATGTCTCTGATATATTCCATTGGTACTTTAATAGGTATTGCATTGAATCTGTAAATTGCTTGGGTAGTATGGACATGTATGGACATTGGGTAGTATGGACATTTTGATGATGTTAATTCTTCCAATCCATGAACACAGTATATGTTTCCATTTGTTTGTGTCTTCCTTGATTTCTTTCTTCTGAGTACAGGTCTTTTACCTCCTTGGTTAGGTTTATTGCTAGGTATTTATTTTTTCTCATTGCTATATCAAATGGGATTTGATAGAATGTTTCTTTTGGACAGTTCTGATTTAAATAATATTGACTTGTGGTTAAATGAATATGATCAGCTTTTTGAACTTTGATGGTAATTTTGGTTCAGCAACTGCTATCACTATTTTCCCCTTCTAAAAATATGATTGGACTTAGTTTGTAATATTCACGTTTTCACAGAAATGGTGAATGCTGTCTCAAAATCTGTAGGAGATTGTTTTTTTATTTAGATTTATGTAACTGGTTATATAGACATTTTAAATACTGAGAAAATCCCTTCACTGTTTATTAGAAAAGCAAGACTTGCTTGTGTTTCAAATTGTGTTCATTAGCCTGTTAAAAGGCAAAGAGCTGAAGAAAAGCTGGCAGTGTCCATTTTATCTTTTTGGTCCTAACTATGCCAATTTAATTAAAATATCCTGTATCTAAACTGTTGCCTTTAACTTAATTAATGGCACTTTAGTGTGGTTTGTGTATAATATCAAATAAAAAATTTAACACTTTTCACATTTTATAGATGATCTATATGGTCAGATACTTTGACAAGATAAAGTAGCAAACTTTGAATTCTTTAAGTCAGACTAAATTATAATTCAGGATTGTCTTGAATGGCTTTTTGAAAACAACTAGAGTTACTACATATGTGTGATTTATAATGGTGCTTTTGCCAAGTCACTAGAAGGATTAAAGTAGAGGAGAATACATTGACACAAAATTGTAAATTGTGTGATTATAAAGCTTAGGATAATTAAAAACAAAATCACAGATAAAAAAAGATAGAAAGATACACAGAGACTAAAACTAAACAGATGGAAAAGATGTTTCGTGCAAATGGAAAAGATAAAAAAGCTGGGGTAGCAGTACTTATATCTCACAAAATAGATTATAAAACCAGGCTATAGTAAGAGACAAAGAAGGACACTACATAATGATAAGGCAAAAATCCAACAGGAGGATTTAACATTGATGCACCCAACATAGGAGCACCAGATATGTAAAGCAAATATTGATGGACATAAAGGGAGAGATTGACAGAAATATAGTCATAGTCGGGGATTTTAACACCCCATTGACTTCAACAGCTAGATCTTCCATGCATAAAATCAACAAGGAGACAATGACCTTAAACAAGACACTAGATCAAATGGATATGATACATTCAGAACATTTCACCACAAATCAACAGAATATACACAATTTTCAAGTACACATGGAATGTTTTTTAGGCTAGACCACATGTAAGGACACAAAGCAAGTCTAGATAAATTTAAGAAGATTGAAGCCATATCAAGCATCTTCTCTGACCACAAGCTATGAAACTAGAAATCAATCACAAGAAGAACACTGAAAAATAAACGAAGACATGGAAGCTAAATAACATGTTATTAAACAATGAATGGGTCAAAAATTAGATCAAGGAAGAAATCAAAAGATAACTTGAAACAAATAACAATGAGGACACAGCAATCCAAAATCCGTGGGTAACTGAGAAGCAATCCTAAGAGGGAAATTTATAGCATTGCAAGACGATCTAAAAAAAAAAAAAAGAAAGAAAGAAAAAGCTCAAATAAACAATCTAACTTTACACTTAGAGGAACAGGAAACAGAAATAATAAAGATCAGAGCAGGGTGGGTGGACTGGAATTGGAGTAAAGGATAGAAAACTGTATTTGAATAATTATTAAAATAAAGTTTAAAAAATTGGATTAATAATAAATAACATGGTGGTTGGATTTGTTAAATAAGAAAATACATGTAACTGTCCTTAGAACATAGTACGCATTCAATAAACATTAGCATATTTGGATAATAAAAAAAAGATCAGAGCAGAAAAAAACAGAGTCTAAAAAGTGATACAAAAGATCAATGAATCCTAGAGCTGGTTCTCCAAAGTAAACAAACAAGATTGACAAATCAAGGGAGAAAAAAAGAAAGGACTCAAATAAATAAAATCAGAAATGAAACAGCAGAAATAACAACTGACACCAAAGAAATACACAGGCTTGTAAGGAAATATTATGAACAACAATGTGCCAACAAACTGGACAACCTGGACAAAATTGGATAAATTCCTAGAAACATACAATCATCCAAAACTAAATCAGGAAGATTCAGAGAATCTGGATAGACAGATTACATCTAGTGAAACTGAAGCAGCGATAAAAAAATTTTAAAAATACTCTCAAAAAACAAAAGCCCAGGACCAGATGGCTACTCAGATTAATTTTACCAACTATTACATGAGGAACTAACACCTCTCCTTCTCAAACAATTTCAAAAAAGGTGGAAGCGTTTTCAAAAACATGTATAGAGGACACATGGACAAAACCAAAGGGAGGTAGGAGCAAAGGAGGGAAGGATGGCTGGGATGAGAGCAGTGGTGAGAGTGGAAATGGAAACAACTGTACTTGAACAACAATTAAAAATATGAAAAACAGAGACTTCTGGCCAAGATGGATGCATAGGTAGACACACTGTGCCTCTTCACACAACCAAAAGAAGGACAACAACAATTTTTAAAACAAAAAACAACCATAACTGACAGAAAATCAAACTGTAGGGAAGTCTGACAACCAAGGAGTTAAAGAAGAAACATTCATCCAGACCAGTAGGATGGGTGGAGATGGGCAGCTGGGCAGAGAAGACTCACGGGAAGGAGGCAGCTGCTGGACTGGGGCTGGCAAGGCAGCAGCTGACCGACCAGTCCCATATTTGCATGCAGATAAACCAGGAAGAACAACAACTGGGAATTGAAACAGACTGTGAAACCCGGGGTTCCACTGCAGGGAAATACAGCCTCAAACCTCTGACTGAAAACACCTGTGGTCATTGAGGCACCAGGAGGCACTCCCAGCCTCACAGAAGAGTTCATTGGAGAGACCCACAGGGTCCTAGAACATACACAAACCCACCCCCAGGGAATCAGCACCAGAAGGGCCCAATTTGATTGTGGGTAGTGGGGGAAGTGACTAAAAACCAGCAGAGGGTGGAGCAAACAGCATTATTCCCTCTCAGACCCCTCCCCCACAGACAGTGTCACAACACAGCAACATGGGTTATCCTGCCCTGGTGAACATTAAGGCTCCTCCCCTTACTATATAACAGGTGCATGAGACAAAAAAAAAAAAAAATGGCCCAAATGAAAGAACAGTTCAAAGCTCCAGAAAAAATACAACTAAGTGATGAAGAGATAGCCAACCTATCAGATACACAGTTCAAAACACTGGCTATCTGGATGCTTCAGGAACTCACTAGGTAGTTCAACTGCATAAAAAAAAAGACCCAGGTAGCAATGAATTTCCCAGTATGTGAAATAAAGTAAAATCTACAGGGAACCAACAGTGACGGGAAGGAAACCAGGACTCAAATTAATGGTTTGGAGCAGAAGGAAGGAAGAAAAATTCAACCAAACAGAATGAAGAAACAAGAATTCCAAAAAATGAGGAGAGCCTTAGGAAACTCCAGGACAACTTTAAACATTCCAACATCCAAATCATAAGGGTGCCAGAAGAAGAAGAGGAACAGCAACAAGTGGAAAACTTATTTGAACAAATAATAAAGGAGAACTTCCCCAATCTGGTACAGGAAATAGACTTTCAGGAAGTCCCAAAGAAGTTGGACCCAAGGAGGAACACACCAAGGTACATCATAATTACATTACCGAAGATTAAAGATAAGGAGAGAATCTTAAAAGCAGCAAGAGAAAGGGAGGCAGTTACCTACAAAGGAGTTCCCATTAGACTATCAGCTGATTTTTCAAAAGAAACCTTACAAGCAAGAAGGGGCTGGAAAGAAGTATTCAAAGTCATGAAAGTCAAGGATCTACATCCAAAATTACTCTATCCAGCAAAGCTTTCATTTAGAATGGGAGGGCAGATAAGGTGCTTTCCAGATAAGGTCAAGTTAAAGAAGTTCATCAACACCCAGCCCTCATTATATGAAATGTTAAAGGGACTTATCTAAGAAAAAGAAGATTAAAAATATGAACGCTAAAATGAAAACAAATTTACAGCTATTAACAACTGGACCTAAAAAAAAACTAGGCAAACAACTAAAACTGAAACAGAATCACAGAAATGGAGATCACAAGGAGGGTTATGATTGGAGGAGGGGGAAGGGAACAGAGGGGAGAGAAGGTACAGAGAATAAGTAGCATAAATGGTAGGTACAAAATAGACAGGGGGAGGTTAAGAATAGTATGGGAAATGTAGAAGCCAAAGGTTATATGTGTATAACCCATGGACATGAACTAAAGAGGGGGAATGCAGGTGGGAGGGGTGTGCAGGGCAGAAGGGAATAAATGGGGGGAAATGGGACAACTGTAATAGCATAATCAATAAAATATATTTAAAAAAATAAAAGTATATAAAAATAAATATTATTTTCTATAAAAAAATAAATTCAAGAGGTAAGGCTCTCCAGCTCATTTTTAGAGGCCAGCATTACCTTAATATCAGAACCACAAACTGAGACTCAAAGAAAGAAAATTATAGGTCCGTATTCCTGATGTACATAGATACTAAAATCCTCAACAAAATGTTATCTAAATGAATACAGCAATGCACCAAAAAGATTGTATACCATGATCAAGTGGGATTTATTCCAGGAATGAAAGATTGGTGCAACATTCACACATGAATAAATGTGATTCACCATGCACATATAATGAAGGATAAAAAACACATGGTCATATCAATAGATGCAGAAAAAGCATTTGATAAAATCCAGCACCCATTTATGATAAACCCTCAGAAAAGTGGGATTAGAAGGAACATTCCTAAACATAATAAAGGGCATATATGACAAGCCTACAGCCATCATCATATTCAATGGGCAAAAAAACTACAAGTGTTCTCCTTAAGATCAAGAACAAGACAGGTATGTCCACTTTCACCTGTCATATTCAATATAGTACTGGAAGTCTAGCTGCAACAATCAGACAAGAAGAAGAAATAAAAGATATCCAAATTGGAAAGGAAGATGTAAAATTGTTACTATTCACAGATGACATGATACTGTACATAGGAAAACCCAAAGATTCCACTGAGAAATTATTAGAATTGATAAATGAATTCAGCAAAGTAGCAGGATACAAAATTAATATCCAGAAATCAGTTACATTTTTATATGCCAATAATGAACTAACAGAAAAGGAAATTAAGAAACAATCCCTTTCACAATTGCTTCAAAAAGAATAAAATACCTGGGAACAAACCTAACCAAGGATGTAAAAGGCCTGTACTCAGAAAATTTAAGACACAAAAGAAAGAAATATAATATACAAATAAGCGGAAGTACATACTGTGTTCATAAATAGGAAAAATTAACATCATTAATGTGTCCATACTATCTAAAGCAATCTATAGACTCAATGGAATTCCTATCAAGATTCCAATGACATCTTACAGAACTAAAACAAATATTTCAAAAATTTATATGGAACTACAAAAGGCACCATACATATAGCAACAGCAATCCTGGAAAAGAACAAAGTTGGAGGAATTACGCTACCTCATGTAAAACTATATGAAAGGATAAAAAACCTATTTGAGAGAAATAATGAGAGAAAATTTTCCAAACTAGGAGAGGGGGAAAACCACACAAGCTCAAGAAACACAGAGGATCCCAATCAGGATGAACCCAAAGAGGCCTGCTCCAAGATACATCATAATTAAAATGCCAAGTTTTAAAGACAAAGAGAGAATCTAAAAAGCAGCAAGGGAGAAACCAGAAGTAACATACAACAGAGCTCTGATAAGGCTACCAGTTGATTTCTCAACACACACACTTCAGGCCAGGAGAGAATGGCAAAAAAATAGTCCAAGTAATAAAAAGCAAAGGCATGCCACCAAGATTACCCAGCAAGGCTGGCAATTACAATGGAAGGCAAAATTAGGGGTTTCCCAGACAGGAGAAGGATGAAAGAATACACCTCCACCAAACCAGCACTGCAAGATATGCTAAAGGGACTGCTATAACAAGAGGAAGAAAAAGAGTGATAGAGAGGGGAACACAGCTACGAAGAGAGAAAAATGAATAATACCTATCACTAACAACCTTAAATGTTAATGGATTAAGCTCCAACCAAAAGACATAGAGTAGCTGAACGGATAAGAAAACATGATCCAAACATATGCTGCCTGCAAGAGACCCACCTCAGAACAAAAAATCTATACAGACTGAAAGTGAAGGGGTGGAAAAAATATTCCAAGCAAATGGACAGGAAACAAAACCTGGGGTAGCAATACTTATATCAAATAAAATAGACTTCAAAACAAAAGCCATAAAAATACACGCTGAAGGACACTTCAAATACTAAATGGAAGAAGTCATAAAGAAGACATAAACATTGTAAACATATATGCACCAAAAATAGGAGCACCCAAATATATAAGGAAAATCTTGGAAGATTTCAAGAAAATATAGACAGCAACACACTTATACTAGGGGATTTTAATACCCTACTGTCACCAACAGATTGACCTTTCAAACAAAGTATCAACAAGGATATCGCATCAATGAACAATGTCCTGAATCAAATGGAGTTAACAAATATATATATATAATACCTTTCATTCAAAAGAAGCAAAATGCACATTCTCTTCAAATGCACATGGAATATTTTCAAAGATAGACCACATAATAGTACACAAAACCAACATCAACAAATTCAAGAAAACAGAAATCATATCAAGCATCCTGTCAGACAGCAAGGGACTGAAACTAGAAACCAACCTCAAGAAAAAAAACTCAAGAACACTCAAATTAATAGAGATTGAATAAAATTCTCTTAAACCATGAATGGGCTAATAATGAGATCAAAGAAGAAATCAAAAATTATCTGGAAACAAATGAAAATGAACACACAACACTCCAAAACTTACAGGACACAGCAAAGATGGTCCTGAGAAGGAAGTTCATAGTGATACAGGCCTACCAAAAAAAAGATGGAAACATTACCAATATACAACCTAACCACATATCTACAAGAACTGGGCAAACAACAACAAACAATGCCTAGTGGTAGTAGAAGAAAGGAAATAACCGAGATCAGAGCAGAATTAAATGACATAGAAACTAAAAGAACAATCCAAAGGATCAAAAACTCCAGGAGCTGGTTCTTTGAAAGATAAACAAAATCAACAAGCCTTTAAGCAGACTCATCAAGAGATAGAGGACCCAAATAAACATAATCAAAAATGGAAGGGAAGAAATTACAACTGATGCCACAGAAATACAAAGCATTGTAAGAAATTACTAGTAAGAACGATATGCCAAGATATTTGAAAACCTAGGTGAAATGGACAAATTTCTAGAAATATTTAGGCTCCCAAAACTGAATGAAGAAGCAGAAAGCCTGAACAGATCAATAACAAGGGATGAAATCAAAGCAGTAATCAAAAAACTCCCATCATACAAAAGCCCTGGACTAGATGGTATGACAGGAGAATTTTACAAAACATTTAAGGAAGAGCTAACCCCTATCCTTCACAAACTATTTCAAAAAATCCAAGAAGAGGGAAGAGTCCCAAACTCTTTTTACAAAGCCAGCATTATTCTAATTCCAAAATCAGATAAAAAAGACACTACTTAGAAAGAAAATTAGAGGCCAATATCACTGGTGAATAAACATGCTGAAATCAATAAAATATTGTCAAACTGCATCCAGAAATACATTAAATGATAATACACCATGATCAAGTGGGATTCATCCCCAGGGATGCAAGGATGGTACAATATTCACAAATCAGCAAATGTAATACATCATATAAACAAAAGGAAAGACAAAAATCACATGATCATATCAATAGATGCAGGGAACGCATTTGATAAGGTACAGCACCCACTTATGATAAAAAAACACTCAGCAAAGTGAGAGTAAAAGGAGAATTCCTACTCATGATAAAAGCCATATATGAGAGACCTACAGCCAACATCATACTCAATGGGCAAAAACTAAAATCTTTTCCACTAAGATCAGGAACAAGACAAGGATGTCCACTTTCACCACTTCTATTCAATATAGAATTGGAAGACCTAGCCACAGCAATCAGACAAGAAAAAGATATAAAAGGCATCCAAATAGGAAAGGAGGAAGTAAAACTGTCACTGTTTTCAGATGATGAGAGTGTACCAGAAAATCCTATAGACTTCACCAAAAAACTACTAGACCTAATAAGCAAATTTGGCAAACAGCGGGGTTCAAAGCCTATACTCGGAAATAAAGGGAGGAGGAAGATGGTGGCAATGTAGGATGGAGCAGATTCCACTTCCCCCTACACATGGGAGGAAAACCCTAGCCAAATTACCGAGAAACAGAGCAAACAGCCAACAGTAGCCCAGGATATATGAAAATAGGAGGCCAAAAATTGTAGCGGACATTGAGAAACCAGACGGTAAGGAGAGCACTTCAGGACAATAAGGTCCCAAGGACCAGTGCAGGAACCAGGGCGGCTACAGCCCCAGGCCTGGGTCTGCCACAGAGTCCCTGGGAGAAAGCTAGGTCAGCTGCTCTCTCCCAGGCAAAACAAGGTTTGAGTAACACTGGGAGAGACCTGGTTGCTTGAAGTTGCAGAGAGGAGAATAAGGACTAAGTGGCAAATACACAGGGGTTGTGAGCACCCACAGAATCTGTGGACACTAGTTGGGGAGAGTTAAGAGTAGCAATGTGACAGGCCCTGACCCCGATAGTCCCTGGTCTGGCTGGAGAATTGGGCTGTGTGAGAGGCCAGGCTGCTGTATGGAGTGAAAGGCTTGGGTAGGAGGAATTTCTCAAAAAGAAAAAGTGAAAAAAGAGACACTGTTTGAGGAACTCTCCTGCAGCAATCACTCCGGCCTCCTCCCCAACCCAGCTGGGCAGCACTTCTGTGGAGGCACAGTAAGCCCTGTGCACCCCCATAGCACTGGAAAAGCGGTAACCCTGGGGAAAGTGCGGTCTGACGAAGGCCTGGATCCCACACCCTAGGCCACAGGGAGAGACACCAGGCTAGCCCTGGGGAGAGTGTGTGTGAGGCTGACTGGGAGCTTATCAGGAAGGGAGAAAAGCCCCTCAGCCTGCTCCAGCCAGCAAGATCAGAAAAACCAGTGTGGTCAGCTTAAAACTACCAAGAGCTTTTTTTTTAAGTAATTTTTTATTTTTTATTATTTTTTATCTCTCCAACTCCTTTTCCCTCTCTCCTTCTTGTTTTATTCCTTCTTCCTTTCTTTCCAATTTTATCTCTTCTTCCTTCCTTCTTCTTCTTTTTTTAAATACCCACAACTGAGACAGAAAAAAACAGGAACTGTAAAAAAAGACCAGAGTTGGACCCAAAGAGGGAACATCCCAACAGCTGAGACAGTGTGACAAGTTTCACTTTGCTATTACAGAGAACCTACAAGTTATTGCATATTGGTATTATTATCTTTTTCATTATTACATCTTTTATTTTAATAGTAATTTTGTATTCCTCTTCTTTCTGTTTAGTCGTCTTTGCTTGGCTGGTTCTATTCTATCATCTATAAGGTTTCCCCTGTTCTCTCTTTCATAGTGTATTCCTAAATTACTGTCCTTCACTTCACATGTGTTCCATTAGCACACTACTCAAGGTTCTGTACTCCCTATTCTTGTTATCCAGATCACATAGATTCTGTCATATGATTGTTGCTCTAATATTATTGCAAATAATAGCTGTTCCATACAATTGTAAATACTACATAAAACCACTCCAAGATCATACTCCACTTCATGGTTTCCTGAACTCTATTACTGCAGGGGTTATTTCTATTCTCTCACACACTACGCCTATTTACTAATCTTTACTCTCACCTTACCTCAGAATCTGACATCCCACAACCTCACTGCCTTCTAGATCCAACTCACAACCCTTCCATCCCCAAAAAGAGTCTTATCTTCTCTCCATCTTTTCTAAAAAGTGGCTAGTTGGGTGGAATATCATGGTTAACATTATACATAGCCAAAGGATCTCTATCTCTGCTCTACCAGCTGCTACTGTAAATATCATAGAATACTCTCTTGCTGTCTTAAACCATTTTGCCTTCCCCCTCCAACTGATCACAAAAAAAGAGTAGGGGGAAGCACTGAACACCAGGATAACTGCTGGAAGAGGAAACCCAACAACAAAGGAACCACCAACAGATAACAACAGAAAATGGTGAAGGAGGGAGTGGAAAACACACAAACCTCAATCCAGGACCTATCTGGAAATACAACTAAATAGTGGAGAAATTACCCAGAACAAACAACTGAACAAGAGCAAGAGAGAATCCTCAAAACCTTGTACACATAGAAGAAACAATTTCAACACAACCTGCCCTCACCAGCACAACAAAATACAAGAGGTGTTGGACAGAGTGACCCTCATTTAACCAGCTTGTGGGAAGGACCCATCAAAGAAAGACCCAACAACAATCAAAACCCAAAAACAAACACAGAGCCAACTTCAATGACAGCCCAAGACCAGTGAGCTATGGAGATCAAGGAGACTACACCAGTGAATCTCACAGGTATTCTACCACAGAAGTTCACACCATAAACCCAGGGGGCCAGAGCCAACCAATTTAAGAAGCTGAGGCTAACAAGAAGAATCTCACAAACACTGGGAAGACAAATAAACAACCCCCAAATGAAAGGAAAAGAGGAAGCCTCAAAAGAATACTACATGAAACAGAGGCAACTCAACAATCAGATATTGAGTTCAAAGCAATGGTTATCAAGAAGCTCAATGAGCTCACAGCAAATTACCAGAAACTACAAAGAACTCACTGCAAACTATATCAACATGAAAAAGGAAACAGAAACTATCAACAACCGCCAAGAGGAAATGAGGAATACAATCTCTGAATTGAAGAACACAGTAGAAGGAATGAAAAGCAGGATCGATGAAGCAGAAGACCAGATGATTGAGCTGGAGGAGAAAGTAGAAAAAAACACCCAGAAAGAGCAAGAAAAAGAAAAGAGGCTCAGAAAGAATGAAGACGAATTGAGAGAAATGCAAGACAATATGAAATGTAATAATATCCATATAATAGGGATACCAAAAGAAGAAGAAGAGCAAGGGATAGAAAACCTATTTGAAAAAGTAATGATGGAAAACTTCCCTAATTTGATGAGAGAAAAAGTCACACAAATCCAGGAAACACAGAGAGTCCCGATCAAGAGGAGCCCAAAGAGGCCCACCTTTAGACACATCATAATTAAAATGGCAACATTCCAAGTCAAAGAATCTTAAAAGCAGAAAGGGAGAAACAGGGAGTAACATACAAGGGAGCCCCAATAAGACTTGCAGCTGACTTCTCAACAGAAACGCTCCAAGCCAGAAGAGAATGGCAAGAAATATTCCAAGTAATGAGAACCAGAGGCCTGCAACCAAGGCTACTTTACCCAGCAAGGCTCTCAAGCAAGATAGAAGACCAAATAAGAAGCTTCTCAGACAAAAGAAGTCTAAAAGAATACACCTCCACCAAACCAGCTCTGCAAGACATGCTAAAGGGACTGCTTTAAGGAAAGAAGGAAAAGTGAGAAAAAGAGAGGAACACAGGTACAAAAATGGCAATGAATAAGTACCTATCAATAATAACCTTAAATATAAATGGATTAAATGCCCCAATCAAAAGACACAGAATAGCTGAATGGATAAGAAAGCATGACCCAGGGGAGAGAAGATGGCGGCGTGGTAGGATGCAGCAGATTCTACTCTCCCACAACCAG